>CM061558.1:172467057-173717057 GCA_030864225.1 Capsicum baccatum var. pendulum
ATTTCTATAGTTGTCCCTCTCATCTTATAATTCATGCCCTCTTATTTCAGAAAATGCCTCCCCGAATAGCGAATTCCCACAGAAATAATAATGAGCAACCTTCGCCTGTTGATCCCTTGAATGAAACTGTGTCTCATGATGTGTTTTGAACGGCCTTTTAGGCGTTAGCATAAGCAGTCACAATGAATGTTCAGGCCAATAACCAAGCTGCAGTTCTAAATCAGCAGGGAGGTGATTTATCTGCTGCTAGGATTCGTAAATTCATGCGAATGAATTTGCCTAAGTTTTATGGGTCTAAGGCACATAAGGACCCACAGTTATTCCTTGAGGAGGTGAGAAAAATGACACAGGTGATGCATGTTTTTGAGGAAGAAAGTGTTCAGCTGGCGTCTTACAGATTGAAAGACATTACTTATGACTGGGTTGTAGCGTGAAGGAACGGTAGAGGTGAGGATGTTTCCCCTATGACTTGGAAGGTATTCTAAGGTGCATTATTGGACAAGTTCTTCTCGCTTAAGATGAGAGAAGCGAAGATTGAGAAGTTTATAAACTTGAGACAGGGTTCCATAACTATTAAGGAATACTGCCTTAAGTTCAATCAGTTGGCCAAGTATGCTCCTGATCTGATTGCTGACACCCAAGATAGTATGAGTAAGTTTGTGACTGGGGTGTTTGGATTGGTGTTGAAAAAATGTAGTACTGCGATGCTAAACAAGGATATGGACTTGTCCAGATTGATGATACATGCACAACAGATAGAGGCAGACAAGATAAGGAAGAGAGATAGGGTGAGGGGTAACAAGAGGGCTAAATCCAAGCAGTATGAGTATAGTCAGGCCAGGTCTCATGGAAAGAACCGCTCACAGTTCCAAAGCCGTTCATCTATGCCAGTGCCTTCATCAGCTAGTGCTCCCACGCCTAGAGGCAGGCAAGAGCAAGAGAACAGGTCTTCTATGTCCCGATCCTAGAACAATGTAAGTAACAGACCTCGCTATCATCCATGTACCAAGTATGGTAGGGACCATCCCGGTGAGTGTCTAGTAGACCAGAGGGGTTGTTTTAGTTGTGTCAAGATGGGCTACAGACTTAGAGAGTGTCCGCGTACTAGGCAAGGGAACAAAGATGCTCGGCCTCAGATACAGGCTACTAGTACACCAGCTTCGATAGCCCATCCTACCTCTGTTCAGTGTGCTTCATCTAGCACTGCATGCGGTCAGTGCTAGAACATATTCTATGCTCTACCATCCAATCAGGAGCAGGAGGACTCTCCCAATGTTTTCACTGGTATGCTCCACGTATTCCACTTTGATGTTTATGTGTTGTTATACCCTAAGTCAGGTTTTTCTTATGTGACCCCACTTGTATCTGTGAATTTTTAAATGAATCCCGAAAAAATTCCTGAGCCTTTCCTAGTTTCTACTCCAGTAAGGGAGTCAATTATTACTAAGCAAGTGTATAGAAATTGTCTTATTACTGTTCTTTATAGAGTCTTGCTTGCTGATTTGATAGAGTTGGATATGGTAGATTTTTACCTTATTCTGGGTATGGATTATCTTCACTCTTGTTATATATCTATAGACTGTCGTACCTGTGTGGTTAAGTTTCAGTTTCCTGATGAACCAGATTTTGAGTGGTCCGGGAGTACAGTATCTCCCAAGAGTCATTTTATCTCCTATCTTGAAGCCAAAAAGCTAATATCCAAAGGTTGCATCTATCACCTTGTTAGAGTTAAAGACACTAAGTATGCGGCTCCAACTTTTTAGTCCATCAACACTGTTAATGAGTTTCCTGATATTTTTCCAGAAGATCTCCTAGGGGTACCTCCCAATAGAGAGATAGAATTCGGGATTGACCTTTTTCCCAACACTTAACCTATTTCTATTCCTCCCTACTGTATTGCACCTGTAGAGCTTAAGGAGATGAAAGAGCAACTTAAAGATCTTTTAGATAAAGGTTTCATAAGGCCAGTGTCTCTCCTTGGGGAAGACCCTCCTATTCGTACAAAAGAAAGATGGTTCTTTGCTTATGTGCATTGGCTATTATCAGCTTAACAAGGTCACAATTAAGAATAAGTACCCTATTTTGAGAATTGATGACCTATTTGATCAGTTTCAAGGTGCAAGTTATTTCTCCAAGATAGACCTTATATCTGGCTATCATCAACTTAAAGTAAGGAAGTGTGATATCCCGAAGACAGCCTTCCAAACTCGTTATGGTCATGTTGAGTTCCTAGTCATGTCTTTCGGGCTAACCAATGCTCCAACAACTTTCATTAACCTCATAAATTGAGTGTTCAGACAATATCTTGATATGTTTGCCATTGTGTTCATAGATGACATCCTTGTGTACTCCCGTACTGAGAATGACCATGCGGAATATCTTAGAATTATCTTGTAAACTCTTAGAGATCATCAGCTATTAGCCAAATTCAACAAGTGTGAATACTGGCTAAGATTAGTAGCCTTTCTGGGTCGTATTATTTCATTCGAAGGCATTAGGGTCGATCCCCAAAAGACAAAATCTATAAAAAATTAGCCTAGACCTATCTCTCTATCTAACATTAAAAGTTTCTTGGGTCTAGCTAGATATTACCATTGTTTTGTTAAAGGTTTCTCTTCTATTGCATCCCCCATGATCCGATTGACCCAAAAGAATGTTAAGTTCCTTTGGTCAGATTCCTGTGAGAAGAGTTTTCAAGAGTTGAAGACTCAACTCACCTCAGCCCCTATGTTGACTTTGCCTGATGGTACAGATGGTTTTATAATGTATTTTAATGCCTCTAGAGTTGGTTTGGGTTTTGTGTTGATGTAGAGAGGTAAGGTGATAGCCTATGTCTCTAGATAGTTGAAGTCGCATGAAAAGAATTACCTAACCCATAATCTTGAGTTAGTTGTTGTGGTCTTTGCTTTAAAAATATAGAGGCACTATTTGTATGGTGTTCATGTTGATGTGTTTACTGATCATAAGAGCCTGCAGTATGTATTTACTCAGAGGGAGTTGAATCTTAGACAGAGGAGGTGGTTAGAGTTGCTAAAGGATTATGATATGAGTGTGCTATATAATTTGAGCAAGGCCAATATAGTGGCAGAAACCCTTAGCAAGTTTTCTATGGGTAGTATCACTTATGTAGATGAAGGTAAGAAAGATTTAGCTCCTGATTTGGATCATTTGGCTAGACTGGGTGTTAGGTTACTTGATTCAGCTGAGAGGATTATCTTGGTGCAGAGTAGTTCCGAATCCTCTTTAGTTTCAGAAGTGAACGAGAAGGAAGACAGAGATCCTAGTTTGTTCAGATTGAAGGAGTCAGTTAAGGACTAAAAGGTTGAGGTTTTCTCCTAAGGGAGAGATGTCATGTTGAGATTGCATGGTAGATTGTGTATTCCGTGTGTTGATGATCTGAGGCAGAGGATTATGGATGAAGCGTATGGTGCATGGTATTCTATTCATCCCGATGCTATCAAGATATACCGCTACTTGCAGGAAATCTATTGGTGAAGTGGTATGAAGAAGTATATTGCTGAGTTTGTATCAAAGTGTGCAATGTGCCAATGGGTTAATGTAAAGCACCAAAAACTTGGTGGTAAGTTGCAAGAGTTTGGTATACCCACTTGGAAGTGGGAAGAGGTGAATATGGATTTCGTGACTAGTCTACCCCTGTCGCGTCATCATTATGATTCGATTTGGGTTGTTGTGGATAGGTTGACTAAGTTCGCACATTTTTTGCCAGTGCATACATCTTATACGACTGAGGATTATGCTAGACTATATATCCAAGAGTTAGTTACATTGCATGGAGTCCCCTTGTCTATCATTTTGGATATGGGTACTCAGTTTACTTTGCAGTTTTAGAGAGCTTTTCAGAAGGATCTTGGTACCCAAGTTTACCTGAGTTCTTCTTTTCATCCGTAGACAGATGGTCAAGCTGAGAGGACCATCCAGACTTTGGATGATATGTTGAGAGCATATGCTCTTTACTTCAAAGGTAGTTGGGATAAACATTTGCCATTGATAGAGTTTTCTTCTAACAATATTTATCATGCTCGCATCAAGATGACACCATTTGAGGCCTTGTATGGAAAGAGATATAAATCTCCTATAGGTTGGTTTAAAGTGGGTGAAGCTGCTGTGATTGAACCTGATGCAGTGTTTAAGGCTATGGAGAAAGTTAAGTTGATTGAAGAAAGTTAAGTTGATTAGAGAAAGGTTAAAGAAAGCTCAGAGTCGTCAAAAGTCATACACTGATGTGAGGAGAAGGAATCTTGAGTTTGAGGTGGGTAACTTGGTGTACTTGAAGATTTTACCCATGAAATAGGTAAAGAGGTTTGGAAGAAAAGGGAAGCTTAGTCCCCATTATGTTGGCACTTATAGAGTTTTGAGTCATGTTAGGAAAGTAGCCTATGAAGTGGAGTTGCCTGCAGAGTTGTCAGCTATTCATCATATCTTTCATGTCTCATTGATTAAGAAGCACATTGGTGATTCCGTTGTAGTAGATCCTTTAGAGAGATCAGATATCCAGACTACTCTTTCATTTGATAAGATTCCAGTTGAGATCCTAGATTACCAGGTCCGTAGATTAAGGAACAAAGAAGTTCCCTTGGTCAAAGTTTTATGGCAGAATCAGTCAGTTGAGGGCACGACTTGGGAAGTGGAAGCAGATATGCGAGCCAAGTACCCACACCTTTTCTCCACGAGTTCAAGTCAAGCCAAAGGTATTGTTCTTCCTCAATTCAGTTCCTTTCCAATCAAAGTTCATCTATGTATCTATTCTTGTGTAAGCTCTTACACTTCCCAAAGTATTCAATAGTTTAGAAAGATATGGAACCCGCTTAGCAAATTGCTTCATTTATGTGTACTCAATTTTCTTTGTGGTCTTAGCCTAACTTGTGAGATTCGAGGATGAGTGTTTTCAAGGGAGAGATATTGTAATACCCCGTAAAGTTCCCTCGTAGTTTGAGCCTTTAGAGCATGTCAAGTGAAGTGTAATTCCGGCCCTAAAAGATTAATGAATGACTTCCAAAGTGATAAAGTATTTATACCTCGTTGAATATTCCTAAAAATAACTTTTTAGCGTGTGGGAAATTGAATTATTTTTCAGACGATAACCGTTTTGTCAAAATCCGACATCGAAAAAAAAAGATATGGCTATTTTATAGAATGTAGTAAAATCGCCCAGGTGCGACAGAGAGGGCCGATAGACCGTCGAGCTTGCGATGGACTATTGCCCAAACCATCATAGAGGTGGCAGTGAGACCCTATTTTGGTTAATTGCGATGGTAAGATCAATGGACCATCGAGACTTCGATGGACCATCGCACCTATCATCGCAGATGAGATAGTGAAACGAGTTTTGGCCCAAGTGCGATGGTCAGGACCAACAGGCCGTCGAACCCACCGTCGCAAATCATATAACTTCATTATCTCCCAAAACATCTCCAAAGCTAGGGTTTCTCTTGCTTGAACAAGAACAAATCCTTTCTTCAAGAACTCCAAGAATCCACCATAGCTTTCATAAATTAAGTTAAGAGTTGAGGTTCCCAAGACAAAATTTCCAAGAAACCTTGCTCTAAGTACAAAAAGAGAGTCTCAAGCAAGCTTCTCCATCCACAAGTCATAATCTAAGGTATATAGGATTTGAACAAGGACACTTCTTTCGTCCTTGTGCCCAAAGGTTATTTTAATTACGAGAATATATGATTTTCTATGTTTTCTTATGAAATTGAAGTATGGGTTTATACCCTATGTTGTTATTCCTTGAGATTTTAATAGTTCCAATGTTCTAGAAATTGAAGTACATAAGTATGTTGAGATTTTAAGGCAAAATGCTGAAAATTCCAAATTTCTATATGATTTATGAAACTTAATGACACCTAGTATACATTTTGATGAGTCATAACTTGATATTGAATTATGGGTCATTAAGCCCTGCTTGAGATTTGAAATTTTATGAACTTTTGTGCTATAAGCACTTATGAATTGAGTACTTTGAGATTATTGAAAAAGATTTGGCCTTTTGGTCATAATAGTGTTGAAATCCACATTGAGTATGACTTAAATCAAATAGAAATATGTCTTGGTATTCATTATAGAACCTTGAGTTATTTTGAGGTGTATTTCCTAAGAGTTCTGAGCTGAGTATGGGAGTAGTATTTTGCATCGAGTTGGATATGATTCCAAGGTCTCATACCCCAGAACTACGTGCCATCGTAGGTTCAAGAGTTATAGGCCCAAGGCCGAGATAGTGATCACTAAAGTTAAGGTTCTACTCTGATGGCAAGGATAGAATAGCTCTCCCCAACATGGGCAAGGCGTTGGACTACATGTAGCTCACATGGTTTATGTCGGTTAGAAGAAACTCCTGAGTTCCAAGTCTCCCGAGTCTAAAAGTGTTCCAGTGTTTCCAAGTGTTAAAAGTTCTAAGCCCTTAAGTTTTAAAGAAGTTTTACTCTCCACAAGATAAAAGCTTGAGTTTGAAAGTATTTTTTAAAGAATCCTTTAGCCTTCAAGTACTGAGAATAAGAGGATAGATTTTAAAGTTAAGTATAATGACTCACGAGATTTGTTTTACATGTTTCACTATTCATGATTTATGAGTTCTATATTTTAGACTTATTCAAGGCATGTGAGTCATTCCTATTTGCATGCATGATTTTGTTAAAGAGTATTGATATTGTTTTATGTAAATGCATACACCCCCATATACTCAGTACATTCACAAAGTGTTAATCCACATATACGTTTGTGTGCTACATTGTCTCACAATGTAGGTATAGGTGCTCAGTCCTAGCAGTGACAGTGATCTCCAAGCATCTCATCTACATCCTTGTCCTTGGTGAATCCTCATAGTTCGAGGACCTATATTTGCATTTTTTCCGCTTTTATAGTGTTTTGAGTTTTACTTTCAGATCATTGTAAGTTAGTTGGGGGTCTGTCCAAATGGCTCTCTAGTTTTAGTAGATGATTTGTCAGACTAGATTGTCAGTTGAAGTTGTGTTCAAGACTATCAGTATTTTTGCTATCCAGACACTATTTTCAATTATTTTGTATTATAGTTGACATAGTAAGGCATCCTCGTTTAGCTTATTTATCCTAAAGTAAGTGTTAGAGGTAATAATAGGATCAAAGGGTTAGCTTAGGGCTACTTGTAGCCTTAAGCACCTTGTGACATCTCAGGATGAGATTTTGGGGCGTTACATCAGCTTCAGTTTTGGATCTCCAAGATGGTTCTGATGTGTTCGTAGTGTATTGTGATGCATCCAGAGTAGGTTTGGGTTGTGTCCTCAAGAAGCATGGTAAGGTCATAGCCTACGCCTCCAGACAGCTTAAACTCCATGTGAGGAATTATCCTACTCATGATCTTGAGTTAGCAGCCGTAGTTTTGCCTTGAAGATCTAGAAGCATTATCTATATTGAGTCCATGTAGATATGTTCATAGATCATAAGAGCCTTTAGTATGTCTTTTCTCAAAAAGATCTCAATCTTTGTCAGAAGAGGTGATTAGAGCTCTTGAAAGATTATGACATGAGTGTCCTTTACCATCCGGGTAAGGCTAATATGGTAGTCGATGCTCTTAGTAGACTGTCTATGGGTAGTATTGCTCATATTAAGGATAGTAAGAGGAAGTTAGCTCAGGAAGTTCATCATCTTGCCCGACTAGGTGTCCGCCTAGTTGATTCTTCAGAGGGTAATATATGGGTTCAGAATAGTTTAGAATCATCTCTAGTTTTCGAGGTGAAAGAAAAGCAAGATAGAGATCCCTGTCTAGTCAAGTTGCAAGAGCCAGTCAAGGATCAGAAAGTAGAGGTTTTTTCCTAAGGGGGAGATGGTGTTCTGCATTGTCTGGGTCTTCTGTGTGTTCCAGGTGTAGATAACTTAAGGAAGAAAATTCTTGCAGAAGCATATGGTGCGCGTTACTCTATTCATCCAGGGGTTAAAAAGATATACTGTGACTTGTGGGAGATCTATTGGTGGAGTAGGATAAAGAGAGATATTCCAGAGTTTGTGGCTAAGTTCTCTACATATCAGCAAGTTAAGATAGAGCATCAAAATCCTAGTAGGTCTATGCAGGGGTTCAGTATTCCCACTTGGAAGTGGGAAGTGAACATGGACTTTGTGATGGGTTTTCCTCGTACTCATCGCCAGCATGATTTAGTTTGGGTCATTATAGATAGGATAGCCAAATCAGTTCATTTATTTCCTGTCCATACCTCTTATTTAGCCGAGGATTACGCCAAACTCTACATTAGAGAGTTGGCCAGGTTGCACGGTGTTTCGTTATTTATTATCTTAGACAGAGGTACCCAGTTCACCTCTTATTTCTGGAAAGCATTCCAAAAGGGTCTTGGTTTCCAAGTTCATCTCAGTACAACCTTCCATCCTTAGACAGATCGTCAAGCAGAAAGGACCATTCAGACTTTGGAAGACATGCCAAAGGTATGTTCAATTGATTTCAAGGGTAGTTGGGATAACCACTTGCCTTTGATTGAGTTTGCATATAACAATAACTATCATTCCAGTATTCGGATGGCTCCATTCAAAGATCTTTATGTTAAGAGATATAGATCTCTAGTCGGTTGGTTCGAAGTTAGTGAGGCCTCAGTTATAGAGCCTGACTTAGTATTCCATGCCTTAGAAAAAGTCCAGTTGATCATAGAAAGAATCCGTGCTGCTCAAAGCTAACAGAAGTTTTATATGGATGTGTGCAGAAATGATCTCAACTTTGAGATTGGTGATTATGTCTATCTGAAGATCTCTCCCATAAAGGGAGTGAAGAGGTTCGGCAAAAAGGGAAAGCTCAGTCCCCGATATGTCGTTCCCTTCAAAATTTTTAGTCATTTAGGCAAGGTAGCTTATGAGATCAAGTTGCCTTCAGATCTGGCCTCAGTTCACCCAGTCTTTTATGTATCTTTGCTCAAGAAGTTCATAGGTGAACCAGCAGTCGTAGTCCCTATTCAGAGCATAGATGTTCAGAACAACCTCTCTTATGAAGAGATTCTAGCCGAAATCCTAGACTATCAGAATCACAGACTGATGAACAAAAAGTCCCTCTAGTCAAAGTTCTTTGGCGAAATCAGTCCGTTGAGAGAGCTACTTGGGAAGAAAAATTAGATATGCGAAACAATTACCCTCACCTCTTCTCTACTAACTCAGATCTAGCTCAAGGTAACATTTCTCCTTAAGCTTTTTAGTTTCATGTTCAGGTTTTAGTTACAAGCTTGGTATCCATTTTATGTTCAGAATTCCATTATAAACTTGGTATTAAATACCATTGCATATTCAATCATTCAGTCATGTATCAGTTCATTCAAGTAATCATGCATCAGATATACATTCTCATTGTGAGAAAATTAGTTCCTCAGAACACTTAGTCATGCATTCAACAATTAGTTACTTATATATCAGATATGCATGTTCAGTATGATATATAATCAGTTCATCAGTCATGTTAATCATGGAGTCATGTTTAAGATGTGCTTCAGTCTACCATTTCCCCCTCTCAGTCAGTCTCATTCGAGGATGAATATTTTTTGGGGGAGTTATTATAATACCCCGAACTTTCTTCAAGTAAAATATAGTCTCCAGAAGTGTTAGTGATGACTTCCTAAATGATTAATATTTAAACCACATATAATTTCCCTATTTTTGACTTTTTATAATGTGGAAAATTAAATTAGCTTTCCAACGATACCAATTTTGTCCAAATACGGCATCGAAGTAAAAAGTTATGGACATTTTACAAAGGATTGTTGGAATTGCTCAGAAGCGACGGTTAGGCCGATGAACCGTCGACCGAACCGTGCAGGCGAGGCAGTAAGTCAATCTTCTAGCTAAGGTGCGACAGACAGGTTGATGGACTATCGAGCTTGTGATGGACCGTCGCGCAAGCCATCGATACTAAGGCAGTGTCCCTATCTGGTCCAAGTACGACAATCAGGCCGACGGACCATCGAGCCAGTGACGGACCATCGGACGAGCTATTGCACATCCCATTCAATGATTTATAAGCTATTTTTAAAAGGATATTTGCGTCTTTTTCCACCCATTTTAACCTCTAACTATACCAGACCATAGCTCATAACTTCATTATTCATTCACAACACCAAATTAGGGTTTATCTCAAAGATTAATCCCCAAGAACAAGAAACCCTAGGTGCTTAATCCCAAGTCAAGAACTCAAGCCTTTGTCCACCAATCTTCAAGAAATTATCCACCCAGGTATGTCAAGTTTTCATTCATGAATTCCTTTTGTCCATGAAGCCCAAGAATCCAATTTTAAATTATAAATTGTGATGTGTAGGTTGTGGACTGATTATGATCATGTTGATGTTGTGCATTATACCCAAGTTGGAATTGTTAAATGTGTTTTCATTAATTTATGCTAGCATGTGGATTGAAATATACTAAATTGTGTTGATTTGTGCAACCATGATGAATTAATTTAATGTCCATGCCGAAGCTTATAGTTATGCATGCAAGGTGTTTGATAAAATGCCAAAGAGAATAAGAAATATGCCTTATGACTCAATTGTGACCAAAATAATGAACCTATACTTTACTCTTATGTTCAAAATGAGTTCCATGTTATTGTTATGCATTGAAATTGTTTGATGGATTGCTCAATAGATTAGCCTATGAAATAATGACATATTTATATTATTTCCTATTCATGAACCAAGCAATGATAATCAAGTGCCTCATGAAATTCCCCAATGATTGAATTATGGATTGTTAATTATGGTCGTGAGTCCAGGAAGTGTCATGTCTTGTCAGTTTCATGCTATCGAGTCCTGGGGGTACTTGTACCCGATAATTTAGCTGTGTGCCTAGAGCCAGTGTCAGTTTTCAAGATACTCCCAGTCAAGCCATGTTCAGTAGAATTCAGTCAGTCTCATGACTCAAGAAAACTCAGTCCAGTTAATTCAGTATAATTAATTCAGTGTCTAATCAGATGGGAGTAGGATTCAGCAATGAGTGAGCCCAAGGATGGGAACTCACTTGCGAGTAGAGGGTGTGATTCTTAGAAGCAATCCTTGTGCTCCAGAACTATATAGCCAGCGTAGGTTAAGACATCTAACCTGTTAGATGAGGGTTGATAAGGTGGCTTGACCTATTAGATGAGGTCCCACCATTCTCCTTAGATTACCTGTTAGATGAGGGATCACTCATAGTTTGTCCTTACCAGTGGTGCGGTATTGACACCCTTCTAATTAGGGTTACAGATTGGACCCCAACTCAGCTACATTTCTTTAATTAGGGCATGTCGGTTAGATGACTACTTCCCACAGTTAAAGTTTCATTCTCAGTCTCAGTAATAGAACTCAGATAGTTGTACAGAATTCAGGACTGTCAGATATAATCAACTTAAAATAGTACAGAACTTAGCTTGTTCCATCAGAACCTAGACGGTCAGATACAGTCGCTCAATTTCAGTTATCAGTACTCATTTTATCAGTATTTAGACTCAGTAGTTAGTATCATCACTAATTTAGTTACAGTTATTTATTTATACATGTATTCACACGTTCATGTTATATAGTCAATTAGCATAGTTTATGCATATAAACCCTTGCATTCAACATACCTCACTTGCATACCAGTACATTCAATCTTACTGATGCATTTGTGCTATGGTATTTTATACTATAGGTTCAGAAGCACGAGCTCTAGAGCATTAGTAGCATTCTAGTCTCAGTAGTCAGAGTTAGCAGTAGGTCCTCATCCTTCAAGGACATGATCATTTCTTTATTATTACAATACTTAGTTTATTTTAGTAGTTGGAGTTATTTGGGGACATGTCCCATCAACTCCTTATTCAGACAGTTCAGGTTTAGAGGATTTTAGACTATAGTATGTTCAGATAGTTTGTTTCAGTTTATGTTTTGGTATTGATATACCGTTCTCTCAGATAGTATATTTTATCCGTTTTTAACCTTATGGAATATTTCAGTATATTATTTCCACATTTTAAATAATATCATACAATATACAGGTACAGATATCAGTCATGGGTTAGCTTGTGGTCCTTCGGGGATATGAGAACCGTGTAGCATTCCGGATACCATATTTGGGGTGTTACACTTTGTGGTACTTCTGGGGATTGGTATGGGCGGGATTGGTATTGGTGTCGGCCTTAGCATTGGCATTGGTGTAGGGGCTGACATCATTGGACAATATTGTTGGTTTTTCCATCTTATTACATTTTGGGTTTGATTATCATATTATGTTTTGATATTCTTTTTGGTTTGGTATGGTATGGATGGTTGGTTTAGTATAGGTAGATTCGGTTGGGTTGGTTACTATTGTGACCCTATCCTGGAGTCTTCATGAGAGCATTTACGCAATCTTGTTATATGCTCGAAATTCAACTCATCTAAGGTTGTGAAAAGTGGTTGGGTTGGGTTAAAGGGGGCGGTCTCCGATCTTGGTTGGACTTGGGATGCCCGTTACGTCTAGGCCCTAGTTTGGATCATGACAATATACAACACAAGAGCAGTCTTGGTTTATTGAGAAGAAGAAACTTAGGCAGCAAATTGGTGGTTTTATGAGTGAATTGAGAGTTGTTCAGAAGCACAAGGACAACCTTATTGCTAAATTGAATAACAAGTTGGAGAAAAGTAAAATAGTTGTTCAGTCAAAAGATAATATCATTGAGGACAAAGAGAAAATGCGTCAAGATGTTGAAGAAAAGATGAAAAAGGATAAAGTTATAGCAGAATAATTGAGGAACACTGTCAAGTTTGATGCTCAGAGGCACTCTAATGATATCTCCAAATTCAAACTGCATTCAATGAATTGGTATCTAATTAGCGGCAGCTTGAAGCTGACATGGGTTGTACCCTCAGACAAGCTGAAGCAGCAAAGCAAGAGCTTAATTCAATACTGGAACAGAAGTAGCAGTGCAGTAAAAGGGAACAACTTAAAAATCATACCCGCAAAATAGAGTTTTCTTACCTTTTTTGGATTTTCTTTACAGTATTTCTCAGTGTTGGTTCAAGTACTTTCCCTCTAGCTTGTATTTCTGTCGAACACTTGGTAGCAAAACAAATTTTTAATTACACTAACATCTAACATCAAAAACTATGAAAACAAATATTCTGAATAACCCATCAAGCTTGAAACTTCAATATGATACGTCCAAAAACTACGATAACAAGCACAACCCAACAAACCAGAATTCTCAAAAAACTCACAAAAATTGAATTTCTAACATAAAACATCAAAATAATTCGACGTCCAAGAACTTAAGATGTGAAATTTAGCAAAAGATGAAGGCCCAAATACCAATCAAACAAATCTAAAAATCAAAGAAAATATAAATGTGAAAGAAAACCGAAAGGGAAAATATGATGAATCTTTACCAATCATTAAACTAAACGAAAAAATATGGAGAAAAAAGTAAGAATCATTTAAAAATTGAAGGAAAACTGAGAGCCTAAAATTTCAACAACAGTTTTAGTAGCAATAACAACCGTGAAAACTCACCTGAGGAGAGGAAGCAACTCAACGATGAAGAAATGATGTGAAGACTCACTTGAGAAGTAGCAGCAGCTCCATACGAAGAAATAGATAATCCACAATAATCCTTACCCGTAAAGACATACAAATACCCATCCAATTGACATGTTTAATATTGATAGCAGTTGATGGACACGTATTTAACTAGTTAGATAATAAATAACAAAAAGACTAAATTAGCCTTTGATAAATAACAGAAAATGATGGGAATAGCCCGTGAGGAAGCTGGTAGGACACGGTGACCAGCTTCCTATGGCTCTTGTATATATTAGTAATATATATATACTAGTTTAACCGCATGTGTAACATTTGATCATTTAAAATTAAATACTTTTATCTATTGTCAGATTTTTAAGTGAGTGTAAAAGTTTAAATCACTTTTCAAAAATTCTTTACCACTACAAGTTCTAAGTAGTTGATGCATGAATCATCACTTTTGCGTTTGTCATGCAGTACCACTTTGCCTTGCTGTGGAGGCTAAGAGAGATGCATCAATTTAAATCATATTTGTGGTACAGTCATTTTTCTATATTTAAAATCTCTCCTTATTTTTAAAGTCAAATCTTTACAAAGTCATTGATTACATTCTTATTACTTAAAACTTTAAAAATATGGTACTTTTTATTTTTTTTCTTATTCTAACGCTTTATATTTATTTATAGATTTTTCAAATCTTTATAAAATCAAATTTAATTTATTTAGAATTCTTAAACTAATGGAAAAAATATTAATTGTCATTAATTTTGATGAATTCTAATAAGAAAACTCAAACAATTAATAGTTGAGGTTTGTGTTGATTTTTAATTTTATGTCTGAACTATAAGGTATGCAAGTTTCTTACCTAAATTATCACTAACTATTTATTAAAACACACAACTAACTATTGATTATTCACTTTTCTTAATTGAAAGTTAACTCAAACAATATATAGAAGAATAAAAACTACACCACTAAAATATAACAGATATTCTCATAAAAGAGATCAACGTGCTAATGAGTTATCCACCATCTACAATAGTAAGAAATACTTTCATAAAACCAAGTACCAAAGTAGATTGCACGAAAAGAAGATATCTATTCATGGTAAACTCTTAATCTAATTGAGTCTTTTGTTTCTCTTTAAGATCAAATTTAGTTGATTTAGAATTCTTAAACTAATAAAAAAAGTATTAGTTTTCATTAATTTTGATGAATTCTAATAAGGAAAGATTTTATCTTAAATATTTCTAATTAATTTTTAGATTTTAAATATTAGGAAAAAAATAGTAAAAAGACGATTTTGTCGAAAGCAAAGATTTTTAATGAAGAGAAAAAAGTTCAAACGACATTTCTAAAGCCCTTCACACTTTTAATATATTCTAGATTATAGATATATAATCGCATTTGGTCCAGGATTAAATTAATATTAAATTTTATATTTGTAAGTTTTTTTTATCTTATTGCTATTCTTGTTTTGGAAAAGGTACAAATATACCCTCGAACTTTAATAAATGGTACAAATATATACTCTGTCATACTTTGGATACAAATATATCTTTGCCGTTAATGAAAAGGTACAAATATACCCTCAAACTTTAATAAATGATACAAATATACCCTCCATCATACTTTGGGTATAAATATTCCCTTGCCGTTAATGAAAAGGTACAAATATACCCTTCTTATTAACGACGGAACATGTATCAATATCGTATTGGTTGGTCCTTTTTAATTTATTTTATCTGTGAATAATTTAATCTATCCTAAATTATAACTCATACCCGATCCAAATAACACGATCCGACACGTGTAATAGAGAAGCTTCAAGATACATATCATTCATGTTTCTTTCTTTCACTTTCTCACACTCACTCTCTCTCTCACTAACCCAAAAAATTCTAACAAACGCGTCGGTTTGATTCATGTTTTGATCTATATACCATCTAGAATTGAGTAGAGATTTATCTAATATTTTGATATTATTTAATGTTCTTCATGAATGACTGTTTTTTTTTATTCATGAGTGTTGATGAATAAAAAATTGTTTTGATTCATGGTTGCTGTTACCTGTTTTAAATTCATTGTTACATGATTGTTCACCAACTTTAAAGAGTGAACAAGAAGACTAATATTTTAAGAATAAAAACATAAGAAAAACTGCAGAGGTTGGACATTCCTCAACCAAACCAAGGTTCTCATATATCACAGGTTGGATCAGGTTATTTGGACAGGGTATGGGTTATAATTTAGGATAGATTAAATTATTCATAGATAAAATAAATTAAAAAGGGTCAATCAATACGATGCTAACATATGTCTTGCCGTTAATGAGAAGGATATAGTTGTACTTTTTTATTAATGACAAGGGTATATTTGTACCCAAAGTATGATAGAGGATATATTTGTACTATTTATTAAAGTTTGAGGGTATATTTGTACCTTTTTATTAACGACAAAAGTATATTTGTACCCAAAATATGATGGAGGATATATTTGTATCATTTATTAAAGTTCGGGGGTATATTTGTACCTTTTCCGTTCTTATTTTTTATTTTTCTGACATTATACTAGTTGTAAAGGTAGCTTAAACATATCTCAATACTTCTAATATATTAATCAAATAATATTTTGTTTATGAATTAAAAGAATAACTTTTTTATTAGAGTTTATTTTAGGTTTTCTTTTTAGTTCGAAATACATGGATGCACCAACACTATTTTTGTTTTTATTTTTACTGATAGTTTTGGAGGTTAAAGTCTTTAATGATCCAAATTGATTTTTATCTTATGCTGAATTAACTTCATCATTTTTTCCTTAATTCAAATCATATTGGTGAACCTATTTTTCATTATTTGTTTTCTCAATTAAACTTATATTAACTAACCCATTTATTACAAAAAAATAAATAAATTCTAACATTCAACATATAGATTTGATGTCCCCTATAAATGAGCTTTTCTCTTATTTATCTGATGAAATGGGTCACAAAACCTATTCCAGTGTACTCATCTTAGTGTCAAAATCTTCATCATGCTATCTACTTTATATGAAGTCTTTTTTACTCCCCCTTTTTTTTGTAAGTGAGAGAAACTTGTATTTATCTCTAGAATATGTATTGATCTTGAGAAAGTGTTATCTAAGTACCAATTTTGCTTACTTCCTCTCACTTTTGTCTGCAAGTGAATCAAAGGTTAGTTTGAGGTACCAACTTATATCAGAGCAGGGAAAGCGAAGCTAGAAATTTTGTCAGGAAAAGGCTGCGTGTTAGATAAGCTTGGGTCCTTTTTTAATGATCAAATGGATGAATCAAATTTGTATTTACCCATGTTGGCAGCAGATTGGTGTACCTGATTCTCTTATCAGTTCGAGAAATTTTCTTTTCAACCAATTTCATATTTTTATTCTGAATTTCAATAGCTTTTGGACATTCAGTAGTGAGGTGTGCTAGTTTTTCACAAATAAAACATATATCTTTAGAGGAAATAGTTTCTTTGTGAAACCCTATGCCGACCCTCTCATTTTGAGTCATAATCCTCAGATGATTAACAATTCTAGATGAGTTGGTCTATCGATTGGCTCTTTCAAGATCAAGTTTTATCCTAGAGTTCTTTTGAGTTAGATTTCTAACCTTTTCTATTTGATAAAAAAATTCATTTTTTATTCTTTTAATTTCAGATTTAATTCTTTGATGATTTTCACTCATGGCTCATTTTTCTTTTACAGTAATTGACAACTTTCAAATTTCTAATTTTAGATCTAGGTTAGATGAACCAAGTTGATTGACCTGTTCCTTTAAGGAGTAGTTCTCAATATCAATGATATTTTTGCATGTGTCAAGATCAATGTAATCAAACTTTAGACTTGCAAAAGCACTGAATAACTGATCCCTATCAGATGTGAGCTCGTGAAAATCATCAATCAATGTATCTATCAAGGAAATTAGTCTTTTCTTAGGAAAAAATGCAATTTATCTTTAATATCAAGTAGACTTACCTATGATTTTTCCTTTTTTTCTTCCATGTCTGAGTAACCTATATCCATTAGTGCACTTTCATCAACTCCATGATCATTAAATTCTTCTGATCTTGATCCTCATGCAGCCATCGTATCAAAAGATTCCTTTCTTTTGGAGTTAGATTTCTTTTTTAGCTTTAACTTTTCTTCAACTCTTTCCTTTTCCTGCTCAATTTACCATAATGGACAATCCTTGATCATGTGATCTATTTTCTCACTCTTAAAGCAACCAACTTGAGACTTATATTGGAAGAATACTTTCTACTTGTTCCTTTCTTGTCCTGTCATTTTTCTTTCTTACAAGATCTCTTAAAGTTTGTGACAAGATTTTTATCATCCAGATCTGATTCTTCTCTATTAGACACCTTTAATTCTAGTGACATATCCTTAGTTCCCTCATCCTTTTTGAAGGTCTCCATATTCTTCTCATATGTGTCCACAAGAGTGTCTCAAATCTATTTTGTGGTGGTACAACCAGAGATCCTATTATATTCGTCTATTCCAATTCAACAAATAATAATATACTTGGATTTTGCATTCTTTCCAAGCATCTTAAAGTTGGCCTCATCATACTCATTCTTGTCTTTTAATAAGTCCTTTTCAGCATCCTTCTTTGTCCCGACCCAAAACTGAGGGTCATGATGGCACTTGTCGCGATGCACCTTAACAAGTAATCCTATCATCCAAACTGATACAAAAAGAGGAAAAGATAGAAATATCCCAAGATAAGGCTTCTAGAACGAAGCTAAACCATATAAGTAATCATAGCAATGCAGAAAGAACTTATCAAATATACCAATCATGCCCAAAACTAGGTGTCAATAGTGTAAGAACTACTAATACAATCCAAGAGTCAAATAAATCGAAAAAATAACCACAAAGGAATAATATATGTCTCCGAATACTAATAAATACATAACTACTGTAGAAAGATAGAGGTTAACTTCAGATGCATGAATGTCTAACCGTTACCTTGAAAGCTCCGACAATCGCCTGAGTCAATCAAGCTGAGGCGCACTTAAGCTAGGACCTGCACCGAAAGGGCGCAGTAGGCATGAGTATGGTCCGCTTGTACTTAGTAGGTATCATAGGCCAACCAAGATAAGAAGTAAATAAAACATACAAAATATACACTAAGAGTACGTCACCTGCAATCAGAAAATATCCCACAATGGTAGCCCACACCGCATGCACTAACAACTCTAATATATCTCACATATATTGCAATATCACACCAATATAGAATAAAAGTATGTATTATATCACATATAAGAAGAACAAGAGGGAACATGCATATACAAGGTCATCAAATACAAGTAAAAGAAGATACGATAAATATATAAATGACAAGTCAATATGGCAATGCAACACAACATAACACAATAAAGTAAGTGCAATGTATATGATGATGAAAACGATGATGACGATGATGCACGAGGTCGTCACAAAACCTCCGGGATCTTTGCACTATCCCCATATACACCTACGGAGGCAAGACTACCAACGCAGGACCCATGGGGGTTCTTCAACCCATATACAATCCACACACACACACACACACACACACACACACATATATATATATATATATCTTTTTTTGGCACATCCCTCGGAAAGGTGTTATCAGGTAGTACCAATGTTTTATGAAAGAGTATGATATGAAGAAGTAATGCTCACAACGAATCACAATGAGTATTTCCACAACCAACTACATGATATATTTCCACAACTAACCACATGATATATTTCTATAATCAACCACAATGATACATTTCCACAATCACGTGAGCCAATATCCACTCATTATTTTTGTTTCATCCATGAATTTCCACGTCTCATATGCCAATAAAGTATGAATATAATCACAATACATCAATGGTACCAAATTAAGCATTTTAAAAATATAATATAATTATTCACATGTATTCAAGGCTATCAATGTCACATAGGATCCCACACAGTCACACATATCATATAGTATCTCAATTTCGATAATTACATCACATATAGGCCCTCAACCAAGAACAACACATAGATAAACATTTTTCATGATTATTTTTACCTGTAACATGCATTTTGTACCACCATTTACTACCCAACCCAGTCAGAAAGAGTTAGGCAATAAACTACCTCAAAGGTTAAAACCGGTCCGCTTCACTTCGAATCCACGACCTTAATTTTCACGAACAATATCGAGCTTTACTAAAGCATCAAATATAAAATGTATGCATCAAAACAAAACCAACGACATCCATTTTGACTACTTTTAGTTTGGGGTCAAAACGGACCCTCGAAATGAGTTTCTGAAAAAAAAGAGCAAAATCAAAACTTTACTTCAAAAATGTTTCCCATATTTTTAGGAACATACAAATGAAAACCCAAGTTAAATTGAGTAAAAAATGAGGTTTAAATTGAAGAAAAATATTTTTGAGCTTTACTGGGTAAAATCTTCGAAATCCGGGTTCAAATCAAGAATCGAAGTTGTTTTGATAGTTAAATTGATGAAAAACTAGTAATTATAAGATAAAAATATTATTCAAGTGAAAAGGAGTGAAATTAAAGTATAAAATCATGCCCCAAGATTTTGGGATTTTGAGAAATTTATCAAGAAATTACTAAGAAAATGGTGAATTATTACTTTAAATCCATAATAAAATTAAGAATTAGGTGTTAATCTAGCTTCCCAAGCTCCCACAAGCTTTAATTTTAAGATCTCATACTATTTTAGGGTTTAACTCCCAAGAGTCAAGATGAAAAATAAGCAAAAATAGGCCAAAACCATTATTTTACTGCAGAAAAACTGCACAAGAAAAGCTATATTTTTTTAGGTCTAATTCGGACTTCGACGGGGTGTCTGAAATTCGTTTGGAGTCCTATATATGCAAAATAACTATGCAAACACACTAGATTCGATGTTCCGAACGCGTTGGGGAAGTTGGATTTTCAAAAAAACAGTGTTTTCAAAAAGTTGATCCCCGAAACTCGAAATCACAATTTTCCTTATCGAGAGTCGTAATGAGATTTAAAAGTCAAAATATTATACCAAATATGCTAACACCCTAAAATTGAAATTCTGGATCTGCTAGGAAATTTGGATTTTTCAACTGAGGTTGTTTCGATCATATATGGGTCCCACACCCATATTTTTAATTTTCCAACTTTTTGATATAGGTCAAAATGAGATCGGGTGTACCAGGACCCAAACCAAAGGTCTACCTAGACTAAAATAGATATTCTGAAGTTGATGGTGCATTCTGTTTATCCATCCATCACACGAATCAAGAGCTATCCTCATAAGTCCAAAATAAGGCTCTCGAAGTCATCAAAAACCATAATATCGCATAAATGATACCAAAATACATCGAAAATCATGTCAATGACTCCCATACCTCATAAATACCATAATGCAACTACTGATAGGGATAAAACAGTCAAATCATACAAAATCATAAATTTCACGTATTTCATCAAATTTTAAGGTCGATACATTCTTCATGGGGTATTGAGGTACATAGATAATTATATTCCAGAGTTCATAGTCCACAACCTAAAGGAAATATTTCATCATTTCTTACCATCCGAAGTGGTATTTTCCATTGAACAACGGAGGTCTATTGATGTCTTGTCTTTCATAGTATCCAGTAGGCGGTGTAGAATTCATCCTTGATCCTATTTTTAGGCGTTAGCCTTCAAAAAATAACCTGTCTCTGATACCACTTGTTAGAATATTTTCCAAACTGATTACCTTAGTGTAACAATCCAAAAATGTATCCTGATACGTTACGCGATGCTTAGGATCACAAGTGATCCCAAGCTAACTCATGAACTGACACACTATTAAACAACTAATTAAATACGTATGAAATAACAAAGTTACTGTGTGGAAACGTAATAGTGATGGAATCGATGAAAATATAATACTGATACAATTTAACATTTTGATAAAGTCTGAAAAGAAGGACTGAAATTACAAGACTAACTCTAATTGACATCTATAAAGCCTCTACTATACTGACGATAAATAGCTAGGACGTGATCCCAACTACCACTAATCAATACATAGAAGAAAGAAAGTAAAGTAAATAAATAACATATAACTAAAGTCCCCGAAGTAGGAGGACTCATCATCTGTTGGCTGGAATCTGCAAACTCTCTGAGTATGGTATGCATGCTACAACTCGTACCTACATTATGAGACAATATAGCACATAAATATATGTGTGGATCAGTTCTTTGAGGATGTATTGAGTATATATGGGTTAAATGCATAAGTAAAACATAATATCAATCATCATAATTTGTAAAACAGTGCATGTTAAATGTAAATGACTCATATAAGTTGGAGTATCTGAAATACTGAAATCTGAAGTAATAAGAGGCAAATCATACTTTATAAATCTAGTGACTCATGATATTTAGTTCTAAGAGCTGTGCTAATATTTTGTCTTTAAATCATACTGTCTAAGTGTAGAGAGGGCTCACTTCTAAATCTGAAATCTGAAACTCTTATCTTTCTGCAAAACATAATCTGAATAAAATTGTGAGCCTTTACACTTAGTTTCTAAAATCTGTCCTATTCTAAAAGATATAATTTAAATTAAAGAACTTTAAAGCTATAGAGAAAATACTTTATCTTAGGGGTTAAGTAATCTAAAAACTTATTCTGCATGGAAGGTTCTTCTAACTGACATAAACCATGTGAGCATTCATGGAGTCCAATTTTCTTGTCCTCCTAAGGAGGAATCCTTACCTTGGGGAGAGGAGTCATACTCTTTCCAGGGAGTATAACCTATCTAAGTGATCACATATCTATCATCCACATAGAATTGAGAAAAATCTAAATCCTACATTGGCACGTAGTTCTGGGGTATGAAATTGTAGTAACGTACCTATCTCGATGCTACATATTACTCCCATTGAATCTGTATGCTCATTCTAATGGAAATCCACTTTTAAAATAGTATAATGGTTTATAATGAAAACCAACTGTATTTCTATAAAAGCTTAATCTGTAATCTGAATCTGTAAAGTGGATTTCATATCTATTCTGAGACCAAAAGGTCAAATCTTTATCAATAATCTGAAAAAAATCTAGTCATAAAGTGGTCATAACACAATCAATTTTGAAACAGCAATACTCATTAAGGCTTAGTGACCCATGCTTCAAACTCATGTTAAAATAGCATAATGTTCATGCTTGATAATGTAAACATTGATAAAATAATTCAAAATCTGAAAATTACAGCAATATGTATGAAAATATGAACATAATCATGTAATTCAACTTCTAAATCACTGGAAATCTCATAAGTTTCTAAATAACATTAATGGGCATAAACACTAGAATTTCATGGGAAATCATATAAAATTCAGTAAAATTGGAATTAAAATAAGTTTTGGGCACAAGGATGAAAGGATTGTCCTTGTCCATAAGGCCCACATACCTTAATTGATGATCTTAGATGAGAAATCTTGAATCTTGGATTCCTATGATGCTCTTGAAAATGAGTTCTTGGAGTTCTTGAATTGGAAATTCTTAATCCTGAACTATCTTGGAGAATTGATGAGTAAGTTTGGCTTGAATTCCTTTTTGTGTTCTTGAATACTGTTTCTTGAAGAAGATAACTCAAATTGATGTTTTTGGGAATGTTCTTGAATGATTTTCTTGAAATTCTTGGAATAGATAACTTAATTCTTGGTTGTTTTCTTGAAAAGAAGGTGATGGAATGGATGAATCTTGAAGAGAATTGATTAGGGTTTGTTCTTGGGAATAAAATTGGATAATGGAGGAAAAATAATGCCCCAATAGCGGCTATACATTATATATTATGACCTGGTTGGGGGGGGGGGATACCCCATTGCCCCTTATTAATTTAAAGCATAAATTTGTAACCATCGCGGCAACTTACTGCCTCACACAAAAATGGCTATAACTTTTTGCTCGGGTGTTGAATTAATACGAAATCGGTATCTTTGGAAAGCTAATTCAATTATGTACAATTTCATAGGTCTTAAGAGGGAATATTATACATACAAAAAAAGTTATACACTTTCAAAATTGACCTTTGTAGAATTGCACACTAAACTTTGAATGAATGTATTGTTCTTAGCTCCATTTGGCTCTAAGTGACTTCTATGAATATTTTTCACCTAATAAGAACTTCACATACTTAGGATAAAAGTAATGACTCAAGAATTCCAATTAGGGATCAAGAAAAGGGCAATTACACCTTCACCGCGATGTGGTGAAATCCCGTTAAGCTACTAGAAAAGGATGAGTACGAATTTGCACTCTGGCGCGACGCGGTGCTATCACGTTGCGCCAATGGAAATTGAAAATTGGTAATTTGGACCTCTCCATGACACGCCAATATCGAAGAGTTCCATTGGAATTGACAATTATGAAATTGTCCTTCACTGTGACGCGATGGTTTCTCAGGTGGGACACTGTCAACATAAAAATGCTCTAACTCCTCAACCGAGTATCAAATTTGGGAGAATTTGATATCGATGGAAAGCTTATTCAATTTTCCACACAAAGGGGAGGTCTAAATCTGGAAAAATTCCACATGAAATAAATATTCTTCATTTTGGAAGTTTTTCCTTAACATTCTAGGAATGAATTTAAGCTAGAAAAACAATGGGGTGTTACAATATCTCCCCCTTGGAAACATTCATCCTCGAATGTGGCTAGATAAGATAACAATACTGAGGAATCTCAGGCTATCAGATATTATGCACAACTGAATCTAAAGCATACCGAGCTTCTGAACTGATCTGTGAGTGCATGAATATACATGAAAATAACTATATAGCTGAGATAGAAACGAGAGCGTCAACTTATGAGTAACCATAAATTTAGTCTGGATCTGATTTTGAGAGAAAATAATGAGAGGTTTATGACATAAAAAATTGAGGTATTACAACATCCCCCTCATGGGATCGTTCGTCCCCGAAGAATACTGATTTGATTTAAATACTAGGAAATGATTGAGATGACACACGAGAAGCTTACAGTTGAATCATGACTGATCATCTAGACTTTGAAACTAATGCATGATGCATAAACTGAGCTAAATTCTCAAAGTACACGAAGTGAACAAATTTCCTCTTAGAATGATATGACTAGATGGGAAGATTGAAAACCATAGAAACTTGCCTGTACGACTGCTAGACTAAATTACTGGCTAAACGAGTTAACTCATACTGTACATTCCACTTTAATAACTACATTCAACCTTTTACTAGGAACTCACTAATGCACAATGCATCCATCCACACATATACAAACATATATTCAAGCCTATGTTCATAACAACATATGCACTTTTAAACAAACACTCATGAAAGCATATTTCTCAAATTCTCTAATACCTCTATCAATAACAGCTTCCATGCATTATTCAATTCTTAGGAAGACACACATAAAATATTCCTAACTAACCAAGTCATACAAAAAAAGCTTCACTTCAATATCCCTTCATTTATAGACCTACATAAAATAAGCGTACAACAATCTTCCCAAACCTAACACATTTACTCTCTCCCATCTACAGAAATATTCATCATCACTACTAAAATCTGGAAATCTGACCTTGTTACTCATTCTATCATATCCCCTTATCTTTAAGCCATCACTCTATGTCTGTGGAACACGTTGCTATACGCTAAACTGAACTACACTCACTATATCTAGAGTCTGGAATAATACACGCAAATAATAATCTTACTCTAGAAGATTACACTTAAGAGTGTAAATACCCACTTCCAATACTTCCTTCTGAGATACAACTCTATCTTTCTATAGCCCCACTAGTCATCATATAATATCTTGAACACTTACTAACTCAGAATCTTCATAAGTACCACCGTATCCTGAGTTCACACCATCTAGAGCTTCAACCTTTATTTTTATTTGGTAAATCATCAAGGATTCAAACTTAGATTCTAACACTTAACACGGATATCTTCAACCTTTAATAAACCATACTACTTTCTTCATACTCTCCTAATACCACATAATATCACATCTCCAAACTTATATTTTTCTCTAAACCATGAGAGTCAAGATCATACCAAAAAGGCTCAACATTATCTACCCATAACTCCTTAACTTAGCTATTAAGAACATCATATACTTTATAACTAGTCTCCTTCCTCTTAGAAACTCAATAGCGCTACTAACACACATAACACGTAATAACCTTGGAAATAATGCAATCCCATAACACCTTGAGCATACTTATTCATCATACATACAATATCATTCTTAATTACGAATTAAAATGGACTCAAACTGTTGCACATACCGTTCAAGCCTACTAGATTACTTCTATATAACTTGCATCACTAACCAAGAAATTAGCACATCCAACTTGATGACTATCCACTATTCAAACATAATGTATAGTGCTAAATATGAGTAACAACCCAACCTCATATACTATACTATTCTCACTGGGAAGTTATATAATAAAACATCAAGAAACACTAGCTCACTAGAATCTCATAACCACAATAATCGATCAAAATCATATGGCCTATCTTATTTACAATCCATTAACACATCCTTCTTCTATACATCATTACTATTTACCCTTCTGTACACCTAAATTACCATCATAGCCCTATAAGTTTCAACTAAACTCCTTTTTACAACCTTAAGGGAAGCCTAAATTAATGATACTAAACCACCAAACACTTTATTAATATCATATATTTTTCAAACATAATAAATACCATCAATAACTCCTTCTGTACTTTAAGCAAACAACAATTCACCTTAACTAATAACTCCTTCTTCACCCTTCAGTAAACTAACACACAAGGACATGTCACCTTTACATAACTCGATAAAATATATAAGTTTATCTCCATACTTTCTGTCAATCGTCATGCTTAATGCTCTTGTTACTACTCTTCTATACCCACACTTCCAACTATAATACGGTTCTACTATTCATAAATCATAACACTGAAGTTTATAATATCCTTCGAATAGACACTTTATCTAACAATCTAGGTTTAAACTATCTCCTCTCATGAGCAAAAATGGTTAATGGGCAATTTGAATACATATCTAATTTTGTCTCAACTGAACAAATCATAAGGATGAGAACGTAACTTTCAACTCAAGGAACTTAACACACTAGGGAGCTGCTCTCAAGCCCGTTGTGTGACTTCTGAAATTTCTGATAGTAAATCTGAGAGCATTATTTGGAGAGGAATTGGAACTTACTGATCATGTTATCTCAAGAATAAGTCATAGATAAAGACTTTTTAGGTAACACATGCGTAAAAAGAAGTTTCTGAAGAAACAACTTTATAGCACGATCTAGAGTATGAAAAGAGGGAAACTTTTCTTAAATGCCTCGTAGCCTCTTAAAGAAAAGTACAAACATCTTCGTACCATTCTGCAAGACTCTACTAGACAAGAATTCATATATACAATAGGACACTTGAACCTTGTGCTCTGATACCAAGTTTGTAACGCCTCAAAAATCTATCCTGAGATGTCACACAGTGCTTAGGATCACAAGTGATCCCAAGCTAAACTACAAACTGGCATACTATAAAGCAACTAATTAAATACATATGAAATAACTGAGTTACTATGAGGAAACCTAATAGTTATGGAATATATGAAAATATAATACTGATACAATTTTATATTTTGATAAAGTCTGAAAAGAAGGACTGAAATTACAAGACTGACTCTAACTGACATCTATGAAGCCTCTACTATACTGACTATAGATAGCTGGGATGTGAACCCAACTACCACTAATAAATACATAGGAGTAAGAAAGTAAAGTGCATAGATAACATTTAACTAAAGTCCCTGAAGTAGGAGGACTCATTATCTGTTGGCTGGAATCCGCAAACTATCTGAGTATGGTATGCATGCTACAACTCGTACCTTCATTATGAGACAATATAGCACATATAAATATATATAGATCAGTACTTTGAGGATGTATTGAGTATATGGGGGTGAAATTCATAATTAAAATATAATATCAACCATCATAATTTATAAAATAATGCATGCTAAATGTAAATGACTCACATAAGCTGGAGTATCTAAAATATTGAAATCTGAAGTAATAAGAAGCAAATCATACTATATAAATCTTGGGAGTCATAACATTTCGTTCTAAGAGTTGTGCTAATATTCTATCTTTAAATCATACTGTCTAAGTGTAGAGAGAGCATACTTCTAAATCTAAAATTCTTTTTTTTTTCTAAAACATAATCTGAATAAAATTGTGAGCATTTGCACTTAGTTTCTAAAATCTGTCCTTTTCAAAAACCTATACTTTAAATTAAAGAACTTTAAAGCTATAGAGAAAATACTTTCTCTTAGGGGTTTAGTAATCTGAAAACTTATTCTGTATGGGAGGCTCTTCTAACTGACATAAACCATGTGAGCATTCATATAGTCCAATGTTCTTGTCCCCCTAAGGGGGAATCCTCACATTGGGGAGAGAAGTCATACTCTTGCCAGAGAGTATAACCTATCTAAGTGATCACTATCTATCATCCATGTAAAAGTGGGAACAATTTAAATCCTATATTGGTACGTAGTTCTAGGGTATGAAACTGTAGTAACGTACCCATTTCGGTGCTAAATACTATCCCATTAAATCTGTATGCTCATTCTGATGGAAATCCACTTTTAAAATACTATAAGGGTCTATAATGAAAACCAACTGTATTTTTATAAAGCTAAATCTATAATCTGAACCTGTAAAGTGGATTTCGTATCTATTTAGAGACCAAAAGGTCAAATCTTTATCAATAATCTGAAAAGAATCTAGTCATAAAGTGCTCATAGCATAATCAATCTTGAAATAGCAATACTCATTCATACTTAGTGACCCATAATTCAAACTCATGTTAAAATATCATAATGTTCATGCTTGATAATGTAAACATTGATAAATTAATTCAAAATCTAGAAATTACTACAATATGTATGAAAATATGAACATAATCATGTAATTCAACTTCTAAATCACTGGAAATCTCATAAGGTTGTAAATAACAATAATGGGTATAAACACTAACTTGAATTTCATGAAAATCATATAAAATTAAGTAAAATTAGAATTAAAATAAGCTTTGGGCATAAGAACGAAAGGATTGTCCTTGTTCATAACCCCACATACCTTAATTGATGATCTTAGATGAGAAACCTTGAATCTTGGATTCCTATGATGCTTTTGAAAATGAGTTCTTGGATTGAAAATTCTTAATCCTGAACTATCTTGGAGAATTGATGAGTAAGTTTGGCTTGAATTCCTTTTTGTATTCTTGAATATTGTTTCTTGAAGAAGATAACTCAAATTGATGTTCTTAGGAATGTTCTTGAATGATTTTCTTGAACTTCTTAGAATAGAAAACTTAATTCTTGGTTGTTTTCTTGAATAGAAGGTGATGGAATGGATGAATCTTGAAGAGAACTGATTAGGGTTTGTTCTTGGGAGTAAAGTAGGATAATGGGGGGGAAATAATGCCCCAATGACGGCTAAAGAATGCTATGGTTCGACCTAGGCTGGGGGGGGGGGGGGGGAAACCCCATTTCCCCTCATTAATTTAAAGCAGAAATTAGTAACCTGCATCCTAATTTTGCTGTTTGCCGCAATGCGGTACTATTGTAGTAGCTTATTGCCTCACACAAAAATGGCTATAACTTTTTACTCGGGTGTTGGATTAAGACAAAATTGGTATATTTGGAAAGATAATTCAATTATATACAATTTGGTGGGTCTTGATATAGAATATTATGCATATATAAAAAGTTAGACACTTTCAAAGTTGAGCCTTGAATAATTGGACACCAAACTTTTAATGAATTTATTGTTCTTAGCTCCACTTGGCTCTAAGTGACTTTTATGAATATTATTCACCTAATAAGAACTTCACATACTTAATATAAAATTCATGACACAAGAATTTAAATTATGGACCAAGAACATGGCAATTACACCTTCACCGTGACATGGTGAAATCGCATTAAGCTACTGGAAAAGGACGAGTGCAAATTTGGACTCTGGCACGAGGCGGTGCTATCGTATTGCGCCACTGAAAATTGACAATTGGTAATTTGGATATCTTCGAGATGCTCCAATATTGCGGAGGTCCACTAGAATTGACAATTATGAAATTGTCCTTCACTGCGACGCAGTGGTTGCTCAGGTAGGACACTATCAATTTAAAAATGCTCTAACTCCTCAACCGAGTATCGGATTAGGGAGAATTTGATATCGATGGAAATATTATTCAATTTCCACACAAAGGGGAGTCTAAATCTGGAAAAAATCCACATGAAATAAATATTCTTCATTTTGGATGTTATTCCTTAACATTTTAGGAACAAATTTAAGCTAGGAAAACTACTGGGTTTTATAATATATTTCCCTTAGAAACATTCGTCCTCGAATGTGGATACTAGATAAGCTGAAAATACTGAGGAATTTGAGGCTATAAGCTATCATGCACAACTAAAATAAACTGAATCTTAAGCATACTGAGCTTCTAAACTTTTCTGTGAGTGTATGAATTTACATGAAAATAACTATATAGCTGAGATAGAAATAAGAGCGTCAACTTATGAGTAACCATTTCTTTAGGTTGGATCTGATTTCGAGAGAAAATAATGAGAGGTTTATGACATAAAAACTCGAGGTTTTACAACATCTTCCTCTTGGGATCATTTGTCCCCGAAGGATACTGATTTGATTAAAATACTAGGAAATGACTGAGATGATGCACGGGAAGCTTACGAGTTGAATCATGACTGGTAATGTAGATTCTGAAACTGATGCATGATGCATAAACTGAGATAAATTCACAAAGTACACGAAGTGAACAAATTTTCTCTTAGATTGATATGACTAGATGGGAAGATTGAAAACCATAGAAACTTGCCTTTATGGCTGCTAGACCGAATTACTAGCTAAACGGGTTAACTCATATTGTACATTCCGCTTCAATAACTACATTCAACATTCTGGTAGGAAGTCACTAACGCATAATGCATCCATCTACATATATACAAATTTGACATTCAAGCCTATCTTCATAACCACGTATGCACTTCTAAACAAACACTCGATGAAAGCATCTTTCTCAAATTCTCTAATACCTCTATCAATAACAACTTACATACACTATTCAATTCTTAGGAAGACACACATAAAATATTCCTAACTAACCAAGTCATACAAAAGAAGCTTCAACTCAATATCCCTTCATTTATAGACCTATATAAAATAAGCATACAACAATTTTCCCGAACATAACATATTTACTCTCTCCCATCTACAGAAGTATTCATCATTACTACTAGAATATGGAAGTCAGACCTTGTTGCTCATTCTATCATCTCCCCCTTAGCTTTAATTCATAACTCTAAGTCTGTGGAACCCTTTGCTATACCTCAAACTAAACTACACTCACTGCACTCTAGAGTCTGGAACAATACACGCAAATAATAAACTTACTCTAGAAGACTACACCTAAAAGTGTAAATACCCACTTCCAATACTTCCTTCCGATATACAACTCTATCTTTCTATAGCCCTACTAGTAATCATGTAATATCTTGAACACTTACTAACTTAGAATCTTCATAAGTACCACCATATCCTAAGTTCACACCATCAAGAGCTTCAACCCTTATTTCTATTTGCTAAATCTTCAAGGATTCAAACTTAGATTCTAACACTTAACAGAGATATCTTTAACCTTTAATAAACCATACTAATTCCTTCATACTCTTTTAATACCAAATAATATCACATCTCCAAACTTATATTTTTTCTCTCTAAACTATGAGAATCAAGATCATACCAAAAAAGGCTCAATATCATCTACCCATAACTCCTTAACTTAGCTATTAAGAACATCATATACTATATAACTAGTCTCCTTCCTCTTAGAAACTTAACAGTACTACTAACAACACACAACATAATAACCCAAGAAATAATTCAACACAATAACACCTTGGGCATACTTCTTCATCATACATACAACATCATACTTAATTATGAAGTAAAATGGACTCAAACTCTTACACATACCATCCAAGCCTACAAGATTACTTCCATATAACTAGCATCACTAACCAAGAAATCATCACATCCACCTTGATGACTATCCACTGTTCAAACTTAATGTCTAGTGTTAAACATGAGTAACAACCCAACCTTATATCCTATACTATTCTCTTTGGGAAGCTACATAATAAACATCAAGAAATACTAGCACACTAGAATCTCATAACCACAATAATCAATCAAAATCATATGGACTATCTTATTTACAATCCATTAATACATCCTTCTTCTACACATCATTACTATTTACCCTTCTATAGACCTAAATTATCACCATAGCTTTATAAGTTCCAACTAAACTCATTCTTATAACCTCATGGAAAGCCTAAATTAGTGATACTAAACCACCAAACACTTCATTAATATCCTATACTTTTCAAACTTAATAAATACCATCAATAACTCCTTCCGTACTTCAAGCAAACAACAATTCACCTTAACTAATAACTCCTTCTTTATCCTCCACTAAACTAACACACAAGGACATATCACCTTAATATATCTCTATAACATGCAAAAGTTTATATCCATACTTTCTATCAATCATCATGCTCACTCTTCTTGTCACTACTCTTCTATACCCATACTTCCAAGTATGATAAGGTTCTACTATTCATAAATCATAACACTAAAGTTCATAATATCCCTCGAATGCATACTTTATCTAACAATCTAGGTTCATACTATCTTATCTCATGAGCAAAAAAGGTAAATGAGCAATCTGAATACATATCTAATTCTGTCTGAACTGAACAAATCATAAGGATGAGGACATAACTTTCAACTCAAAGAACTTAACACACTAGGGAGCTCCTCTCAAGCCCCTTGTGTGACTTCTGAAATTTTAGATAGTAAATTTGAGAGCATTGTTTGGAGTGGAATTAGAACTTATTGACCATGTTATCCCATGAATAAGTCATAGATGAAGAAATTTGGGGTAACACATAAGTAGATAGGAGCATCTGAAGAAACAACTTTACAGCATGATCTACAGTATAAAAAGAGGAAAACTGTTCTTAAATGCCCCATAGCCTCTCGAAAAAAAGTGCAGATGTCTTCGTACCATTCCACAAGACTCTACTTGACATGTCTTCACAGACACCATAGGACACTTGAACCTTGTGATCTGATACCAAGTTTGTAACTCCCCAAAAATCTGTCCCGAGATGTCACACGGTGCTTACGACTACAAGTGATCCCAAGCTAATCCATGAACTGGCATACTGTTAAGCAACTAATTAAATATGTATAAAATAAATGAGTTACTATACGGAAAAGTAATATTGATAGGATCTATGAAAATGAAATATTGATATAATTTTATATTTTGATAAAGTCTAAAAAGAAGGACTGAAATTACAAGACTAACTCTAACTGACATCTATGAAGCCTCTACTATTCTGACTATAGAAAGCTAAAACACGACCCCAACTACCACTAATCAATACATAGGTATAAGAAAGTAAAATACATAAATAACATCTAACTAAAGTCCCCGAAGTAGGAGGACTAATAATCAGCTGGCTAGAATCTGCAAACTAACTGAGTATGTTATACGTGCTATAACTCGTACCTACATTATGAGATAATGTAGCGCATAGATATATATGTGGATTAGTAATTTGAGGATGTACTTCATATATAGGGGTGAAATGTATAAGTAAAACATAATATCAATTATCATAATTTTTAAAATAATGCATGCTAAATGTAAATGACTCACATAAGCTGAAGTATCTGAAATACTGAAATCTGAAGTAATAAGAATCAAATCATACTTTATAAACCTATTGACTCATAACATTTAGTTCTAAGAGTTGTGCTAATATTTTGTCTTTAAATCATACTATCTAAGTGTAGAGAGAGCGCATATGTAAATCTGAAATCTGAAACTCTTATCTTTCTATAAAACATAATCTGAACAAAATTGTGAGCCTTTACACTTAGTTTCTTAAATCTATCCTTTTCTAAAAGCTATATTTTAAATTAAAAAACTTTAAAGCTATAGAGAAAATACTTTATCTTAGGGGTTTAGTAATCTGAAAACTTATTCTGCATGGGAGGTTCTTCTATTCAACATAAACCATGTGAGCATTCATGGAGTCCAACATTTTTTCCCCCTAAGAAGGAATCCTCATGTTGGGGAGAGGAGTCATACTATTTCCAAGGAGTATAACTTATCTAGGTGATTACATATCTATCATCCACGTAGAAGTGGGAAAAATCTAAATCCTACATTAGCATGTAGTTCTGGGGTATGAAACTATAGTGATGTACCCATCTCGGTACTAAATGCTACTCCCAATTAATTTGTATGCTCATTCTGATGGAAATCCGCTTTTAAAATAGTATAATGGTTTACAATGAAAACCAACTGTATATCTATAAAGTTAAATTTGTAATCTAAATCTGTAAAGTGGATGTCATATCTATTCTGAGACCAAAAGGTCAAATCTTTATTAATAATCTAAAAATAATCTATTCATAAAGTGCTTATAGCACAGTCAATATTGAAATAGCAATACTCATTAGGGCTTAGTGACCCATGCTTCAATCTCATCTAAAAAAATCATAATGTTCATGCTTGATAATGCAAACATTGATCAATTAATTTAAAATTTAGAAATTACTGCAATATGTATGAAAATATGAACATAATCATGTAATTCAACTTCTAAATTACTGGAAATCTCATAAGCTTGTAAATAACAATAATGGGTATAAACACTAACTTAAATTTCATGGAAAATCATATAAAATTCAGTAAAATTATAATTAAAATAAGTTTTGGGCACAAGGACAAAATGATTGTCCTTGTTCATAACCCCACATACCTTAATTGATGATCTTAGGTAAGAAAGCTTGAATCTTGGATTCCTATGATACTTTTGAAAATGAGTTCTTGGAGTTCTTGAATTTGAAATTCTTATTCCTGAACTATCTTGGTGAATTGATGAGTAAGTTTGGCTTGAATTTCTTTTTATGTTCTTGAATATTATTTCTTGAAGAAGATAACTCAAATTGATGTTCTAGGAAATGTTCTTGAATGATTTTCTTGAACTTCTTGGAATAGAAAACTTTATTCTTGGTTTTTTTATTGAATAGAAGGTGATGGAATGGATGAATCTTATAGAGATTTAATTAGGGTTTATTCTTGGGAGTAAAGTAGGATAATGGGGGCAAAATAATGCCCCAATGACGGCTATACATTTCTATATTACAACCTGGGTTGAGGAGGGTTGGGAAATACCCCATTGACCCTCATTAATTTAAAGAAAAAATTCACAACCCACATCCTGATTTTGCTCTTCGCCGCGATGCAGTACCATCGCTGCAGCTTACTGCCTCACACGAAAATGGCTATAACTTTTTGCTCGGGTGTTGGATTAAGACAAAATTGGTTTAGTTGGAAAGCTAAATCAATTATATAATTTGGTGGATCTTCAGATGGAATATTATTCATACATAAAAAGTTATACACTTTCAATGTTGACCCTTATAGAATTGGACACCAAACTTTGAATGAATCTATTGTTCTTAGCTCCACTTGGCTCTAAGTGACTTCTATGAATATTATTCACCTAATAAGAACTTCACATACTTAATATAAAAGTCATGAAACAATAATTCAAATTATGGATCAAGAACACGGTGATTACACCTTCACTAAGATATGGTGAAATCGCATTAGGCTACTGGAAAAGGATGAGTGGGAATTTCTACTCTGGTGCGATACGGTGATATCGCGTTGCGCCACTAAAAATTGACAATTGGTAATTTGAACCTCTCCACGATGAGCCAAAATCATGGATGTCCAATGGAATTGACAATTATGAAACTGTCCTTCACCGCGACACAGTGGTTGCTCATGTGGGACACTGTCAACTTAAAAATGCTCTAACTCCTCAACTGAGCATCGAATTTGGGCGAATTTGATATCGATGGAAAGCTTATTCAATTTTCCATACAAATGGGAGATCTAAATCTATAAAAATTACTCATATAATGAATATTCTTCATTTCGAAAGTTATTCCTTAACATTCTAGGAACCAATTTAAGTTAGGAAAACTATGGGGTGTGACACTTAATTTAGCCTAACAGTTGCCTATCGATGGAAGGGGTTCCCTAACGTGTTACAATGAAAGTAGTAAATACAGTAAGTAGAGATCAAAAAATATTTTTGCGTGGAACACCCGACTCAAAAAGGTGTATAAAAACCACAACCTATACCTCTATAGGATTTAACCCCAACTTCACTAAATAACTCTGAGCCTCAACAACGACTGATTACAAAACTCTTGTAACCTAGAAATTATAAAATCTAATTCCTATAACTCAATAACCAGGAATTATAAACTCTAATTCCTTTAACTCGACAACCAAGAATAGTAAACACTAATTTCTAACTACACACACACAACCCAAGGTATGTGTTCCCTAATTTTTTGAGTTTTCCCCAACTCAAAGACGAGCCCCTAGTTCAGTTTATAATACATTGAAACTAATAATACATCAATAGTTTCAACACAATTAACAACTCCTAACAATCAACGCTAAAACTCTTAACTAGATTCTATGCTAGGACCCGTTCTTCAATGTGTTTCTTCAGTAATTGGGTAGCACTTATTTAATCAGTCAATTGCCCTTTTCAGCTTTGTAAGTGTGTAAAGGATTATGTCAATTACTTTTTATATTTAACAAATCTTCAAAGAGTCCTCCATATCATCAATCTTTTAACTTTAGTTGGACTCTTCAACTTATCAGAGTTTGTTGTTAAGTCAAAGTCCTTCTTCAAGTCAAACTCACTACATAGATAAAACTCTTCTTCATCTTGATCTCTTCATTTGAGTGAAACTTTTTCTTTAGCTTATCTTAAAGTGTTGTATTGAACTACAACTTCTTTTTTATCACACATGATCTCTATCATAAGTTTATAAGAACTTCCTTATCCACTCAAGTAATTGCATACCAGTTGTAACACCCTACATTTTCAAGCTAGAAATCAAATCGTCATTCCTACGTGTGTAAACTCTAATCCCATGATCTATAGTTAAATTCATGTGTCATGATCTTTATACGAGTGTGTGAAGTGACTATGAGGTGAAAAATATTAATAGAAATCACTTAGAACAAAGTTGAGCTAGGAACTTTTGATTCATCCAAAGTTTGGTATTCTATTTTATAAGGGTAAAATTTGAACGTGTATAACTTTGGGTGTATGAGGATTTTTTCAACACGAGACCCACCAAATTATAGATAATTGAGTTAGCTTTACAATGATACCAATTTCTCCTTAATTCAATACCCGAGTGAAAAGTTATGATTATTTTTCATCAAGACTAGTAAGTCACCGCGATAGTGGCGCATTGCGGTAAGCCTTTAAATTGGCATATAGTTGTGAATTTAACTCCGAGGGGTAGTGTTGAATTTTCCCTACAATCCATAGTCGTGATAACTGTACATTTAAGCATCATTAGGGAATTATATGCTCAAAACCGCTCAAATTATCTCCCAAAACAAACCCTAACTCCTCCCCCAAAGATCAAGAATCAAGCTTTTAACTTTAAGATTTCCAAGAAACAAATCAAGATTTGGGTTCTATTCTTCTAACTAAATAAGGTATGTGGGACTAATCTAAACACTATGGGCATAATTTTTACTATTTTTATCTATAATAAAGATCCCCAATCATGTTTTATAAAGGTGTGTTTTGTTATTATATTGAAAAGCATGTATTATGGAGTCATTTTGAAGCAAGCATATGCTTGTCTCGATATTATTTTTCATGAAATTGAACCGTTTCAAGATATATATATATATATATATATAAATTTATATATATATATATATATATATATATATGATTTCATTGTATTGTAAAGTGTGAATGAGAGCATGGATGATTAAACTCCCTCTCCTATGATGTTATTTTTGATTTCAAGTGTGGTGGCTTGTGTAAATGTATTGATTTCTTGAAAGGAAACTAAATAATGAATTCTTTAATGATGATCATAAACAATTTGGTTTACTACATGTAGAGGGGGTATTTTCCTATGGTAAATGTTTACTTGGTCAGATTAACACTTTTCATGAGTTTTAAGTAATTGCAAATATGAGGTGACCACTTATTTATTTTACAATTGAGAGGAGAATGTTTTGATGAAAATTTGAATGAAAGGTTTATTGCATAACTCTCTCTCATCTAATTTTTAAAAGCTAGGGGTGGTCATTAATATGATAATAAATACAAAGGTATGCAGATATGATATGATGTGATTTGATTGACTTATAATTCAGGGTATGATGATACCCGATGATTTAATGCCCTTAACAAGATAATGTTGAATATTTTGAAAGTAGGAACATGTTTTATTTATAGAACTAAATATTGGGCTTAAGAGAGCTAGTAGGTTACCCGAAGAAGGCATTTGAGTGCACGGGCCCATCACTGGAAATCATAGTTGCCGATGTAGGACTTATGATATATGATCCTATATGAAAGGACAGTTTTAGGACATCTCATATGGGAGGATTTCCTATGGTGTGCTCACATGGGGGTTATCACCACTCTAGTCCATGCGGCTACTTGGATTGGAGGCTTGGCAATCGAGTCAAGGACGGGTTCCACATAGCCTGTGGAATTCTAGATTTGTAGGGTGTATGACTAGGTCAAAACAATAACAAAGAGTGATTCAAAGTTGTCAAGAATTGTTTTGAAGTGCACTAAAGTATACCCATGTATTTTTACTTGCATTGTATTCATGGTTATTATGAAATGCTCTCATCTATTTTGTATAAAAAGTATGTTATTTTTGGGTTGTTTCACATACCAGTACAATTATATTAACCCTCTATATTTCAGGATCTGAGGCATAGTCCTGGGGTCCCACTAAGCAGTAGGTCGAATCTTGCCAGAGTTTGCAGTGGGTGAGCCTCCCCTTATTTTAGAAGGCCTATTTTATAATATTTTTATTTTAGAATATTGTTAATTTATTTTGATTTATGGTCTGACTACGGGTCTTGTCCCATCTTTAAGACAAATATTGGTCTTTTGTATTATTAGAGATTTCACAGACTGGTGTCGTATCTTTTCAAATATTATGAATTAAATTTTGTATAGTTCAGTTGAAGTAAGAGAATCACCATGTTTCCACTTTTCTTTATTTTCATATTTCCTTACTATATATGCATTGTGTATATGATTGCCAGTTAGAAAAGGGATCTCGGGCCTTCATGGTTCGGGATGCCATCACAGCCAGGGCATCTATTTGGGTCATGACAAACTTGGTATCAAAGCACAGTTCATGGTGCCAAGGTGTCTACAAAGTCACTTAGGGTAGAGTCCTTTTTATGGGTGCGTAGCGCGCCACACTTATAAGGGGGAAGTTACTAGGCATTTAGGAATGTTTCTCTTTCTTCATGTTCTAGTTCATGCTATGGATCCTGAATGTTTCTATTTCACACTCTATTTTATTCTATTGTGTCATCCATACTAAAGTTATCCCAATTTTTTCCTCACTCCAATATTATCAGATATGTCTCATTGTCGAGGCAATTCAAGTGCAGAAGCTTAGAGTCTAAATGATGTGGTCCTTTTTGATTGAGTCATAAATATGAAATTGCACAAGGACTTGAGAGGAGTTCATAAGTGATTTAAATAGTATTAATTTAAGCTTATACCCCTATCTATATCAATCGTGCATTTGAGCCTGAGGTATGAAGTGTATTCAGTCCCTTTCAAAATTCGTATTATAGATGTCATGCTTAAGGGTAGTGCTATATGTCAGAATGTTGGAACAATATTTCCACCCGAGTAGTAGTATGTGCTAAGGTGTCATACCTTATTACTAGTAAGATGATCCCAAATTTAGTGATATGACGTCATAAGCTTAGAAGTCAGAATAAGGGTGAATTTTTCATAAGAAAGCTTGTTTAGTTGTATAACCGTGGATTTAGGGGTTGGTTGCCATTTTATAGTGATAGACTAATGTGGTAGAAATATTTGTAGATTGTATGGTAGTATGTAGAGAAAGTGTTTGGCTATGATTATTATTTATTCAAAACTGAGAAGTAGCCTAGAGTGGACAATTATGATGGTTATAGAAATCTCTTATAGGCGATAAATGGAAACGGTTAGATTAGCCAATAAGTTATAGGCATAGAATCATTGTTGTACATGGAATTTTGAAGGTAGTTGTGATGTATGCATGGAAAGTTTAGGACCTAAAAATTTTTCTAAGTATTGAGAGACTTAGGAATATTTTAAGCCTCTTAACTTCGAAGATTTTTAAATTGGTCTTCCCGACCCTGTGTAACGCCTCGAGAGTACATCGTGGACGCCACACGGTGCTTGTAACCACAAGTGATCCCAAGATAACCTATGCACTAGAATACTTTTAAGAAAATGAATTATAATACATTCAATAACAAGTTCTGTTGTACAGAAACATAATCATACTAAAAATCTAAAATAGATACAATACCGATAAAGTTTACAATCTGATAAAACTGAAAGAAGAAACTGAAATTTACATGACTGAATCTGACTGACATCTACGAAGCCTCTACTATACTGACTACAGATATCTGGTACATGCCTCCAATAACCACTAATAAATACATAAGAAAAATAAATGAATTGTACATGAACTAAGACTATCTGGAGTTCTCAAAATAAGAGAACTCATCACCTGCTGGCTGGAAACTGCAATTGTCTGATCATGATGCGTAGGCTATAACTGGTACCTACATTATGAGACAATGTAGCACATATACATATACGTGGATTAGTACTTCTGGAATGTACTAAGTATGCACTGGTGAATGCAATAAGTAAACCTAATTTTATACTTAATAGTAAAACATGCATGCTAAGTGTAGGAGACCCACCAATATGCTGGAATAAACTGAAAGCTAAATTATCTTGAAAGCATGAGCAACAAACATAATCTGGTAAGCTGGTGAATCTATACACTTAGTTTCTATAAAACTTTACTTTTATGATATAAGTAAAACTGAAGCTGGTATATGGTAAAATGTGCATATTATATGAATACTGAGTTTAAAACTACATGATGGAAACTAACATAACATCGGGGATCTGAATATAAAATTATACTGAGCACGAATACTTAAACATACAGAACCAAACGTAACATATACTAAGGTTATTTGATTAACTGAATGGATGATAGTTGAATACTAGTCATGTAAGACTGGACTGAACTTAGTCTGAATAACTGGACTGAAATAAGGACTAACTAATCAACATAAGATAACTAAGAATTCATGCATGAAAACTATAAAATTAAAGAATCCAGACCAAGCATATAACATAATTCTAATATAGTCTGTAAATTAAAATACTAATAACTGAATGCTATGGTCTTGCGAAACTGATCTACACACTGTACTGAGTACTGTAACTGAGACTATAGGAGGTATCATCTAACCGACATGCCCCAATATGAGCTAATCGAGGTCCAACATGCAACTCCAGTTGGAAAGGTGTCAGTACCATGCCACGGGTACTAACATTGGCTGTATGGATCCACTAAAATAGAGTCTCAAAGGACTAAAGAGTCACCCTCTACTGGAAGGTGCTCTGGTGAGATATGTGTCAACCTTCAACTGGAAGGTTAACATCTCAAACCTATGTTGGCTATGTAGTTTTGGAATGCAGGGATTGCTACTAAGAGTCACACCCTCAATTGGCAGGTGCACCCCCATTCTTGGGTTCGCTCGATGATAAATCCTACTCCCAACTGAACTGACACGGATTACTAACTAGTGCATGCACTGATAACTAACAACTGATAAGCTTAGGTCATAGGATTCTAAAAATAAAAGTGCATACGAATTCTGAGGTACTTATAAGAATTTAAGCTGATTACGACGACTAACTGGATGACAAGACTTATGGTTTATCTAAAAACATTCTTAACATATTGAAGCTAATTAAACAACTAAATTTTGGGTATTCATAACCCCCAGGACTCGATAATAATAACAATAGGACATACTAAAGCTTCAAAACCATAATGAGAGAGCATTATTTAAAGAAACCCATCACTTGGGCATTTCATCAAACACATGGAGATTAATACTTCAACATAGGGCAATTCATCAAACATATGGGGATCATGAACTTGAACATGGGAATATATTAAACATGGGAGCATAGCATGATTACATAACAAAAATCATGAATTGGGGAATTTACATAAAATTCGCTTGAAGTAGGACATGGGAATTTCATCACAACATGTAAATATCATAGCTTGAAGTCTTGAACATAAGAATGTCTTAAACGTGAGGGAACAATAGAGTTATATGGAAAAATTTATAACTTGGGGATTCATCTTGAAATTGGTTAAACATGATATGGGAATTTCACCAAACATGTGAAGACCCTAAACTTGACATGGGAATGAGAAAGCATGCGAAAATATCATGGCTACATGAATCAATTTACACTTAGGGATTTGATATGTAAATCATAACATTCAAAATATGTATTGGCTCATTCCACTTGAAAACACATATACTCTTAACTTGAAATCGAACACATGAGGATCATGAGTTAAAACATCACAAGGTTCATGATTGATAATCAAAATCTTGAAATTTATTTAACAATTCTAGTCAAGACAATGAAATTCAATTCTCAATATAGGTAAAACCAAGCCATACATATGGACATGTAAAAATAGAGATGCAATTCAATACCAAATCACTTGTAACTTCATAAACATCAAATAATGACAATTGGATATAAGCCCTATTCTACAAATTATGTATATTTATGTAAATTCAACTTTAAAAGCTAGTTTTGGGCACAAGGATGAAAGGAGTATCCTTGTTCAGAATCCCACATACCTTATTTGATTAATTGGATGTAAAATTTTGGACTTTGAATCTCTAGTAGTGTTCTTGGAGCTTCTTATTAAAGTTCTTGAATTAGGAAGCTTGGGTTCTCACTTTTATTGAAGAAAATTTGATCAAGTTCTTGGTGTTCTTGAGAGGTGGCTTGGGATTTTCTTTAAGAGAAAAGATGAATACTAGTGTATCTAATGTTTTTAGGGGATGAAATTATGTGTTATGGATGGTTTTGGGTAAGGGGAAAGAACTAAAATGTCCCTGAAAAAACATTACTGAAAGCTGGAAACTTAGGGGGTGAAATGGAGCATGTGTATCACACTCTAGAGCACGAAATTGGAGCATGTGTTGCATGCTAATCGCACGCATCTACTGCCTTTCTCACGAAAATGGCTAAACTTTTTTCTTGGGTATCGGATTAAGGCAAAATTGGTATCGGTGGAAAGCTAATTTAATTATTTACACTTTGGTGGGTCTTGAGATGTAAAAATTCTATGTATATAAAACGTTATAATCGTTCAAAGTAGACCTTTGTAGAATCGAATACCAATCTTTAGACGAATCTAAGGCTCTAAGCTCAACTTTGTTCTAAGTGATTCTTATGAACATTTTCACCTCGAAATCACATCAAACACGAGGATAAATATCATGAAACTTATATTCACATGGGAATCAGTTTAATTATAACTTATACACGTAGGAACGACAATTCAAGGACTACCAAGTTTGTAATGCCCCAAGAGTACACCCTGGATGCCACACAGTGCTTGGAACCACAAGTGATCCTAAGCTAAACATGAACTGATATACTATTAAGCAACTGAATTGTAATACATTAAATAGCAAGTTCTGTTGTGCGGAAACATAATCATACTAAAAAATTTGAAATAGATACAATACTGATAAAGTTTACAATCTGATAAAAATAAAAGAAAAACTAAAATTTACACGACTAACTCTGACTGGCATCTATAAAGCCTCTAGTATAATGATATAGATAGCTGTGACATACCTCCAACTACCACTAATTAATACATAAGAAAAATAAATGAATTGTCTAAGAACTAAGACTGTCTGGAGTTCCCGAAACATAAGAACTCATCACATGTTGGCTGGAAACTGCAACTGTTTGATCATGATATGTAGGCTATAACTGGTACCTACATTATGAGACAATGTATCACATAGACATATATATGGATCAGTAATTCTGGAATATACTCAGTATGCAGGGGTCAATGCAATAAGTAAAACTAATTTCATACATAATCGTAAAACATGCATGCTAAGTGTAAGTAGACCCACCAATAGGCTGGAATAAACTAAAATATTAATTATCTTTAAAGCAGAAGCAACAAACATAATTTGGTAAGCTAGCGAATGTCTACACTTAGTTTCTGTAAAACTTTACTTTTATGATCTAAGAAGAACTAAAGCTGGGATATAGTAATATGAATATTGTATGAATACTTAGTCTAAAACTACATGATGGAAACCGACATAACATCGGGCATCTGAATATACAATTATACTGAGCACAAATACTTAAACATACAGAATGAAACACAATATATACTAAGCTTATTTGATTAACTGAATGGCTGATAGCTAAATACTGGTCAGTTGTATTCTGGACTATACTTAGTCTGAATAACTGGACTAAAACTATAGAGTACTATGCATATGGGGTGATGACTAACTGAACAACATTAGATAACTGAACATGCGTACATGAAAACTGTAAAATATGAGAATCCAGACCAAGCGTATAACATAATTATGAAATAGTCTGTCAACAAAAATACTGATAACTGAATTCTATGGTCTAGCAAAATTGATTTGTATATTGTACTAAGTACTATAACTGAGACTGTAGAAGGTATTATCTAACCCAGATGCCCCAATCTAAGCTAATCGGGGTCTAACCTGTAATCCAATGTAATACCCCAAAAACTCCAAACCAATGTTAGAACCATATTTCAAGCTAATGTATAGTACATTGTAGTTCCTTAGTACTTTTAAGAGTGAGTTTGATGTATATTAAGGCCTCAAATAATTCCCGAGTATTAGACAAACCAAAATATTATTATCGATTGAGTTTTTGGGAAGAATATTGCTTTAGTCAACTTCAACTGAGCATATATTATGTTCTACTTAGAATTTTCCATCTCAAGACCCAACAAATGATAGAAAATTCAATTAGCTTTTCATCGATATCAATTTTTCCTTAATTAGATACTCGGGTGATAAGTTATGTCACTTTAGTGAAAAATAGTAGCCTAAAGGGATAAGGTTGTGTCGCGGTGATGGCAAAAATCACATTCGTCCTTTTCTAGCGGACCACCGCGATAATGCTGCATCGCTCCAAGCGGTAAATTCAAGTTCAGTGAGGCACCGCGTCGCACCAAGATCAAAGTTCAAAATTATCTGTTTCCAGTGGTGCAGCATGATAGCATCGCGTCACGCCGTTGGACAAAATGAGGATTGTCTTTTTCTAGTGGCCTGACGCGATAATCACCGCATCTCATCGAAGGCCAAAATCAAGATTGTTAATTCGTATATTAAATTTTCAGGGACGTTTGGTCTTTTCCCATAGCCCTAAATTCGTCCAAAACACGTAATTACAAGCCTAAAAGGGCATTATGTGCCCATTTCTCATAATTCCACTCCAAGAAACTCATTATCTCACAAGAACAAAGCCTTCGCCTTCAAGATTCAAGATCAATTCTTAATAAAAAAAATTCCAAGAACTCTCACAAATTCATCAACTCAGGTACGTTAAATGTTCATCCATGGGTTCATTTCACACATGGAGTCCAAGAATCAAATTTTAAATACAAAGTCATGATCATTACAAGTTATTGTGATTTTAAATGAGATTTAAAACATTAATAGCCATGAATCTTGATTATGTATCATGTTTACATGAAATTCTTGTTGTTATTAAACCCAACGTGTTTTAGTGATGTTATTCATTGATTTAATTTATAATTAGGGATCTTGATGTTGAAATCATACTATTACTACAAGCTTTAAACTATTTCCATGCTTATCTTAAACTATGAACACCAAGTGTTTGATGAAATGCCTACAAGAATGAATTTTGAATGAATGCTTTCACAATATGTTCTCAAAGTTTTAGTACTATTTCACTATTATTGCAATCGAGTCCTGGGGGTTATGAATACCCAAAAAACATAGTTGTTTACTTAGTCTTGGTATCTTCAGGATAGTTTCAAGTATGTTATGAGCATTATCAGTTGAGTCAGTTATCATAATCAGTTAAACTCAGAACAGTTCAGTATTCTGAGTCAATTCAGTTGGGAGTAGGATTTAGCACCGAGCGAACTGATGATAGGCGAATTTACACGCCTATATCAATATATTTTGCCCATATTTTAGCCTAGTTTTGAGAACAAATTATATATTTCATGCACTTTTAGTCCTTTTTCCTGTAAATGAGCTAACAAACATGATTAGGAAAGTTTCAGGTATAAATGATGCAAAATACAGCATTTTACGGCTTACTTGACGCAAAAGAAAGCTCACAAACGAAGTAGAAGGGAGCTGGACGCCTAAGGACCAAATCTGCTGCATGGAAAATCTGTCCCGGGCTAAAACAGTAATTCTGAAGACTTTGGGGACTTACAGATACAAAGCTGGATTTTTACAAAGATACATTAACCTAGTATAATTAGGTTATGTGTTTCACTATTCTATTTGGATTATGATATTGTAACCTTACCCTAGTACATTTGGGTCAAGGATTTCATTAGTATATTAGGATTTGGTTATTTATTTCATTAGCTTAGTAGGAGTAGGATAGGAGTATTATAAATACCCCATCATGCTAGAGATTTTTATTCATTCAAGACATTCTGCACTTAACACATTCTTCAATTAATTCAACAATTAATTTTCTTCCATCTCTCTCATCTTCCACTACAACACTTCTAATCTACTCTTCTATTCTTAAATTCCACAACAAGAGAATCGTTACTTGCTAGGGAATCACCAAAACCACACGCCTATCATCTACTTCTCACGCCATCCACCATGCAAATCGTGATATCCTTCGCATTCATGGGTAACTAAACCTCTTAGTTGGGGTTATGTAAGCCGAATGAGTTACTATCTATAGCTATGAGTTTGTGAGTTCAAGACAAGTATATTGCTTATATCATTATTCTCTTCATCTTAATCTACATTCTTTGCGGTTGCAAACGCAAGAATACGCCAGTCTAACATTTAACTTGTTCGAGAGAAAGGTTATTTGTCTGGAAAAGAGATAATGTCAAGGTAGTAGGACACCCTTTCCTATTAAAAAGCTAGTGTCGTAACTGGACTAACCTCTTGGAGAATTCGTACCGTTAGATACACTTTAAGCTCGAGAGAGTTAAAGTGAAATAGTCCTTGTTTAGGTCGAGAGACGCTTGGATTTACCATCGACTACAATTCTCTATAAGCAATTGCATGTCAAGACTCTACGCACTCATAGCCAATAGAGACGTATACCTCAGAAGGTGGACATAACCCCAACGCTTCAATTCTCATTGTTTCACAACCTACGAAATACTCTCTTTTTACTTTATTATTTTCAGCTTTTATTTCATTACTTTGGTTACTTATTACAATCCCCCCTCATTACGAGACTTGCACCAAAAGTTTAGTAATTTTACTTACTTGTTGGCCAAGCTATTCCCTGTGGGATCGACACCCAACCCAGGTTGGGTTCTATATTTGCTAACGACCGCTTTACACTTAAACGAGACCTGTAGATTGAGCGTTATCAAAAATTGGCGCCGTTGCCGGGGAATACGAGTGTCAATCAAGTTCGTAATAATTACTAGACCCTTTGGTCAAAGATTCTCGTACTTTTATGTTTAGTTTTTATTTTTGTTTATTGCAGGTTTTTCTTTTAGTGCATGCCCCATACTAGAAGTTCTGGTCAACCGTTATTACCAATCAATCCTGAACCACAACGAATTAGAAGAATGGAAGCACAAGCTGAAATCGACAGGATGGCTGCTCAACACGAGCAAGCAAGATTAGCTGCTCTTGCCGCTGCTCAAGTCCAACAACAAAACATTGATAATCCTGGGCGAGCAACAAATCCTGACGATGAAGATTTAGGTGATGACGAGTTACTAAACCCTAGGCGTGATGCTGAAATTATAACACCTGTCAATCGAAGAGGTCGACAAGCTCGGTATAGGTATGATCGCCAACCTTTGCAACCATCTTTCGACGATGATGATGATGATCTTGATGGTGCCGGAGCCATTGGAGCAATAATTCCACCACCATTAGCGCCCGGAGCCAAATTCAACATCACTAGCACCATGATTCAGTTATTGCAACTCAAGGGGTTATTTGGTGGACTAGCAGGCGATGATCCGAATATGCATCTCATCAACTTTATTTCTACATGCAAGTCTTTTGACAATCCTGGTGTTGGTCAGAATGCTATTCGATTACGTCTATTTCCATTGTCTCTGTCTGGGGAGGCAACACTATGGTTGAATGGGCTGACTCCTGATTCAATTACAAATTGGAGGCAATTGAGAGACGCTTTCCTAGAAAGATTCTTTCCGCCATCCAAAAGGGCTCAATTGAGAGATGAAATCAGCAACTTTCGTCAGCTTCCCTCTGAAGCTCTTCATGAAACATGGGAGAGGTTCAAGACAAAGCTAGCGAGATGCCCAAACTATCACATGACTAATGTTCACCTCATGGAGATCTTGTATAGAGCCTTGAATTCAATAACTAAACCAGTGGTGGACAACGCAGCTGGAGGTTCTTTCATGGACCTCACCTTTGGTCAAGCAAGCAATATGCTAGATCGCATGACAAAGCAAAGTAGAGCTTGGCATATCAGGGATTCTGAGGTAGCAAGCCCCACTTTATCTATTGGCATGACTGCAGACCAGCGAAAAAGAGAAGAAGAACGTGATCAAGATATGGCGCACATGAAAACCCAAATGGATCTTCTTACAAAGCATCTATTAGGGAAGACCGAAAAAGTGAAAGCTGTGACGCTAAAAGGAAGAGACGAATCTGATTCGGAAGAGGAGGCCAACTACTTGAACAATCAGGGGGTTTTCGTGGGAATGCCCAAGGAAACCAAGGTCGGAACTATTATGACAAATCTGGAAGCAAAGACCAAGGTAGTTGGAAGAAAAATAATGAAAAGAGTGGTTTGTACGTTCCCCCTGGTAAACGTGACACCACCACATCTAACTCTATGAAAGACATGATGGCTAAGTTATTGAAAGGAGTGGAAGCAACGAGCGCGGGAGTTAAGGAGGTGATTGATGATTTGTCCTCCATGAAGCAACTAGTTGATTCTCATTCCACTTCTATCAAGCAAATAGAGCAACAATTGAGCCAACTTTCAGCAGCATTCAATCAAAGAAAGGCTGGCACCTTACCGAGCGATACTGTGCAAAACCCAAGGAATGATGGGTCATGCATGGCCATCACTACCAGAAGTGGTAAGGTGCTGGAAACTTCAGCAAAAGGCAAGCAAGTGGTTGACATAACAGCAGACACTGACGCCACACCTAGCGACGTTACAAGAGAAGAAGCCGCAACAACTACTTCAAACGTCAAGCATGTTTTACCTAGTGACGTGCAGCCTGAAAAAAATAATAAACGGAAGCAAGAGGAGAAGAAAGCCTTGGAGAGAACACTTCCATACCCACCACCACCTTTTCCGTAAAGATTGAAGAAGGTGGCCGATGACACTAAGTTCAGCAAATTTATGACTATGTTGAAGCAGCTGACCATTAATGTCCCATTGGTAGAGGCACTTGAACAAATGCCTGGGTATGCGAAGTTTATGAAAGATCTTTTGACTAAGAAGAGGGCAGCAAGTTATGAGCTGAAAGATGATGTGCATCATTGTAGTGCAATTGCTACCCGATCGATAGTTCAGAAGAAGGCCGACCCCGGAGCTTTCACGATTCCTTGCACCGTCGGATCTTTGGACTTTGCTAAAGCATTGTGTGACTTAGGAGCCAGCATCAACTTGATGCCATTATCGATCTACAAGAAGTTGGGGTTAGGAGATCCTACACCAACTAATATGAGGCTTGTTATGGCGGATAGGTCGGTAAAACGACCGGTTGGTATTCTATGCGATGTCTTGGTAAAGGTTTCTTCATTTATCTTTCCAGCAGACTTTGTCATCTAGGATTGTGAAGCAGATTCAGAGGTTCCCATAATCTTGGGACGCCCTTTCCTTGCTACGGGAAGTGTGCTCATAGATTTGAGAGCTAATGAACTTTCATTCCGAATAAATGACGAAGTGGTTCGTTTTGACGTTTGCAAATCAATGAAGCAACCCAAAGATCTGAGTGTATTTTCTGTGGCTGATGTTGTCTTTGATGATGAGAACGAGTTACTTGCTGAAGAGCGAATTCTTGATGATCCTTTGGAGATTTCGCTCATGAAAGGAGAGAATGATGATGCTGAAATTTCTGATGAAGATATTTGTGCTCTATCGGGATTAGGAACATATCGTTATACTCCCAAGAAGCTGGATCTTGATCTCAAGAATCGACCCACACCACTAGCTAAGCCATCTATTGAAGAACCACCCACGTTAGAATTGAAGGAGTTGCCAAGCCATTTGAAATACGCCTTCTTAGGAAGCGGAAACACTCTTCCAGTCATTGTAGCAGCCGATTTGGGTGAGCAACACGTTGCAGCTCTTATTGCAATCTTACGCAAGTATATTAGAGCTATTGGATGGACCATTGCGGATATTATTGGTATTCCACCTGGGATTTGCACACATAAAATTCAGCTTCAAGAAAAGTGCACACCCACCATTGAAAATCAAAGACGATTAAACCCACCAATGCAAGAAGTGGTGAAGAAGGAGATTATCAAGTAGTTAGACGCAGGAGTTGTATATCCTATCTCTGATAGTACATGGGTGAGTCCTGTGCAATGTGTTCCCAAGAAAGGAGGTATGACGGTGGTCGCGAATGCAAAGAATGAGCTTATTCCACTCAGGCCCGTTACCGGATGGAGAGTATGTATGGACTACCGCAAGCTGAATTCTTGGACGCTCAAGGATCACTTCCCCATGCCATTTATGGACCAAATGCTAGATCGATTAGCGGGGAAAGGATGGTTTTGCTTTTTGGATGGTTATTCAGGTTATAATTAGATTTGTATTGCACCTGAAGACCAAGAGAAGACAACGTTTACATGCCCATATGGTACTTTTGCCTTCAAACGCATGCCATTCGGGTTGTGTAATGCACCAGCCACCTTTCAACGTTGTATGATGTCTATTTTCTCTGATATGGTAAAAGACTTCTCCAAAATTTCTAGTCCATTGTGCAAACTATTGGAGAAAGATGCGAAGTTTGACTTTAATGACGATTGCTTAAAGGCATTCGAATGCCTCAAAGGAAAACTCATTGAAGCCCCTATCATGGTAGCACCAGATTGGACACTCCCGTTTGAAGTCATGTGTGATGCTAGTGGTGTAGCCGTTGGTGCTGTTCTTGGACAGCGAAAGGAGAAATTATTTCATCCTATCTATTATGCAAGTAAGGTCATAAATGAAGCCCAAAGGAACTACATTGTTACTGAACAAGAGCTCTTAGCGGTTGTGTATGCGTTTGAGAAGTTTCGTGCCTATCTATTGGGTACTAAGGTGATCGTTCATACAGACCATGCAGCTCTTAGGTATCTAATGACAAAGAAGGATGCAAAACCAAGGCTGATTCGATGGGTATTGCTGCTGCAAGAGTTTGATTTCGAAGTCAAAGATAGAAGAGGTTGCGAGAACCAAGTGGCTGATCACCTATCTAGACTTGAGAATGAGTATGTGGCGCAACCAGAAAATCAGATTGATGACGCATTCCCTGACGAGGAGATACTAGCGACAACAATGGAGAAATTACCATGGTATACCGACTTTGTAAATTTCATGGTGAGTAATGTGTTACCTTCCAATCTATCTTACCACCAAAGGAGGAATTTTATGCATGACGTTCAGCACTACTATTAGGATGAGCCTTATTTGTTTCGAAGATGCGCGGATGGTATCATTCGACGATGTATATCCCATGAAGAAGTGCCTACTATATTGGAAGCATGCCACACTTCGCAAGTTGGAGGACATCATGCAGGAAATCGAACGGCAAGGAAAGTCTTGCAAAGTGGTTATTATTGGCCTACAATATTCAGAGATGCATACGACTATGTGAGAAAGTGTGACCAATGCCAACGTCAAGGTGCTATTTCAAAACACCATGAAATGCCCATGTCCAAAATCCTGGAGGTAGAACTCTTTGATGTGTGGGGTATTGATTTCATGGGACCATTCGTGAATTCGTTTGGAATGAAGTACATCTTGATTGCTGTGGATTATGTGTCAAAATGGGTTGAAGCTGTAGCATTGGCCGACAACAAAGGAAAGCGTGTTGTATCATTTTTAAAGAAGAATATCTTCTCTCGCTTTGGAGTACCTCGTACTATCATAACTGATGGAGGATCTCACTTTTTCAACAAGCTATTCAAATCTGTATTGGCCAAGTATGGAGTCAAGCAACACAAGGTAGCTACGCCATATCATCCCCAAACTAGTGGACAAGTTGAGGTTTCCAACCGCGAGATCAAGCAAATCCTTGCCAAGACGGTTAATGCGAATAGGAAGGACTGGTCTCGAAAGCTAGATGATGCACTATGGGCGTATAGGACTGCATTCAAGACACCCATTGGCATGTCTCCTTATCAGCTAGTTTATGGGAAGGCTTGTCATCTACCCATCGAGCTTGAATACAAGGCATTGTGGGCATTGAAGCACTTGAACCTGAATTGGGATGATGTGAAAAACCTGAGGTTAGAGCAGCTAAACGAACTAGATGAATTTCGTCTCCATGCATATGAAAGATCAGATTTATACAAGGAGCGGATGAAGAAGTATCATGATCAGCGGATTGTTCGACGAAACTTCCAAAAAGGTGACATGCTACTACTCTTTAATTCCAGACTCAAGCTCTTCCCAGGTAAGTTAAAATCGAAATGGTCTGGTCCATTTAAAGTCATTCAAGTCTACTCGTCTGGAGTAGTCGAATTGGAAAACAATGAGGGTGTTATCTTCAAAGTGAATGGCCAACGTGTTAAGCCATATATCGGTCCTCTTGAATCGATGAATGACATGGCCATCACTTATCTCGACGAAGTCTAAGTACTCGAGATTACTACGTCGAGCCACGACAATAAATAAGGCGCTAGATGGGAGGCAACCCATCGTTTTATCGTTTTATCGTTTTGTCGTTTTATCGTTTTATTGTTTCGTCATTTTAGTATTTTATCTTTTTGATAAATGAAAATCCAAAAATAAGAGTCGTGCCACGACCAAAACTAAGGCGCTTGGTGGGAGGCAACCCATCGTACTAATCGTTTTCATTTTGTTTTGAGCAAATATAGGTGCAAGAAGTATGCGACGAGGAGATTGATCTCAATCGACGATTTGGACGCATTGTATGGTAAAATCGGTAAGTTAGGAATGGTGATGCATAAGGCTATGGATTGGGCCTTTCTCACGTCAAAATAGGCTTCGAGGAAGGCTAGGCCTTGGTAAAAATAGGTCACGAACGATGCACAACCTATTCTATAGCCTAAGGACTCGGAATCTAGTGTGCTATACACTATGCGCCGCCTATTCCTAGGTATGCTTTTGACTATGCGCCGCCTATGCTATGGCATTTGGTCTCAGTATCTCATGTGCCATAGACTATGCGGCGCATATGTCTACAAATGCCATAGACTATGCGGCGCATATGTCCCATTATGCCATAGACAATGCCCCGCATATGTCATTGATATGCCGAGTGATATGCGCCGCATATGTGGTGTTTTTGTCCCCAAATCCGATTGCAAATGGGTCATAACCCGACCCATACTCTTCCTATATAAAGGGGACTTAGTTTCATAACACAAACACATTAGAAACAACCCTAAAGGCGCCGCATAACCTTCCAAATTTTCTCAAAATTTTCTTCTTTTGCTCTTCCAAATCACAACAACTTCTCCACAAGCTTCAAGCAAGTAAGTACTCTCTTATTCTTCATCTATTTATCGTAAGTACTACGTTGCTACGCTTATTATAAATTGCTAAATCATGTGATATTGGTGGTGATGTTCATGTGTTTGGATTATTGTTGCAAAATCATGTGAAGTGAATATATACGTAGGGAATTCTTGACTTGTTTCCGACTTGAATTTTGTTTCGAAAGCATTGGTATGATATTTGCTGAATATATATGGCTATGAATATTGCTTAAGAGTGTTGTTTGGATGCTTACATAATAGACTATCCCGGCCATCGGGATAAGATTATAGTGCCTATCAACTTAGGAGGTTGTGCTTGTTGTATGAATAACGATTCCATGTGGTATCCCCTATGTTATAGTGTTTCTATATCCACCATTAAAGTAGTCCAATGGATGCAAATAAGTGATGCAATGCTTATTTTCTTGTCGGAATACAATCCTAAAACGTATGTCGACGAAATCTGAGTACTCGACCACTTTCACTTCATCGATTTGTGCTAACGGAACTAAGTGTGGGGTGGTACCCCTAGTGCTTGCATATAGATTGTATCAAGTGAGATTGTGCTGCAACTAACATTATTTCTAGTCTCAGGTACAATGGCACCTAAAGCGAGGCAAGGCAAGGAGAAGGCTACCACGTCCCAAAAGGGCAAAAAGAAAAGTCGAAAAGACCAAGGAGAATCATCCTCAGCACACCTACCACGCAGAATGTTCGGAATAAAATGGGTTCTTGAGGAAGAAGCCAAAGCATGGTACAGCAGCAACAAAGAAAGAAAATATGTGCACGTCGACTTGATCAACAAGGAGACCCTAGCAAAGAAGGAGCCGCGAATGTTGGCAAAGATAATGACTTTGAAGCTGGATTTCATCTTCCGCGACATGGGAGAGTGTAATCTTGACTTAACAAGAGAGTTTTATGCCAACTGGTCGCCAAACACGACAGGAAACGAAGTCAAAATTCGGGGCCAAGTGTTACAGCTTACAGCGGATTGGATCAACTCTTTTCTTGGCTTACCTTCAGTCGACCCTGCACCATTCAAAGAACTGTACAGCAGGCCTCCTTATAGAGAGATACGACACACGCTTTGTGGAAGTAGATCAATGGCAAGATGGGGCAGACATAAGGAAACAGGCCGTCACAACACCTTTCCCTATGCTCCACTAAATAGGGAAGCAAGAATCTGGATGCGCATTGTCAACTCATGCCTTATTCCTGGGACTCAATACACCAAGATATCGAGAGATAGAGTGTGTTTGGTCTATGCATTGATGACAAATGTCCCTATCAATTTTGGGGCAATCATTCGATCTACCATGAGGAAGGACAGACTCCACAAAAGGTCCCATTTCACATTTGGCAATTTGTTGACAGCAATCTTGCGAAAGGAATATATCGACGAGGAACCCGCTGACCACAAACTCCCACATAACCCAAAGAAGGTTGACCTCACCAAGGTCAAAGATGCTGAAACATCTCATGGAGTCAACCTTACTACTGCGGAGAGACATGCTCGTGATGAGAGTTTCTTCCGTCATCTCTATAGCATGACACGATTTACTATGATGAGTGGTGGACGTATTCCAACTGCTGAAGAGCTCCAACAGCTGGACCACGACTACCCAATGAACATGCATGCCCGGGAGATGTGTGGAGTGGGCGTATATTTTGAGGAACCTCTAGATGATGACGTGCCGACTGATGATGATCGACGCTTGCCTGATTCTGAAGATGAGGAGAACTCTGACGATGACTCTTATGATGATTCCGACGAAGGGGGTATGGCTCCCGACATTGATGAAGGGTCCGACTAACCAGGTTCTTCGAATTTATTTTCCACTGAGGGCAGTGTCCCGTCTAAGTGTGGGGTGGCAGAATCGCATGCTATACTTCTTTGTTTGCACCTATGTTTGTATGTTTGTTTGTTTACTGCGTTTGTTTTTTTTGAGTCCGTTTTTTTGTTTTTTTTTGTTCAAACGTTTTTTTTGTTTTTTTTAGGAGTCAAATTTTTTCTAGCTTCGCATGAAATTATTTTGATAGGCAGCATGAGATTAGAACAAGAGTATGTGCTACAATTGTGACTATTGAGACGTTTAGGCTCTAGTTGTGACTCATTATGTGATATTGTGTGATTCAATTCCTTCAATTGTTGGGACGAGAGTCTATATTACTTCCAATCAAGTCGACCATGTGCCTTGTGTGTGTGAGACAATAGTATATTCTATGTTTGTGACTGATGCTAGAACTTGCCCGGTATGTATGCAAAGCGAAAATAAGGAGTGTAAGTTTAGGATATGATTTAGGCATTTCTTTGGAAACCTATACATGTTTACCTTCAATTTTACCTACCCATGAACATCATCCTAGTTAACCCTTTTTGAGCCTTTAGCCTATTTCTTTGACAACCTTGTATGTAAGCCTAATCCATTTCTTTCAAGACCATAATTTGATCCAAAATCCTGAGTGCTTTAAAGTGAAAAAGTCATGTGACAACATAAGAGGAAATTGGGTGAGTATAATGCTTTAAATTGTAATGGTGCTTGAATGTGCTATGAAAAAGAAAGTGCTATCATAAGAGGTATGTTGTGAAAAGAAAAAGGAAAAGAAAGCTGAAAAGTGAGTTGTTCTTAGAATTGAAAAACAAAAAGAGGAGAAAAAGGGTGGTAGAATAAAAGAAAGAAGAAAGGTTGAAAGAAAAAAGTGTCAATGATACAATGTGATGTATTAAAGCGCTTAGGAACTTAGTCACTATTTCTGGCCAAAATAGTTGATCCTACCCGTCCCTTAGCCTACATTACAACCATCAAAATACCTACTTGATCCTAACCTTAGCATTCCGACATTTAGTGGAGTACTACATTAAGGGCAAGCCTATGGTCATTAGTTGCTACATATGAACTTTTTGTGAGAGTGAGTGCAAGGACACTTTGATACCCATGTTTGAAAAAATATGCTATACTTGTGAGTGATTATGGGTATTATATGGTGAGACAAACATGGTTGATGAGCTTTGGATAGTTGTATATGATTCTATGCACCTTAACGTTTGCATGCGAGTTGATCACCATCACGAGTCTATGCTTGAGGATAAATTGTTTCTACTTATAATCAGAAAGCTACTCTTTGTTGATAATTGTTGTGCTTGTCTTGATAAATGTTTTGTGTTGTTGCTGTAAAAACCTTAAGTCGATGCTTAGAAGGACATGATATGTTGTTCGAGGACGAACAAAGCTCTAAGTGTGGGGTGTTGATGATAGGCGAATTTACACGCCTATATCAATATATTTTGCCCATATTTTAGCCTAGTTTTGAGAACAAATTATATATTTCATGCACTTTTAGTCCTTTTTCCTGTAAATGAGCTAACAAACATGATTAGGAAAGTTTCAGGTATAAATGATGCAAAATACAGCATTTTACGGCTTACTTAACGCAAAAGAAAGCTCACAAACGAAGTAGAAGGGAGCTGGACGCCTAAGGACCAATCTGCTGCATGGAAAATCTGTCCCGGGCTAAAACAGCAATTCTGAAGACTTTGGGGACTTACAGATACAAAGCTGGATTTTTACAAAGATACATTAACCTAGTATAATTAGGTTATGTGTTTCACTATTCTATTTGGATTATGATATTGTAACCTTACCCTAGTACATTTGGGTCAAGGATTTCATTAGTATATTAGGATTTGGCTATTTATTTCATTAGCTTAGTAGGAGTAGGATAGGAGTATTATAAATACCCTATCATGCTAGAGATTTTTATTCATTCAAGACATTCTGCACTTAACACATTCTTCAATTAATTCAACAATTAATTTTCTTCCATCTCTCTCATCTTCCACTACAACACTTCTAATCTACTCTTCTATTCTTAAATTCCACAACAAGAGAATCGTTACTTGCTAGGGAATCACCAAAACCACACGCCTATCATCTACTTCTCACGCCATCCACCATGCAAATCGTGATATCCTTCGCATTCATGGGTAACTAAACCTCTTAGTTGGGGTTATGGAAGCCGAATGAGTTACTATCTATAGCTATGAGTTTGTGAGTTCAAGACAAGTATATTGCTTATATCATTATTCTCTTCATCTTAATCTACATTCTTTGCGGTTGCAAACGCAAGAATACGCCAGTCTAACATTTAACTTGTTCGAGAGAAAGGTTATTTGTCTGGAAAAGAGATAATGTCAAGGTAGTAGGACACCCTTTCCTATTAAAAAGCTAGTGCCGTAACTGGACTAACCTCTTGGAGAATTCGTACCGTTAGACACACTTTAAGCTCGAGAGAGTTAAAGTGAAATAGTCCTTGTTTAGGTCGAGAGACGCTTGGATTTACCATCGACTACAATTCTCTATAAGCAATTGCATGTCAAGACTCTACGCACTCATAGCCAATAGAGACGTATACCTCAGAAGGTGGACATAACCCCAACGCTTCAATTCTCATTGTTTCACAACCTACGAAATACTCTCTTTTTACTTTATTATTTTCAGCTTTTATTTCATTACTTTGGTTACTTATTACAATCCCCCCTCATTACGAGACTTGCACCAAAAGTTTAGTAATTTTACTTACTTGTTGGCCAAGCTATTCCCTGTGGGATCGACACCCAACCCAGGTTGGGTTCTATATTTGCTAACGACCACTTTACACTCAAACAAGAGCTGTAGATTGAGCGTTATCACGAACCCAGGGATGAGGGGCTGACCTGCCAGTTAAAGGTGTGACCTTTAGTAGCAGTCTCTACGTTTCATAACTACGTAGCCAGCGTAGGTTGAGATGTTAACCTACCAGTTGAGGGTTGATCTCATATGGGTACCTTCTAGTTGAGTGTAACCCTTAGTACTTCAGGACAACACTTTAATGGATCCACAGAACCAACATTAGTACCCGTTGTACGGTACTGACACCCTTTCAATTGGGGTCACAAGTTTGACCCTATATTACTCACTAGGGCATGTCGATTAGATGATAGCTCCGACAGTCTTAGTTCAGTATTTAGTATACTTCAGTTTAGGCTTATTGTGACCATAACATACAAATATCAGATATTCAGTTATCATATTTTAGTATTTTAGTTTATAGATTATATTCAGAACATATTTTATGCTTGGTCATGCATTTTCAGTATTTACAGATTTCATGCATTCTATTCAGTACTTCATGCTTTTATTCAGTCAGTTATTATTCCTGAAAATGAATCCATACATATTATCCTACCTCATTTAGCATATCAGTACATTCAAAGTACCCATCGCATGCTTGTTTCTTGCGCTTTGATGTATCATATCATAGGTTCGGATGCTCAATTCCTGAATCGTGCATAGACCTTCTAGATTGTTAGACGTAGTAGTGATGAGTCCTCATATTTCGAGGACATGGTTTATTTATCTCAGCTATTTCATCAGTTTTAATATTACCTATTCAATTGGAGTTAGTTAGGGTTTGTCCCATCAGCTCCACAATCAGTCTGTAGAGGCTTTTTAGAATAGTACAAACAGTTAGTCAGTATTCAATTTAGTTATCGTTATCAGATATTTTATCAGTATTCTCAGTATTATTTTACCAACTTTATCAAAATTACGAATTTAAAACATTATGGTATTTCTCAGTTAAATTCCATATATGATCTATTGGTATTAGTTTTATTCAATACTCACAGCAGGTACCAGCTTATGGGTTAACTTATGGTCCCACGAGACTGTAAGCACCATGTGACGCCCAGGGAGTACTCTCAGGGCATTACAAACTTGGTATCAGAGCCTAAGGTTTTAAAGTGTTTTAGAAAGTCTAAAATTCTCATCAAGTAGAGTTTTGTGCATGGGTGTGAAGTGCACTACACTTATGGACAAGAGGCTACGAGGAATTTTAATTAAAGTTTCCCTTCTTTCAATGTTCATGTCATGCGACTGAGCATGAGCTCATGTTAAACTCTCTATACAATCTATTCTCCCTTCCATTTATAGAACATGCCTCCCAAAAAGTCGAACGGAAGAAGAAATATGAGCAAGCCAGCACCTCCGCCCGTTCAGGAAGATCCCATGAATGAGCGTGTCTCTCATGCAGAGTTTAGAGTTGTATTCACTAATCTAGCTCACTCTGTAGCGGCTCAGGATATTCAATTAGCCGTTGTTCCATCCAACCCAGTGGCCAATACTACCGCAGCTAGGATTGGGGACTTTAGTCGAATGAATCCTCCTCTATTTTTGGGATTCAAATCTAAAAAATATCTACAGGAATTCTTAGACACAGTCTAGAAGGTAACAAGCATTATGGGGATGACTTCTAGTGAGAGTGCTAAATTGGCTGCTTATCAGCTGCAGGATATATCCCATACCTGGTTTAAGTAGTGGAAAGGGGATAGACACGTAGATGCAGGGCCTATAGAATGGGAGGAGTTTGCTACAACTTTTTTAAATAGATTCTTTTTGTTGGAGCTGAGAGAAGCCAAAGTATTAGAGTTTATCAACTTAAGATAGGGCAACATAAGTGTGAAGGAGTATTCCCTTAAGTTTACTCTGGTAGCTAGGTATGCTCCTTATGTGGCAGCTTATAACAAGTCTAGGATGAGCAAGTTCATGTCTGGGGTATCTGACAACGTGGTCAAGGAGTGCAAGACTATGATGTTAATTAAAGAGATGGACATATCTAGGCTTATGGTATCTTCAGTCCATCAAAAATCTTCAGTCCTAACTCCATATTCAGCTAGTGGCCCAGTATCCAAATTCAGAAATGATAATAGGGAGAGAGCGCTAGGCTCTAAGTCCCAAGGCAGTATAAATAACGGTCATACAAATCCTCTTTGCCAGAAATATGGTAGAAACCATTAGGGTGGTTTTAGAGTTAGTAATGATATATGTTTTGGGTGTGGCAAGACAGGTCACCAAATCAGGGATTGCCTAAAGAGCGATCAGTAGGGTCAGTCCAGTCGTCCCCCAGTTTCATCCGGTCACCAGATTCAGCAGGCTGCCGCTTCCAGTGTTACTAGTGGTCAGCATCCAAATAGATTGTATGCACTTCATTCCCGACAAGATTAGGAAATTTCTCCTGACGTTGTTAATGGTATGTTACAAGTCTCTCATTTACATATTTATGCTTTACTAGACCCTGGAACATCTCTTTCTTTTGTAACCCCTTATATAGCTGTTGATTTTGGTGTCATTCCTAAGATTTTAGCAGAACCCTTTTCAGTGTCTACCCTAGTAGGTGTCTCTATTATATCCCGACGGGTATACAAAAACTACTCGGTTACAGTGTCTTAGAAAGTTACATCAGTTGACCTTATAGAATTAGAGATGACGAATTTTGACGTTATTCTCAGCATGGATTGGCTCCATTCATGTTATTCTTCAGTTGATTGTAGAAATAGAATAGTTTATTTTTAGTTTCTAAATGAACCAGTTCTTGAATGAAGGGGTAGTACTACAACTCTTAAGGGTTAGCTTATTTCGTACCTTAGAGCAAGGAAAATAATATCCAAAGGGTGTATTTATCATCTTATCTGAGTCAAAGACTCAAATTCTGAGACTCCAAAACTTGAGTTAGTTTAAGTAGTGAGGGAATTTCCAGATATATTCCCTGAAGTTTTTCTCGGAGTTCCTTCCGAAAGGGAAATTGACTTCGGAATAGACCTTCTTATAGATACCCAGCCAATCTCTATTCTACCATATAGAATGGCTCCAACTGAACTTAAAGAGTTGAAAGAATAGTTGAAAGATCTCCTAGATAAAGGATTCATCAGGCCAATGTTTCCCCGTGGGGCACACCAGTTCTGTTCGTGTGTAAGAAAGATAACTCTCTTAGAATGTGTAGTAACTACTACCAGTTAAACAAAGTCACAATCAAGAACAAATAGCCACTCCCCAAAATTGATGACTTATTCGACCAACTTCAGGGTGCTAGTTATTTTTCTAAGATAGTCCTTAGATTCGACTATCGTCAGCTTAGAGCCAGAGAATGTGACATTCCAAAAACAGCTTTTAGAACTTGGTATGGTCACTTCGAGTTTCTAGTTATATCCTTTGGTCTCACAAATGCCCCAGCAGCCTTCATAGACTTGATGAACCGAGTGTTCAAGCAGTACTTGGACATGTTCGTCAGTCTTCATTGATGATATTCTTGTTTATTCTCTTAACGAAAATGATCATGCAGACCACCTTAAAATAGTATTATAGACTCTTAGAGACCATTAGTTGTTCTCTAAATTCACTAAGTGAAAATTTTGGCTAAGATCAGTAGCTTTTCTTGTCCATATTATTTTCGGTGATGGAATTAGAGTTTATCCTCAAAAGATCAAAGCGGTGAGAAACTGGCCCAAACCCATCTGTCCATCAGATATCAAGAGTTTCTTAGGTTTGGCTGGCTATTACAATGGTTTGTTAAAGGGCTTTCATCTATTGCATCCCTCATACCCAGATTGACTCAGAAAAAAGTTAAGTTTCAGTGGTCAGATTCTTGTGAGAAGAGTTTTCGAAAGTTGAATACTCAACTCACCACAACCCTAGTCTTGACGTTGCTAGATGGTTCATATGGGTTTGTTGTGTACTGTGATGCTTCTAGAGTTAGTTTGGTGTGTGTTTTGATACAGAAGGGTAAGGTTGTAGCCTATGCCTCTAGACAGCTTAATCCCCATGAAAAGAATTACCTTACCCATAATCTTGAGTTAGTAGTTGTTGTGTTTACCTTGCAAATTTAGAGGCATTATTTTTATGGGGTGCATGTTGATATGTTCACAAATCACAAAAGCTTGCAGTATGTGTTTTCACAGAAAGATTTGAATCTGCATCAGAGGAACGGTTAGAATTATAGAAAGATTATGATATGAGGTTTTTGTATCATCCAGGAAAGGCCAATGTAGTGGTAGATTCCCTAAGTAGATTCTCAATGGGTAGTGTTGATCATATTTAGGATGTTAAGAAGAAGTTAGTTAGGGAAGTTCATCATCTTGCCAGGTTAGGTGCTTGTTTGGTTAATTCAACTAAGGGTAGCATTTGGGGTACAGAATAGTTCGAAATCTTCTTTGATTGCCGAAGTAAAAGAAAAGACGGATAGGGATCCTAGTCTGGTGAAGTTGAATGAGCCAGAGATAAAAAAAAAGGTTTTATCCCAAGGAGGAGATGGTGTGTTATGTTGTCAGGGTAGATTACGTATGCCGTATATTGATGAGTTAAGACAGCGAATTCTTGTATAAGCTCATGGCACGTTACTTGATTCATCCAGGGACCATAAATATGTACCGCGATCTATGGGAAATCTATTAGTGGAGTAGGATGTAGAGAGATATTATAGAGTTTGTAGGTAAGTGATACACTTGTCAACAGGTTAAGATAGAGCATCAGAAGCCTAGTGGGACTATGCAGGAGTTCAGTATTCCCACTTGGAAGTGGGAAGTAGGGAACATGGATTTTGTGATAGGCTTGCCTCATACTCTTCAGCAGCATGATTCGATTTGGGTCATTATGGACAGGATAACCAAATCATCTCATTTATTACCAGTCCATTCTTCTTATTCATCCGAGGAATATTCCAAGCTCTAATTAGAGAGTTGGTTAGGTTGCACGGTGTTTCGTTGTCTATCATCTTAGATAGAGGTACTCAGTTTACCTCTCACTTTTGAAAAGCTTTTCAGAAGGGTCTTGGTACCCAAGTTCACCTCAGTACAACCTTCCACCCTTAGACAGATGGTCAGGCAGAGAGGACCATTCAGACCCTTAAGAATATGTTGAAAGCATGTGTAGTGGACTTTAAGAGAAGTTAGGATGACCACTTGCCTTTTATTGAGTTTGCGTATAATGAAAACTACCATTCTAGTATTCAGATGGCTTCATTTGAGGCTCTATATGGAAGGAGATGTAGGTCTTCGATTGGTTTGTTTGAGGTAGGTGAAACCGCTTTGATAGGTCCTGATGTGGTGTTTGATGCTTTGGAGAAAGTTCAACTAATCTAGGAAAGGATTAAGGCAGCCCAAACCCGATGAAAATATTATGCAGATGTGAGGAGAAAGGATCTTGAGTTTGAGATTGGAGATTTTATTTATCTAATGATCTCTTCTATGAAGGGAGTGAAGAGGTTTGGTACGAAAGGGAATCTTAGTCTTCGATATATTAGCCCATATAGAATTTTAAGCTATTTTGAAAAAATGGCTTATGAGCTTGAGTTTCCTGCAGACTTAGCATCAGTGCACCCAGTATTTCATATCTCTTTGTTGAAGAAGTGTATTGGTGACCTAGCTGTATGTTCCCTTAGAAAGCATAGTTGTTCATAACAACCTTTCTTACGAAGAAATTCCAGTCGAGATCCTTGATCGACAAATTTGTAGACTAAGGAACAAAGAAGTTCCCCTACTCAAAGTTCTTTGAGGAATCAGTCAGTTGAGGGAACCACTTAGGAAGCAGAAGCAGATATGCAGACCAAGTACCCTTATCTTTTCTCCGCAAACTCAGATTCATCTTAAGGTAATAATCTTCTTAGAATTTCTCTTTTCCATGCTCAGATTCAGCAGAATATTATTCTTATATTAGTCATGCATTCATAGAACTAGTTTAGTCATGTGTCAAATTTCAGACTCAAACATGTGATCACGTTTTCATCATGTATATGCTTTCAACTTAACCAATCTTATTCGAGGACGAATGATCCCAAGGGAGACATATTGTAATACCCTAAAAAATCTAAACCAATGTTAGAACCATGTTTCAAGCTCATGCATAGTACATTGTAGTTCCTTGGTAGTTTTATGAGTGAATTTGATGTATATTAAGGCCTCAAATAATTTCCAACTATTAGACGAACCAAAATATTCCTTATCAATTGAGTTTTCAGGAAGAATGTTCCTTTAGTCAACTTCAAATGAGAATATATTTTGTTCTACTCAGAATTTTCCAGCTCAAGATCCACCAAATGATAGGAAATTGAATTAGTTTTTCAACGATATCAATTTTGCCTTAATCCGATACTCGGGTGAGAAGTTATGATACTTTTAGTGAAAAACAGTAGCCCAATGCGATAAGGCCGCATCGCGGTGATGGCCAAAATCACATTCTTCTATTTCCAGTGGACCACTACGATAATGCCAAATCACGCCAAGGGGAAAATTCGCGTTCAGTGAGGCACCGCGTCATGCCAAGATGCCAGTTTGGAATTGTACGTTTCCAGTGGCGCAACGCAATAGCACCTAGGAAATCCCCCCATGTGAGCACAGAATTGGAGTGGTGATACCCCCCATATGAGTGTATAAGGATGAGTTGGAAACCCTCCAGGTAGCATGTTGTTAGATAAGGTTTATATATGTATATGTGTCATGTGTACCTAGTTCACATTCTTGAATTTTGTAGTATGGTGAAGTCTAGGGAGTTGTTGTATGGTGATCTTTAGATTTGAACTTGAGAAAATTTAGGTAGGAAGTATGCGCCTTTGGTATAGTTTTTTGTTAAGTTGTAAGTTAGGTGATTAGAGGTGTAATGTTAGTATTCGAAGAAGTTGAAGATAGAGTGTTAAGTGTTTAGAAGAATAGATGCCCATGCCCATGTTAATGTTAGTCATAAGTCGACGACTTTGGGGATTGGAGAAAGTTATGATTAGTGTCCCAAAAGGTAGAGGTCCTAGGAAGAAATTTGTGTGTTTTTATTAAAAATTATTGAGGGGAGTTGTGTTCATGGGTATACTACCCCTCATTATGTTGAGAGTTGTGGTTATAGATTTGATGAGGAGATATGTCCGCAAGTCTAGGATTGTGACTTTGATCTAAGGGGGAGATGGTGAATTAAGGTAGTTCCCAAATTTTCTTGAGGTGTCAAATTTCAGGAGAGAGTCATGACAAAATCTATTCCTATTCAAGAAAACTCCTCCTATTTCAATTTAATGGGGATATTTTACCAATGTCTTAGGTATGGAAGTCGTACCTTTGCCCAAGGTTTGAGTTATCTATGACAAAATAAACAATTGCCAATTCAATTCCCCGGCAACGACATCGAAAACTTGACAGCGCACACGAAAGTGTACGTGGTCTACCAAGTAATATAGTGGCCTTCAAAAAAGCTAAGTTATCGATCCCACAGAGACTAGATTTGGCAACGATTTGATTTCAGTTCACAATTTAGATTCACCTGATGCGAGAGTAACCAAAAGAGAGAATTTAGCTTGTATATTGCAAGTAAATTAAATAATTCGTAAAGTAAAGATCTTGTAACAAGCAATAGGAGAAAACCCAGGGTTGAAGCACTCTGAACAATCATATTATGCTATTGGATTTCATTCATTAACTTGCTTATTTTGGTTGTTGATTCATAGGGTTAATTGCGGGATTATGATTTCCCAACCTCTAATCTATTACTTAAGTTGAACCTTACACCTACATCATTGAGCGGGAATGTAATAATTCACTTAAGTTCTCAACAAATATCATCCTACATATAAATCAAGTAAGGTATAAAAGTGCATCCCTGTCCTAGATACTAATTCAAGTTTCTTATTTTATAAAGAATCAAGAACCATAAAGTTTCTTATTTTATAAAGAATCAAGAACCATACTCTGTTTATTCTTATGTTCTATCGCCCTATTCCCTCTCCCAAGTTCACAAGGTTGATAATGGATGTATTCTAAGGGTTGCAAATCCTTAAAATAGTTAAAAAGATAATAAAAAAACAACCAAAATTGATAAGCAAAGAAAACAAACTTAATCCATAGCAATAATAATCATGTTCTTGGCTTCAACCCCGGAAAGAGAGTTTTTTAGTCACTCATAGCCATAATCAACATCCAATTAATTGTATGAATGATTAAAACCATAAAAGAAAGCTAAATTAAATAAATATAAACCTAAAAAGAAGTTTCGGTAGCCTCCAATGTTGTTCCAAGTGATCTAGGGGTTCAACGATGTCCCAAAACGTGTTTTAAGACGTTATATTTATAGTATATAAGTCATAACCTCACATGGATTAGGTTTCCACGTCATTTTACTTCAGTTCGGCACTTTTATCCCGATTTTGATCATTGTCTCATCGTGCCACAGTGTCAAATTGCATCCTGGGCACAATTGAAACTTAACTCCCGATTTTGGTCATTGGCGCTAAGCGGTGCAATCACATTGAGACACTATTTTAGGACAATTGCGGATTGGAACAGCTCCTCGACATGGTGTTTCACCATTTTGGGCCCCTTCTAAATCCAATGGAATTCATCACGCGCTAATTGGATAAACACAAACTCCACACGCACTCAAAACTTTCTAGGGGTTCAAATTGGTGTCCAACTTGCATCTTGTGCTTCCTTGGTCATTTCCGAGCCCTTTTAAGTTGTTTCCACTTGATTTAAAGTTTGTATATCCTTCATATAATATCATAATACATTTAAGAAGCATACGATATCATTAAACACAACAATTAAGAGCTTAAAACCATACAACATCCTCAACGACGAACTAAAAACATGAGCTAAGCATAGGCTAAATTCATATTGAGCTTTAACTCATTGTTTTGACTCTTTTCTTGATTCAACTGACCCTTGAACATTATAAATAAGTTTTTTACATATAAATATATAATAACAACCTTATTAACTCATTAAAACACATTAGAACTTAACACAATAGACTAGAAAAACACCTAGCTCAAGCTAGTTACACTAGTTTGCTCGGTTTAACTCTAAATGCTCAAATTGAATCAAAACTCATGTGAAACCACCCTTAAACATTGTAAACACATACTTGGACACATAAATGCTCATTTATATCATTATCAACACATATAGCATTATAATCATCCTCAAAACAAGGCTAAAAAGTCTAGAATAGTAACGCTAGAGTGCATAAATACACCCAACATCACCACCCCACACTTAAAGCTTTGTTCATCCTTGAACAACTCTTAACTATAAACACCATGAGATGAAGATACGCCACACTTCTACTATATTCGAGAAATTCATGCTAGCGCTACAATCACTACACGGAATGCAAGTTTACAACACTAAGCATGTTATACACAATTGAAAGCTCAAGAATCTTACTTCCAAAACATCCAAGCCTCAAGAATGGACTCCACACGTAGCAAACCCATGCATATTTCTCAATCAAGGACATCATACAAATCACTCATATTCATCAAATATGTGCGCCTCACAACAAGAGAGTTACCCATAATCACTCAAAATTACGCAATTCAAAACATGATGGGTATAGGAATCACGTTACTCTCACAAAGAATTCACAAGTTACACACAATGAACCATAGGTTTGACCTTAGTATAGTGCTCCACTAATAGTCGACTGCAAAGCTTGGGATCAATTAGGAATTTTTTAGGTTGTAATGTAGGCTAGAGACAGGTAGGAACTATTTGGAAATAGTGACTAACCTCTCTAAGCGCTTTAATACACTACATTAAACATTTAAAATCAATCTCCAACAACCAAATTACACTTTTTCATCCACCCATACCTTTTATTTTTTCCCATCTCTTATAAGCATTTTCACAAACACTTGGTGAACGCATAGTTTACTACCACAAGAATCAATTTTTCTCTTTTTTCACAATCATGACAATATTTCTCACATCATTTATATCACAACCATCCAACACTTATCAAATATAAACACCAATAACTATTACCTTGGGCCATCAATTTCACCTTTTTCTTCTTCAATTTCTTAAACTCCTTTTATTTTTATTTTTTATTAAAGCACTTAGGAGATTTTTTTTTTGGATCAAATTATGATCTATCAAAGAAAGGATTAGGCTACTTATGAAGCTACCAGAGAAAAGGCTAAAGGCTCAATGGGGGTTAACTAGGATAATGCACAAGGGTAGGTAAAAGAAGGTATAAAACAAGGCTATCAAAGAAATGCCTAAATCATCTCCTAAACCCACATTCTTTATTTCGCTTCACACACACACCGGGCAAGTTCTAGACATCACATGCAAGAAGGAATATACAAAAAAATTCTCACATCACACATGGAACATGCTCAACTCAATAGGATCATCATAAACTCCCAACTAACAATAGCATAAATTCTAATTTAAGCCACAAAACTAGAGTCGCAAACTTAAGCCTAGGAGTCTCAAAAGTAGGAATTCACTCATTCAACATGCTTTTATCAACAAACCCACTTGCATCATATAATCAAAAATAGCACCAAAAAGAATATCTTACAAAAAAAATTAATTAAGCCAAAATGTAGGAATTTCCCCACCCCACACTTAAAAATTTACTTTGTCCCCAAAGTGAATTTAAAAGTAAAAAGATAGAAATAATCCCTGAGGCCTCTAGGCCTAGATAGTAGCATCTTCACATATAAAAGAGATCCATGGAACCCCACACTCAATCTTGTCCATGCTTCAAGCACAAGTTTTTTATACTCAAACTTCCCATTAACCTGTGACTCAACCAAAACAAAAACTATGTGAAATAAAAACTAAAAACAACTGAAAAGAAAACATACCTAATTAACTTGGGTTGTCTCCCAAGCAGCGCCTGATTTAGTGTCGCGGCACGATCCATATCAACTCAACCATATTCCTTCACCCTTTTACCCCCCTTTGGGAGTCATTTTTTCATTCGTTTCAAACTTCTTTTACCTTTTAACATGTTGGGAATTGGTTGTTTCATCTTAGGCCGCCTAACCAGGTATTTGGAAGAGGTTTTTAGTGGCTTAGGCACCCCACACTCATCCCTTTCAAACACATTGATCATGCATAAAATCTTTATATAAGAGATTTTCAATAGGGCCTTGTAAACATCAAATACCACCTCTTCATCATCTACCATCATCTTGAGAATTCCTTCTCTAACATCAATTAAAGCTCCTCCGGTTGCTAAGAATGGACACCCTAAAATAATTGGTACCTATTCGTCTGCCACAAAATCAAGAACAAAAAAGTCAGCAGGAATAACAAATTTACTAACCTTTATGAGGACATCCTCAATGATTCCATCCGGATATGCTATAGATCCATTTTCTAGCTGCATCACCACTCATGTCGCTTTAGGCTCTCCCAAGCCCAATTTTCTAAATAATCATATAGGCATTAAATTTATGCTTGCCCCTAAGTCACTCAATGCATGGACTTCTTTCACCCCAATTTGAATAGGGATAGCAAACTTTCCTTGATCTTTTAATTTCTTGGGGACTTTTTGTGTCATCACTACACTATACTCTTCAGTGAGTATTATAGCTCCCACATCTTGGAGTTTTACCTTCTTCCCCACCACATCCCTTAAGTACCTTGCATACGTAGGCATACTCTGCAAAATATCTAAAAGAGGTAAATTAATATGAAGCTCTTTGAATGTATCAATGAACTTTTTGAACAGGGCATCCTCCTTCGATTTTATTTGCCTTTGAGGGAAGGGTAGTGGCAGTGTCTTTTTCTTCTCTGGTTCAACAACTTTTTCCTTCAAGTACTCAGACTTCTTTGAATTTTCAGCAACTTTGTCATTTACCTATTGGGTTACCATCTCAGCATTTACCTCCTTTGTTACCTTGGGAGGTTCTCCTTGAAGCTCTTTACCAATCTGCAAGGTGATTGCAAGGAATTGTTTTGTATTTTCTATATCAGAGGGCAGACCACCTTGATGATGGGTATTTAATGCTTGTTGTATCTGCCCAACCTGCAACTGTAAATTTCTCTGCGCCACTTTTTAATTCTGCAATTCTATCCTTTCACTGTTTAGATCCACAATCAATTATGTTTGACCAGCTACGAGTTGTTTCATCATTTTTTCCATATTGCTAGTTGATTGACTCGATTGGGCCTGTGACTGTGGGGAATTTCATGTCTGATTTGGTGGCTGAGTTTGGCACTTCATGTTGTAGGCATTACCGTAATTTGGACTTTGAGCATTGCTCATATACATCACAAATTCTGGATTTGAAACACACATGGCCGCTGCATGACCACTATTTTCGCATACCTTACACCAACCAGTGGCTTGTTGGATAGCATTGATTGTGGTTGCAGGTTGTGCTGCTCCCAACTTCATGGTGATGAATGTTGTGTTGATCAAATTTGGTAAGGAAGAGACCTCTGCTAATAAGGTTGTGATTGGTCCACCTCCAATACTCCCGTAATTCTTTTTGTGGATCTTCCATAATCTGAATGCCACTCTGGATTTCCTTGTGCTATGTGGTTCAGCAATATGTATAGCTTATCATAAGTTAGCTCCAATGCTTGACCACCTGCGGCTGAACCTAGTAAAATCTTTGTATTGCTATCAAGAACTTCTACAAAAGTATGAACAAGTACCTCATTAGACTGTTGGTGATGTGGAAAATCTCAAATAAGAGCCTTAAAGTGTTCCCAAGCATGATAGAGATTTTCATCAAGCTTCTGTTTGAAGCACACTATCTCACTGCGAAGTCTGCAGTCTTGTCTGATGGAAAGAATCTGATGAGGAACCTTCTGGCTAAGTCATCCCATGTTGTGATTGAACTGGCTGGCTCTGGATTCAACCACCTTTTAGCTTCCCCAATAAGTAAATAAGGAAAAAGTGTTAGCCTCACATAATCTGGAGTCACCCCGGTTCGAGTGAATGTATCTATAAGCTCAATGAAGGTCTGCAAATGGACTTGTTGATCCTCATTTGAAAGCCCTGCAAACTATCCACTGCTAATAAGAGGCTACACCATATTGTATTTCAACTCGAAATTCCCCCCAACTGTCGGTCTTTGAATTGGGGAAGTCCAGTTCATTGTAAGTGGGACTGCCACTTCCCTAACTTTCCCACAGGTTGCTTATTGTTCATCTATAGGAATAGTATTCTCTTGGCCTTCTTGGATTTGTGGAATTCTGGGGAGAAAGATTGTTTCTCTCCTACATTAATGGTAAAGTTACTCGAATTTCGAGCACGATTCTACCAACTCTCGATCCCTTGCCATCTTATACACTTAAGAACCTATTTTTTGCAAATACAAAAACAAGACCAAGCATAAAAACACTAAATAAATCTAAAAAATAAAACTAAAATAAATAATTGTTAATTCAAGTCCCCGACAACGGTGCCAAAAACTTGACAGCACACACACAAGTGTACGTGGTCTACCAAGTAATATAGTGGCCTTTAATAAAGCTGAGTTATCGATCCCACATAGACTAGATTTGGCAATGATTTGATTTCAGTTCAAAATTAAGATTCACTTGATGCGAGAGTAACCAAAAGAGAGAATTTAGCATGTATATCGTAAGTAAATTAAATAATGCGTAAAGTAAAGATCTTGTAACATCAATAGGAGAAAACCAAGGGTTGAAGCACTCTGAACAATCATATTATGCTATTAGATTTCATTCATTAACTTGCCTATCTTGGTTGTTGGTTCGTAGGGTTAATTGCACGATCATGGTTTCCCAACCTCTAATCTATTACCTAAGTTGAACCTTACACCTACATCGTTGAGCAGGGATATAATAATTCACTTAAGTTCTCAACAAATATCATCCTACATATGAATCAAGTAAGGTATTTAAGTACATCCCTGTCCTAGATACTAATTCAAGTTCCTTATTTTATAAAGGATCAAGAACCATACTCTGTTTATTCTCATGTTCTATTGCCCTATTCCCTCTCCCGAGTTCACAAGGTTGACAATAGATATATTCTAAGGGTCTCGAATCCTTAAGATAGTTAAAACGAGAATAAACAAACAACCAATATTGATAAGCAAAGAAAATAAACTTAATCCATAGCAATAATAATCATGTTCTTGGCTTCAACCCCAAAAAGGGAGTTTTTTAGCCACTCGTAGCTATAATCAACATCTAATTAATTATATTAATGATTAAAACCATAAAAAAACTAAATTAAATAGATACAAACCTAAAAAGAAGTTTTGGTAGCCTCCAATATTTTTCCAAGTGATCTAAGGGTTCAACGATGTCCCAAAATGTGTTTTAAGATGTTATATTTATAGTATATAAGTCATAACCCCACTTGGATTAGGTTTCCACATTGTTTTCCTTCAGTTCGGCACTTTTCTCTCGATTTTGATCATTGGCGCATCGCGCCACATTGACAAATGGCATCCTGGGTACAACTAGGCACTTAACTCCCGATTTTGGTCATTGGCGCTAAGCGGTGCAATCATGTTGAGACTGTTTTTGGACAATTGTGAATTAGAACATATCCTACACATGGTGTTTCACCATTTTGGGCCCCTTCTAAATCCAATGGAATTCAGAATGCTCCAATTATACAAACACAAATTCGACACGCCCTCAAAATTTTCCAGGGGTCCAAATTGGTGTCCAGCTTACATCTTGTGCTTCCGTGGTCATTTCTGAGCCCTTTTAAGTTGTTTCCACTTGATTTAAAGTTTGTATATCCTTCATATAATATCATAATACATTTAAGAAGCATCCGATATCATTAAACACAACAATTAAGAGCTTAAAACAACACAACATCCTCAACGACGAACTAAAAACATGAGCTAAGCATTGACTAAATTCATATTGAGCTTTAACTCATTGTTTTGACTCTTTTCTTGATTCAATTGACCCTTGAACATTATAAATAAGTTGTTTTACATATAAATATATAATAACAACCTTATTAACTCATTAAAACACATTAGAACTTAACACAATAGACTAGAAAAACACCTAGCTCAAGCTAGTTACACTAGTTTGCTCGGTTTAACTCTAAATGCTCAAATTGAATCAAAACTCATGTGAAACCACCCTTAAACATTGTAAACACATACTTGGACACATAAATGCTCATTTATATCATTATCAACACATATAGCATTATAATCATCCTCAAAACAAGGCTAAAAAGTCTAGAATAGTAATGCTAGAGTGCATAAATACACCCAACATCACTTATGTTATGATACGATCTCCAACTAGAAGCAATGATGCCTCAGTAACCCAATATTTCAAGTATTCAAGCCCAATGTTATGTTGGTCATGATCCACAAAACCCCATGTCTCACATCATGCTGAGGCCTAAGAAAATATGTTTATATATGTCACCGATTTATTTTATGTCGGGTTTAGACAAAGTGATAAAGTTTATGCAAACTCATGACGATCTCAGATTTGAAAATAAAAAGCAATAGCTTCAGGTACGAATCCTTGTCTTAATCGTTGACTTTATGAATTTTGACCTTATGTTATACCGCTCCTGATAGATGCTTACTTGTTTCTCAAGGGGCCCAGTCCCAAGAACCCGTGTTGTGTAGGTTTATGTCCGAACGACTCTCTATTTATGATTCAGACACTTGATAAATGGAGAACTTCCTATCTATTGTATTGCATCTTCATCTCGTATCCCACCTTGAGTAGTGCAATAAGTATATGTTATAATCAAATAGTGTTACTTCTTTTCTTAATTCATATGCTTGGGTCCCTCAATAACCCTCCAAATGATAGTATAATAGTGGTTATGGAAGAGTAGTAGTGACTTATGAAGGGGGAGTAGATGTTCTTGAAGGTAAAAAATTTTATGTGATTTCTTGAGCTAAGTCTATAAGAGAAGGGGGGAGAAGGAGATGGACTTTCTTTATGGGAAATAGTAGGAAGGAGATATATGGCAAAAATCTTTGTGAGAGGATTGAATTTGCTAGTCATAGTGGGGGAATTTATGAAGTGGGTGTAGTAATGGTAGGCTTGAATGATAAGATAAGGTAATATTCTAAAAGGGATGTAGAGCATGGGTTCCCATCGCTTAAGTTAGCACCTTTTAATGTCGGGTTAGGCTTCGACATGGACGTACTATGTAGTAGGACTCAAAACTCTTATGGTTATATGTGTGATGGGAGACTTGTACGATGAAAATGATGAAGTATGTTATTTAATGTTGGGGCATAGACATGTAGCTTCTCTAAGTTTAATTCTATTCATTGTACCTTATAAGTTAGAGAATGCTTCTAATCCTATGTCCTGCGAAAACCTTATTTCATGATTATTACCTATATAAATCAGGCCTATGATCACCAAATAAACTCATACCCCATGTTGTGATGATTATGATCCCTAAAACTAATGCGCAGGGTCATCTCTATGTTAATTCTGTGATGATTATGATCCCTATAACTCATGGGCAGGGTCATCTCTATGCCAATTCTTATTATCTTATGCTTCGTGCTTACACGTTTCACTAGGAATCATCATGAAGATCGTTTGATGTCTTTGCATGTTATGTTGAGGAAAAATGTTCTATACGAGATTATGTTCTTTATTCTATACTTTTAGAGCTTCAACAAATCCTTACCCATCATCTGGGGATGAATGATCCCAAGGGGGAATAATGTAACACCCCATATTTTTGAGCTAGAAATCAAACTGTCGTTCCTATGTGTAAACTCTAATCCCATGATTTATAGTTAAATTCATGTTCTATGATTTTATCCTAGCGTGTAAAGTGACTATGGGGTGAAAAATATTCATAGAAATCACTTGGATCAAAGTTGAGCTAAGAACTTTTGATTCATCTAAAGTTTGGTATTCGATTCTACAAGGGTCAATTTTGAATGTGTATAACTTTTGATGTATGAGGAATTATTCATCACGAGACCTACCAAATTGTAGATAATTGAGTCAGATTTCCAACGATTCTAATTTCGCCTTAATCCAATACCCGAACGAAAAGTTATGATCATTTTTTGTCAAGACTAGTAAGCCACCACGATAGTGGCGCATCGCGGTAAGCCTCTAAATCGGGTTACAGTTGCGAATTTTAACTCTGAGGGGTAGTGTTGACTTTTTACTATAGTCCCTAGTCGTGATAACTAAAGATTTAAGCGTCATTAGGGAATTATATGTTCAAAACTACTCAAATTATCTCCCAAAACAAACCCTAACTCCTCCCCCAAAGATCAAGAATCAAGTTTTAAAGTTCAAGATTTTCAAGAAACTAATCAAGATTTGGGTTCTATTTTTCTAACTAAATAAGGTATGTAGGACTAATCTAAACACGATGGGCATAATTTTTACTATTTTTATCTATATTAAAGATCTCCAATCATGTTTTATAAAGGAGTGTTTTGTTATTATATTGAAAAGCATGTATTATGGAGTCATTTTGAAGCAAGCATATGTTTGCCTCGATCTTTGTTTTCACAAAATTGAACCGTTTCAATATATATATATATATATATGATTTCATTGTATTGTAAAGCGTGAATGAGAGCATGGATGATTAAACTCCCTCTCCTATGATGTTATTTTTGATTTCAAGTGTGGTGGCTTGTGTAAATATATGGATTTCTTGAAAGTAAACTGAATAATGAATGCTTTACTGATGATCATAAACAATTCGGTTTACTACATGTAGAGGGGGTATTTTCTTATGGTAAATGTTTACTTGGTCAGATTAACACTTTTCATGAGTTTTAAGCAATTGCAAATATGAGGTGACCACCTATTGATTTTACAATTGAGAAGAGAATGTTTTGATGGAAATTTGAATGAAAGGTCTATTGCATAACTCTCTCTCATCTGATGTTTAAAAGCTAGGGGTGGTCATTAATATGATAATAAATGGAAAGGGCTACAGATATGATATGATGTGATTTGATTTGCAAGTCAAGGTATGACGATACCCGATGATTTCAGTCCCTTAATAAGATAGTGTTGAATGTTTTGAAAGTATGAACATGTTTTCTTTAAAGAACTAAAAGTTGGTCTTAAGAGAGCTAGTAGGTTACCCAAAGAAGGTATTTGAGTGCAAGGGCTCATTGCTGAAAATCATAGTTGCCGATGCGGGACTTATGATATATGATCCTACATGAAAGGACATTTTTAGGACATCTCAGATGGGGGAACTTCTTACGGTGTGCTCACATGGGGGGTATCACCACTCCAATTCTGGTGGCTACCGTGGAATTCCAGATTTGTAGGGTGTACCGATTAGCTCAGAAGAATACAAAAAGTGAGTCAAAGTTGTCAAGAATTATTTTGAAGTACACTAAAGTATGCCCATGTATTTTTACTTGTATTGTGTTCATGGTTATTATGAAATGCTCTCACCTATTTTATATAAAAAAATATGTTATTCTTGGGTTGTTTCACATATCAGTACAATTGTTTTGACCCCCTATATTTCAGGATCTGAGGCACAATCTCAGGGTCCCACTAAGCAGTGGATCAAATCCTATCAGAGTTTGCAGTTAGTGAGCCTCCCCTTATTTTAGAAGGCCTGTTTTAGAATATTGTTAGTTTATTTTGATTTATGGTCCGATTGGGGGTCTTGTCCCAGCTTTCAGAGAGAGATTGGTCTTTGGTATTGTTGGAGATTTTACAGACTGGTGTCATGTGTTTTCAAACGTTATGAATTAAATTTCGTATTGTTCAGTTGAAGTAAGAGAGTCACCATGTTTTCATTTTGCTTTATTTTAGCATTTTCTTACTGTATATGAATTATGTATATGATTGTCAGTTAGAGAAAGGCTCTCGGGACTTCATGGTTCGGGATGCCTGTCACAGCCAGGGTCTCGGTTCGGGTTGTGACACCAGTAAACTATGTGAATGAACCAACTTGACTAACATGTTTCATATCATATTGTCAATCATCAAAACTACATAGTACCCAACACGCGCAAAGCGCATATGCTAATCACAATAGACCAGTCAATTTCAGTTTTAATTTAGTGTTGAAACACTAGATTAAGAGCATAATTTAAGAAATAAAATTTTGTGATTTTAAACTAAAAACCTGTATAAAGTATTAAAATGTCCTTTGAATTTTAAATTTAATTCATAACCGCCACTTAAGCTTATTCTTTATCAGAATATTTAATTTGTTTCAATCGAACACTCCAACTTTCAATAAATTATCGCAATTTGATAGTTCCGGATCAATTTAATTATTTTATTTATATGGTTTTATCTGTATTAGGTAGTTAAGTCAACTACAAAAAAACATGACATTCCTTTAATTCTACCCATATCGCCTCAATAAATCGTAAAATCTATGCATTTTCTACTTGAGATTGATGTGTATAAAGTCTTGATGGCATCATGATAATAAGGTATTGGGTTTTGAGTCTCATCAAATTTGGCTTAAACGCCTTTATGTTGGTAAGACGTTGGATTTAAGTCCCAATGCACTATTTGATGATAATTATGACCGATGTAAACGTACTTGTGGTGAAAAATAATAAACCCTCCACATTGATTTCCTTCATTCTTTGATATAAATATGGTAGTCGTGCATATAAGTCTGAAAGAAAACAAGTGGTTAAAAGTCCATTTAGACGTGGAGAAACAAAGTTATAATGGTCATCACTTTGGTAATAATAAAAGGAAGAATACTATGGATTTTTCAAATTGTCCTTCAAAAGGTGAAGGTAACTTTTGTTCAGCATCAATTCGGTATGAAAGGTAGTTGGCACATGATTGTTGTGCAACCTAATTTGATAGATTTTATAAATCCTCCATCAAAACAGAAAAGAACAAAAGTGAAGATACACTTGGCCTTTCAAAATGATGTTGAGGTAAATAGCATATGAATATGATAAATGTTAAGATATTGTGCACATAGAATATATGAGTCCATTTCTTGAAGAGAATGTGACTGGTGATAAATAGCATGGATGCCCAACCGTTCATGAAAGTGAATGTGTCAAAATATGATGAAAATCACAAATAAAGACGTGCATATATATGATTGAATAAATATCAAAACTCACCTCTACGGGAGGTTTGAAGGAAATAAAATTTCAATTTGGTATAAAAAGTTCATTGATTCTATAGTGTGTTTGATCAAGATCTATCAAAGGGTAAAAGCAAGAAGTGATTCTTGCCTATAAAAACTTTGACCATGATCAAAATAAATATTTTGGTGTGGTCGAATGAATTTGTCATTGATTGCATAAATATGGTACTCCCAAAGAGAACTTTGTCTAATGTTATAAAAAAAAAATATTATTATAGGCAAAAGTAAAGCAAGAAAGAGGTATTGCATATAATGACTTTGGCTACCAGGAAAATAATTTTCCCCTTAAAAGGAGATGGTACCCATGTGAATGGTGTTTTGAAATATAAGGTAGTACATAAGTATTTCGTAGCTTCAAAAAGCTAATGTGTTACTAGACGGAGAAATATTATTTATGATATTAAAATTATAATAAATCTCCTAAGGAACTTTTAAAGTTTCAAGAAAATTGACAAGAAAAATTTTATGTCCTCATGGGTTATAAATATTTATGAGAAAGTCTACCCATTTTTATCATGTTTGTTGATACAAATATAGGCATGGTGATGAAATCACATGTTGTAGCAAACGAAAAGTTTACTAGAAATATATAAGTTGGCATGACCGATTGACCATCCCGATTCAAATATGATGCAAAGCTAATTGAGAATTCATGAGGTTTTACATTGAAGAAATAAATGATTCTTCAAGGATTCTCTTATGTTGCTTGTTCTCATATTAAAATATTATACCAACTAAGGTTATGATTATATCCCCTAAATTTTTTAGAACGTATAACAAGGTGAATGTAGGCCCATTCAACTGCCATGTGGACCGTTTATTATAAAAAGAGATGCATCTATGGTTGGTCACATGAGCTACTGTCAACTTGCAATTTGATTTTAGCAAGGTTGTTTGCTAAATTGTTAAATTAAGAGTATGGTTCCAAACTTTAAAAGTTGATAATGCTTATTGGTTTAGAAGAAAAAATTATGTGCCTCCAATTATAGCTGAACCAATGATTATGAGAAAAAAATCTCCCAAAAAGAAAATTTGATACGAAACGATTTAAATGTAGCAACATTTGTATACATCAAGCCAACAAGGTTCTCCTATATTGTTGGTTCAGGGTCAAGAACCAATTAAAATTCATTTAAATAATTTGAATGTGCAATATCCACCATGTACAAAGATGGATTCCCAAATAAGATTGGGGTGACTGTTAGATTTCCTAACATTAGGGAGAGATATGATAAATAGTTGAAATGTATGGAATGAATTATCGAGATCCTCGTAAAGAAAAAAATAATGAACTTGAAGTTCAATTGATAATTCATGATTTGCAAAATTTTGCAAGTTCATTGTCAGACTGGTCCTATGCTATAATTCAACTATAAATGCTCTAATGAAAAGTCATAGAAGGATAGAGTCTATGGCACGCCTGAAGCATGACGAACAAATCGGTTCCAAACATAAAACTCCTTGAATAAGGCGAGGAGAAAATGATAAATATGGTCAATGATAATGAGGCAAGTGCTTTAAAAACCACTATGACGTAACTCTCTATAAAACCTTGACAAAGTTTTAGGTACCTGAAAATGATGGGAAAAAAAAGATCGATCTTAATTTGTTATATCGTAATGGAGTCGATATTAAATAACCATCAACTGTATCTTTAGTATAATGTAGAGCTCAACATTATAAATGGTATCAAGGATATTGAATATAAAATCTATCAAATAATGTGGAAAAATAAATTACACAATTCAAGTTTATTATTTTTCACTTGAAAAGTGATGTTTTGAAATTAGTCCATAGACAAAGGTATAATGCCAGTGGGATACTATTTGGTGATTGTTCGAAAAGTAAAATTATAAGATATAAAATACGATTTGTACCTCGTGGCATAAAGGTTATTCGCAAAAGTTCTGGCATTATTGCTTGAAGATATCTTCTCCTATGGTGGATGCAATATAGTTTCTTTAAATCTGGCAATGTATGAAAAAATAATTAAATGCGTATAACGAATGACTGACATGTCTAGCGAGATGGTTAATGCAATAGGAAAATCCTTGAAGGATTTAAAAGAGAATCGATTCATTGAATATTCCAGTGATTGTGAAATCTCTTACCATAAAGAAAGATCAATTTTCATCATGAAAATGATTAGAAAATATCATGTATTAGTGCAATTGATGCATTTTTATCCTGCTATTTCTATACATGAGAACAATTTTTATTAATGTGTAGAAAGACATAATTTTACTTTTATGTGAATGTGAGTGAAATCAAATATTATTGATATGGATTTATTATTTCTAACAAATATTGTCAAAGGAATGTTGGTTATGCAAATGCAGTTCAATGTGCAAATGGCTTGCGATGATGAGGCCATATATAAAGTGATTTTCAAGAATTTATTTGGTTGAGTTCAAGGGCTTAATATATCCAAGAAACAAGAAAACAACATGTCAAGGCGATTTCAAGAATGCAACATCTTCATGAATGAATTTAATTACAACCACACAATCAATATCGACATTGAAAGTTGACATATAAGATTGAAGAGCTTCGTCTTTGAGAAATGAAAAGATGTTTTCATCAAGGGGGGTAAAATACGCGCTGCACTCTTTTTCCCTTGGCCTAGGTTTGGTCCCAATGAGTTTTCCTGGCAAGATTTTTAACGAGATAGCAAACAAATGTGTATTAAAAGATATATGTACTCTTTTTCTTTTACTAGAATTTTTTTTTCTAGTAAGGTTCTAAAGAGGCAAATTATCTATAGAACATCCAAGGGGAAGTATTATAAAATATTATAATTATTGTGAATGTCCACTACTCCAAGAATTTACACATCCACTACTCCATACACCATTATGGGGTGTAACTCTTACGCCTTTAACCTCTTCATAACCTTCATGATTAATGTCATGTTTATGGTGTAACTCTTGTTCCTTTTAACCTCCTCATAACCTTCATGATTAATGTCATATTTATGACAACCTTTCATATGTCTGTGCTATACTATAAATAGAGGTATAAAGTTCGTATTATACACACTTGAAGATTTGTATACTTGATCTTTGAAAGAATAAAAAACTCTCATTTCTTATCTTCTCTTCTCAATATTTTTGTCTACTTTATTGTTCATATTATTCATCTTTTGGATTAATTTTAAAATAATATATATATATATATATATATATATATATATATATATATATATATATATATATATATATATATATATATATATATATATATATATATATATATATATATATTTGATTTTCCTTTTGCCATTAGCATCCAATATGTATCTCTGTTTAGAACTTGTAATTTTCCTCATATTTATGTTTAAGAATGTGATATAGTGCTTTCACATAAGACCAATTATTAATAAATAGTGACAAAAAGCAATTCTTAAAAAGAGTTGGGGGAAGATTGGGTCCATGTGAGATATTATATCAATTAAGATGTGATTGACATTTAGGAAAAATAGGTGATTGTTTTTTGTCATTAAAAATTTATGGCCAAGTTTTGAAGCATTAAACATAAGGTAGAACTTTTTTTGAAATGACAATTATACCCTTTGTAGTCCTCCAACTCACTCTTCTATATAGCAGATAGATACGTCTTAAATTAATAACACATAGAATGTGTTAAAATATATTTTAATCTTGTAGTGTTAACATGACATGTGAAAAGTTATAATTTATAATTCAATAGTTAAAAAAAGAGAGGCAATTTTTTAAAACAAATTTAAACGAAAAGTAAGATAAATAAATTGAATGTGTGCACTATCATTTAAATATATAAAATTTATTATTATTTTATTTCAATAATTATTTTGTAGAGTAAGTATATATGCAAATAACTAATTCTATTTTTATATGAATATTTCTATTGAAAAAGACTAATTCACCCATATAGAGAGAGAGAGAGAGAGATAAGACCAATTATTAATGAATAGTGACAAAAAACAATTTTTAAAATGAGTTGGGGTAAGATGTGGATCCATGTAAGATATTATATCAATTGGAAAGTGATTGACATTTAGGAAAAATAGCTTTTTATGTCATTAAAAATATATGGCCAAGATTTGAAGTCTAAAACATAAGTAAGCAATGTAGAACTTTCTTTGAAATGACAACTATACCCTTTCGTTCTCTAACTCACTCTTCTATATAGTAGACTAGATAAGTATGACCATGCTTTTGCACGGACCTAACATGAAAGTCAACAAATTCATGTCCTCAAATAATCATATTATTGAAGAACACAAATCAAGAAATTTATTTCCATGTATTGTGGATAAATTAATGGGTGAACATCAAGACGACAATAGCTTAAATAAAATGTTCATTTATTGCATGTACGGTGTAAATGCGCAGCAAAGTGTTGATGCTAAACAAGTCGAGTTTTTTAGTAAGTAAATGCATTTGATACAACATTATAATAATAGCATCTGAAATAAATGTACCACACCATCTAGAGAAACAAAATGTCTATTTGCATGTGTAATCATATCATTTTCACTTTCCAGAAGAGAATTCATTTTCAGAGACAAGCATTCAACCAACAAAAATATTGAGATGTTTTTCATGTCATTCCTAAACTTCAAACTTAAATTTCTTTCGCAAGGTATCCATGATTTTTTCTTGAAAAAACTAAACTCACTTGAGCTACCTTTTCAAGCACATTAGCAGACACAACCTATAAAGAAATCAAAAATAACATTACTTAATAGCTAAAAATCAGTTTACTCTATTCAATATATATATCACACCAACCTTGTGCAAGAAATAGAGAGGATCTTAAAGACAATCAAACAAAAAGAAGTATTCTAGCCATAATAATGAAGATAAGTGCGGACAAAACTAATAAGTATGAGCATCCAACAATTTCCAGAGACACTACTCGAGCATATTCTAGAACAAGAGGAAAAGATTTTTCTAGTTAATTCAATCGGCACATGCATATAAATTATGTTAGTATTGTACAAGCCATGAAATTAAGTTATTGAGTTTGTCTGCATTATTACAAAGGACATTGTAACAAGCACTTGAAAGAAATCTCCTATTTTCTTGTTTAGTTGCACCCTAGAAGAAGTCTATTGTAGCACATATTATCTTTTCTAAAATGAAGTCTCTAGCAATATATAATCCATTTAACTTCAGTTTACTTTATATTCAATTACCTTTTCATCTTCTGAATGTAGATTGGTAGTGCTGTTACTTTCGGGTTATAACAATATATTGTGATTATTACATTTATGTATCACCCACATCTATTAACTTCACATGTTTTTGACTGATAGATTAACACACAAAGGAAAAATATAATGCATAAATAAATTTTAGATGAGCTTATGGTGATATAAAAAATGTAAAAGCACACTTTTAAAATCAATATGAAATGTTAATTGAAATTTATAAAGCTTTCTTTTCATCCCCTGCAACTACCATTTTTTTCACCAGGATATGTGAACTTAAACTCTTGCAGCTTTACTTTCATTCTTCGCAAGCACCTCTTTAGCAAAAAAATTATGTTGATTTTCATCTTCAAATGGGTGTGAATTTTGAAAGCAAAGTAGCATTTTGGGTCATTCGGTAATAGCTATAATTAATAAGCAATTAGAAACAAAACATAACAACTTGGAGGCAAAGATATAATAACAAGAACAAAAATGTCAATTTAACATTTAGCATATTATTATGAACTAAATGAAAGTAAGCGTATAATAAATTAGCTCAAGTTAATGAAAAGGTACACAGTAACTTGCTGAAGCTTTATTTTAGTAGGGTCAATAATCAATATCAGTCCAAGTCGCATCTACGATCCCATTGCAATCATCTGATTATATAAGTGCACACATGCAATGCTGCAGAAGATATGAGGTTTCATCTTAAATGAGGAACATGCTATATTCAGCTCCAAGAGCATTTTCTCCTTCCTTTTTTTCTATTTTCAATCCAACTTTTTAATAATCTTAAAACTTCAATAATATTCAATGTTAACTGTGACAATCGACAAATTTAGAAACTACTATGTACAGAGAATTTCTCATGCTTATATTTTTGCTATACAAGAATAGATATTGCTGGTCTACGTGACCAAATTTGTGATCATTTCTTTATTTTTCTCTTTATCTATAAGATTTCATTATCAATTGGTATATAAAAATGTTCAAATTGCAGATTGTATCGAATCAACATACCTTTATAGAAGATCATTTGTGTTCTTCACCACATAGTTGTAATGTCAATTATATTTGCACGAGATATATGTAGCTCATAAACCATTAATGCTGGAATAGATCCATCAAAAATTAGTCCCAAGAGCTATGGTAATCTAGGATTGTGTATTTTAAAGCAGCAAAATCATAATTCATTTGAAAATTAGACCTCGACTTTTATCTATAAAATTTCATTAAAATAAGCAAGTGAAAGTTGCATATATGTTGCAAAGCTAGATGGTGAAGGACGCTTACGTCAGATAAGGTTATGGAAATGCTACTAATCTGTCTTAATTCCTGCAAATTAAGTTTCAATTTCAAGTCCCAAGGAATTCAATCTAAGTACTCATAAATTCCATGTCCGCCTGTGCTCTGATGTTCCAACCCTGAAGTCACTTCCTTTAGATAAAGGACTATTAAGTCAAGAAAAATAAAAAAGACACATCTTTAGTACCATGAATTTAAGTATCAAGTATAAATAGAAGCTCTTGTTTCCATGAAGCTTTTGATACATTTCACCTAATAAAGTTGTTATGCAACTATGTAAATTCATATATGATAAAGTAGTATAGGAACACAGAGAATTAACATTGGAATGTTAAAATAGTTCCCTACCAAGCAAAAGATTAAGGTGAATAAAGATCAAGTTACAAAATTATTAAAACAGTTGATCATCAAATGCGAACAAGCAAACTGTAAACACTTATATTTACTTCATCGAGATTTACATGATATTTTAATAACCAAAATAATAACAGGACAAAACATAAATAAAGAACACATAGATGAATAGTCAAATGGAATATTAAGATATTAAGAAACAAAGGTTGAGAAAAAGTTCTTTTACTTGAGAAAAGCTCACTGTTGGGGGAGAGGAAGTGATAGATCTTTTAATCATAATTCAATTCTAATATTTATGTATCAACTCTACTATCGTAAGAAGTTGCGAAATTCATTGTCAAAAGCGAAACAACAACAAAAAAAAATCAATTGATTTGGGCATATTATCAAAAACGTTCAGCGCATCAATGTACAAATTGAATATAATCATGTGAAACTAACCAAAAAAGTAGAGAACTACCAAATACTCACCAACTGCATTTTTTCTAATGCATCCTATCATTAGTAATGCTGTACTATTGATGGCGGCATCAAGGAAAATTATTTTCTACTGCATCTGAAAACCACTTCTGAAACAGAAGAATACATACATATATGATTACAAAATAAAATGCAAGAAAACATGAAAAGAAAACTAAAAATTACCTCAATGGTTGAACCTTTAAAACTGAAAACAGAACCCTTGGATGGCGGCAAAATAGAACTACCAAAGAAGCAATTGATGGCTGCATCAACAGAGATATGGATGACTTGGATGCTGGATTTTTCAAATGGAAAGTAGAGAAGGTGGTGGTTCACCGAACCCTTGGATGGCGGCAAAACAGAACTACCAAAGAAGCAATTGATGGTGGCAACAATGGAGACATGGATGACTTGGATGCTGGAATTTTTAGATGGAAAATAGAGAAGGCGGTGGTTTGAGTTCAGATGATAGATTGCCCGAACTTGGGTCGAGGTGGACAATGACCGGAGAGAACAATTTCAGCTCTACTTTGCTTCTCAAAGGATGGAAAGAGAGAATTTTTTTGGATGAGAAAGTGATGCGACTGCTGTGTTCAAGCAATTGAGAGTGTCTAGAGACTTCTAAGGTTTTAATTTTGCAGAGATATTATTATGTAAAATTACAAATCTTCCTTTTATCTTTCCTCCACTCCCCTTTTTATATAGTATATATATATATATATGTGTTTATATTAATATTATTATATTAAAATGTAAAAAATATTTAAAAATTATTTAAAATAATTATATTTTATTAAAAATTATCATAATAAATAAAATTATTTAATTTTAAATAATTTAACGTTACACCTGCAGTTAAACCATTATCTATAGTAGGCGACACGCTGCTAGTAAGTGAAACTAACTTACCAAATAAAATACTCGATTTATTCTATTAAAATCCTCCTTAAAAAAGTATCTGTTTTCTTCTATGTAAATGTCAATAGTTTAACCTTTAAAATTCTGTCAATACTTAATAGAATATTGTTAGACCATCTCATGATATCTCTTATTCGTGAACACCGTTGATATGCAAATCGTTATTTCTCATCATCATTTTAAATTATTTCATCCCTTGCTTAAAATTTTAGCATGCTTAAATTCTTAACTTTTAGGCTTCAACATAATCTTGATTTTTTGAATTCAACTACATTTAACAATGTCGAACAAGTTGCACTTTGGCTTGGGGATGAGGGTTATCACAGAAAGCTTCTGTAAGTTCTCGAATAAATATGCTTATCATGGGATAAGATTTATATGTCTACCAAACGCAATATAAGTCTTAAGCAGATTTAATTTTGCAATTTTACATCTTATCTCATTCAATTTGAGATTATTTTATCTTATTTTTTAAGCAGAATGAATTGTCACACCCTTTTTTGCCCTATGGTTAAAGGTTTTTTTTAATTTAAATGACGGTATTGAATAAGGATTGTTTTATTTACTTTCAGAGTCGCTACTTGAAATTGAATTATGGTGTTCCAAGTCACCTTATTGAATCTGTAATTAAAAAAAAGACTCTTTATTGGCCTGTGAAAACAGAATATCGGGTAAGAATTTTGTTGATCGAGGTGAAGGTATGAGACATCCCTCGAGTCTTGTGGTCTAACACAGTCTCTTTTATCAACTTATACTTAAACTATTTTGAATAAATTGTGTTAGTTCGCTCACATTTAATATACTAATAATATCTGTCTGTGCCTCTTGCATTAAAATAATGAAAATTAATTTTAGGACGATCTTTGTCAAGGTGTATTATTGCATCCTTGAACTATTTTTTTAAACGTCTCGCAAAGATACGTACGCTGCATTATTAATCAAGACAAATATATTAAACACACCAAAATCTTATATAGCGTTAAAGACATTTATTCGTCTCTTATAGGCTTGAGATAATTTTTATCCATTATTAATCTCTTCATTCTTTTATTTCAAATTTACAATGAGTTTTGGATTAATCCTCAACTGGCCTCTCTCCCTTACAATTGGCGTTTACTCTCTTTTCTTTTTTCAATTATGATGGGTTTTGAACAAATTCACAACCTTTTACTTAACCTTACACTAGTTAATAAATTTGGGCATTAATCCATCTTCTCGACTTAAAGTTGTACGGCCAAGTTATTAGCTTAAAAATTCGGAGTCCATGGCGAATAATCATTTAGACGTAATTAATACTAGATGTCCTGTGCCCGTGCTATGCACAGGCGTATGCTCAATATAGTTACGTGCATCATGTGTATGATTAAAAGATCATTATACTGAGCTTGAACACTAATAACAGCTAAAGTGACTTTGTTACTGAGAGATAAATACTAAGTTTCAACACTGATAATAGCTAAAGTGACTTTGTCATTGATCGAAAAATGTTCAAAAATACCCCTTAACTATCTAAAATTGATCAAAAATACCCCTCGTTAGTTTTTTGGCTCAAAAATACCCCTCTGTTAAATATTTGGCTCAAAAATACCCTTCTCCCTAACAGAATTCCACCAAGCATGCCACGTAGGCAAAAAAGGCCATGTTGCCATGCCACATCACCATCCACGTGTGCAATTTATTTTTAATTTATACAATTTAATTTATTATATGACCCAACCCAAAATAAAAAGGGACCCGACCCGAAGTAAAAAAAAATGATAAAGAATCGGGTCTTTCTCTTTCACTTAATCTTCTCTTTCCTAAAAGAAAAATACTTCTAGGGTTCATTGTTGCTCGCATTCAATTGAAAGGGGAAAGATCCATTGTCTCAATTTTAGGTTCACTATAGCTGGTTATGGTATAAATTGTTTATTGGATTCGAAAATCTTTGGTGGTGACTCGAGCTTCGTTTGTGATATTCTAAGGTTTCTCATGGCTTCTTATGGTATAAATTCCCTATACTATTTACTTTACTGATTTGAGATTATATGAGTTTGTTTTATATTATCTAAATCTGATTACGTATGTCTTGTATCAAGCTGTTTGTGTGATCGCAATGTTCCTTTTTCGTATTTTATTATTTGTTGCTAGTTGAGAGCTTTCTTTTTCTATATTTTTATTTTTAAGGGTAATAAATATGTGGTCCTCTATGTTTTATTGTTTTTTAAGTTTTGAAGTTCACCAGTAAACACTTTATTTATGTTTACCTATAAACAAATTTAAAATTTTACTTTGATGATGTCGCTCTCTAGTATGATTTATGTATTTTTTTTAGACAACTAAATATGAAAGATTTGTTTGTTGACTCCTAAATGAAAACTTCAAAGTCATTCATTTTTTTCTTGTTGATGATTTTGAAGTATTTGTTTCTGCTCCAGCTTTAGTCTGTCATCCTGAAGAACACATCTTTGAGTGTGAATATGGTACTGATGCTGAATTGGAAACTGATTCTACTGATAATGGTGAGTCAAATTATGAGGAGTATAACTTTGAGGAGTTAGAAACCATAAAGATACAACAGAATAGAAAAGTGAATGACAAACTTGATCATTACAAAGAACTTCATCTTTCAATGACTTTTAAGGACAAGAAAGAGGCTAAAAGAGTTGTGGATGTCTATGCCTTGGCAAATAAGAAACCACTTAGAGTGAAGCAAAGTGACAAAACAAGACTGAGGTATATTTGTGAGGATGGTTGCCCATTTGTCATTTTAGTTTCACTAGATGGTAAGGGTCCAGGATTTAAGGTTAAAACGTTAATTGAAAAGCACACTTGTGAGGATGCATTTACAAATCCTAGATCCACCACATCTTCTTTATCCCAATATTTCAAGGGCAAAGTGTAGAATAATCCTAAGTTCAAAACCAGGGATATGAGACAAGACTTTGATGATCAATTTAATTTGAATACTAATCCCTTAATGTTGAAAAGGGCCAAGAGGATGGTACTTCAAAATATGGAAGAAAGCTTCTTAGATGAGTATAACAAGTTAGAGGCTTAATCTGGGTAGTGATGTAGTGATTAACTTATCAAATGATGGATTGGAATAAGGGAAAAGAAAGTTTCTTAGAATGTACATATGCTTCAATGCACTAAAGTTGGGATGGGAAGAAGGATTGAAACCTTTTATTGGACTAGATGGGACCTTTTTGAGAGGCCATTGCAAGGGACAACTACTTGTGGCTATTGGACAAGATTGTGATAACTGCTTCTATCCGTTGGCATGGGTTGTAGTTGATAAGGAAACATCAAGGACTTGGACATGGTTTCTACAATTGCTAGAGAAGTCATTGAATCTGAAAAATGAAAAAAGTGTCACTTTTATGTCTAAATATTTATTTGTGTCCCATGATCAGGGGCTGGTAGATGCAGTGAAAAATGTCTTTCCTTTAGCCCACCACAGGTACTTCAAGAAGCTATAATATTTTTCGCTTTGTATTTTTTTTGGCTAAACATTCACTTTTGTGTTTTATAGGTATTGTGTTAGGTATGTTGAGGCCACCTGGATGCAGAGGTTTAGGTCAGGAGAGATGAAGAAACTGCTTTGGTGAGTTGCTTGGAGTACCTATGAAGAAGATTTCAAGGACTAGTTAAGTGTACTTGGAGCATTATCAGAGGAAGCTGTCAAAGACTTGTTAAAATACAATCCAATGAGATGGTGTAGGACATATATAGACACTGTTTGCAAAAATCAGATAGTGGATAATAATTTTACGGAGTCCTTTAACTCTTGGATATTGGAATCAAGGGGAAAGCCAATCTTAAAGATGCTTGAAGAAATAAGAGTCAAGATAATGAATAGATTGAGAGTGAAGGAAATTGAGGTAAGCAAATAGAAGGAAGATTTTAGTCCTAAGTGCATAGAATTATTCACTGCCAAAAAAAAAAAGATTGCTCAATTTTGTACAGTTAACTTCAATGGTGATACTGGATATGAAGTATCTGAAAGTGAAGATAGGCACATAGTGAACTTGGTGGAAAAGAAATGCACTTATAGGTCTTGGCCGCTGACTGGAATTCCATGCCCTCATGCCATCAAGGCTATGGAGTATAACAAAATGAAACCTGATCTTATGAAAAAAGATATAAGTGTGTGGTATAGTAGGGAAACTTACTTGAATACATACAAGGTTAAGTTGTTGCTTATAAGAGGTGAAAACTTCTGGAAGAATTTGCCAGAACATGCAATGGATTCACCAGATTTAGTGAAAACTGTTGGGAGACCAAAATTCAAAAGAACAAGAGAAAAAAATGCAGCAATTAAAAGAGCAGGAGAATGGGCTCAGACAAGAAAGGGAACTAAAATGACTTGTAGTAAGTGTGGTTCAGTAACACATAATGAAAAGACATGCAAGGTATTACCCTTGTGCCTATCTATATAAATGAATAATTTTATGAATATTTACATAAACTAATTTTATGCATTTTAATTTAGTTTGCTAAAGATGAACAAGGGGCAAGATTGAAGAGAAGAAAGGGTAGAATTGAAGAAGAAGAAGAAGAAGAAGAAGAAGAAGAAGTTCAAGATGATGTGTATGAAATTAATAGCTCAGCTCCTCAACCAACACAAGAAAGAGAGGACCAACGGTATGAACCATTTGGTCCTGCTAGTGAACCCAAAAGTGATCCAGATTTAAGGCATAAAATTGTTCCTGAAGCTACAAGGTTGGTGGTGAGGCAAACTCTCAGAATTTCAGCTACTTCTGGTAGCAGATCTATAGGTTTTAGAGGTGATTTTGCTGGAGTAAGTGAGCCGACGGATTTGCCTTATTCACCTTCTAAGCTTACTTGGAAGGAAAAAAAAACTATCACTAGCAATCACTTGGAAAATGCAAGAGAGATGAAGCTGGGAAAGTTGAAGGCTAAAAAGGCTAATGGGAGAACCCAACTTTAATATGTTTGGACTAGTTCTATGCATTAAGTGCATTTATTTTGTTTTTGGTTAAAGTTGATGCAAAACATTAAAGTGCATCTGTGTTTATTTTGACTGAATTTGTGTTTATTTTGATTGAATTTGGGTTCAAAACATTAGTGTGCAGCTTTTGTGCTATTTTGGTGACTATTTTTTGATATTTCTTCCAACTATTTTGGTGCTTGTATTGGATTATTAAATGAGTGCAGAAATTCTGGTTTGACTGGCATTTTTGTTCTGGTGGTTGTTGTTATGCTGGTTGTTGTTGCATCAGCAATAGATTTATTTATACTACTCATTTGCAAAGAGTTATGCAGCTTGGGTAATGACAAATATGCATCAACGCAGGTATGTTGTAGTTGGTAATGAGCTATTTCATCCAAACAGATTATATATCGCAATGCTACAAAAGTTTAACCAATGAATTCAAGGGAACGAAAAAATGAATAAGAGAAACAACTTTAAATAAATTTTAAAAGGAAATTATTCATTAATCAAACACACTACATTTTCTTGTTTACAACTGCAAAGACAAGACCCACAACTCAGACAATTATAGACGCATAATTCAGATTACAAAAAATATAATTGACAAAGGACTTTCAACAAAACAACAGTTGATCTGCATGCCCTTGTTTAACCAAAGATGTCAATCGTCTTTACCTCAGGGTTCTTCTCCTCGTCTTTCGGAACAGTTACAGTGAGCACTCCATTCTTTATAGTTGCCTTAATTTCCCCTATTTTCATATTCTCCAGCAGTCTAAATCTCCTTAAAAACTTCCCACTGCTTCTTTTCATACGGTGCCACTGATCATTCTTCTCCTCTTATTCTGTGCTCCTCTCACAGCTTATCTATAAAATCCTTCTTCAATTTCAGCTTTCACTTCATCTTTCTTGAAATAGGAAAGCCTTCAATTGATCAGATAAGTCGAGGAAGAATGGGTCAAAGATGTTGCTCCTACGACCACCGAAGAAGCTTTGAATCAGAGAGAAAATGATAGTAGTGTTTAATTTACTGATATAAATAAGAGAAAATGTAGTGCAATTTATAATTTGCTGATAAAACTTGTTTTCTACTTTCGTATTATATGCTACTATTAGCAAGTAAAGACCGACCAAAAGCATATGAAATCATTACTGGTTATAGAAAAATTTGGTGTACCGAATTCATATCATGGTGTTGTTTTTAGTTCCTGCAGAACAGGAGAAATCTCTTTAGCAACAATTCATCACTATTTATCCCAAAAGATAACTTACATTATGGTCACAATAGTGGTATCATCAAAGAAAATACATGAATATATAATTTTGAATATGCTTAGAGACTAAGAAACAATGGCACACAAAGAATAAATGTTAAAAAATTCATCAAAATCAAATATGAACCCATCATAACAAATTTAAATTGAATGAAGTAAAAGCAATAGTGAGTAAATAGCACAATATCAAAAGTTTAGACTACAATATTGTGTACAGTCACCTACTAATAATACATTAATTCGTACTCAAATTTTGCTAGCCATGCCAACTTTTTACAAAGAGTTTTCATATATTGTGGCTTTTAAGGAAAGACAAGCATTCTCGGAACCTTGACAGCCTAGACTTCATACAACCCCCAGATGTTCATTTTTTGTCTCACCAGTGAAGATGATTAGAAAGTAGAAGTAAGTTCTATTCACCTACGTGATCTTTCTTGGGATAGTAAATACTAACCTCCACATATCATGAAAACTATTACACAGGTTCACAACTCGATCAACATCCACGGATATGAATGTCTAAATCTCTCCTTCAGAAAATCTTGTTCTCTCTGCCAAACTAACAAAAAGACAATTGAAAAGAAAAAAGGCATTGTTAGTAGCAATATCTTGTAGATATAAAACTTTCACTTACGAGCTGAAGTTTGACAACTTAGAAGCCCTTTAGGTTATGAATAGTGGTAGATACATGGACACACCTATACAAGAACAAAAGTCTATATACCACTCTCCCCTATGACCATCATACTTCAAAATTGGAAAATATAAATGGCAAGGTACTCTCCACCTTAATGCATAATATTTTACAAATGCGACTTGGCCCTCCTACCAAATTTTTAAGTTTTGAAGAATGGCAGAACAACATTTACATAAAACAGTATTATCCAATGTATTATGTTTCTCACTAGTCACTCTAGACAACAAGAATTAGTTTAATAACAATACTCAAATCACTACCAATCATATCCTCTACTAGTCACTCATAATGTACTTGCTTTAACCAAACACAAAATTGGTGTCAAATTTTCAACCCAAACTTCAAAAAATTATAACTTAATAGCAAAATTTCGAAAGGGGAAAGAACTCACATATGAAGCTCAAGTCACCACCAAATATTTTTGAATCCAATAAATAATTTATACCATAACCAGCCGTAGTGAACCTAAAATTGAGACAATGGATCTTTCCCCTTTCGATTGAATGCAAGCACCAGTGAACCGTAGAAGTATTTTTCTTTCAGGAGAGAAGATTAAGTGAAAGAGAAAGACCCGATTCTTTATCATTTGTTTTTTCACTTCGGGTCGGGTCCCTTTTTATTTTGGGTTGGGTCATATAATATATTAAATTATGTAAATTAAAAATAAATTGCACACGTGGATGGTGATATGGCATGGCCACGTGACCTTTTTTGCCTACGTGGCATGCTTGGTGGAATTCTGTTAGGGAGAAGGGTATTTTTGAGCCAAATATTTAACAAAGGGGTATTTTTGAGCCAAAAAACTAACAAGGGGTATTTTTTATCCATTTTAGATAGTTCAGGGGTATTTTTGAACCTTTTCCGGTCATTGATAGACAAAAGACATTGATATTCCTTTAGTTACAATCCCACAAAAAAGATAGTATTAAAATACTAATATCTTCTAATGGATAGATAAAATCAATTTTCTCCTTCACATACATGCGATGGGAGAAACCATTGAGGGATAAAAAGATTCGAGCCTTTTTCCTTCTAAGAGGTAACCTGCAAAGTATGAATTATAAGATTCAAAATCATTATTAGAGAACACTATAAAACATTTTCCAACAACATTGAACATTTCAATTAGTAGCAAGAATAAAATGAAACATAAGCAACATTCAAATAAAATCATTCAATGACTATAATGCTCTAATATAGAGCAAGTGTAATCATACATGTGGGGTTTATGAATAATAGAGTGTACATAATCATTACCTCTACCTCTATGAGGTAGAAAAGTTATTTTCAATAGACAAAGCTCTAAATAGTATGTGTACAATAACCTATTGGATGATTACCACGACTTTCCTAGAAATAATTTGTCCATGCCGTTTCTGTTAGATTGCATTACATTTTTGTTCATTAAATGAAAGATTCAAGTTAGTCTGTAGCGCTTAACAAAAATAATCTTTGTACCCAGAGGCGGAGTCAGGATTTCAACTATGGGGGTTCAATATTTGAAGGAAACTTAATCGAAGGGGGTCAATACCTACTATAGATACATAAAATTAATTTTAATCATCTTTAAATAATATATTTTCCATCGAAGGAGATTCGAACGAACCCCCACTAGAGAGTTATCTCCTCCCCTGCCCCTTCCTAGGGATGAGAAACATTTGCTCAAGAACTAATGCACTTCCCGGAATATAAAAAATAAATTTCATCTCTGCTTCTAATCCATAAAATTCACCGTATATACTTAGTTCAGTGTGGCATGTAGGAGATAAAAGGAGGGACTTCCACTTCCTCTTATTTCCTTTATTCTTGAAATTTTTCTTACCTGAGATCATAATGAGAATGAGATCAACATACTGCTAAATACTTATAATTACGACTTAATAGTTGACCAAATCTAAACTGAACTAACAGTAAACCATAAGAAATATTACTAGTTACCTAGTAGTTCATTGTGTCGTGGATCACACCAAATAATTAAACTTAAAAAAATAAAGTTACTTTTACCCAAATCCAATTTTCTCAAGGTTTTAGACATGATGCCACTATCTCTTTTCATGATTAAATCAATTAAGTAAGATAACCTACAAAAAGTGAACATTCCAAATAACAGGGAGAATCAATTATCAGCAACTCAATTAAGAAAATATATCATCTTCCAACAATTTGATTTATCTAAAATTGGCCTATGAATATGATTTGATCCTTATGCTGATAATAAAGGTATTTCAAATTGAGAATGTCTGGATCCCTATATGCCTGCAGTGATGTTGCCAGATAGGCAACAAAAAGGACTCTGGACCTAAGGTGGTTGCCTGGAAAAAATGGTAACGTAAATTGGCTGTCAACCTAGAAATCTGGTGGTAGACACAACTTTTTTCTACAAGGTGGTCATCAAGTGGAAAGGAAATATATTATTTAGTCCATAATGACATGGCATTTGTTGCAACTACTGAAATCTATATCCAAATCTAATTAACCAACTGTAAGATTAAGAGGGAGTTAACCATCTGGTACTCAAAACTATGACAACATGTTGCTCCCTTAATTGCAATTATCTTTTGTGATTCAAAATTTCGTATAATAAAATACACCATAAAAAATAACATACATCAATATATTGTTACTCCCACTCCCCTCTCCAAAAATAAGTAGAAGAAAAGCATAACACACTCATATATAGTTAAATATTAGCTGACACATGAGAGCCTATCTCTATGGTGTAACCTTTACTTGCTCTATTTTTCTCTCATCTTTAAGCTATGATAAGATTCTTCTTTGAGTAAGCCTATGGCAACAATTCGTCCAATTACAGTAGAGGTCTAAAGTAAAAGTAAAACCAAAATAATGTATTGATTCAAGAAGCAATTGATACAATATAAGAATAGCTCAAAATAAAAACATTCATAATATAGAGGAAAGAGGCAAATTCACAATACTTTCATAAAAGAAAGAACAAACTTGTACAATACATAACTCATCTAGCAAAAATTCAAATTATGAACCACAAAGTTCCTTTTTTGGCCCTTTTATGTGATTCTTAATAAGCCGAACCCTTCTGTGTTCAAATCGACAATAATCTAAACTTCAACTTTGTAAAAAATCTAAGAAACTGCAGCAAAAGAACTAATTGAATGAAATAAATTGAATATTGAAGGCTTACTAAAATATAACCCATAAGAGATAAAAGAGAATGAAGAATGAAGATCAAAATTTGAGAAAGCTGGAGCATCGAGGAGTGCAGCTAGAAATAACTAGGAAAATACAAGACACCATAAAGAGAAGCAAAAACAAACCCTTTTTCAGAGAAAACAAACCATCAAATGAAAAAGCCAATTCATATCAATCAAATAGACCACTCACCCAAAATTAGCATGTACAAAGAAATGCTAGTTTTTCAAAAATTCAACTTCTCCGCTCAATAATTCATCATCATTTCGAGAAAGCGTGTATTATTCATTATGAAAGAGCTCAGACCTTTGATGTGGAAAAATCATTTAATATTTAGTAATGTAAAACCAAAGGAAAAGTAACCTTTTTAATTTGCAACCCTGTAATAATAATAATTTTCAAAACTCTGTGCATTAAAAAAAATCCCATACCATAACCATTAACCAGTAAAATCCACACCAATTATAAAATAATTCTCAAAAGCTTAATACAATGAGGAATTGATAATAATAGTTATGCATTGTTTTGCAAAATTAGAGAATAAAGCAGAGAACATGTCTAGAAAACAAAAAGAAGAAGAATAAGAGAAACTCAGTTCGAGAATAATATGATGATGCAGATATGACACGGTCCAAACTAGGGCCTTGTCGTAATAGGCAATCTCAGAATCGAAGACCACCCTCGAAACCCAACCCAACCAACCAACATATACCCTAAGTCGAATGAACTCCGTACATATAACAAGATAGTGTATTTAATAATGTAATGACTTTAGGATAAGCCTATATCCGAGGCCATCCCAACCAAGTCAATCCGTCCAATAATCAAAACCAACCATCCAAACCAAAATCGATAACCTAATATATATATATATATGTATAACTTAATCAATCCATACCCAAGTCCATAGTTGTCCATACAAAGCCTCTAAACCAAAACAAAGAGTATCCAGTCGAGACATGCCCCTGACCATAGCCAAAAACCAAAGTCTATAAAAAGATAAAAGTATATAAAGAGATCCATGACATGAAATAGATGCCTTTCGATCTATGGAAGCCTACCACTTTAATCCAACACCGACTGTCCCCGAATTCGATCAAAGAGTAGGAGTAGTATGGCCGGTTCCTGTATCGCGTAGGGATACAACCACCCGAAGATGGGTTAGCGAATGAACGGTAGCATGCACTCAGGATAAGGATAAAATAATGTCAACCTTTAAAACCAAGTAAACCACCACATGCATTCACCACCATACATACATAAATATAACCATGCTGGGAAAGGGAATAAGTTTAGTATGCCTTTAAAATCATTAACCTGGGTATGTGTAGCTTATCCAACATAATCCACCCACAGGCTATATTGGTCAATGTACCCCCCTGAACGGGCCCCGATATGTATAGCTGCACGAACCGAAGATACCATAGGAGTAGGGGATTCTCGAGTACCCTTCATTCTCTATGATAAATATGTACAAGTGTACTTAGGGGATTTCCATGTATCATGTCAGTATCATAGATAGTCGCCATGACCAATCCTCATGTCGGCAAGCATAAGTTTCCAGTGTTCATTCATTGGACTCCCACATTCACTGTTAGCTATCATGCCTCGCCATTAATGCCTAATTAAAATCACTTCCACACAACCAAGCCACTAATTTTATTATTATTAATCGAGGCTATTATAAGTGGTATCGTCATACCAACTCTAGATTGCAAGCAATGTCTTTAGCCAACCATAGAGGATTTCCATGTACCCCATTGGTTACAATATTAAGTTTACTTGGGGGATTCCCATGTACCACGCAAGTACATCATTATTAAGCTTAGTTGGGGGATTCTCGTATACCCCACAAGTATTTCATTATTAAGCTTTAGTTAGGGGTTTCCCATGTAACCCACAAGTCATTCAACATTCAAACCAATTTCATTATTTTATTCACTTGGGGGATTCCTGTGTACCCTGCAAGGTTTTCATACAAAACAATTTCATCGCCACCAAGGCCTTACCATTTAACCGTTCCAAACCATTCTTATCATTCAAAACTATTTTAAACCATTACAAACCATTTAAACCATTTATACCTTTCAAAACTATTTAACCTATTCAAAAATCATCCAAACCAATTTAGGGTTCCATTACCAAATTATACCATGCAATAACTTCAATGAAAGTTCAATAATATAGTGAAAACATTCTCATAGACATTTTATCAAATATGTTGAGGGCATACCTTTACCAAGACCAAAACCAAAGCATAAACCATCAAGTTTAGGGTTACTGATGTTAGGCGTATTTATACGTCTAAGCACCATAATTTACCCATGTTATAGCTAAGTTTTGAGGATAAAATATATAATTCTTGCACTTTTAGTCCATTTTCTTTTAAGTGAGCTGACCTATGTGATTAGCATGTTTTCAGGTACTAATGATGAAGATTTCAGCACCTTGTGGACCTATGGGCAGCAAGGGAAAACTTCACATCAGAGGGAAGGCAGCTTTTGGACTAAATGTGATGCATGGGAACTTTTTCCCGGGCAAACTTAGTATTTTTAAATACTTAAGGATGCAGTAGCAACTTATTAGACAAGGATGTTATTAAAAACCTTATTGCTGAGTTTTTCAGCATTATTCATTCATTATTCAATTATTCAGATTCTGTAATAGTTTTGGAACAGAGAAACACGGCTAGGCTTGAGCATCGGATAGAGGGGAACACGTTCTTCCCTCACTGTCGCTAATCATCTCCATCGCTAAGATTATTCTAAGTTGTGGTATGATGTTTATGTCTATTGTGATTTCCATTGTATTCATGAGTAGCTAAACTTATCTGTTAGGGTTATGGAAACCTTGTAAGATACTATCTATTGCTATGAGTTTGTGAATTCTTGATGTGTTATGCTACTTATATCATTACTCTCTTCATTTTGATTGAATTCTCATGGTTGCAAACATATAGAATATGCCATTATAGCATTAACTCGTTCGAGGAAAAAGTTACATGTTTGGAAAAGAGAGTGACAAGGAAATAGGGTTTCCAACCTCTATTTACACGTTAATGCCTTAACCCGGATTAACTTCTTGGAGAATTTGTACCATTCGTTATACACTTTAGGCTCGAGAGAGCTAAAGTGAAATAAATCCTTGATGGTTGAGAAACACTTGGATTTAAAATTAGAATACGATTCTCTATAAGTGCATGCATGTCTAAATTCCGCATTACTCATAGTTAATAGAGAAATAGAAACTACAAGGTGGACATAACCCTAACTTATCATTCTCTGTGATTAAATCTTACTACACAAATCATTCCATCATTACTTTGATAATATTAGTTCACGCCTAAACCAAACCCCCCCTTTTCCTTGGAATTTTTGACCAATAGTCTACTAATAATTGCAACACTTAGTGACCAGAGTATTCCCTGTGGGATACGACACCCAACAGAGTTGGGTTTTCTATTTGACAGCGATCGCTTACACTTTCTAACGAGAGCTATAATTTGGGCGTATCAAATTTTGGCACCGTTGACGGGGAATACGGTTGGCTACTAAGTTTGTGATAGTTAATAGACCCTTTGGTCAAAGATTCTCGAATTTTACTTTTTGTTTGTTGTTTTTGTTTTGTTCAGGTTTGGTAGAGTGCATGCCAAATACACGAAGTTTTGGTCAGCTATTATTACCTCTAAATCCTGAACCACGTCTTATTGGCAGAATGGATACGCAATGAGACATTAAAAGAAGGGCTGCTCAATAGGAGCAGGGTAGATTAGCTGCATTGGCAGCTGCGCAAGTACATTAACAGAATGCTGATAATCCAGGTCGGGCAACAAATCTGGATAATGAGGACCTGGGTGATGATGAGTTACTAAATCCAAAGCGTGCAGATGAGGTGGCAGCACTTGTGAACAGGAGAGATTGTCAAGCTAGAATGAGACCTGAATGCCGAGCTATGCAGGATCCTTTTGATGATGATGATGACGATTTGGATGGGGCTGGTGCCACAGGGGCTATTATTTCTCCGCCCTTGGCACCCGGAGCCAAGTTCAATATCACTAGCACCATGATTCAGCTATTGCAACTCAAAGGGTTATTTGGTGGACTTGCAGGCGATGATCCGAATATGCATCTAATTAATTTTATCTCAACATGCAAGTCATTTGACAATCCAGGAGTTGGACAGAATGCAATTCAGCTGCGCTTATTTCCATTGTCTCTATCTGGAGAGGCAACTCTATGGTTGAACGGGTTAACTCCTGACTCTATTACCAATTGGAGGCAACTGAAAGACGCTTTCCTAGAAAGATTCTTTCCACTATCCAAGAGAGCACAATTAAGAGATGAGATAAGCAATTTTCGACAGCTTCCAACTGAAGCTCTCCAGGAAACATGGGAGAGGTTCAAGAAAAAGCTTATGCGGTGCCCAAATCATCAGATGACCAATATCCACTTGATGGAAATATTATATAGGACTTTGAACTCAGTGACTAAGCCAATGGTTGATAATCCTGCGGGTGGGTCATTCATAGACCTTACTTTTATTGAGGCATGTGATATGCTTGATCGTATGACAAAACAGAGTAGAGCTTGGCATACCAGGGATTCTGAGGTAGCAAGCTCTATTGTATCTACTAGCATGACAGCAGAACAGAGGCAAAGAAAAGAGGAGCGTGACCAGGATATGGCTCACATGAAAATGCAAATGGACCTTCTTACCAAGCATTTATTATCAGGGAAGATAGAAAAGGTCAAGGTCGTTGTATCACAGGAAAGAGATGACTCCGATTCTGAGAAGGAAGCAAATTACTTGAATAATCGGGGGGTTTCCGAGGAAATGCCCAAGGAAACCAAGGTCGGAACTATTATGATAAATCTAGATACAAGGACCGAGACCAAGGGAATTGGAAGAATAAGACTGACAGGAGTGGTTTGTATGTTCCTTCCAGAAATCGTGAGGCTGCGGCATCGGGCTTTGGGAAGATGTCTATGGAAGATATGATGGCTAAGCTGTTGAAAGAAGTGGAGGCAACCAACACGGGAGTGACTGAGGTAAAAAATGATTTGTCCTCAATAAATCAATTGGTTGACTCGTATTCCACTTCAATAAAACAGCTGGAAAGTCAACTATCAGTGTCACTCAATCAAAGAAAAGCTGGCACCTTACCTAGCGACACTGTGCAAAACCCAAGGAATGATGGATCATGTATGGCTATTACTACCAGGAGTGGTAAGGTGTTGGAATATCCATGCAAAGGCAAGCAGGTAGTTGATAATACAGAAGAGAATGTTATTGAAGCAGATTGTGATGATTCTATAGAAGCTATAAATCAGAATGAGAACATTCATGACACTACACCTAGATGTCACCAGCCTGAAAAAATTGATAATCGGAAGCAAGACAAAAAGGAAGTGGTGGAGAAAACTCTTCCAAATCCACCACCACCTTTTCCTCAGAGATTGAAGAAGAACGCTGATGACACCAGGTTCAGTAAATTCATGACTATGTTGAAGCAACTGACTATTAATGTGCCTTTAGTGGAGGCACTGGAGCAGATGCCAGGGTACGCCAAATTTATGAAGGACCTATTGACGAAGAAAAGGGCAGCAAGCTATGAACTGGCAGATAATGTTCATCATTGCAGTACAATTGCCACAAGGTCTTTAGTACAGAAGAAGGCAGATCCTAGTGCTTTCACTATTTCTTGCACGGTTGGATCTTTGGATTTTGCTAAGGCGTTGTGAGATTTGGGGGCTAGCATCAATTTGATGCCGCTATTCATTTACAAACAGTTGGGGTTGGGCGATCTTACACAAACCAACATGCGGCTCGTAATGGCAGATAGGTCGGTAAAATGACTTATTGGTATCTTATACGATGTACTAGTGAAGGTTTCCTCCTTAATTTTTCCTGCAGACTTTGTTATTTTGGATTGCGAGGTGGATTCTGAAGTGCCCATAATCTTGGGACGTCCTTTTCTCGCAATAGGAAGTATGTTTATTGATTTACGAGCTAATGAGCTTTTATTTCGGATGAATGACGAAGTGGTCCGTTTTGATGTATGAAAAGTAATGAAGCAGCCCAAAGATATGAATGTGTTCTCTGTAGCTGATGTTTATTATGAGGATGAGAAAGAAGAATCTGCAGAGAAGCAGCTTACTGTTGAGCCATTGACTGTTGTGCTTTTAAACTTTGAGCGTGAGGATGTTAAAGAGTATGAAGAAACTATATATGCTCTAAAAGGAATGGGGTCATATTCTCATGCCCCTAAGAAGCTGGACCTTGACCTTAAGAATCGACCTTCACCACCAGCGAAACCATCAATTGAAGAGCCACCAGTGCTAGAATTGAAAGACCTCCCCAGTCATCTAAAGTATGCGTTCCTGGGAAGTGGAAATACACTTCCAGTTATTGTTGCAGCTAATTTAGGTGAATGGCCAGTAGCAGCTCTCATCTCTATTCTGAAGAGGTACAAGAGAGCCATTGGTTGGACTATTGCTGATATAATTGGTATCCCTCCTGGGATATGTATGCATAAGATTCAGCTCGAGGAAGATTGTGTGCCCACTATTGAGCATCAACGTCGTTTGAATCCACCTATGCAAGAGGTGGTGAAGAAAGAAATTATTAAGTGGTTAGATGCAGGGGTGGTGTACCCAATCTCAGACAGTAAATGGGTGAGTCCGGTGCAATGTGTGCCCAAGAAAGGGGGCATGACAGTAATTGCAAATGAAAATAATGAGTTAATTCCACTCAGACCTATCACAGGGTGGAGAGTGTGCATGGACTACCGGAAGCTGAATTCATGGACGTTAAAGAATCACTTCCCAATTCCATTCATAGATCAAATGCTTGATCGATTGGCAGGGAAGGGATGGTTCTGTTTCTTAAATGGTTATTCCGGATACAATCAGATTTGCATTGCTCCTGAAGATCAAGAGAAGACCACTTTTACATGCCCGTATGGTACGTTTACCTTCAAACGGATCCCATTTGGGCTACGTAATGCACCTGCCACTTTTCAGTGGTGTATGATGTCCATTTTTCTGATATGGTCAAAGACACCTTGGAGGTGTTTGTGGATGATTTTTCGGTTGTATGTGAGTCATTTGAATCATGCTTGGCAAATATGAGTATGGCTTTGCAGAGATGTGTTGAATTCAACCTGGTGTTAAATTGGGAGAAGTGTCATTTTATGGTTAAGGAAGGCATTGTTCTTGGGCATAAAGTCTCTGAAAAGGGAATTGAGGTTGATTGAGCCAAGATTGAAGTTATCGAGAGACTACCACCTCCAATTTCTGGAAAGGGAGTTCGTAGTCTTCTCGGTCATGCAGGTTTTTATCGGAGCCAAGATTGATTTTGGTGAAGATTGCTTGAAGGCATTTGAATGCCTCAAAGGAAAGCTAGTTGAAGCTCCTATTATTGTAGCACCCGATTGGTCTCTACCTTTTGAAGTTATGTGTGATGCAAGTGGGGTAGCCTTAGGTGTTGTACTTAGTCAGAAAAGAGAAAGGCTATTTCATCCAATCTACTATGAGAGCAAGGCCTTGAATGGAGCATAGAAGAACTATACCGTCACTGAACAAGAGCTTCTAGCAGTTGTTTTTGCTTTCGAAAAGTTCCGTGCTTACTTGTTGGGAACCAAAGTAGTGGTTCATACAGATCATGTGGCTCTAAGATATCTAATGGCAAAGAAGGATGCTAAGCCAAGGCTAATTAGGTGGGTGTTACTGCTGGAAGAATTTGATTTCGAGGTAAAGGATAGAAAAGGTTGCGAAAACCAAGTAGCTGGTCATCTATCTAGACATGAGAGTGAGCACATAGTGTAACCCGACCTTGATATTGATGATGCATTTCCCGACGAAGAGATCCTAGCCACTATAGTGGAAGACTTACCGTGGTATGCAGACTTTGAGAACTACGTGGTAAGTAAAGTGATTCCTGAGCATTTCTCCTTTCATCAAAACAAAAAGTTCATGTATGATGTGAAACACTACTTCTGGGATGAGCCGTATCTTTTTCGACGATGTGTTGATGGTATTATTAGGTGATGCATCTCAAATATGGAGGTGCCTAGCATACTGGAAGCAAGTCATGCTTCCCAAGTTGGGGGTTACTATACAGGTGATCGGACGGCCAGGAAGGTACTACAAAGCGGCTATTATTGGCCTTCATTATTCAAGGATGCCTACAATTTTGTGAGAAGATATGATCAATGTCAGAGGCAAGGCGCTATCTCAAAGCACCGCGAGTTGCCCATGTCTAAAATGCTTGAGGTAGAGTTATTTGATGTCTGGGGCATTGATTTTAATGGCCCATTTGTGAGTTTGTTTGGGATAAAATATATCCTAGTTGCTGTGGACTATGTATCCAAGTGGGTCGAAGCACTCGCGCTAGTTGATAATGAAGGTAAGCGTGTTATAGCATTCTTAAAGAGAAATATCTTCTCTCATTTTGGGGTAACACGTACCATCATAAGCGATGGAGGATCACACTTTTGCAATAAGTTGTTCAGAGCCGTATTGGTGAAATATGGGGTTAAGCAACATAAGGTAGCTACACCATACCACCCACAAACTAGTTGGTAGATAGAGGTTTCTAATCGGGAGATCAAGTTCATCCTTGCTAAGACTGTGAATGCCAGTAGGAAAGATTGGTCCAGAAAGCTAGATGATGCCTTATGGGCATATAGGACTGCATTTCAGACACCAATTGGCATGTCACCATACCAACTGGTTTATGGGAAGGCTTGTCACTTGCCAATTGAGCTAGAACATAAAGCACTGTGGGCACTGAAGCGGCTTAACTGGAATTGGGAGGATGCTACTAATCTGAGGTTGGAACAGTTGAATGAGATGGATGAATTCCATCTACATGCATATGAAAGAGCATATCTCTACAAGGAAAGGATGAAAAAGTATCATGATTGGAGGATTGTCTAACGAAACCTTTAGAAGGGTGATTTGGTACTTCTTTTCAACTCCAGATTGAAGCTATTTCCAGGTAAGTTGAAGTCTAAATGGTCTGGTCCATTCAGAATTATCCAAGTCTACCCATCTGGAGTAGTGGAGTTAGAAAACAATGACGGTGGTGTCTTTAAGGTGAATGGCCAGCGAGTGAAGCTATATATCGGACCTACCGATTTGATAAAATGTATAGTCACCTTATATCTCGATAAAGTTTGAGTATTCGAGATAGCTATGTTGTGCCGCGATAATAAATCAAGCGCTACATGGGATACAACCCATCATTAGGAGTTTGTTTCACTAGGATTTTGTTTTTGATAAATAAAAGTTCAAAAATCGAGCCACGACCAAAACTAAGGCGCTTGGTGGGAGGCAACCCATCCTTCTAATCATTTTTGTTGTTTTTGATTAAGTGTAGGTGCAAGACGTACAAAGGAGAAGATTAGTCCCAAATTTTGATTTGAAAGTGAGCCATGCTAAAGGTGGTAAGTTAAGAATGATGGATCAAAGGCTATAGGCTAGGTATTGCCTATGCCAATGTAGGCAATGGACAAGGCAATGCCTATGTCATTGCCTATGCTCACTGCCTCACATAGGCAATGGACAAGGCAATGCCTATGCCAATGTAGGCAATAGACAAGGCAATGCCTATGCCAATGTAGTCAATGCTATAGGCGCCGCCTATGCCATTGCCTATGCTCACTGCCTCACATAGGCAATATACAAGGCGCTTCCTATGTCAATCTAGGCAATAGGCAAGGCGCCTCCTATGCCAAACTAGGCATTGCTATAGGCACCGCTTATGCTAGCATAGGCAAAGCAATAGGCGCCGCCTACTTATGCTTTTTTACCTCCTAACCCATGTATATATGGACCAAACCCGACCCATGGCTTAGCCTTTAAATAGATCCTCAACCTTAGAACACAATGCAATTGTTTGCTCAACCTAGGCTCCGCCCAAGCTCCCCTATTCTCTCAAAGTTTTTCTTTTTGCTCATCTAATCTTCCAAGCTCATCTTCCGGATCCATCACTACGTAAGTTACTCTTTTATATTCCGTAGTTGTTGAAATGCTACGCTTATAATGATTTATTAGATTTTGAAGTGGTGTTTGGTGATAAGAATATGGTTGGTTTGTTATGATGCATCTAGTTGAGTGAATGGATTCGTATGGGTGTTCTTGACTTTATTCTGACTTGTATTTGATTGGTATACACTGTCATATTTTTATGGAGTTGAAATTATGAAGTTAATGCATAATCTTGAAAGTCGTAAGCTTGAACATTTGAACGACTTGTTCATCGAAGGTGTTGATCATGATTGACCACAAGCATAAGATAATGTGTTTATTTCTATGCAATAACCTGAGACGATTTCTATGTGGTAGTCTTGTTCAGAGATTGCATTAATCCAATGAAATAAAGTCGGAAAGGATAGTCAAGATTACATGATTTATAACGTTATGCAAACAAATTAAGCGTGGGGTGGTACCATCACGATTTTCTTTTCCGAATATAGTAAATCTTCCAAGATGAAACTAACACGACTATATTATGATCTCAGGTAGAATGGCCCCAAAAGGACGACAAGGAAAAGAAAAAGTGTCCACCTCACAGAAAGGTCAAAAAAGGGCAAGAAAAGACCAGACTGAATCCTCCTCTCTGAAAATGCCTCGACGCACTTTTGGAATCAAGTGGGTTCTAGAGGAGGAAGGGAAGGAGTGCTATAGGAACAACAAAGAAAAAAAATATGTTCACGTGGATTTGATGCAGAAGGAGAGTCTAGCAAAGAGAGACCCCCACATTTTGGCTAAAATCATGGCACTAAATCTTGATTTTATTTTCCGAGATATGGGGGAATGGAATCTTGATTTGATGCGAGAATTTTACGCCAATTGGTCCCCAAAGACTACCGGAAGTGAAGTAAAAATTTGGGGCCAAGTCTTGCAACTGAATGCGGAGTTCTTCAACTCTTTTCTGGGTACTCCATCTGTGGATCCATCACCATTCAAGGAGCTTTATCACAGACCTCCCTACAGGGCCATCAGACATACACTATGCGGAACAAGGTCTATGACCCGGTGGATTTGTCACAAGGATAATGGTCGTCACAACACCGACCCGTATGCCTCTTTGAACAGAGAAGCTCGCATATGGTTAAGGATAGTTAACTCTTGCTTAATTCTTGGGACACAATACACTAAGATCACACGTGATTGAGTCTGCTTGGTGTAAGCTCTGATGACGAATATTCCCATCAACATTGGTGCGGTTATACGATCGTCAATGCGCAAGGCTAGGCTGCACAAAAGGTCTAATTTCAGTTTCAGCAATTTGTTGACTGCAATCTTAAGGAAGGAGCACATTGAAGAGGAAACCGCGGACCATAAGCTGCCACACAACCCGAAGAAGGTTGATCTCATGACGATTAAAGAGCCTGAAACTGGTCAAGGCATCAACCTTACCACTGCTGAGAGACATGCTCGAGATGAAAGTTTTTTCCGCCATCTGTATGGCATGACTAGGTTTACCATGATGAATGGGGGTCATGTTACGACTGATGCAGAGCTTCAGCAGTTGGACAATGACTACCCGCTTAATGAGCATGCGCGAGCCACGTGTGGAGTGGAGGTACATTTTGAGGAACCTCTCGATGATGACGTGCCGACTGACAATGATCGCTGACTGCCAGAATCAGATATGGAGGACAACTCTGATGATGACGACTCTGATGATGATTTCAACGCAGGGGGTATGACCCCGGACATAGAAGAGGAGTCCGACTAATCAGGTTTTCCTTATTTATTTCCACTGAGGGCATTGTGTCCCGTCTAAATATGGGGTGCAGGTATATGTCTGCTGTATTGTACTGCTTGCCTACAAATTTTTCTTGTCTGTTTGAATTAGTCGTAATTAGTTAGTTAGATTTTAGATTTTGCATGAAATTGTTCTGATAGACGGCATGGTATTATAACAAGAGTTTGTGCTAAATCATTACTATTAAGACACTTAGGCTCTAAGTTGTGACTCACTGTGTGATCAATTGTTGTGGTTTAATTTATTCATCTGTTGGGTCAAGAATCTATAATGCTCCCAATGAAGTTGACCATGTGCCTTGTGTGTGTGAGGTTATTGTATATTCTTTGTTGTGACTGATGCTAGAACTTGCCTGGTGTGTGTGTGAAGCAAAATAAAGATTGTGAGTTTAGGAGATGATTTAGGCATTTCTTTGGTAGCCCTGAAATTGTTTACCTTCTTTTTACCTGCCTTTGTACATTGTCCTAGTGAACACCCTTTGAGCCTTTAGCTATCTTCTTTGGCAGCCTCATATGTAGCCTAATCCATTTTTTTAAGACCATAATTTGATCCAAATTCCTAAGCGCTTTAAATTGTAGAATCATGTGGCAAAATAAGAGGAAAATGGTGAAAGTGATGCCTCATAGTGTATTGGTTCTTGAAAATGTTGTGAAAAAGAGTGGCTATTATAGGGATGCTTAATAAAAAAAATTAAAAATAATAATAATAATAAAAGAAATAGAAAAAAAAGAATTATAAAAACAAAAAGATAGTTGTGTTTATGATTGAATAACAAAATAGGTGAAAAGGGGTTAGTAGATGAAAGTAAGGTAGAGTGGTTGTTAAAAGTTGGTGTAAATGGCATAATGTAGTGTATTAAAGCGCTTAGGGAACATAGTCACTATTTCTGGCCAAAATAGTCCTACCTGTCCTTAGCCTACATTACAACCTGTAAAGACCTATTTGATCCTAAGCTTAGCATTCTGATATTAGTGGAGCATTACACTAAGGGCAAGCCTATGGTCATCAGTTGCAATATAAGAATTCTTTGTGAGAGTGAGAGAAAGGAGAGTTTTATACCCATGTTTCGAAAAATGCAAAACTATGAGTGATTATGGGTGATATCTTGTGTGAGCACACATGGTTGATGATTGTTGGGTAGTTTTATATGATTCTTTGTGGCTTAACTTGTGGATACAAATTAAACATCCTAATGAGTCTATGTTGGAGGTTGAGTTGTTTCTAGTAATGATCAAGAAACCTACTCTTTGTTAATAATTGTCGTGCATGTCTTGTTGAAAATTTTGTGTTGCTATTGTGAAATTCTAGTTAGGTGTTTGCATGGATGTAATATTTTGTTTGAGGACAAACAAAGCTTTAAGTGTGGGGTGGTGATGTTGGGCGTATTTATACGTCTAAGCACCATAATTTACCCATGTTTTAGCTAAGTTTTGAGGATAAAATATATAATTCTTGCACTCTTAGTCCATTTTCCTTTAAGTGAGCTAACCTATGTGATTAGCATATTTTCAGGTACTAATGATGAAGATTTCAGCACCTTGTGGACCTGTGGGCAGCAAGGGAAAACTTCACATAAGAGGGAAGGCAGCTTTTGGACTAAATGTGATGCATGAGAACTTTTTCCCGGGCAAACTCAGTATTTTTAAATACTTAAGAATGCAGTAGCAACTTATTAGACAAGGATGTTATTAAAAACCTTATTGCTGAATTTTTCAGCATTATTCATTCATTATTCAATTATTCAGATTCTGTAATAGTTTTGGAACAGAGAAACACGGCTAGGCTTGAGCATCGGATAGAGGGGAACACGTTCTTCCCTCACTATCGCTAATCATGTCCATCGCTAAGATTATTCTAAGTTGTGGTATGATGATTATGTCTATTGTGATTTCCGTTGTATTCATGAGTAGCTAAACTTATCTGTTAGGGTTATGGAAACCTTGTAAGATACTATCTATTGCTATGAGTTTGTAAATTCTTGATGTGTTATGCTACTTATATCATTACTCTCTTCGTTTTGATTTAATTCTTATGGTTGCAAACATAGAGAATATGCCATTATGGCATTAACTTGTTCGAGAGAAACGTTACATGTTTGGAAAAGAGAGTGTGACAAGGAAATAGGGTTTCCAACCTATATTTACATGTTAATGCCTTAACCTGGATTAACTTCTTGGAGAATTTGTACCATTCGTTATACACTTTAGGCTCGAGAGAGCTAAAGTGAAATAAATCCTTGATGGTTGAGAAACACTTGGATTTAAAATTAGAATACGATTCTCCATAAGTGCATGCATGTCTAAATTCTGCATTACTCATAGTTAATAGAGGAATAGAAACTACAAGGTGGACATAACCCTAACTTATCATTCTCTATGATTAAATCTTACTACTCAAATCATTCCATCGTTACTTTGATAATATTAGTTCACGCCTAAACCAAACCCCCCCTTTTCCTTGGAATTTTCGACCAACAGTCTACTAATAATTGCAACACTTAGTGACCAAAGTATTCCCTGTGAGATTCGACACCCAACCCAGTTGGGTTCTATATTTGACAGTGACCACTTACACTTTCTAACGAGAGCTGTAATTTGGGCGTATCATTTACCCATGACCCATTTGTTAAACCACAACCAACAAGCACCCACATATCCAAAAACATGTGAAAACATGATTTAAACCAATAGTAAACAATACCCATCAATATACATAAAAAAACCCTCAACATTGGTTTTCAAACCACCATTATATTCAATGTTTCAAACACATTAAAACATGACTTTAGTGAGAACTAACAATGAGGGAGGAGTACATGCCTTATTTATGAAGATTCACAGAGAGAAACGTGACTCTTGAGCCTCTAGATGACCACTTGTAGAAACCCTAGCCTCCAATCTTCAAGAGAGAGTTTAGAGAAGATTTGAGAGTGTTTTATCTTTCCAAAGTAGGTTATGAGAGGCCCCAAGGGTTATATAATATGGGGATAGAAGGGTTTGGGGTAGGAAATATAAAAGATGAGAAACACATGCAGGAGGGTACAACCACCCCTAGCCATACCCTAAGGTATGAGTGGTACCCTAACTCATACCCTAAACCTCAATATAGACCTCCAAACTGATCATTATATGATCATACAAGGCTAACTCGTATCATAGCATACGAGTAGTACCCTTGGAGTCGTATCTTGGTCAGAATCATCAAGACCATACTTAAGACATCATACAACTTAGCAATATACCACTCATACATTATCATATGATTGGTATGATGCCTATTTATCCCTAGGGAAGAAACCAACCCATACACATTATCAAACATACAATAAAAGGAGTACTAAACTGTGTCTTAGAATACAATAAGCACCCATGAATCGTACCTTGTCCAAATTTTTCCAAAGGCCAAAGTTTAGGGTGTTTCATTCTTCCCTACTTAAGATCATTAGTCCTCGAATTAAGGGTAAGGGAAAGCATAATGTAATGCCTCGAGACTGCACCCTGGGTATCACATAGTTCTTACGATCCCGAAGGGCGACAAGCTAAGCCATGACTACTACCTGCTGTGTGTACTGAATATAATACTGAAATATATATGCGGAAGAAATCTAAAAATGCCATAAAGTTCTCAAAATACTGAAATAATAACTGAGTATAAATGATAATAATATCTGAAAACTAAATAACTGACTATGCTACTCTGAAAGCCTCTAACTGTCTAAATATGAAGTTGATGGGACAAACCCCTAACTAACTCCTATTAAAATAACTACTGAACTACTAAAATAGGTAAACTCTGTCCTCAAAATATAAAGACTCACCACTATAACATTGTTGATAGCCTGAGCTGCTATGTATGGTCAGAAACCTGAGCGTCCGAACCTATGATATGAGGCATCATAGCACAAAAGAAAGTATGTGTCAGTATATGGAATATACTGGTATACCAAGTGAGTTAAGGCTGATATACATAGGTTTATATGCATAAGATGATAACTGACTGAATAAATATCATGAAGTATCTGGATAAGAGTGGATGCAAAATTGTAACTACTGAGCATGCAATATTGCGCATATCAGTATATATCATGTATTTGAGATTATACTGAAGCTGAGTACTGAATATTGATGGATGAGTAACTGATAACTGATAGCCATGGTTTTGTAGAACTGATTAAGTTCTTTCCTGAATACTGAGATTAAAACTATAACTGTGGGAGTATTTATCTAATCGATATACCCCAATATAGACTGAGTTGGGGTCCAACCTGTGACCCCAGTTAAAAGGGTGTTAGAACCTTGACATGGGATACTAATAATGTTGTCTCAACCTTAATCTGGCAGGAAGACTCATGAATATGTATATGATTATGTCAACCCTAGTCTGGTAGGATGGTGACTTACCTTACGCTAGCTACGTAGTTCTAAAACTCAAGGATTACTACTAAGGGTCAAACCCTAACTGGAAGGATTGCCTCATCTCTAAATTCATTCAGTGCTGAATCCTACTCCCAACTGAAAGAAACTGATCACTAGACTATACTAAGCTTGACTGTACTGACCCTGATTGTGTTGACTGACTGAACTGGACTAAGTTCACTGAGTTCTATTAACTGACTGAGTACTACAGTTCTTGACCTTTACTGGGACTATTCTATAACTACTAAAACTAAGTAAACAGCTAGATTTTGGGTAATAAATACCCCCAGGACTGGATAGCATCAATAATAAAACTTAGAAAATCTTGAAAGCATAACAATAGTCAATTGTTCATAATTCATTCATTGAGACATTTTGTCAAACACTTGTGGGTCATGAACTTGTACATGAATGATAACACAAGATAATATGTCATGATTACACTATTCAATTCACATGGACATTCTATCAAACACTTGGGGACCATAATTAATGCACATAATAATGAACCACATAAGTATCATGACTATAACTTAAACATTCAAATCTCCAGGGTTATAACATGGGAATTACATCAAACAACATATATGTTGTCTTATGTTCATGAAACTTATAATTAAATCTTGAATTGAAACCCATAAAATAACACAAACATGAATACAACCCAATTTGCGCTTGTAAATCTTGAATCTGAAAACTTGTAGTTTTTGAAAAGGGTTCTTGAACTCCAAGGGTGGAAGAAAACCCAAGGATGAACACCTAACATACCTTGATTGTTAAGTTCTTGAGAATTGTGGTGAATTCTTGGGACTTGTACTTGAACTTGATGAAACTAAGGCTTTGTTCTTGAGAGTATATGTGAGATAATGAGTGAATTTTGCCCTTTGAGAGGTTTAATTTCATGTTATGGCTGACTATTATAAGGGAAAAATGACCTAATTACCCCCACAAACACGTAACTTATTACGCAATCTATGTCCAATGATGTGATAACCGACGTGATACGTCAATGGTATCAACGCGATAGCTGATGCATCGCATCGATGGTGCCGACATGATAGACAACACGATGTATCGAGATTGTGTTGGCTTGCTATTTTGGTCATCCAAATATGACTCAAATGATGTTCGAAAATTTTGAAACTCACCAAGATGACCTATTGACATCCTTGATCATTAATTAATTTAAAAATCAACATTCTAAGGTCGGAAAGATCGTAAATGATGCCATTGAAATATTGAAACCATAAAATGAGACTAAGAGTCAATACTTAGCTGAAATTTTCTAAGTCTAGGGACTCTTTTGGCATACTATAAAGGACTAAAATGACTAGGACTTTCCGTTCTTACAATATCTCCCCCTTGGGAACATTCGTCCTCGAATGAGACTGACTGAACTGAGAGGAACTGTACTTATACTGATATGCATAACTGAAGCATGACTGAATTCTGAAGACATGACACATGACTAAACTATTTTATGAATGCATGAACGATATGAGAATTTTATACAGTTGTAACTAAGTATGAAATATAGTAAATCTAAGGAAGGTTGTTACTTTATGCTGAGTCTGAGTTTGTGGAGAAGAGGTAAGGATACTTGGTTTGCATGTATGCCTCTGCTTCCCAAGTAGCTCCCTTAACGGGCTGATTTCGACAAAGAGCTTTGACCAAAGGAACTTCGTTGTTCCTTAGTCTGCGAATCTGACGATCAAGGATTTTAACTGGGACTTCCTCATAAAAGAGACTGTTTTGAACATCTACACTTTCTATAGGGAATACAACTGCCGGGACACCAATGCACTTCTTTAGCAAGGAGATGTAAAACACTGGATGCACTGATCTAAGTCTACAGGTAACTCAAGATCATAAGCTACCTTACCGAAATGACTTAGAATCCTATAAGGACCAATATATTAGGGACTAAGCTTCCTCTTCTTACCAAATCTCTTCACCCCCTTCACGGGTGAGATTTTCAACTACACATAATCACCAATCTCAAATTCAAGATCTTTTCTTCTCACATCTGCATAAGATTTCAGTCGCCTTTGGGCTGTCTTAAGCCTCTCCCTGATCAACTGTACTGAGGTGGACTTGGGTACCAAGACCCTTTTGGAAGGCTTTCTAAAAGTGAGAAGTGAACCACGTACCTCTATCTAAAATAATGGACAATGGGACACCTTGTAACCTAACCAACTCTCTGATATAGATCTTGGCATAGTCCTCGACTATATAAGAAGTATGAATTGGCAAGAAATGGGATTATTTGGTCATCCTACCCATAATGACCCAAATCGAATCATGCTGACGACGAGTACGAAGTAAACCTGTCACGAAATCGTTGTTCACTTCCTCCCACTTCAAAATGGGAATACTAAACTCCTGCATAGACCTACTAGGCTTCTAATGTTCAATCTTAACCTGCTGACATGTGGAGCACTTAGCTACAAACTCTGCAATATCTTTCTTTATCCCACTTCACTAATAGACTTCTCGCGAGCCGCGATACATTTTAGTGGCCCCTGGATGAATAGAATAGTGCACACCATATGCTTCATCAAGAATTCACTGTCTCACACCATCCGCATATGGAACACATCGCCTTCCCTGGCAATGCAACATACAATCTCCCCCTTGGGAGAAAACATCTAGTTTATGGTGTCTGACTGAGTCTTTCAGCTTAACTAAATTGGTATGTTTATCCTACTTTTATTTCAACTCAGAAACTAAAGGAGACTCCAAACTAGTCTATATCCATACACTACCCTCAGCCGAATCAACCAAACAGATACCTAGTCTGGCAAGCTGATGAACTTCCTGAACTAACTTCTTCTTACCATCCTTAATGTGAGCAACAATACCTATGGACAACCTACTGAGGGCATTTTACACTATATTGGACTTGCCCAAATAATACAGAACACTCATGTCACAGTATTTCAACAACTCTAACCACCTTCTTTGACGCAAATTCAGGTCCCTCTGCGAAAATACATATTGTAGGCTTTTGTGGTCTGTGAATACATCAACTTGAACTCTATACAAATAGTTTCTTTAAATCTTTAAGTAAAACACAACAGCTACTAATTCAAGATCATGGGTGTGATAATTCTTTTCATGGGGCTTAAGTTGTCTAGAGGCATAGGCCACAACCTTACCCCTCTGCATCAAAACACACCCCAAGCCAACTCTAGAAGTATGACAATATACAACAAATCTATCTGAACCTTCAGGTAAAGTCAAAACTAGGGTTGTTGTGAGTCGAGTCTTCAGCTTCCGAAAACTCTTCTCATAAGAATCTGACCATTGAAATTTAACTTTCTTCTGAGTCAATTTGGGGGGATACAATAGAAGAAAATCCTTCAACAAACCATTGGTAATAGCCAGCCAAACCCAAGAAACTCCTAATATTTGATGGAGAGATGGGTCTGGGCCAGTTCCTTATTGCTTCGGTCTTTTGAGACTTTAATGCCATCATATAAAATAATATGACCAAGGAAAGCTACTAACCTTAGTCAAAATTCACATTTACTGAATTTGGCGAACAACTGATGGCTCTGAGAGTCTGTAATACTAGTCTAAGATGGTCTGCAAGGTCATTTTCACTGCGAAAGTAGACAAGAATGTCATCGATGAATACTATGACGAACATGACAAAGTACTTCTTGAAAACGTGGTTTATCAAGTCAATGAAAATTGTTGGGGCATTGGTACGACCAAATGATATGACTAGAAACTCAAAGAGACCATACCGAGTTTTTAAAGTTGTTTTTGGGATGTTATATTCTCTGAATCTGAGCTGATGATAGCTGGATCTGAGGTTATCTTAGGAAAGTAACTGGCACCTTGAAGTTGGTCAAACAAGTCATTAAATCAACTGACGATAGTATATACACATTCTAAGAGAACCTTCTTTCTTTTACATGAATGGAACTAGCGCACCCTAAGGAGATACGTTGGGCCTGATGAACCTTTTGGCTAAGAGGTTCTTCAACTATTTTTTCAACTCTTTAAGTTTATCTGTAGCCATTTAGTATGATGAAATAGAGATGGGATGAGTATCAGGAGGAAGGTCTATTCCAAAGTCAATTTCCCTTTTGGGAAGAACTCCGAGGAGATCTTTGGAAAACACATTAGGAAATTCACTTACGATTGGAACTGACTTAAGATTAGGAGTTTCGGAACTAGAGTCTTTGACTCGCACCAAATGATAGATACTCCCCTTGGATATCATTTTTCTTGTTCTAAGGTATGAAATAAGTTGACCCTTAAGTGTTGTGGTACTACCCCTCCATTCAAGGACAGGTTCATTCAGGAACTGAAAATAGACAACTCTATTTCTACAATCAACCAAGGCATAGCTTGAATAGAGCCAATCCATGCCAAGAGTGATATCAAAATCCATAATCTCTAACTCTACTAAGTCTATTGAAGTAAATTTCTGAGAGTCTATAACCGAATAGTTCTTGTATACCTACTGGACTATGATAGACTTACCCACTGGGGTAGAGACTGAGAAAGGCTCTGTTAGGATTTCGAGACTGACTCCAAAGTTGACAGCTATATAAGAAGTTACAACATACACAGAAGATCCTAGATCTAGCAAAGCCTAAAAATATAAATAGTAAAATTGTAACGTACCAGTGACCACATCAGGAGACCTTTCCTGATCCTGTCGGGAGTGGAGTACATAAAGTCTATTTGGGCACTGACCATTGGTGGCACTAAAAGAGGCACCCTACTGAGACGGGCGACCAGACTAAACTAGGGGACTGTTATACTGACTCTGCAAACACTTGAGGATATTCTTTGACTCTATGACCTGGCTTACGACACCTGAAACACAAATCTCTGTCAGCCTTGCAGATACCCTGATGATTTACACCACACTTTTCAGAAAGAGGATTTGTTCAGGCATTGTTCACACTACCCTAAGCTTTAAAGCCTGGCACCCTATCCTTGCTTCTATTCCTGAATTTAGGCACCGGAGCACTAGCTGAGGACAGAACTGGGACTAAAGATTTTAGGTAGAACTAAGGATGATTACCACCCTCTAATTTAGGATGAGTAAAACTAAAGCTACTTGCTCTAGCCCTCATGCTTTCCCTCTCTTTCTCCTTAGTCTTCTATTCCTCAATCTGTTGAGGATGGACAATCAACCTAGCCAAGCCCATTTTCTTAATCAGCATTGTTATCTTATACTCCTTGACCACACTATCAAATAAGAACTTACTCATCTTAGACCTACTATCAGCTACCACATGAGGAGCATACTTGGCAAACTGAGTAAACTTGAGGGAATATGTTGCATCTCTACGTACACGCAAGTGTACGTGATCGTGCAAGTAATATAATGACTTAGACAGACAGATATCGTTCCCTCGAGGATCAATAAACTAGAAATTTATTCAATCTTTAGCTCAAGACAATTTAGTATTAAGTGTTTAATAGTATTAAGATTAAGATGATTCTGTAAATAAAATCCAATTTACTAAACAATAAATAAGTAGTGATGACTAAAGTAAAGTAAGCAACAGTTGTAATCAATAGTGATGATGATTCCAGGGTTGAGGTATAGTGAACAATCATACAACTCTCTATTCTTTTCACAATCTAATTGGTTATCAGGTTGATGGTTCACAAGGTTTATACCACAATCTTAGTCTCCCGACCTCAGATCTACTATCTATTGAATGTTGTAACTACAACTCCCGTAGAGTTACAACAAATCTTCTAGATTCATGAAGTCGTCTTCCTGCAAGTGAACCAAGCAAGTGTTCTAGGTATATCCCTATCCTAGATGCTAATTCAAATCCATTATTTTATAAAAGAATAAGAACCTTGCTCCCTAATTTCTTCATTCTATCCAATGATTCTCCTCCCAAATTCACATAGAACTATAAATTTATTCTAATGGTGGCCAATCATTAAAATAGTAAGCTCAAGAAATTAATAACAACCCATATGATAATCCAAAAAGAAACTATGAATAAGAATATTAAAGAATACTTATGTTCTTAGCTTCAACCCCAGAAAGGGGTTGTTTAGCTACTCATGTTTGAATTAACCATCCAAAATAAGTAACAAATCATACCTAAATCAATCCTTGAAATAAAGAAATTCAAAAGAATGTTTATGAACCTTAAAAGAGAGAAATTTCTATTTTTCCGCCGCTGCTCTGCTTGATAAAAAGTCCCACACATTATCTTGGATTTTTCTTTTTATAGCTGGGACAAAATAGTTAAAATATTCCCGATTTATCCACTCGGCGCGTCACGCCATGCCTTCTATTGCTATTTTTCATTAAAATTTGAGAAATCGTGAGCTCAAGTACACCCCATCAATTGTAAAATGCACCCTCACTCCGACGCTCCACTATCGCGGTGATCCACTAGATTGGGACAATTGAGAAATAATCATCCTCCGTGATGCGCTAAACCTTCAGGTCACCAAATTTGATAAACAAAAATTCTCCGCAATGTGGTGGTTTTGTAAACCTTCACTGGAATTCGACCATAGCTATTTTGTTGCTCATCGCGATGCAGAGTGTCTTCAAATGAGGATTTCCTTGTTCCAACTTCCCCTTTTCAGCTTAATTTTAGTCCTTTGAATTCCTTTACTACTTCCATATCCTCCTTGTATCCAATTATGCACAATTCTTTATGAATTTGATGCTAAAAGTACTAATCATATCCATTAGGCACAAAACGGAATAAAAGTTGAATCATACTTAAGAATTCATACAAAAGTTCTTAAACTAAGTTCAAATCTGGGTGCATATTGGTGCTTTGAGCATATAAATATGCCCAAGATCGCCACCCCACACTCAAAACATTGTTCGTCCTTGAACACATGAATTCAAAAACATAATTCCTTTGTTTTTTCATCACAATCTCAAAGTTATGTGGCCATGAGCACTTACACTTTGCAATAACAAATTCTTACATCATCTTGTCAAAACAATTTTAAGCTTAAAAAACATTTTAGTACAAATTCTTCTCTCTTCAATAATAAATTTCTAACATGTTGGCAAACTCAATTAAAGAAACAGAATAAGTAATTTGGCTTTCATCCGCCTGCATCCTCACTATAGGAAATTTACCCATATTCACTCACAATGGTAACTATGGAACAATAGGGGAGTATCAAATCCAATCGCCCACTCTTAATCAAAGAATTCGTACATGCTAGTGAATAAACCATAAGCTTGCCCTTAGTGTTCTACTCCACTAATAGTCAAATGTTTGGCTGAAGGATCAACTAGGTTTTTGATGGGTTGTAATAAAGGCTTAGGTACAAGTAGGTACTATTTACAAGAATAGTGACTATTGCTCCTAAGCGTTTAATTACAAGAACTATCAATGCACTCTGTTTTCCAACACCAATTTATCCTTCTATTTCTCCCCATATTTTCATTTGTCAATACCTTTTTCAATTAGCTTATTTTCTCATACTAGGCTGGGAGTATTAACCTTTTCTTGCATATTCTTGTTATGCACCCCTATTATAGCCACCCTTAACTTAAGCTTAAAGGACTTTATTAAGGTACACATTATCCAACTGGACCAGGGCCAAAATAGGTTCATTATAACATTTCTATTTACTAACTCCCAATTAACCCAACATTATCAAACTTCAATAACCTCTATTTTGGGGGCATCAACTGATTACCCTTCTTTTCTTATTTTCACTCTTAATCTTCTCTTAGTCTTATATTAAAAAAACTTAGAAGCTTATTTGGATCAAATTACGATTCAGCAAAGAAGGGGTAAGGTTTCATAACAGGCTACCAAAGAAAAAGGCTCAAGGCTCAATGGGGCTAACTAAGATTATGCACCAAGGGAGGGTTTTTAAAGTTAAAAACAAGGCTGTCAAAGAATTACCTACATTACTTCCTGCACCCAACACCCTTTATTTCACTTTGTAAACACACCGGGTAAGTTATAGTAATTTCTACTCATGTAATATATGTACTAATCCTCACACTCACAGTACATGTACGGAATCGGCCAAAATTTCCCAATCATGTTCTTTATTGAATTCAGAATTAAGCCAACACATCAAATTTCATTTATCGAGATTGAATCCTCAGCATTTAAAATAAAAACACTCTTATGCTAAGATTAGTTTCAATTATTGCAAAAATGGCCCATTTCACATACTCCTCTAAGATAATGATTAGATTTTCCTAAATTTCTTTACTTTGTACGACCATTCCCCTTAAGATGGTCGCCATCAGTCTATCATAGAGGATGGCAACTAACTATGACCATTTATTCCTAATTACCAAATAGGGCACAAACAAACGTAACTACTTGAAACTGAACTTGCCATTGAGGGTAAAGATAACAATAACAAAATACTTTAAATTGAAGTAACATGCGATAAATGCCAAAGAGGGCAAATTGCAATCCACAAGATCAAAGTTACTAACTATTACAGACCAATGTTCCGAATAGCTAATACTTTAAACCAACACAGCAAAATAGAAAAATAACATTGTTCAGTCAAATAAAAAAATAAAAATACAAGAGAATACGAACCCACCACCCCACACTTAAAATAAAGCACTATCCCAGTGCTTCCAATTAAGCTTATGGTAGGGTGGCAGTATACTTCCTAATCAATCAAATGGGACTATAGCAGACATGTCCTCAGCAGCCACATCCCCATTATCGCCATCATCGTCAGCTTCATTATCATCAGATTGCTCCTCTTCATCGGAATCCATATCGGAATCCCTATACCTGTGTTCTTTATCTGTGGGTATATCGTCTTCAGTAGGCTCAACAAAATTTGGGCCAACCCTCAATATAGTCCTAGCGTGATAGCTAAGTGGATAATCGAGCTCTACAACGTGGAGTTCCTCTAGTGTAGCAGGTCTACTTCCAGTCCATGACATTATCATCATGAGAACATACAGCCTACCCAGCACCTCATCAGTCTGTGTCTGTCACTCCATCATAGTCAAAATTGGGCCCCAGATGTGCTTCGAGCAGTAGTGATATCCATAGTACGAGTGATCACCTCAGGTTTATAGTCAAGCTCATCTTCATCCACACCATTCCTTTATATATCTAGTCAACACACCACCAAATCCAAAGCTATGACCCACCTCGGTACGTGCTTTCTTCATAGCAGAAAAAATTACACTTCCCACATTAATTTCCACATCAGCACAAATGAGGGCATAAATCAAACATACCCTATACCGAGTTACCTTAGTTATATGTTTGCCTTGTATCAAGCATGAATACACTATACGACCCTATATTCATGCTTCCTTGTTCATCTGAGAGTAGGGGAAAGAAAAATGCAAACCTATAACTCGATGCCTTGTCCAACGGGCTGAAGATCGTTGGCTACACAACAAATGTCTGATGTGTGCATAAGGAGAAGAAATAATAAACTGACGCAAGACATTTGGATTTATTTTTGGGATACCCAACAACTCGTTAATATCAGTAGCTATGAATCTAATCACCTTCTCTCGAACCTTCAACAAATGTTCAGAATGATTGGGTCCCAATTGGCATAAAATTCTCTCACAAGATGCAAATTGCACGCAGTCAGCTGATAAAAAATGAAATTCATATTCAGTGCCTCAATTCTCCGTACCTTAGACGGACACTCTCTTAACAAGCTAGCCCGATCGATATAGACCTCCAAAATATACTTAGCATCAGTATGCTTAGTATACCACTTTTTGCCATCCCTTCGTACAACCTTGAAGCTAAATTTTTGAACTTGTCCCTGCTGAAGTGGAGAGGTCCTAGGCACTCTAGTTAATTGCCCTTCAAACAGTCTGCTTCTCTTTCTCGTAGGAGCAGAAGGTCCTACCTTTGCCTTTCCCTTGTTAGATTGTGATTCCATTATACCTGCGCTTAAGAAAATACAACCAACAAGCAAGAATATGAAACTAAAGATTAGATAATCTCTATGTGCATTACAATTGCCTTTGCACCCCACACTTAGTTGTTGGCCAAACACCTACATTCACAACCAAGGTACTTAGACTTCCCTTTTTGTAGTCCTTAATATCATAGATATAGATAGTACTTTTAAGGTACTCAGTCCCATCATTCCTCGCCATTTCCTCAGCACAAAACATCATGTTGCATTCTACTAACTCAACTACTATCAGATAATAAGGGTATATACATAGTAGAATGAAATCACCCCCTAACTTCCTACACGATTTCGCCTGAAACCTTTCCATTCTCTCAACTAGTATGAAAAATGTTTACCCTCTAATCCCAACTATATATACCAGCCAATTTTGCTCTCAGTGATTCAAAGTGATGATAAGTAGGCTAAGATGTCACAAATTTGACAAAATATCAAAGGTAATGCGAATATGGACAAGCATTAGGAAAGGGAAAACAAAATTATGCATAAGAACACTAACAAAACTAACAAAATATAACAAGAAGGGTAATAAATTAAAAAATAAAAATGAACATACCTCAACAATTGAGAGAAGAATGAGAGAAAGTGAAAAAGTTTTGAAGTTTTTTTAGGAGAAGGAGTGAGAGGGTGGTGCATATGGTAAACAAAATAGGAGGGACGAGTCGGGTAAGGGTAATTAAATTTTTATGTTTGAGTTAAGCCCTCTTCGCGATACGGTAAGATGCAGAAACCTACTAGATAAGGCCAATTGACATTTAACTTCCCACCACGACGTCCTAAAATTTGCGTCCACACACTGTAAATTGATAATTTTCAATTGTCCAAGTTTCACGCCACGCTGGGAATCGCACCTGTCCACTGGAAATTGACAATTCTCAATTTACCTTTCTTCGCATCACGGTGAAACTAGCATACCCTTACTAGAATTTGACAATTGTCAAATTACCCAGTTCCGCGTCGCGCTGTTCATCAAACTCAGATTCCTTATGCAATTTTTCACCCTTTTCTTACCTGAGTAAATCCCCACTTACACAAATCATTTTGTAAACCTGATTACTTTCCTCAATTGTGGTAATCTCCTTATTTCCTTTGAAATTCCCTGTAATCTCAAATGAAAACAATAAAAATTGTAAATAAAAATAGGTTGCCTCCCACTCAGCGCCTTAGTTTTGGTCGTGGCACAACTCATTTTATTGTATTTTTCTTAAAATTAAACTACCTATTACAATACATGTGTGGGTTACCTCCCACATAGCGCCTTATTTTACATCGTGGCACGACTCAACTCATCATCACTCATTAGCAAAAATGATAGATTCCTTGTACTTGTTCGGATGATCCGCCCAATAATGCTTTACACTCTGTCCATTCACAAGGAACTTCTCTATCTTCTGTTTATTGTAACGCCCCGAAAAATGGGTCCCAGAGTGTCACACAGTGCTTGAGGCTATGAGTATCCCCAAGCTAACCCTTTGAGCTATTTTCATTCAGTTTAACACAAATCAATGGGGTTTCCATAAATAACCCTCAAATATCAATAGAGTAATCATCATGCAAGAATAAAAGAATTTTAGAAAGATAATAAAATACAACTTATTAATCAACTCCCAATATCTATACTAGTCTAACAAGCCTCTAAGAGAATCAATAAAACCAGTGAGCCATTGAGACATGCCCCAACTGACTCATACTCAGTTATCAAATGTAAATATTTCCGTGAAACCAACATCAGACATCACATCCTCAGAACATGAGGACTCAGCGCAACAGAGGATGTAGAACAGTGTGCCTAAAGAATCACTGTCAAACCTGGAACTGAGCACCTTAACCTACATTCCGAAAAAATACAGCCCACATTTGAAGATGTGGGTCAGTAACATGGAAAGGAACTGAGTATATAGGGGTGTATGCAGTTGTATAAACATCATCATCATAAATATTTATAAGAAATATGCAGGATGTATGAAAGACTCACATAGCCCAAAGAAAATCATCATAATCATGAGAGGATGAAATAAGTACAATAACATATGTGAGTCATCATATAATTTGTCAATCACTTTTAGTTCATCAAGAATATAAATTCTCATAATGTAAATATCATTTAAATCTTTTGAAAGAATAACTTTCACAATTCCACTTTCAAATCACTTCACTATTCACCATAGACACAAGAAAACACACACAAACTGGGAGATCCTATAACTGACATAAACAATGTGAGCTACATGGAGTCCAACGTACAACCCATATTGGGGAGAGCCGTCCTATCCTTGCCATTGGAGTACGACTATCGATATTAAATCTACACAAACTAGTCATCACTATATAAATCAGCCTCAGGCTCACTCCTACGGAGGCACGTAGTTCTAGGGAAGTAAGGTCGCTTTATACCTCCTACTTGGTGCTAAAGATTTCTCCCAAACTTAGCTCAGATCATTTCAAAGACAATCCACAACAAACCAATTTCAGTAATATATAAATATACATCGGGAGCCATCATGCTTCCCATCTATCAAAATCAACCACGTTGTGGATTTCTTTCACACTCGAGTTCAAAATAACTCTATTAATACCAAAAGGTAAAATCATTCAAAATATCTCAAATATTCAACATCAACGTTCTTATAACACACACTTTCTCAAAAAATTACAATTTCCAATGGGGATTCACGACCCAAATATCAAAATCATGATAAATATCATTCAAGATTCATGTTTTATATCTCCACACATGTAAATTCATCTTTCAAAATCATAAACATCAAGATTTCATAATAATCATCATAAGATATGGGTTCATGCTTTAAATTCATAAAAATCAAATAAAAATCATGCCTTTGTAAAGAAAATTACTTTTGAACATAAGAACGAAAGAGAGTTCTTGTTGAAAAACCCCACATACCTTGAATGATGAACTTTAGATCAATACTCATTTTTGAGATGTTAATAATGCATTTGAATGATGGTTCTTGGAATTCTTGAAATAGGAACTTGAAATCTTGAATAAATTTATAGAATTAATGGTGAACTTTGGAGGTTCTTAAAGTTGGATGTAGGAGCTTATGCTTTTATTTTTGAGGGAATTTGATGAAATATAACATATAATACTTCAATAGGCTTTAATGTAGGGTTTGGATGGATTTTGGGTCAGGAAAAATGACCAAAACGCCCCTAAAAAATTAAATAATTCTCGAATCTGTCCTTTGGTGGATTGTTTTGATAGTCTGAAGTAGGTCAACCATAACGTTTTACTTCGATATCCAAATTAGATGAAACCAATTTCATTATAAAGAGGACTCTCATATCTTTCCATTGATATATAGTATCTCTCCCAGATCATTGTGTACAAGGAGTTATGATCATTTAAAGTTGACCTAAATATTTACTTTTGATAGGCTGAAGTAGATCGGCCATAAATTTTTGCTCCGATAGACAAATTGTATGAAACCAATTTCATTGGAAAGAGGACTCGCAGAGATTTCCGTTAATATATAGCAGATCAGCCAGATCATTATGTAAAAGGAGTTATGATCATTTATAGTTGGAGCAAAAATACGCCAGGCCTGAGTACTTTTTCCTGCACGTTTTACTGTTTACTACTATTCGTGGTTCGATCGGAATGTTTATAACTCGTCGCTCGGGTGTCCATTTTGGATGATCCATATATTGTTGGAAAGCTTATTTGATGCTCTACGTAATGGTGGGTCATAATTTAAGACATTCCATATGGAAAATTTATAATTCATTCTAGAAGATAGAACCCAACACATTTACGCACAAAATTTTAATGAAAAATTTCCTGGGGTATTACATTTATTCCACAACTTCACAGCTCCATAGGGTGTCATGCGCACCACTTCAAAAGTTCCAGACCATTTCGATCGTAATTTACCCAGAAACAACTTAAGCCATGAATTAAACAACAATACAAGTTGTCCGGATTCAAATTCCCTAACTTGAATGTGCTTGTCATGCTATCTTTTGGTCTTCTCCTAGTAAATCTTGGCATTTTCATATGTGTGGAGTCTAAACTCATCAATCTCATTTAGTTGCAATAACCTTCTTTCTCTCGCGGCAGTCATCTCAAAATTTAGCTATTTTACAACCCAATATGCTTGGTGTTCCAACTCTACAGGAAGATGACAAATCTTACCATTCACTAAGCGATATGGAGATGTCCCAATGGGCGTTTAGTACGCTGTTCGATAATCCCACAGTGCATCATCCAGCTTCTCAACCTAATCCTTTATCTGCTCATTCACGGTCTTCTAAAGTATTTGCTTAATCTCCCAATTGGATACCTCAACTTGTCCACTCATTTGAGGATGGTATGCAGTGGCCACCTTGTGCCGAACACCATATTTAGCAAGAAGATTCTTGAACTAATTGTTGATAAAGTGCGTACCTCCATCATTAATTATTGCTCTTGGTGTACCAAATCTGGAAAATATATTCTTCTTCACAAACTTCAGCACCACTCTAGCATCATTAGTCGGACTCGCCATAGCTTTCACCCATTTAGAAATATAGTCCACTGCAACAAGAATGTACAAATTACCTTTCGAAGGTGGGAAGGGGCCCATGAAATCCATCCCTAAAACATCAAATACTTCTACTTCTAAAATATTATTCAGGGGCATCTCATGACGCCCGGTTATAGTACCCAACCTTTGGCATTGATCGCAACTCTTTACAAATATCACTACATCTTTAAATAGGGTCGGCCAGAAAAAACCTGATTGCAACACTTTTCTCGCAGTCCTTTCACCCCCATGATGTCCACCATATAGAGATTAGTGACAATAATGTAACACCTTTAAAAATTTAGCCTCTGGGATACACCTATGAATCACTCCATTTAGACCCTGCTTGAAAAGGTATGGTTCATCCTAAATGTAAGCACGAGAATCATGAAGTAATCTTTTCCTTTGTTGTGAGGTAATTTCGGGAGGATATACCCCATAAACTATCAGGTTTACAATGTCAGCATACCATGGAAACTCCATTGTGTATAATAACAAAAACTTCTCATCAGGAAAGTCTTCCTTGATACTCTGAAAGACATCCACAATATGGTCTCTATTTTCCAGCCATGACAAGTGATCAGCAACCTGATTTTCAGCTTCCTTTCTATCACGCACCTCAAGATCAAATCCTCTATTCTTTGGTACACAATGAACTAAACTCACCCATTTGCTATTAGAAATTGGGTAGAAAATACCACTATCTAACCACTTGATTATCTCTTTTCGGACCAGCTCTTTTATAACAGGATTCAACCTCCTTTATTGCTGCACTCTATGTCTGTACCCCTCTTCCATGTAAATATTGTGCATGCAAAATGCTGAATTGATTCCTAAAATGTCAGACATCTGCCAACCAATCGCTTTCCTTCTCCTTTTGAGAACTGCTACAACTTTCTTTACCTATACATCGGATAATCCTGTAGACAAAATAACAAGCAAGGTATCTTGATCACCACGAAAAACATATTATAAGTGGGGAGGAAGAACCTTAAGCTCCAAGTTAGGAGCTTCTTCAACTGAAGGCCTGGATGGTGGACCAATTAGTCTATTTAATGGATCGATCAACACTTTATTTGTCTCAATTATAGCCAAATTCATGCTCTGGACCAATTCTAATGCTTTTAAATCCCCATACAGATCATAATCCATCAAGGCTCGCTCTAATGGATCATCAGAGCATCCGCCAATCTAAAGAAAGATCAATAATCGAAATCGATGATAACTCCTCATATATGGATGACAATTTCAATGATCTGTACACATCAAACACCTCTACTTTATTGTGTGCTTGCATTATCAGTTTTTTAGCTGCGATATCAATGAGTGACTACCCTATTCTAAAGATGGTCGTCCTAAAATAAATGGAACAACTGAATCAGCCTCAAAGTCAAGAATCACAAAATCCACAGAAAAGATTAAAGATCCCACTTGCACCAGTACATCTTCAATAATACCATCTGGTCTAGCAAGTTACCTGTCTGCCAATTATAACACAATAGTCATGGGTTTGGGGATTTCAAGACCCATCTTTTGGTACCATGATGTGGGCATGAGATTTATGCTATCCCCTAAATCATACAATCCACGTGCATAAATAGTTTGACAAAGGGTAATCTGCAATGTGAAACTCCTCAAATTCTTTAATTTTGTGGGTATTTTATTTTTGAATTTTAGATGTGCATTCTTGAGGAAGTGCATATTCAGTCAACCGATTCTTATTGGCAACAATATCCTTTAAGTATTTCGCATATTTTGGCACACTTTATAGAATGTCAATAAGAGAGAGGTTTACTTGAACTTGTTTCATAAGATCTAGAAACTTCTTAAAACTTGCTTTCTCTTGATACTTTCTTGCCCTTTGAGGAAAGGGCAAGGGGATAGTCTTCTTCTCTACACGAATCTCTTCACTATTCTTTTTTTTTCTTTTAATTCTGCCTTTTTTTGCAAACTATCATCAGTAACCACGGGATTATCCTGCTCCTTCATTATCTCTTTAGATTGCAGCCTACTCCTTGTTGTAACCGCATTCACTTGTTTAGGATTAGACTCAGTGTGTCTAGGTAATGCTACTTGTAGCCTTGTATTCTGTGATCCTTTCATTTGACCTAACTGCAACTTCAAATTTCTTATGAGTAATTGCTGACTCTTCAACTCAGCTGGAAACTGTGCCTGTTGAGCCTTCATGTCCACTGCAAATTGTGCGTGTTGATCCATCAACTACTTAAGTATATCCTTCATATTACTATTCGAAGTAGTCGCTGGATTATTCTAAACCGGCTGTGGATTTGGTTGCACTGGTCCCTTATACTGATTTGTATTCTATGCCTGATTTGCACCCCATGAGAAATTAGGGTGGTTCCTCCAATTTGGATTATATGTATTGCCAAAATTCTGTTGACCCTGATGAGTTGCATTCCCCACATAGTTGACTGAATCTGGATTAACAGAACATGTATCTGCTTTATGCTCACTACTTACATAAACTTCACACCATGCATATACCTGTTGAACTACATTTATTGTGGCTACTGGTTGAGTTGTAACCAACTTTAAGTTGCTAAGTTGAGTAGTCATATGATTCTGCATTGCTGCAATTTGTGCTTGTAAGGCAGTGAACTGATCAACCTCCAAAACCCCTACAACTTTCTTGGGAGCATTCCTCTAGTCTGCATGTCAATCAGGATTTCCTTGTGTAATTCGATTCAGCAAGGTATACAATTCTTCATATGTTTTCTACAAAGCTTTACCCCCTGCTGAATCCAAGAGAATCTTTGTATTAGACTCAAGGCCTTCTATAAATGTATGCACCAAAACATCATTCGATTGATGGTGATGAGGACAACTTCTGAGCAAGCCCTTGAATCTCTCCCAAGCTTGGTAGAGATTTTCTCCATCTTTCTGTCTGAAACTTAATATCTCACTACTTAATCGAGCCATTTTCTGAGATGGAAAAAATTAAATGAGGAACCTTCGAGCACATTTTTCCCATGTAGTGATGGATTGGTGTGGTTCAGCAAGTAACCATCTCTTTGCTTCCCCCAGTAGAGAAAAGGGAAAGAGTGTCAATCTGACATAATCAACACTCATATCTTCAGGAATACATGTATAGCTTATATCCAGGAAGGTACATAAGTGTTGTTGTAGATCGTTGTGTGAAAGTCCCTGAAATTCTACCGCAGATTTCAACAATTGCACCATATTTTGTTTCAATTCCCATCGACCCCCTTGTTTAGGCTTCAGGATACTGTTAGTCACAAGGTCCGTAAGTGGGATTGACACTTCTCAAATAGTTTTTATGACTGGTTGAACAGGAACAGCTGGAGCTGGAACATTTCCAACATTTGGATCAGCAACTATAGGATCATGTATTTCCGCCATCGATCCCTGTTGAGTGTAGTATTGAGCTCTTCGTCTTTGATGAAAAATCACTTCTGGTTCTGCAAAGGGCTCTACTAACTCTTTGTCTCTAGCCAGTCCAATGTTCATCTAAACCTGCAAAAATTCAGCCGCTAAGATCAAGTTGTTAACACTTAAACTTATGATCAAAAACCAAAAATTAAAGCAATTTACTAATTCCCTTTGATCCCTCGCAACGGTGCCAAAAACGTATTGTGTCTCTATGCACACACAAGTGTACGTAATAGTGCAAGTAATTTAATGACTTAGACAGTTAGATATCATTCCCTCGAGGATCAATAAACTAGAAATTTATTCAATCTTTAGTTCAAGACAATTTAGTATTAAGTGTTTAATTGTATTAAGATTAAGATGATTCTGTAAATAAAATGCAATTTACTAAACAATAAATAAGTAGTGATGACTAAAGAAAAGTAAGCAACGGTTGTAATCAATAATTATGATGATGACAGGGTTGAGGTATAGTGAAAAATCATACAATTCTCTATTCTTTTAACAGTCTAAATGGTTATTGGGTTGATGGTTCGCAAGGTTTATGCCACAATCTTAGTCTCCCGACCTCAGATCTACTATCTACTGAATGTTGTAACTACAACTCCCGCAGAGTTACAACAAATCTTCTTGATTCATGAAGTTGTCTTCCTGCAAGTGAACCAAGCAAGGCTTCTAGGTATATCTCTATCCTAGATGCTAATTCAAATCCCTTATTTTATAAAAGAATAAGAACCTTGCTCCCTAATTTCTTTGTTCTATCCTATGATTCTCCTCCCGGATTCACATAGAAATATAAATTTATTCTAATGGTGGCCAATCATTAAAATAGTAAGCTCAAGAAATTAAGAATAACCCATATGATAATCCAAAAAGAAACTATGAATAAGAATATTAAAGAGCACTCATGTTCTTAGCCTCAACCCCAGAAAGGGGGTCTTTAGCTACTGATGTTTGAATTAACCATCCAAAATAAGTAACAAATCATACCCAAATCAATCCTTGAAATAAAGAAATTCAAAAGAATATTTATGAACCCTAAAAGAGAGAAATTTCTGTTTTTCCGTCGCTGCTCTGCTTGACAAAAAGTCCCCCACATTATCTTGGATTTTTCTTTTTATAGCTGGGACAAAATAGTTAAAATATTCCCGATTTATCCACCCGACGCATCACGCCATGACTTCTATTGCAATTTTTCAGTAAAATCTAAGAAATCACGGAGCTCAAGTACACCCCGACAATTATAAAATTCACCCTCACCGCGACACACCACTATCGCGGTGAGCTACTAGATTGGGATAATTGCGAAATAATTATCCTCCGTGACACGCTAAACCTTCAGGTCACTAAATCTAATAAAACAAACTTCTCTGCGATGCGGTGGTTTTGTAAACCTTTACTGGAATTCGAGCATTGCTATTTTGTTGCTCATCGCGATGCGGAGTGTCTTCAAATGAGGATTTCTTCGTTTCAACTTCCCTTTTTTAGCTTAATTTTAGTCCCTTACATTCCTTTACTACTTCCATATCCTTCTTGTATCCAATTATGAACAATTCTTTATGATTTTGATCCTGAAAGTACTAATCATATCCATTAGGCATAAAACGGAATAAAAGTTGAATTATACTTAAGAATTTATACAAAAGTTCTTAAACTAAGTTCAAATCTGGGTGCATATTGGTGCTTTGAGAATATAAATATTCCCAAGATCAGAATACTCTTTCACACTCATATTTCCCTACTTCAGATTGATGAACTCTATTACCTTAGCTTCCCTCAACTCCAACGGTAAGAACCTATCTGGAATGGTAGTAGCAAACTTCTCTCTTTCTACAGGCCCTGCATCTGTGCCCCTATCTACCTTTCACTACTTAAACCATGTATGAGTCATATCTTGTAACTGATAGGCAGCTAAATCAGCACTCTCACAAGCGGTTACCCCCATAATGTCTATTACCTTGTGGTTCATCTTAAGACTTAGACCCTGGAAATAAAGGAGGGTTATTCGGGTGAAGTCTCAAATTTTAGCTGCAGCAGTATTGGCCACTGGGTTGGCCTGAAAAGCATTTAGTTGAATATTCTGAGCAGCCAAAGAATGGGCTAGAGTGGTGAAAGCTGCTCTAAATTCTGCATGAGAAACGTGCTTATTTAGGGGATCTTCCTAAATAGGCGGGGGTGCTATCTGGTTCCTAATTCTTCTTTCGTTGGTCTTTCTGGGAGGCATGTTCTGTAAATGAAAGGAAATGTTGGATTAGGCAGAGAGTTTAACTTGAACTTATGCTCACTCGCATGATATGAACACTGAAAAAAGGGAAATTTTCCTGAAAATTCCTCATAACCTCTTATCCATAAGTATAGCGCGCTACACACACATGCATAAGACTCTACTTGACATGGTTTCAAACTCCCTAGGACTCTTTAGAACCTTTGACTCTGATTCCAAGTTTGTAACTCCCCGAGACTGCGCCTTGGGTATCATACGGTGCTTACGATCCCAAAGGGCGACAAGCTAAGCCATGACTCGTACCTGCTGTGAGCACTGAATATAATACTGAAATATATATGCGAAAAAAATCTGAAATTGCCATAAGGTTCTCAAAATAATAAAATAATAACTGAGTATAACTGATAATAACATCTGAAAACTGAATAACTGACTATGCTAGTCTGAAAGCCTCTAACTGCCTGAATATAAAGTTGATGGGACAAACCCCCAACTAAATCTGACTGAAATAACTAATAAACTACTGAAATACTAAAATAGGTAAACTCTATCCTTGAAATATGAGGACTCACCACTATAACTGCTACTGGTAGCTTGAGCTACTAAGTACGGTCAGTAACTTTAGCATCCAAACTATTGATATGAGACATCATAGCGCAAAATAAAGTATGCACCAGTATGTGAAATGTACTTGTATGCTTAGTGAGGTAAGGCTGATATACATGGGTTCATATGCATGAGATGATAACAGACTGAATGAATATCATGAAGTAACTGGATGAGAGTGCATGCAAAACTGTAACTACTGAACATGTAATACTACGCATATCAGTATACATCGTGTATCTGAGATTATATTGAAGCTGAGTACTGAATTATGATGGATGAGTAACTGATAACTGATAGCATGGTTCTGCAAAACAAACTGAATTCTTTGCTGAATAATGAGACTGAAACTGTAACTGTAGAAGTGTTCATCTAACCGACATACCCTGATATAGACTAAGTTGGGGTCCAACCTGTGACCCCAGTTAGAAGGATGTTAGCACCTTGCCACAGGAAACTAACAATATTGTCTCAACCTTAATCTGGCAGGAAGACTCATGAATATGTATATGATTGCGTCAACCCTAGTCTGGTAGGAGGACGACTTACCTTACGCTTGCTATGTAGTTCTGGAACTCAAGGATTGCTACTAAGGGTCAAACTCTAACTGGCAGGAATGACCCATCCTTAAATTTGCTCAGTGTTGAATCCTACTCCCAACTGAAAGACACTGATCACTAGACTATACTAAGATTGACGGAACTGACCCTGATCGTGTTGACTGACTGAACTGGACTGAGTTCACTGAGTTTTATTAACTGACTGAGTACTACGGTTCTTGACCTTTACTGGGACTATTCTATAACTACTAAAACTAAGTAAACATCTAGATTTTGGGTAATAAATACCCCCAAGACTCGATAACATCAATAATAAAACATAGCAAATCTTGAAAGCATAGCAATAGTCAATTGATCATAATTCATTCATTGAGATATTTTGTCAAACACTTAGAGGTCATGAACTTGTACATGAATGAGAACACAAGAGAAGATGTCATGATTACACTATTTAATTCACATAGACATTCTATCAAACACTTGGGGAGCATAATTAATGCACATGATAATGAACCACATAAGCATCATGACTATAACTTAAACATGCAAATCTCTAGGGTTTTAACATGGGAATTACATCAAACAACATGCATGCTATCTTATGTTTATGAAACTCGTAATTAAATCTTGAATTGAAACCTATACTACAATAGAAACATGAATACAACCCAATTTGCACATGTAAATCATGAATAAAAAAACGTGATTTTTTTAAAAAAGGTTCTTGAACTCCAAGGGTGGAAGGAAACCCAAGAATAAAAACCAAACATACCTTGATTATTGATTTCGTGAGAATTTTGGTGAACTATTGGGACTTGGACTTGAACTTGATGAAACTAGGGCTTTGTTCTTTAGAGTATTTGCGAGATAATTATGAATTTTGCCCTTTGGGAGGTTTAATTTCGTGTTATGGCTGACTACTGTAAGGGTAAAATGACCTAATTACCCACAAAACCCGTAACTTAATACACAATCTGTGTCCAGTGATGCTATGACCGATGCACCACGTCGATGGTATCGATGCGATAGCCGATGCATCGGGTCGACGGTGCCGATGCGATAGCCAACGCGATGCATCGAGATCGCGTTGGCTTGCTGTTTTGGTCATCTAAACATGACTCAAATGATGTCCAAAAATTCTGAAACTCGCCCAAGATGACCTATTGACATCCCTGATCATGAATCAATTTAAAAATCGAGATTCTAAGGTTAGAAAGATCGTAAATGACTCCATTGAAATATCGAGGCCAAAATTGAGACTAAGTGTCAATACTTAGCTGAAATTTTCTAAGTGTGGGGCCTCTTTTGGCATGGTATAAAGTATTGAAATGACTAGGACTTTGCGGGGTCTTATACACAAGAACGAGATAACACATCAACACACATCAAACTTCCCTCCAACCAAATTAGAAGGCAAAGACATAAATCAAGATGAGAAGATCATCACATACCCCAAGCACGATTTACACCCCAATACCTTCATTCTGACCTTTAACTAAGTTAGAAAGCAAGGACACAGGTAAATCCACCTTTCCCTTAACCAAGTTAGAAAATAAAGATATGATCAAGAATACATACCTCACACACGAATTTCCAGAATAAAGATCCAACGCGGATACTTGGACTCCATGTCCTCTTCCGCATCCCAAATGTCTTCCTCGGACTTTTGGTTCCACCATAAAACCTTTATCGAAGCCACACCTTTTGCTCAGTACCGGCGAACTTACCAACCCAAGATCCTCACCAGGACCTCCTTAGGATAAAGAGTCTGAGATCCCAATACCACCTAAAGGAAACAACCAACGAAGAATCACCCACACCTTACCTCAACACAAACACATGGAATACCAGATGATTGGAACTCATGCTAGAGGGCATGTCCAATTCAACTTAGAATTCCCCAAATACACATCACTATGAGAGCCTAAGTCTAACCATATACCACTTCCACGTTCAAGCCTATTCAAAGCAAGAAGGAATTAACCTAATCCAGGGGGCTCTATCCCCTTTTATCCACCCAAAAGCACTACTTTGCCCCATCCTTGAAGCCAAGTATGATGCCTCATCAAGCCTCTTAAGTACCTATCATAATTATTGGTATACCTATCAATCACAACATTCAAGCCTACCTTATGTACCCCCACGGTATGATCTATCCTTCCAAAGATTTAGTAACCTCTATCATTTTCACAAAGGTCATCACCACATATTCCTTTCCTAACAATTCCTCATGACAACAACCTTACCTTGCCCTTCCAAAACCATAGTTCTAGTAGCCACCCTAGAATCTCCCCCACTTAGGGACTTTCACATTCTCCTATTTCAAAACATCACCACTTCTCAAAAACCACTACCAAACTAACATAATAAGGGTCATTAAGGAACTAAAGTACGACAGTTACTCATGCTACTCAAGGCGAGACCCCCAAAATAATATACAACACAATAGGCACGAGATACTCCATAGCAACAACCTATGTCATAAAAGAGGATCCATCTCGACACAAGACACCATAGAAGGAGTGTTTAGGAATGGACATCGAAAGAAACACAACCGCATATACCATAAGTAGTGCTATGCAAAGTCAAAATTCATATCCAGGGAACAAGACAAATGCAGAATGCGAACCTTAGGCATAAGTGCTATAAAAATACATACAACACTAGTAGAGTATTCTCTTAACCGAGATAGGAGAGAATCACTAGATTAAGAGTAAATGCACCCCAACCTTTTCTTAAAGTCCACCACTAGAAGAAAATTTAAGATTAGCCCTCGTCCTTTATCCCATGACACCTAAAAGCACGATACTACATTCTTATGAGCATCACCAAGGGTGTACACTAGGGACACTTGGTTCCCCTATACTTAAAACCTCATCCAACCATATACTAGCTAGAGTCCAGCATAGTCATCCAAACTCCATGCTCTAACCCAACCAATGACATAACCACCAATCCATAAGTTTAGACTGAACCCCCGTCCTATATGACACCACTTTCCCACTATTATATTCCCAAGTCACCAACATTGCCCCCTTTCGCACACCTCATCCGACCTACCACTCTACCTCCATAATTTTATATTGCTATCCTCGAGCTAACATACTTCTTCATCAACATCAACATCTAAGATTCACACTTAGTGTCTATTAACCACCATGCACTACCTATCAAAGAACCCTGTAGAGAAATATACATGTGTAGTCCACCCCACAAGGAGGACACCCTAAATTCCTCATTCAACTACCAAAACCCTATACCTTCCCAGGGGAAACCATCCCCATTATTCATGAAAAAATGGAAGCACCCTACGGAAAATACTAGGAAAGATAAAACCTTTATCTAAGGGGTTCTTTAATTTTTTTCTTAAGCTCCTCTAACTCAACCAAAACCATTCTATAAATAAATAATAGAAATTGGACAAGTGTCCACAACTCAATCTCCATATTAGAAGGACACCATGAGGGTCATCAAGAAACTCATTCACCACCAAATCTAGAAGTTAAGAAGGACCTTCTAAGTTAGAATCTGTAACCCAGACCAAATGATATAGACACCACATTTGGAGATTAATCTCTGAGATCTAAGATATGATGTAACCTTTCCCTTGATAGCTAGGGAACCATCCTCCAATCTAATAACTGATTCACCAAGGAACTTATAGACAAACTTATGAGTTTGACAATCTAGGGATACGTAGCACGAGTGTAACCAATCTATCCCCAGAATAACATCAAAATCCACCATATCTAGTTTAAATAAATCCACCAAAGTTTGCTTACTACCAACAGATAGCACCCCCGCAATAGACTCATTTAGCAATCACCAAGTCACCTACTAGGGTAGAAATAAAAAAAGAGTTCAAAACAATCTTGGGACCAAAACCAAAATACACAACCACAAATAAGGCCACAAAAGAGAAGGGACCCCAAACCAAGCAAACTATACATACCATAAAAAAAGAATTTTAAACATACCAGTGTCAACATCAGGAGATGCCTCAAAATCTTGAGAAATAGTGAGAGCATTGAGACGGTCCCGACTAGTACCGAAACCAGAAGTAGCACCCCTTAGTGTAGGAGTTAGAGAAGTGGAAACCGGTATCCTATTTTCCCAGTAGCAATCTTTATAGGATACTCTCGTTGCATATGACCTAACTGACCACAACAAAAATATCAATTCCTGCCTTCATAGCACTAACTATGGTGTAACCAACCACAATACCAGCAGAGAGGATAGTATAGGTCTGATTGAACTCCACTAGCCAAAAAATGATACTCACCCGAAGACTGAGGATAAGGGACACTAACAACCACATGGGAACTCCCCAGATTCCCTTGCTCAAACCACTGGCCACCACCTCTACCATAATTTTTTTGACCCCTCCCTCGGTCTGAACATTGAGACTTCTTGCTCTACCTCTTTCGGAACCTTGCCTGATTCTTTTTTACACCACTAGGACTAGAATAACATGATAGAGATATCACTATTTAGGCTAACAAATAAATAGAACATTGAAACTCATCATTGGTAATATCTCCTTGAGGTAACTGAGCATGTGTGCCAACTTCTGGAGTGGGCTCAGTAGAGACCGGTAGGACTCCACAAGAAAAATCAGAAGCAGTGACCCTTGATCGAGTTTGTGCCCTATGTGTTGGACGAAATCTATCCATGTTATCCTCAAGTGGGACATGTGAGTTTCCATAAACTTTAGATTATTGAGAAGACATAATCTGAAAGGTGAACAAAAAAATATTTAGGGAAAAGTTCTAGACCTTAGATTCTATAGCCCGAAAGTAGAACAACAAGAAAGTGAAACATTCCAAAATGCCTCGTAGCTTCCTAATTATAAGTGTGGTGCACAACACATCCATAAGAAAGACTCTACTTGACATGGCTTTGTGGACACCCCATGATACCAAAACCTAGGCTCGGATACAACTTTGACATGACCCAAATCGGGACCTTATCGTAATGGGCAATCTCAAGTCCAACCAGGACCAAAGACCACCCCTAATACCTAACCCAACCAACTAGCATAAACCCTGAGTCAGATGAACTCCAAACATATAATAAGATAATATATTAAATAATCTAATAACTTTAGGATAACCCTATATCTGAGGCCATCCCAACTAAGTCAATCCATCTAATAACCAAAACTAATCGTCCAAACCAAAATCAGTAACCCAATATATATATATATATATATAATCAATCCATACCCATGTCCATAATTATCCATACAAAGCATCTAAACCAAACCAAAGAGTATCCAGTTGGGATATGCCCCCGACCATAGCCAAAAACCAAAGTCTATGAAAAGAAAAAAGTATATAAAGAGATCCATGACATAAAATAGATGCCTTCCAATCTATGAAAGCTCACCAATTCAATCTAACATCGGTTGTCCCCAAATTCGATCAATAAGAAGAAGGAGTAGTATGGCCGATTCCTATATTATGTGGGGATACAGCCGCCTGAAGACGGGTTAGCTGGTGAACACTAGCATGCACTCAGGATAATGATAAAGTAATGTCAATCTTTAAAACCAAGTAAAACAACACATATATTCACAAATATACATACATAAATATAACCATGATGGAAAAGAGAACCGGGTTTAGCATGCCTTTAAAATCATTAACGTGAGTATGTGTAGCTAAACTGTCATAATTCACCCACGGGCTATATGGGTCTAGTGTAACCCCCTGAACAGGCTTCGATGTGTGTAGTCACATAAATTGGAGATACCATAGGAGTAGGGGATTCCTGAGTACCCTTCACTCTCTATGATACATATGTACAAGTGTACATAAGGTACATATACCCCATAAGTATCATAGATGGTCGCCATGACTAATCCTGATGTCGAAAAATATGAGTTTCTAGCATTCATCTATTGAACTCCTACCTTCACGGTTAGCTATCACACCCCGCTATTAATGCCCAATTAAAACCTCTTCCACGCAACCAAGCCACTAATTTTATTATTATTAATTGAGGTTATTCTAAGTGGTATCGTCATACCGAATATAGCTTGAAAACTATGTATTTAGCCAATCTCAGTGTATTCCCATGTACCCCATAGGTTACATTATAAAGTTTACTTGGGGAATTCCCATGTACCCCGCAAGTAAATCTAGTCCTCAATGCCTACTATTAAATGCTTGAGTCCACAAATCTCGAAAGTAAGACGGCGTTGCATGTTAATGAAAATGGAAGGTTCAAGTACTTTTTTGTATCCTATGGTGCTTGGATTCTTGGTTTTTCAACACTTGAGAAAAGTCATAACCATCAACAGTACTTTCTTGAGGAGCAAGTATGGAGGAGTTATGCTATTGGCGGTGGCACAGGATGTGGAGAGTCACATCTTTCCAGTCGCTTTTTAGGTAGTGAACAAGGAATGTGATGCCTCATATGGATATTTTTTTGAGCAAATGTGAAGCTGCATCGAAGATATCAAATAGTTGTGTATTATTTTGGATAGGCATCCAAGTATTCCGAAGATGGGTTCAATTTTCTACACTTTAGCTTACTTTAGTTTTTGCATGAGGCATCTTGGAGAAAATATTTGAAACAACTTTCACAACGAAAGGGTCGTGTTTCTTTTTTATAGAGCAGCTAAAACATATGTTATAGCTGAATTTTTTGACCATTTCAATCAAATAAGGGATATGTCATCTAAGGCAGCACAACTTCTCAAATATGTCAGTTTCAAGAGATGGAGCCGTGTAGTTTGTCCGGTAAATAGGTACATTATTATAAATTTAATGTCTTGTTTGAGTTACAAGTTCGTACTACTGTATAATGTCATACAAAGTTATTTTTTTGTATAGGTATAATATTATAACGTCAAACATAATTAAATTAGTGAATTCATTGTCTGACATTGAAAGAGAATTTTCCATTGAGACGCTATTTGATGAAATATACAAAAAATTTGACAAAATATTTCATAAAAGACATATGTAGTTCGCGAATGCAAGAAATAAATTTGTTCTAAAAGTGGAAAAATAAATATCAATGAATATCAGTTTGAGGAATAGGTTATTTGTACATTAAATAGCAGATTACAAGTTTAGTATCGACGGTAATTGTGATGTTGCCATAGTCAGTCTTCAAATAAGATCTTGTACATGTAGAGTCTTTAACTTGGATAAAATACCCTGTCCACATGCTATGACTGTGCTTCAAGCCCAATATAGAGTTCAAATTTATGAGTACTCATCTCTATATTTTTTGATGGAACGATATATAATAACATATAGTGAGGATATTAATCTAGTGCCTCCTGAAGAATCTTAGGTTGTTCCTATAAAGATTTTAGAAAGATTAATACCTCCTCTATGTATTGACCCAAGAACTATCAAACTGGGAAGAAGACAATATAAGAGAATGCATGGAGTCGAAGAATTATTTCCATCAAGAAAAAATAAGTGCTTTGTATGTAAGAATGCTGGACACAAAAGAACTACATGCCCGGATCATAATCCACCATGATCGTTGTAGCTTGTGTTGTTGTTAGTTTGTTATGGACTTTGTGATATTTTTAACTTATTATTGTGAATGTAAATGTTATTGTTTTTAACTGGAGTGTAACTTTGTTCTTCTAATATATGTATCATCTGTTGCAACAAATCTGTTGAAAGAACACAATACAAATCATCAAACTGGATTGTGTTCATCCAATAAATGACCAATCTGTTACGACAAATGGGCCATCTGTTGGAACAACATAATATAGTTCTTGCACTAATTTATGTTCTTCCAACAGATGGTCCATCTGTTGGAAGAACTCAAAACTTTTTCTATTTCTACTGGATTCAAAATTGTGTTAAACGCTCAATCCTTACCTCCAACCCTCGACATGTTAAGAAGAAGAAATAGATAGAATGAAAATTAAATAAGAAACAAAGTCAAAGTCAACCAAACATAAATTTTTTCATCAAACAAAATAAAATACATTAGGTTTTAGGTAGATCCAATATAAATAAAACAAAATACATACACTAAAATAAAAAACATAACCTTATTATTTTATTATTGTTGTTGTTGTTATTGTTGTCAACTGGTCAATCGTCAACCAGCAGTAGGGCCCTGCTCAGTATGCAAATCTCACAAAGCATCCTCGCTCTCATGATTCCCAACTCCCATTGGAGTTCATTAATATGTCTTTGAAGTTTTTGCATTGTGTCATGCAGAATCACTATATCCCAAATCGGACAACAATATCTAGAACACACATGCATTAACAAAAATGTAAAACACTAAAGAAAAGAAAAGAATCTGAATGTAATACAATGTATACTACCAACTGGTAGATTTATAAAAAAACTTACCTCAATGATAAAAGAATTTGCTCTTTGAAGAGAAGTGGTTAAAGATGTAATATGAAAGACAAGATGCAAGAAATAAATAAAGTGGAGTAGACTGAACGAGTAAGGAGGGACCTATTTATAATGGATTAAATCTGAATGTGTTGAAAAAAACGTAAGGACTGTTCACCTCCATTTTATTAATTACATACATGCCTTGATTAAATCAAACTGGTGACTCTTCATTTATTTAAATTTGATTGGTGAAAAGTCATGACGTTTTACCTTTCCAATAACCATTTTTGTAATAATAACCATTTTTATTGATTTCTTCCAATAGATAATCTATCTATTTTAACAAATGGATCATCTGTTGAAAGAACTTAAGGCAGTCTTGCTACTGGTTTGACTTCATCCAATAGGTGATCCATCTGTGTTGCAACAGATGGACCATCTGTTGGAAGAGTTGTTTTGATTTCTTTCAATAGCTGATTCATCAGTTGTAATAGATGGGGAATCTAATTCATTAGCTGTTTTGAATGCATTAGACAAAAAGTCATGACTATTCACCTCTTTTTTGATAATTATATCCCTTAATTAATTCAAACTGGTGACTTTTTTATTATTAAATTAAAAAAATAGATTTAAAAATAAAAAAGATGAAAAGTGATGACTTTTTACGTTTTTAATATTAACATTAGTTATTAAAATTAAATAAAAAAAAATTACAATTTTAAAGTGTGTTTATCATTTATTTCAGTAACCATTTTCTTTTTTTATTAATAACTATTTTAGTCAGTTCTTCCAGCAGATGGACCATCTATTGAAACTGATTAGTCATCTGTTGGAAGAACACAAACTAGTGGCAAGAACTGTATTGTGTTCTTCCAGCAAATTTGTTGCAACAGATATGTCATCTATTGGAAGAACAAACTATTTTAAGGATTTTGAGATTTTTCGACATATTTTCCATCTGTTGTCACAAATTGGTTATCTATTGGTTAAACATAATCTAGCTTGATGAACTCTATTATTTTTTTCCAGCAAATGTCCATCTGTTGCAACAGATAAGTAATCTGTTGAAAATATTTTTTGTTTTCTGTTGTATTTAGTTTTTGTTACCTCTTTTTATTGATGCATAAGTTAATAAGAACATATTTTTTTATATAATAGATAATAACATTTACATCCCCAACAATGAGTTAAAACTTAAAATTATCAAAGTCCATAACAAACAACAATGCAAGTTTTACTATTACAATGATCATGGTGTTTACGATTTGGGTATGTAGATGATGGTTACCCTTTGAGCCTCCATAGTTTTGAACACTAGTTCACGATGGGAACTGAAGATTAAATATTATTTGACATTGATGGGGTAGGAAGAATAAGGTGTATACAGATAGATGGATCCACTTTCATGGGTGAGAGTTATGTATTATTGATCAGGTTATCGTGATAACACATATCAAGTACAACGATTTTGTGAATGCAGTTTTTGACCTATTAGGCATTGATCCTTCAAATAAGATCTTACATTTTACAGTTAAGTTTAATAGGTGTGAACTGATAAGGCTGAGGGACCACAAAGATGGTGTAGATACCCTGTTACAATTTAATGATGGTTTTGCTCAAGTTTATGTGTGTCAAGTTTTGAGAAGGGATTAATATTTGATGGTAGTATAGAGATTCAATGGTGATTAGACTGGTTTTAATGGCTCAATAGAGTTTAAGAAGACCTTTAAATCCTCCCAGTGCAGCAAACAATAATAAAAAACCAATAGAAATTTTCCTGGTCCAAATTTATATGAATGGGTTGCTTGGGGAGATGATTATACAATAGAATATGTTGTAGGAGAATACATGTGTGGGAAAGGGGAGTTGCTAAAGACTATATCATCTCAAACCTTATTAAAGAAGAAACACAGGGCATCAAGCAAGGAACTTCTAGCCAATCTGGCCATTGAAATTGACTTAAAAGATGAAAAATCCAAATGAGCTACAAATATGAAAGTGTATCCAAAAATGAAAATCCGCCAGTCTTTATTGAAAAGAAAAATAGTAAAGTAAACTAGAGCTGGACACTTTTCTAGGTAACTACGACTAGTTAGCGTGGCCAGAATGATCACCTCTAAAGAAAGGAATAGAACTTCAAGGAAGCATCTTTGCGAGCACCGAGGGTTAGAATGATGTACAGTTAAGAATGAAACTTAAACCAAGAATTGCTAAAGTTAAAATAATAAAAACCAAGGTGTTAATTTCTAAAGTCTAACTTGCATCTCATGTCTTCTATTTTGTGGTTCTCATTCGGTTAAAGGTAGTGGAAACAAAAAGGTCTGAAGTTGGGCAGAAATCCCATGCCTTTTTGTTTCCACTATAATTGACTTGACCAGAACCACAACCAGTAGACCTAGGATGCAAGTTTGACTTCAGAAATTGCCATCTTGGATTGATCCCTTATTTTTACTTTAGGAGTTCTTAGTTTAAGTTTTATTCTTGACTGTATATCTTTCCAACCTTCGGTGCTTGCAAAGATGCTTTCTTTGAGTTTTATTCCTTACATTGGAGGTGATTATTTAGACCACGCTAACTAGTCGAAGTTACCTAGCAAGTGCATAGCTCCAATTTACTTCACCATTTTCTTTTCAATAATGAGTGATGGATTTTCATTTTTGGATACACTTTTATTTTTTCAGCTCATTTAGTTTTTTCATTTTTCATGTCAATTTCATCGGCTAGATTCGCTACACGTTTCTTGCTACACTATGTTTCTTTTTTAATAAGGTTTGAGTTGATATATAGTCTTTAGCGCCTCCCCTTTCCCTCATAGATATTCTCCCAAGTACCTTCTAGTGTATAATTTTCACCCCAAGCAACCCAACTATATAAATTTGGACCAGGGTAATAACTATATTGATTTACATTCTTTTTTGTAGTAGTGCGAGGATTCAGAGGCTTTTCAAAACTCTATTGAACCCTTAAAATCAGTCTAATCACTATTAAATTTTTACACTGCCACCAAAAATATGATTCTTTCTTCAAACTTGACTCATAAACATTAGCAAAACCATCATTAAATCGTAATAGGGTATCAATACCATATACTTGGTCCTTCAGCCTTATCAGTTTGAACCTATCAAACTTAATTGTAAAATGCAATATCTTGTTTGAATGATCAGTGCCTAATCGGTAAAAAATAATATTTATAAAATTAGTGTACTCTATATGTGTTTTTATGATAACATGATCAGTAATACATACCTACCACTTCATCATATGAAGTGGTTCCATCTGCAAGCAACTTATACCTTCAAACCCATATTTACTCTAGCCTTTTATGTTAGTCGGGAAAACATTGATCCATTTTCACTTTCTTTTCTTTTGGGAGACATCTTTTATCTACAAATAAGCAAAAAATAATAAGAACATTACAATTGATGTCTGCATATTTAAAAAAAGGTAACACAAAATTCAATAAATACAACACATTACAACAAAATTCTAACAAATGACCCATCTATTGCAACAGATGACCAACATGTTGCAACAAATAGATCATTTGTTAAAAAATTCAAACCAGTCTTTCTACTGTTATGATTTTTTCCAATAGGTGCTCCGCCGTTACAATAGATGGGTCATTTGTTGGAAGAGCTATTTTGATTTATTCCAACAGTTAATTCATCTATTTCAACTAATGGGAAATCTGTTGAAATACCTATTTTAATATCTTCCACCATATATTCCACCCATTTTAGCACCAACACTACCAATACCAACACCACCAATACCATCAACACCAATAACAACATCAACAATAACGAAACAAAGAAAAAAACCTATCTTGCCAACAAGGCTTTTTGAGTTCTCCCAACAGATGACTTTTTTCGATTATTTAATAAAAACAAATGTTTGTTCATTCAAGACTTAAAACAGACCTTTTCTTCAATTTTCTCAATAAATAGGATATGGGTAATGGTTAAATAAATAAAAAAATAAATGTAAATAACCAATGTAAAAATATGATATATACAATTTCAATTTTTATCATAGAAAACATGAAAAATTTAATGAAATAGGCAAAGAAGGAGATGAGAAGACAAGAATAATAGCAGAGAGTGAAGATCTAATAGTGAATCATACCTGCCATGACAAAACCAAGGAGATCAAAACACCAATTTCAGGCAAAAAAAAGTTATAGATTGGATGAGATCCAAAAGGATCCTCAAGCAAAAGAGGAAAGAAAAGAGAGAAAAAAGAATACAGTTGGGATTACCCTAAAGAGAAGATAAAGAGAAAGAAAAGAGATGAATTATATTATGATTGAAAAAGAGAGAACTCTAGAGATGGGTTTAAATCATTATTAATAATTTATAATTGTGAAACACTTTGAGGAGAAAGAAGAGACGGTGATGGTGATATTGAAAAGATAAGATAAGATAACACAAAGATAAGATTCTTGAGTTATCCATTAAAAACAACTACTCAATATATTCTTCAACCCTTCATAACATATTGATTTTCTTCTCATTTCTGACCGCATAGTTATTATTTTTGACTTTCTTCTTATAAGTATCCATTATTTTCTATCTCTTTGTAGGTAACAGAGTTTGAGAAGAGTTCTACATTTGTTGTTTTTTCTAAAAATTAGGAATTTTCAATTAATAATGAAAAAAGACTTTTAGTTGTATTATCTTCAAGAATGGGTTAACAATTTTGAGTTTTAATGCTAAAAATGTAGGAAGAACCCAAGAAAATCCTACTTTTTGTCACAGTATTCTATTGATTATTGTGGTATTATTGGATGGTGTTTGTGATGTTGTTGGTGGCTGTTGGTGATGTTGGTGGTACTATTGGTGTTGTTTGTTTGTTGTTGGCTTTATTATTTGTTTTTGTTTAGTTGATGTTGTAGTTGATGATGTTCATATTATTGGCATTGATATTGGTGGCGGTGTTGGTATTGATGGTGGTGTTGGTGTTGGTGGAGTTAGTATTGGTGGTAGCGGTGATGGTGTTGGTGGTGGTATCAGTATTGGTGGTAGTGGTATTCATATTTGTATTCATATTGGTAATGATGGTGGTGATGTTGGTGGTAATGGTATTAGTGGTATTGTTATTGATATTGGTGTTGGTAGTGGTATTGGTGGTATTGGTATTGGTGGTGTTGGTATTAGTGGTGTTTGTAGTTTTGTTGGAGATGGTATTGGTATTATTGGTGTTGGTGTTGGTGGTATTAGTATTGGTATTGGTGGTGTTGGTTGTAGTATTGATATTGGTATTGGTGGTATTGGCATTGGTATTGGTGGTGGTGGTGGTGGTGGTAGTGTTAGTAGTGTTAGTGGTGGTGTTGGTGGTGTTGGTGTTGGTATTGGTATTAGTGGTTTTGGTATTGGCGGTGTTGGTGGTGGTGGTAGTATTGCTATTAGTGGTGTTGGTGTGTTTGGTATTGGTGGTATTGGGGTGTTGTATTGCCCAACAAATTACACATCTAATAGAAATATGGAAAACCTGATTCAGTATCTTCCAACAGATAATTCATCTGTTGCAAAAGATGGGTAATCTTTTGGAAGTTATCTAAATAGAACTGCTACCTGTTTTGATAACTTCCAAGAGATGACCCACTTGTTATAATAGGTGGAAGATCTGTTGGAAGATATTAAAATAAGTCTTCCAAAAGATTTCCCATCTGCTCCAACTGATGAATCAGCTACTGAAATAAATCATAAAAGATCTTTCAACAAATGTACCATCTGTTGCAACATATTGGTCATCTGTTGTAACAAATGGGTCATCTGGTAGAATATTTTTTTATAGTGTGTTGTATTTATTTAATTTTTTATTACCTTTTTTTAAAATTATCCAGACATCAATTGTAATGTTTTTTTGTTTTTCTCTTATTTGTAGGTAAAATATGTCTCCCAAAAGAAAAGAAAGTGAAAGTGGATCAACTTCTGACCAACTAACACAAAAACCTAGAGTAAAGATGGATTTGAAAGAGCTTTCTGAACAATCTATTTCAGGAAAAAATGATGCTGAGGAAAGGTATGAAAAAAAATTAAGTAATAAGGTGAATCTAAGTAAAACGATATTGAGGGAGGTGGAGAAGGTTTTATCGAGGGTAGTAGGGAAAATAAAAGTGAGGAGGAAGAAGATGAAGATAAAGAAAAAGAGGAGGAAGTGGAAAGTGCGGAAGAAAATGGATCTTCCAAGGAGAATGAGAAAGATAATGATAATGCATCATCAATAGGAGGTGAATTAAGATCGAAATCCCAATATAATACTGTCAAAACTATTAGTATTGACAAGTTTCAAGTTGAGATACCGATAGATAACCCTGCAGACTTAACTAGTGATTTTGTAGTTAAATCTCATATGGGGAAACCTTTTGATGAATTTAGTAATATTATGAAGAAGGAAAACTAGAGGAATTTCTTAGGTCCAGCTGCTTTGGAGACTTTCTTAAGCTTCTTGAGAAAAACAATGCCTGCTTTCAAAAGAGCATAGTATATGGTCTTCTGAAGTGGAGGGTCAAGTACGTGGGTGATGGTAAAGATTTGAAGGAGTGGGGGCAAAAAGATGGATGAAATCTGGATTAACTACTATGGCATGCTAGTTTGTTTTGGCATGAAAGAGTTTGCCATAGTGACAGGCTTGAGATGTGATTGTCTAAAAGAACCATACCTCAAAGAAACACCCCTCAAAAAGTCCAAGACAAGCAGGACAACCAAGACACAACCATCAAATAGAGGCAATACATTGTCCAAGCGACCACCCACCAAAACCCACAAAGGCAAGGAAAAAATATATAGGTTGTTGGACATTACTGGATGTGGCTACAAAGACACGATGTTGGTAGAAGATCTCAAAGATAAAACCATACTAAAGAAGTAGAAGAAACAATTATGCTTGGTTTGGTTTGCCTATTCCATTATGTTGGCAAGAGACGTCTACAAAGTCATAGAAGATGATTTGTTGGTGCTTGCTCAGGATATTGATAAATTCAATAATTATCCCCAGGGATATGGTAGCTACAAGTTGACTGTGAAATATTTATTGACAAAACTATCCCTAAAGACGATCAACTTATACGGCTTTCCTTGGGCTTTCATGGTAAATTTAATCACTATATTTTTTACTCTTTTATTAATTTATATTAAACAATTATTAGTATGACTTTTTTTGTTTGCTTTTGGTTTATATTTTTTAGGCTTGGGCATATGAAACCATTTTGGACCTCCAAAAGCAGGTCAAGGATTACCCGGATGAGGTTTCTCATCCAAGGATCCTTAGGTGGTTGGTTACAAAGAGCATCATAAAAATTAAGGAGGTTGATCTTTTTAACCCTTCGGAAGATACAGTAAGTCAAAACTACTTTCAAGTAAAATAATTTGACTCAAAAGAAGATATTAAAACAGATGGTCTATCTATTGCAATAGATGGAACATCTGTTGCAATTTGTCTTAACAGATTACTCGTCTACAACAACTGGTCTAACAGATGGGTAATCTATTGCTATAGACGAGTCATCTTTTGCAATAGATTACCCATTTGTTGCTTTGGTTCTCTGAACATGACTTAATAGATTACCTATGTACTATAACTTATGCAACAAATGGGTAATTTGATGCAACAGATAGTTAAACTATTGCAACAAATGAATTATTTGTTATAACAGAAAGATCATTTATTGCATAAGTTGTCTGTGTTAACATATTACCCAACTGATTGCAAATTATTATTTGATTTAAACGTATCTACTTTTATTTATAGGTTGTGCATCCATGGATTGTACCTACTCAACAAGAGTTGGGGATGTTTTTTTTTATTACTCTAGGTCTCATTGATACAATAACAGACCCAACGGTGAAGTTGGTAAAGAAGGAATTGGCTGAAGCAACAACCATAAGAAGAGTAGTTAGACAAGGTAAGCCTCATTTTGAGGCTCTTCATGACCAACCTGCTGCAACAGATTTGGTCGCTACTTGTGGGGGTGTTGTTGGTGGAGTTGTTGATGCTGGTGGTAGCCATGTTGATGAGCATGTTGCTGATGATCAAGCAAAAATAAATATGTCTGAAACCCAAATTAACCTTCTAGAAGATGATATTCCCAATCATCCCTTTCAGTGGTCCAATTTACCCCTCTTCAAGCTCATGTTCTCTTTACAAATGCAAAAGCTACATAGACAGACATAATGAGCTCTTAAAAATAGATGATCTGACTATTCCTGTTAATGAATTGAAATCAAAAAGGGGTTTCATAGCATTCAAGAAGGTGAGAGAGCCATACATTCCTACAGAGGAGGTTAGAAATAAGAAAAACTCAATTGGACGTATACTCTCAAATAGAAAATCAAGAAAAACTGCAAATCCTCCTCCATCAAATATTGATTATATTTGGGTACCATTGAGGAAGATGGACATATATGCAACTATTGGCACCAATAGGCTTACATATCTGATAAACCACAAGAATTCCAACAAACCCGCAAAATGCTTCATGATGAATCCACTTTTCTTTGAAGACTTCAGGATGATGACAAATATGTATGAGTAGTACGCGGATAGGGTGAGTTTTTACTTTTAATAACCTAACCTTCTAAGTCATCTTTTTAATAGATTACTCTGCTATAAAAGTTGCAGTACAGGTTCAGAGAAGCTACGTAATAGATGAGTCATCTATTGTAACAAGTGGCCTATCTGTTTTATAAGTCGTAGAAGATGGCTAAACTATTGATAGATTCAGAGAATCTACGCAATAGATCAACCATCTATTATAACATATTACCTATTTTTTGTAACTTATAAGCCATCTGTTGCAATAGATGGGCAATCCGTTTCATCTTTCTATTTTTTTTTACAAAATTACTAACCTATTTAAAAAATTTCTTCTTATATAACATCATGTTGATGAAATTATCTGCCTCATGAGGGCAAGGCACCTCGCGTTCAATGAAGTATATGATCCTTGCTATAGGATAATGAACCTCAACTTCTACAACTATTTCAAGAGTAGGTACAACGTAATTTGTACCAAAGCGACCACTCTTGGTGGCTTAGATCTTGAGACGTTAATTTAACAGTTCAAGTGAGATCAAGATATAATTACCTATGTTAGAAGGAAGAGACCATTTCCATATGGCATAAGTTGGATCAGGACAAAGATAATTATTGCAGTTATAAACCTGGAAAAAAAATTATGTGACTCTTGAGATCCTCCTTCATAAGGGACAAATTAAAGCCTATGACTACAACTTACAATATTTCAAGGACCATGGGGTTTTCCCCATGCTACAGCCAGTATTGGAGTTTCTCCCTAAATTGTTGGAGCAAAGTAACTTAATGAATGATGACTTGCTAGAGCAAGTGTTCAAAAAAATAAATTTTGAAGGTCGAAAAAAGAACTTGAACAAAATAAAACTGGTTCCACGTGCGGGTCATACTCGCTTGCATATATCGAATATTTGCTAACCGACACTGAAATATCATTACCTAGGTCATTTATGTGTAACAACACTGTGGCAAGGATGGAAGAGGTCTAGACTGTTGGGATCCTATGTGAAAATTTGAAGCCTGTGTTTAAAAAAGCAAATGTAAAAAAATAATGACAATTTTATTCTAAGTTTTTAACTTAATTGTATATTGTTTAAGTAATGTCAATTTTTTTAAATTTTTATGAATGATGACAATTGTATGGTTTTATTAAATTTGCAAACTTATGAATTAGTACGAAAAATAATGCAACAGATGATGGATCTGTTGCAACAGATGTCCCATCTGTTGTAAAATATTAAATAGGTCTTCCTACTTGTTTGAATTATTCCAACAGATAGACTATCTATTGCAATAGACTGTTCATCTGTTGTAATAGTAGTGTTGTTTTAATTAGTTCCAACGGAAGTTAATCTGTTGCAATATTTTGATTGTCTCTTGCAATATTTAAATCTACTATTCTATTTAAATTATTAAATTCAAATCTAAGGATAAAATAAAATTCATAAACAAAATAAAATAAATCAAAGCCTTCATAAATTGCATTAAATTTAATAAATCAAAAACTAAATGAAATGTAAAAAATTATTAAGAATTTGATAGACTCAATCTATAAAGATCTACTCACTATTGACAAGTTGTTCTTCATCTGGTGCTATGAAATTCGGCTTTGATCGTCGTGGATCTTTAATGTCGTTTGTGTACGATTTTTGAGCCTTTGCTTCTCCATATTTCCTTAAAAGAGCAACATATCTTTATGGAGTAATCTAGCATAAAGTCCATCATTTGGAACTTGTAATCCATCACTCAAATCTCGACGTAAGCGGCAACAAAGAGACCATAATCCCTACGTTTATAAAAATTAGATAATTCATATCTTGCAATTAATGTAAGAGTTGTGAAATTTATGAAATGAAACTAAATCATGATACCTATAGGCTACCACTGGATTGTTGAGCAATTCCTTCAATATATTCTACATCAAATAGATTACCCATTTTATCCTGGTATGCTTCAATCGTCGACCAATTAGTACGAATTTTTTGGTCCAAAAAGCCACTTATATCAAGGTAAGTAGAGAATATTTTGGCTAGTTTTGTATCTCAAACCATGGCCCAAAACACCTCTTTTGCGACATCAAGTCATAAATTCAGAGGCGCCTTTCTTTTAGAACAACGATAGCTAACACCTAATGAAACTCATCACCCCAATTGATTGGGATATACACTTTATCGACCAAGTGCCAAGGTAAGCTAGATGGAATGCTAAAACCTTTGATGATGTTGATTAAATATTCCTCATTTCAGAGAATTTTCAATTGTTATTGACAAAGATCATAGGCCTTATTGATGTAAACTTTGAACAAATAATTGTCCGTCGTGTATTTATATTGTTGTTGTGTTTGCAACTTGATCTTATTTCAAAGGTAGTAAGAAATGACATCGTTGTGCTGCATATTTCAGACTACGTGATAATAAAATTAATAAAAAGACACAATTAAATATAATGTTAATAGTAATATATATATATATATGATATTTAAACCTCATTACTCCGGCAAGTTTGGGGTTGAGACATCAAATAGAACCAATTTTTCGTTCTGGGATGTGCAATAACAAAGTCGAATGTACCAAAACTAAAACCGATTGGTTCACTTTGTAGTGTTTGTATTTTTTTCATGATTGTTATGTGTCAATGTCGTATTTTTACAACAAGAATTGTATAAATCAATATTTTTAAAGATGATTTATGTACCTATCGGCATGAAGTTTCTTTAACAGTCCATCGAAAATCCATTCTAAATAGTCGTTGATCAACTTTGTCAGTTTTTTGGGAGCCTCGTCCGAGATATTGAACCCTTCAAATGGATAATTATTCCATTCTTCTGGACTGACAAACTTTACCTTATCTTCCTCTTTGGAAAAGTTAATTGATTATCAACTATGGTATGTTGTTTAGCAGTAGCTACTACTGTGACATCCACCTGGAAATCCAAAATTGTCAGTGCTAATCATAAAGATACAAATAAAAAAATAAAAAAGATAACTTGTCAGTTGGAGGAAATCAAATTAGTCTTCCAACTATTTTAATTTATCCCAACAGATAGCCCATCTATTGTAATATATAGGCCATCTATTAGGAAAAATTAAAATAGGAAAAAGACCTGAATGATAATTTCCAACTGATGACCCATCTGTTGAAGCAGATGACTCATCTGCTGGAACAAACTAAAATAGTTGGGAAGTCTTGCAACAGATGTCTATATCTGTTTGATAATTTTCAGCAGATGTGTCATCTGTTGAAACAGATGTGTAGTCTGTTTGTTTGTTGGAATAGATGAAAAATTTCACCTTCTTCAGCTAATGTTGCTCTCCCGTGTCCCTTGTACATTGCTCCAAAGTGCAAAACAAAGATAGAGGAGTTGCAATTTTACTTTTTTTTATGCTTGATAATGCCTTGGAAATTTTTTTCCTTTTCCTCTTAGCCGCCTTAATATCTAATGAAGTGTATGGATATGAAATCTTCTTTGATGGAATGACGCTTCCCTTAGATGTCAATTCCTTTACATAAGCAGTTAATGTATTAATAACATTAATCACTCCATCGTGTTTCGCCTCACTATTTTGGCATTTGCAAGCAGAACATTCGCTAGGAGGGAAAAAATATAAAACCAGGATGATCATATTCATAATGGTTTGTTGTTTCTTAAACCGTAAGAGGAGCATCATTATCCCCAACAGCAGTACCACTACGACTACCACTACCACCACCAATAGCTTGATCACCACTAACACCTTCAACGACAACAAGCCCACCATCCAAAATTATTTTTCTCGTGATAGTTGTTGCTCCAAACAATTTCATTTTTATTCTATCAATACCTTAAAGTCCGATAAAGTTTGCACAAATTGTAAAATAAGAAAAAATAATATCTTCAACTCTTGATTGGTCGGAACAAGCCACAGATGCACAATCTAAAATAAATCATTACATGTATTAAAATGATGATTAAATTATTTTAAAAAAACATTAATTAAAACAAAAACTTAATTAGAATTAGACTTACTACATTCTTCGGGGGGTTGAAAAGATCAAGAAATTTTATTTTTTTATCAGTTTTAGCCGACAACCATTTCAGGATTCTTGGACATGAAACTTCTTCCTGGTAGTTCACTTGTTATCTCAAATAAAGAATGGCTTCAAATGTCTAAACCTATAAAATAACGCCAATAAATCAAAAGCACTATTCAATAAAAATAAATGAATCATAATAAAAGAAATATTTACCATGAAAGCTCATGAAAAAACATATAAGTTGAGTGTCTTTGGCGTTAACGGAGTCAACAAATATTTTACAGTCATTTTAAAGCTTTCATAACTCTAAGAATAACTGTATAATGCCTTAAGATCCTCCGAGAGGTGGTATGTTGTTGTTAATGTCTCTTACCCAAAGACTATTACGTACAAACCAAACTAAGCATAATGATTGCTTGTGCTTCTTTGAAAGTCTTTTACCTTTCAATGCTTCTATCATATTTTTATTTTTGAAGCTTGGACAAACAAAGGACAACAAATCATCACCATCATTTGACTTGTCTTTGAATTTTTTTTGGTATGCGGGGTGCTTTTTTAAGGTTAGAATAGGTATAGGTTGAGAAGGATGATAACATTTTGGTCCAGTAATTATGTCAACTCCTTCCAGCCAAAATAAATAGACATGCCACAGTGATTTATCCGCACCTCATCCATCTTATCTTTATTTTCATACATAAACCTACGTTTGAGAAGATCATGTACCATGGTCATTTGGAAATGAGCATTGTTGTCCTCTGGCAAATCAAGATATTTCCCAAAGCAGTTGTCCTTGAAATAAGCATCTAATTTTTGGTTTTGAAGTATTTTTCTGAAGGTATCAAAATATTTTTCTATGGATGACTTAACCACGAAATCACCACTTAAATCTGTGGCACCATCGCACTGTACCATTGAGATATCGCTTGTAAAGAAAACTCACATAGTGGTGGATGTAGCCTAGTTGCTTCACTTATTCCTTTACTTGAACTTGATTCAGTTTTTTTCTTTTAGGAGCCACATCATCTAAAAATAACAAGAAAATAAAAAATATTATAATTGAATTAATACATTGTTAAAAAAAAGGATAACAGTAAATCTAACAAGTACAACACAGTAAAATAAAAATTTCAACAAATCACTCATTTGTTGCAACATGAGTTATTTGTTACAACATATAACTAACCTGTTGCAATGGATGAGTAATCTATTGAAAATAATAAAAACAGTTTCAATACTGTTATGAATTCTTCCAACAGGTCACTCATCTGTTGAAACAGATCATTCATCTGTTGCAACATATGAGTGATCTGATGGAACTGTTATCAACTGTCAATATTGTTTAGATTTCTTCCAACAAAAGGGTCATCTGTCGCAATAGATTAATGATCTGTTGGAAGAAATCAAAGTCTTAGACATGTCGTCTTGTTGGAATAATTAATAGGATTTTATCCAACAGATGGTTCGTCACTATCTGATGCATCGTATTATTAATTTGTTGCGACAGATGGTTAATCTGTTGCATTAGATGGTTAATCTATTGCTAAAAAAACAAACCAGTAGTAAGATTTTGTTCAATAGAACAATAATAATATCATCATTTAATATCAAATACGCCATTTTTAACAAGAGCAACAACAAATCAACTAGCAACACCAACACAACACGCACATCAAGAACATGAACAGTGACCAAAATTACCAACATTGTTGTTTTGTTTGTACTAACACAAACAACAAAAAACAAACTTCAAAAAATACAACAAACATCAACAAATCGAATCAATAGTTCGACAATAAGAACTACAATAACAACAACAACAACAACCAGTGTATTGCCACATAGTGGGGTCTGAGGGGGGGGGGGGTAAGATGTACGCAGTTCATACCTCTACCTCTAAAGAAGTAGAAAGGTTGTTTCTGATAGACCCCCGGCTCGAGACCCAAGATACTACACAAATACATAGTAAAGCATAGAACAAGATGTCATAACATAAATACGACACCCATAAGTAATAAAAACAGAGAAAAGCAAACAGATTCGTAATAAAACATGGAACAAGGTATCATAACAAGAATAATACCCCCATCAAGTAATTCCCTACACTAGCGACCCAAACTGGCCCTAGCCTTCTGCCCTAATTCGCATCCTCCAAATCTTCCTATATAGGATCATGTCCTCGGTGAGCTGTAACTGCTCCATGTCCCGCCTAATCACCTCACCCCAGTACTTCTTCGGCCTACCCCTACCCCGCCTAAAACCATCCAAAACTAGAAGAGAAGTTGCCTGAAGTTCTTTTTTTTCTTCATAACTAAAAAACCCTAATTTTTTACCTGTGAAAGAAGAAAATGACTATGAAGAATTCGAAGTTGTTGTCACCAAAGTGCAATGTTGTCACGTCGATTGATGGTTGAAAGTCGAAAAGAAACTTAAAGCCTAACTATTTATCGCCGGAGGTTGAAGTCGCCGGGAATTGAAGAGAGAAATTTGCAGAACAGTTGGTTAGGAAAAGTTCGAGAGAAACTATCTCGAAAGAGAAGCGAGAGGAGAAAGATAGTTGATTTAGAGAGAAGAGGGGTGTGGGTTGATTTGTATTTTTAAAAAGATTAGAAAGTTTTGAAAATATTAATTAAGTTCATAATTAACTTAATCAAGTTTTCTAATTATATTTGACCCTTTAAGTTGGTCAATGTCACAAATCCTTTATTCAAGACTTAAAAGACACCTTTCCTTCAATTTTGTCGGGTTACATCTTGATCAAAATAATTTCTACATGTTATTTTATTTGTCCCTTATTAATTTCACATCTCTTAAAAAAATATTAATTAGGAGTTTATTTTATTAAATTAGTTTATTAATAATTTTTTAAAATTTAAAATTTGATTATGATTATTATTTTATATAATTACTTAATTTGAAGTAAAAAGAAAAATGTATTATAACAATTCTTTGATCTCATAAATTGGACCTAAATCATAACTATTTATAAAGGATCAAGTAAATGCAAGGGGCAAAATATAAACAATTTAAAATGATTACGAATAATAATCTTTAATACTTGCTCCATTTCAAATTACTTGTTACTTATTTATATTTTTTATTTCCATTCCGACTTATCAATTTTCACATATAAAAAAAGATATTTGTTTTTGATTTATCCTTAATTTATTTATTAAGACTATTTGTAACTCCCAAATGATAAATTTCAACTAATATCAATTAATAAGAGTAATATGATAAACTTATTATGTTAATTATTAATTTTATTAATAGATATGCTAAGTCAAAAATGACAAGTTATTTTCAACGGATAGTACTTCCTCTGTTTCATTTTAAAGTGTGTTTGGTATGAAGGAAAACATTTTTATTTTCTGGAAAATATTTTTCAATTTTCTCATAGTTGGTTGGCTTAATGCTTTGAAAAATATTTTTCAAATCAACTTATTTAAGAAAAATGACTTCGCTTCTAAAAGTAAGAAAAAGATTTTCCAAAATTCTGGTTCAACCTCAATCTTAAATTGAAATATTCATACAACTCTCAAAATAACCCATCATTAACTTGGCCCCCAATTTCTTACCACCCCTATCCAATTTTTTTTTTAATTTCTTAAAAAAATATTTCAATTATTTTTCTTACCTCATCCCTACCCGAACCTCCACCCCCACATCAAAAAAATAGTTATTTAAAAAAATATTCAAATTTTCTCTTACCCCATCCCCACCCTTACCAGCCCCCCTCCCCCCCAAAAAATGATTGATTTATTTTTTTAAAAAATTTAATTATTTTTGTTACCTCACCCTCACTTACTGAGCCGTCCCTCACCCCTCACTAATCGCCCCCCTCCTCGCCCCACCTTAAAAATAGAAAAAATTATTTTTAAAAAAATTTAAATTTTTTTTCTTATCCCACTCCTACCATCTATTCTTACCCCTACCCCTACACACACACACCTATCAGTCTCCTTAAAAAAACCATTTTTTTAAATTTATTTTTAAAGAATAGTTTTAAAACCTTTTTCTTACTCCATCCTTCTTGCCCTCACCGTTCTTATTATTTTTTATTAAATATATATAAATATTGTTTGAAAATATCTTTCTACTTACGTTACAAACATAAAAATATAAGTAAGAAACAACTTATTTTTCTAAAAATATTTTCATCCCCCAAATCAAAGACACCCTAAACAAAAAGAATTTTTTGGAGTCAAAAATTATTTTTCTAAACGTATTTTCTACCCTTTAGTTAAACACTAAAATGTATTTAAAAACATTTATTCACCAATCAAACACTAGCGAATATTTTTAGAAAAATATTTTATACTCACCGAATAAAAATAAGAAAATAAGTAAGAAAACAACTTATTTTCGTGAAAATACTTTTCATGAAAAATATTTTCCTTCATACAAAACACATTAGTTGACCTTATTTGTGAAAATACTTATTTTAATTTAGTTGTCTTTTTGATGAAATCATGAAAATATTATTATGTTTTTTTAATAATAAATATATCATTAAATTATTAAATAAAGTATATGTATTTTAAATTTATCTTTTTAAAATATAATTAATGAAGTTAATTTAATAAAATAAATTTCTAATAATAATATTATTATTTTTAATAATAAAATAAATTTCTAAAAATGAAGTTAATACCCCCTGTTCCATTTTACTCATCCCAATTTGACATTACATATTAATTAAGAAAAATAATTAATAACATGACTACTTTATCATAGTACCCCTATTAAATGATGTTTATATTTTAATTTGAAAAAAATCAGTAAAAAGGAAAAATAATTGTTATACCTTGATTAATGAAAAATTATAAGTAAAATGAGAAGTCAAATTAGAAAATTTGAGACGAGTAAAATAGGAAGGAGGAAGTATTATTTAAAATAAATTTAAAGTAAGTAAATAAAGACAATTATTTTAAAAGGGAGGAAGCAATAGTATTGTTCGCACATCTAACACTAGACAGGAAGGTATGAAGGTCGCAAATTAGGGTATAGGGCTAATGTGAGTGTGTGAGTTGTAGCGAGGTGGTAGGAGAGCGATTGTGTAGCCGGATTAGTAATCCTAAGATTGTGTTCATATGTAAAAGCCTCTAGTTAAGAGAGTTTAAGTATGGTGGATGTCTTTGGTCTATGAGTGTATATTATTTCTAGGTGGATGTCCTCTTTCTTATTTCTTATGTATTTTACTTATTTCGTATTTCTCTAATATTTATTTTCTATTTTATTTTTTCTTATTTCATATTTTATTTATGCCATTCATTCTATTTTATTAGACCTTATTATACTATTCTCTAATTTATGGAAAACAGCCTCTATAAGTTAAGCAGTATGTTAATCCGCCACCTCGCTTCGGTTCTTCATCAGGATGCGTCGATGATTCGGACGTTTCAAGCTCGTCTGGCAACTCTCTCCAACCCTTCTGTAATTCTCTCTTTCCCTCTCTTTGTGTATCTGTCTTTCTGATCAAATTATGTTATTGATGGTGAGATTTGTTTTCAATCTCTTCAGATATCACTCTCCCGAACCTTCTGCAGAAACCATGGAAGGTACTTAATTACTATATTTCATTTTCCTTCAATTATTCATTTTTGGGCTATCAATTTGTATTACGGGTCCTTACAATAATTGAATCACAGGCTCTCTCTTTATTTATTGAGTCTCTTAAACTAACCTTTTCTTGCAACTGTGGTGTCGGATCAGTTTTCGCGCACCTCAATTAAATTCACGGAATACCTACCACCTGACAACATAGGAAATTAAATGGGAGGTCACAAAAAAATCTTTTAATTAAGAATGGTGATAATTTTGATCAGCTAAGATCAAAATTTCATTTAAATTATGATTAAGTTAATTGGGGTATAAAGTATAATTTTTAAAAACTTTTAAATTTTTTAAAATGTCCTCCAACTTCAAATTTTAAATTTTAGATTTCTCTTTTCTTGTCTTTCAATCTTTCTTTTCTTTTTCTTTCTCCGCATCTTCTTATTTGTTCTCTCTCTAGATTTTCCCCTTCTTCCATTTCTCTTCTTTTTTCTCTCTTTTCATTTCATTCTTTCTTTTTTTATTTTCATGGAATTTTTTTAAAAAAAATTAAAAAGTTTGAAAAGAAATTTTTTGATTTCTTTTAAAAATGAATGAAGAAATAATTTAACAAATTTAGCAACTACGAGAGTTGCTTCAACAATTACAGTAATTGCTGCAACAACTACTATTAGTTGTTGTGTTGCAGCAATTATCGAAGTTGTTGTAGCTACTATTGAAGTTGCTGTAGCAATTATCGAAGTTGTTGCACAACTATCGATGTTCCTGCAGCAACTATCGAATAACAACTTCGACTGTTGCTGCAGCAATTTCGATATTTAGTTAATTTCTGAAAAAAATCTGATTGGAGAAGCCCACAAAAAAGAGATATTTATGATAAAAATGAAGGTGATGGTGTTGGTGGTGATGCCGAATGAGAAGATGACATTTGTTGTGGTGTTGATAGCGACGGTGGTAGAGAAGAAAGAATAGAAATAGGCAATAATTATGTAGAGAGAGAAAATAATGGTGAATCTGAAAGAGGTGGCAATGGTAGTGATAGTGATAGTGGAGCAAGAGGAGGTGGCGGCGGCATGCGGCAACAAAAAGGGTGTGGAGGAGGAGTGGTGGTGATGGTGTAGGGATCTTTGTGAAAATATGAGGTAGGGATCTTTATGTAAATAATAAAACTTGCGGGTTTTAAAATTAATGTCATTAACACTAATCTTAAAATTGTTATCTCTACTCAAAATTTAAGACTTGTGTCACTCTTTTTTAGTTTTGAAACTTTTTTGTCACCCTTAATTAATTTGACCTGGCAACACGTACCAAGTAAATATGTTCATTAATGCTAGAATATATGGGAATAAATCGCTAACATTTGATTTTAGTTACTCCATACTCCATGTTGTTTTGGTAAGGTTTCATAACTTGTCAAAATAAAATTAAGAAAAAAATCATGTTCTTTTATCCCCTGTTAAATGCACTTATTAACTCGGTTCACATTTTTGTATGGATATTCTATGTTTATGAGTATCATATTAATGACATTGAAGTTTGATTGTAGATAGGGATGACAATGGTGCGGTGCAGATGTGGTGCGGATTTTTTCTAAACCCACGAATGTTAAAACCAGCCCACACTGCCCCGCATCACCTTTAAACCCGCATAAACCCACCCCACACTTATACCCGCGCATACCCGCACCGCATCGCCCCATATTTTTTTTTTCTTTTTAGAAAAATTTATAACTCGACTGGAAATCATAATATTTTCAGTAGTCGAAAATAGTAACAACCAATTTCTATTATACAACCAATTTCTATTATATCACTTTTCACTAAGAAACTATCAGAAAAGTAAGTGTCACGTGTACAAGTAATGATCAAATATCAAATTTTTATTAAGATGAATAAAGAAATTTAAAAAGTTATAAAATTGTTTATTTGTAGTGTTATACATGTTTTAATTATAATAAAATTTTAAGTGAAGAATACATATAATTTTAGGTAGATTTATGAGAATAGTACTAATTTTTATTTTTTTTAGTTTACACCCGCATATACCTGCAACCTGCCCCGCACTATTTAAAAAAAACTTACTTAAATCCTCCCCACACCCTCACTGCACCCATATAGTCTAAAACCCGCACCACCCCACATAGCCTAAAACTTGCCCTTCACCCGCCCCGCCCCATTGCCATCCCTAATTGTCTATGTTGCTCGAACTCGACGGTTATGCCGTTGAACCCGTCCCGACACCGGTGCGGGATTCGTCTCGGATTCGGTCAAACAAATCCAGAGACGTTGACCAACATTAAGAAGAAAGTTGGCTTCGTTATCGAAAGGGAGAAATCGGTGAAGAGAGAAAATTGGTGATTGTGATTGTTGTCGTCGGCGAAAGGGTTGTCGCTGGAATTTCGATGGGGAAGTAAGAGAAAATGGTAGAATGCTCATATCTATGATTGTTGGTTGTCGCCGGCGAAAGGGTTGTCACTGGCGGAAAGGTTATCATTGCCAGAATTTCGATGGGGAAGAAAGAATAGAATGCTAAAGAATAGAATGCTCAGATCTATGATTGTCGGCGCTCACTGTTGGTGGTCCTATTTTTAATAATTATATTTTTTCTAAAAATAAATTATATTAAAAAGGTAAACCTAATTTATTTAGATGAGTGTTTGGCTTTTCAAATACTACTTCTAATTAAAAAGAATTTATTTTTTATTCATATAAAAATATACTACTCCTAATTTAAAAAGTAAGTAAAAGAAATTACCTTAAAAGTGAAAAAAGTAAAGAATATTTTTTTAGGAATAAAATTTCCTTGACACATAGGAAAAAGTAAATTGAAATGATTGTTTAAATATGGAACTACATTTATAATATTTATTTTTTTTAGCCAAATCCCCGCACCCGTATCCATAATCAAATTCGCACCCCCGAATCTTAAAAATTAAATTTTGACGAATCCGACTCTCGGATCCGCACCCGTCTCGGATACCCGCACCCGAATCCATGCAACTTAGCTAATTGTAGACTTTATCTCATTGAAGGAGAAACAAGTAGGTGCCCATTTTGGTTGACTTATAGTAAGTGATTTTAAGAAAAATAGCTTTTAAGCACTTTCCTAGTGGGGTAAGTTCAGTCAAAATGATAAAAATAAGCCTAAGGTTGTTTCCTGGTGGTTCAATGAAGTGGGTTGAGCACCATGAGGTCTTCGGTTCAATTCCCAACGGATATATACGCCAGGTGATTTCTTCTCATCTGCTCTAGCTTTGGTGGACATAGTTATCTGGTACCTATTGCTGGTAGGAGGTGACAAGTATCTTGTGGAATTAGTCGAGGTGGGCGCAAGCTGACCTGAACACCATAGTTATAAAAAAAAAAAGGTAAAAATAAGCCAAAAGCCAAAAGACCAGGAGCCTTGGAGTAACTGGTAAAGTTGTTGTTATGTGACCAGGAGGTCTCGGGTTTAAGTCTTGGAAACAGCCTCTGGCGGAAATGCAAGGTAAGATTGCGTACAATACACCCTTGTGGTGGGGCCCTTCCCCGAATCCTGCGCAAAGCGTGAGCTTTAGTGCACCGGGATGCCCTTTTAAAAGCCAAAAGACAATTCAAACAAGTTCTCATGTAAATAGAAGGTCGGAATTTATAGGTTTGGAGTGGAGTAGGAAACAATATTGATTAGAACTGTCACATTTGTGAACGAATATGAATTATTACCTTCTAAAATTCAGGATATGTTTGTATTTTCCTCTATTTCTCTTTCCCTCATTAAAGTTCTATATATGCTCCCTCTCCCACAATTCATACCATTGCACCTAATTAGAGCGTGAATTATTCCCTGTGCATAATTTATATGGATACAGCTCAATTACGCATGTAGCTGGAACTGGGGTAATGTGCAGTCATCTTGCAGTGTCAACAAATACTACCACTCGTAACAGGATTAGGACTTTGTGGTCATATGCAGGTGTGTCATTCAGCAACTTTTTATAGCTTTGATACCAAAATCTTTCAAGTCAACCTTTTCCTGTATGGTTGTCGTTTGTCACACCCCGATTTCTGGTCGAATTCTGATAGGCAATTGGTGCCTTAACTTAAAAGAATAAAGCTTCTCCACTGTTCTAGTCTATCTTGACTTAGTATCTCATTCAAATCAACATTTGTTCAAAAGCCACTTATTGTCTGAAACTTAATTCAAATAATATTCTAAAATCAATTCATACTTCTATAAATATCTGAAAGCTGTGAAACTATAATTGCATAGTAAAATTGAAAACTTAAGTACTCAACTTTACTATGTCTGTGTCTCTGAAGACTCTACGTAATAAAGGGTTGGATGACTTAGGGCAAGGATTCCCAGGCTATTTCTCTTAACAAATATAAGAATAATTAAATGTCTGACCGGAACTAATGAGATTCCACGAATCAAAACCAGAGCTCACTAAATCACCGCTAGAGCGAGGGAATGATCTAGCTTGTAACCTGCTCATCTACAAAACCTGCACATACATCAATGTATACATGTTGGATATCTAATGATTTCAAGATGAATTCCTGTTATTACTCTCGATTAAGAGTAACGATTGAATGTAAAAAAAGGTAGGATCTTACCTTGTGTGATACATTATTACCCTTGGTAAAATCTCCACAAAATCGAGCCAACCCTCTTGTTCTTATTTAGGGTAAAAAATTCTGTTTTTGCACTTATATATAGGTCTGGGGGTAATTCATGGCTTGAACTTAGCACAGGTTTCTGAAGTTGGTCATGTTAGAACATGAACTTGGCATGAGGTTCTGGACTTCCCATGCTAAGACATGAACTTAGCATAAACTTGGCATATGACTCTAAATTATGCCCGTTAGAGTTATGCAATGGCTTGAACTTAGCGTAATTCCTCTCCATCTTCAAGACACACATTTTCATGATTCCAAGCATACCATCTTCATCTTGGGGCATTTGCTAACACCTTGATTCATTCATTAGGGTTATCATTAGTCCTTTTGTTGAGGGGAAGGGGTTGGCGGATTGGGGTGGGAGTAGGAGTAGTTTTCTCCGTTTAATGGGTCTGTACGGCAGAAATTATAGCAGGGGGGTGACTGTATTTACCAGTTGAATAATACTCATTTCAGTTTTGTCAACTAAGAAGTGTGTACCATGCAACTCAAAGGATTTGAGGACTTTGACTGAAGAAGCTGCCAATCAGTTGATGCCACAGGTTTGTAATTTAACGTGTCTTCATGTAGACAGTCATTTATATTTGCTAATACTGCTTTGTGCAGGTGTCGGGGTGGGATTTGGTTAATGATGGTGGCACACTAAAGCTGCATAGGTCCTGGAAAGTCAAGACTTTCACCAAAGGACTGGAGTTCTTTCAAGAAGTAGCGAATGTTGCAGAAGCTGAAGGTATATGCACGCGTGTTTACTCTTCTTTGAGTGTAATATATAGGAGTTATTATTTTATGTTTGTCGTGACCCATAAATTTTCCTTTTGTTAAATTCGTTTTAAAATTTTCTTCTGTGCATATTATTGTTTCTACATGTTTTCTTTTACTTTTGACAGCCACTTGCCTTGTCTATAGAATTCCTTTCTTTTTTTGAGAAGGCCTTGTCTATAGAATTATGGCTTTCCAGTTGTTGCCTCATAATAAAATGAGCGGTGAAAAAGGAAAGAGCTGGCTTTTATCTGGATATCTTTTCAAGTACGAAAATTCAGTATATTCTCACTGAGTTAAAAAGGATTTCTTTGTCCAATGTACGAAGTGGTGGGTCAATTTTCATAAATTTCGTCGTAGCTGGGAAGTACTTGTGCACAAAAATCTGGGAGAGTAAAAAATTGGCAGGGTCATTTGTCTGCTTTGCAGGTCAAGCATGCGCTAATCCATAGTTTTTTGGCTTGATCACCAAGATATAGTCTTTACATTCTGCTTACCGAAGACTTGTGCCTGCTACTTAAGCCTCTAATAGTTATAGTCAGACATTACATGCCTCATGAGCCTAATTTGCCAGCACATAACATTTCAACAGAAGAAATGGGAATCTTTTCCATGTTGACATAAAACCAGCTCTTCTGGTTTTCATCATCTTCAGTTTATTTTGGGCACGTATGAAGACGGGGCGTAAATGACTTTAGTTACCAAGTGCATCTAGCACCCTTACAGTATCTGGTTTTACTACTACTTCCAATAGACCTAATGACTTGGAAGGGCAATTACCCTGCAGTATCCTTCCCGTATGTGAAAATCCAGCAGCCTAGTAATCTTTCAAAGCCCAAAGTAACTCCACGTACCACAGCACTGCCAGGCAATCTCTAGAAAGAACCTTGGTGGCTTAACTTTGCAGTGTTGATAACTCATTCTGCATCAGTGATCTCGTTCAAAGATAGTTGATTGGTGCGTAAGCACACATTACGTGTAATATATTGGTTTTAATATTAAACTTCCTCTAGAGCACATAAATGTTACTGAAAATCGAGGTACTGATTATGGTGTAGCAGCTAAAAGAAGATTATGGATATACTGTGGAGGGATGGACAAAGATTAGCATGAGGAAGCTGTTTTGTTTTCACTTTATTCCTAAGTTATGGAACGCGGCTGCATTTACTTTTGGGAGTTCTCAGTTTCTTGTTGTAGAATGCAGTAATTCTGGCCTGTCGTCTTAGTTTGACTTGCAGCTTGTTTTCACCTTCTAGTTAGCTTTGTCTGACTCGATTTTTTCTATCTAATTTTTTGGGAAGGGATTGCATAGTTGGATGATTATTTTTTTATCAAGAAGTCTGTTTATGTTTATGCAGGTCATCATCCAGATCTTCATCTTGTTGGGTGGAATAATGTGAAAATTGAAATATGGACGCATTCTGTGAGTAAGAATATTGTCATTTCAACAATTCTCGCTCCATGTATTTTCCAGCTTAGTATATATAAGCTCAAGTTGATGCTCAGTCCTTATCTGGTTATATATATTTTTTAGGATAAACATATTACACTATTCATGAATTCATGAAGGCCTTTTTCTGTTTTGTTTGCTTACCTCTTCACAACTCACACACAGAGAGGTAGGATGACATAACTTTGAGCTAGCTTCATGCTGCATACCTTATATGAGTTGCACGCTTTATGTGATTCTATGAGCAGTGCATCTGGATTAGATGATTGAATGTCCATTAAATAATAGATAGATTTCTTGGAGAATTTTCTGTTTGAAAATGTAGAGAAGTTGCCTTTCATGGAAGCTTAAATGAAAAGCTTAAAATGTTTAATTATTCTCTTCTGCAGGTGGACTTACAGAAAATGATTTCATACTAGCTGCCAAAGTTAATGGGCTTGATGTGCAGCACCTTCTCAGCGAGAAACTTAGCAGACCAGCGCAAACCGACGCTTAATCTTCCAAGTTTAGGGTTGTATTTTGATATTAGTTTCTCTCATACTTGATGTCATGGATGTTTGAGTACCGTTTTCTTTATTAAAGAATTGAAATCTAGAGGACGTCTTTCCTAGGGGCATTTTGTTCATACTAAAGTTACGCATTTCAGGCAAATCCCATTTCTTTGACGACATGTTGGTGTCTTCATATGGTGATTCTGGTCTTTGGAGAGGAAATACCGAATTTTTGCTGCCAAGTACCTTCTCTTTGCATCTCTCACGACCATTGAACGAAAATTAACCTATAGTTTCTCAGGTTGTGTAAACCTAAAGTTGCGGCCTAGTGGTTGTTCATGCTAATAAAGTTATTAGGTGATCTCGTTTCTTTCTGTTTCCTATATTTACGCCTTGATAAACGGTGTTATCCACAATTGTACAACAACTACCACTGATACTGGTGGACACTGGACTTGAGCTTTAATGAGCAAAGTCGCCCAACTTGTGCTGGAGGAGATATTTGACATTTGGTGGAATGGTTGAGGTGCAGACCTACTGGTTCAAACACCACTCTTATAGAGAAACAAGAAATAGCTCTGGTAGAAAGGGTTATTGGAGTTATTAGTGGACCAACAGTACATTGCAAGTGGAGTGGAGAAGGTATAGCGCAATTACTCCACTTTGCATCGTATTTATATTTCAGCTTAAAAGGGGATGTGAGTGATAAAGAGCTTAGAAAGTTTAATCAATTGCAATGCCGCCTTGTTAATGAAAGGAAATTAAATCACCTATTGTGAGTTCCTCTTAGTTTCCTGCAATATCTTCCCGGTTCCATTCGTGTTCTTCAATTCCCAACTTTATTCTCACAAAAGCTAAAGATTACACCGAAATCAGTGGGATATACATTTTGTTTCTCGATTGACAACACATGATGTTATCACAAATTAATAAAGAGCAAGTATGTAGATATTCTTGTTACACAACAAAACTATTCCCTTCATTCTATGTTAGTTGATCACTTTTCTTTTTACACAGTTCTTAAGAATTCATAAATAAGAAGAGTAATATGACTAATTTATCCTTTAAGATATTTTATTGGAAATTTTATAAATTACTTGTTTACACTTTCAAAGAGAATTGATTGTAAGGGTGAAAGAGGAAAAATACAATTAATTCTATTTTGATTTAGTAAATGGACAAGTAATTGAAGACAACTATTTATAGTAAGGTGATCAACTAATATGGAAAAGAGAAAGTACAATTTACGAGTGGTGCATTTGTAATTTACGAGTGATTATCTCCAGTTCCTCCAAAACTTTCTATTGTTGCTAAGGCAGAGTATTTATACTTGTATTGGGTAAGGGGTGTCAAAGGTTATCAAGAAAGTGATCGGACCTTTGGTGAGCAAATAAGTCATAACGAGATGAAAGTGTGGTATCTTTGTCTAACGACATCTCAAGAATGATTGTGTACAATGAAGGCATCATCATGGTAGAATCGAGGATGACATGGACGAAAAGAGCAGGGGACAAAAGTGTTAGGACCCCCAACAACGCAAACCCATAGTGTACCCATCTGACATAAGCAGAAAGTATATTCGCATGCACCTACAACGAATAAGACATTTGACATCATATCATTGGGCATATTACTATAGAAACCCATTTCGGAGGGTTACTATTCACCTATTGTACCCTCTAAATAGGGATCCCCTCACTTTGTAAGTTATCTGGAATTAGACTTAGCAATACAATATACTCTTTTGCGTGCTCCTTAAGTTGTGTTTTTCCCTTTTCTTTTATTGGTACATTTTCACCACCATGGAAAACTTCCCCATTGACGGATAACATGGTTTAGGACCTCACTTCACTTATTTGTTTATTGTCTTAGTTTTAACTTGTTTTTCTTACATTTTGAGCATTATATTCTATGATCTTTCATTATATAAACAATTGATCTGCTAGAAACGGACGTAAATAGGGTTACAAATTCAACTGTACCATTTTCAAGATAAACAGTTTGGCAACCCCATTATGCCTGAGCCATTTTGTATGGATCTAGCGCTTTTGTTGCATCAGTTTGGTTGTTTGTGTATTTTTCAGGGAAAAAGTAGAGGACAACATAACAAAAGCGTGAAGTAGAGATGTATGCAAGCACTGATGTAAGAACAACCGTGAAGGCTCTCTACTGAGATACAAAGAAAGATCGTTACATTAGAAGCATGAATTACGTGCATCCAAAAGGTGTTGAGTAAAGTTCTGGTTAAAGAAGGGGATAGTGATTCGACTCGTGAGGAGCTCATACTCGGCAACAACATGTTTGATATCTACAGAAAGGGACTTGAAAAAGGATTCGCAGAGATACGCTCCCAGCTAAGTCGAACAACAAGAGGATTTGATGAAGTGCACATGGAGGAACTCGAGTGGGGCTTTGCACAGATGCTATCTTTATTGTGTCAAAGACCAACAAGAAACACAGTATATATATGACAGGGTCAGGCCATAGACATTCAATAAGGGGCCAAGTATGGATAATGTATGGATACTGAGCATGAAAACATGAACATGTAAGATGAATCCAAGACCAAGTAAAACATGTACTAAAATGATCTGAATAATTGAATCACTGAATAATTGATATCTGAATAACTAGATATCTGATTACTTGGTCAAGTAAACTTGAACTGATATAGACTGAGTACTGACTGAAATTATGGGAGCTATCATGTAACCGGAATGCCCCAATCTAAGCTAATCGGGGTCCAACCTGTAATCCTAATTATAAAGATATCAGTACCTTGCCAAGATACTAACACTGACTGTGTAGATCCACTAATCTGTTATCACTAAGGACCAGGGTGACAATCCTAAACTAACAGATGATCCCTGAGAGGAAGTCAAGCCTAAACTGACGGCTGACCCCTCATAACCTATGTTGGTTACGTAGTTCTAGAACTTAGGGATTGCTACTAAAGACTCTGCCTGAATTGATGGGGGAGCCACCATCCCTACGTTCACTCAGTGATAAATTCTACTGCCAACTAAACTAACACTGGAATCATGAACTGGTGTATGCATTGATGGCTGATATGCTTAAATGTGGTGTTCTAAAAAATGACAGTGCATGCATAGTCTGAAGTAACCATGAACATGTTAACTGATGTATTTAACATAAAGTAATACTGGTGAGTTCGTTATAAAAATGATAAAATGAATATAGGAATAAAATCATGATTCTGACTTACTAGTTTCTTGAAAACAAAAATATGTAAAAACACATAAGCATCGGGTGTTCATAACCCGCCAGCATTGAATTATTACAAAATTCGATAATACACTTAAAACAGTGACATGAAGTTATAATTCAAAGACCCAAAACATCAGATATTTCAATAGCCTGATAAATTTCATGAATTTGAACATGAGAGTGAGTTAACCTTGGGAAGATATCATGTTTATACAATTAAAGCATGGATTTAAGAATTTGACATGGTATTGACTAAACGTGACATGGGTATTTGTAACATAAATCATGTAAGAGAAAAATTCTCATGGGAAATATCATTGGCATGACTTGAATGTAAAACTAATAAGGAAACATAGATAAACTTCATGAAGTTTATCATAAATTAGAGCACAATCCATACTTAAACCAAAATAGGATTTTTGGGCTCAATGGGTGAAAGGAACCCATTGATGAATATCCCACATACCTCAATTACTTTAATCCTAGAAGAAAACTTGAAATTGAAGCTTGAATGCTCAAATTCTTGGGGGAATAAACTTGAATTTCTTACTCTTAGGAAGAGGGGAAGGGTTTATGTAAGTGATTGGTGCGTAAGCACACATTACATGTAATATATTGGTTTTAATATTAAACTTCCTCTAGAGCACATAAATGTTACTGAAAATCGAGGTACTGATTATGGTGTAGCAGCTAAAAGAAGATTATGGATATACTGTGGAGGGATGGACAAAGATTAGCATGAGGAAGCTGTTTTGTTTTCACTTTATTCCTAAGTTATGGAACGCGACTGCATTTACTTTTGGGAGTTCTCAGTTTCTTGTTGTAGAATGCAGTAATTCTGGCCTGTCGTCTTAGTTTGACTTGCAGCTTGTTTTCACCTTCTAGTTAGCTTTGTCTGACTCGATTTTTTCTATCTAATTTTTTGGGAAGGGATTGCATAGTTGGATGATTATTTTTTTATCAAGAAGTCTGTTTATGTTTATGCAGGTCATCATCCAGATCTTCATCTTGTTGGGTGGAATAATGTGAAAATTGAAATATGGACGCATTCTGTGAGTAAGAATATTGTCATTTCAACAATTCTCGCTCCATATATTTTCCAGCTTAGTATATATAAGCTCAAGTTGATGCTCAGTCCTTATCTGGTTATATATATTTTTTAGGATAAACATATTACACTATTCATGAATTCATGAAGGCCTTTTTCTATTTTGTTTGCTTACCTCTTCACAACTCACACACAGAGAGGTAGGATGACATAACTTTGAGCTAGATTCATGCTGCATACCTTATATGAGTTGCACGCTTTATGTGATTCTATGAGCAGTGCATCTGGATTAGATGATTGAATGTCCATTAAATAATAGATAGATTTCTTGGAGAATTTTCTGTTTGAAAATGTAGAGAAGTTGCCTTTCATGGAAGCTTAAATGAAAAACTTGAAATGTTTAATTATTCTCTTCTGCAGGAGGACTTACAGAAAATGATTTCATACTAGCTACCAAAGTTAATGGGCTTGATGTGCAGCACCTTCTCAGCGAGAAACTTAGCAGACCAGCACAAACCGTTGCTTAATCTTCCAAGTTTAGGGTTGTATTTTGATATTAGTTTCTCTCATACTTGATGTCATGGATGTTTGAGTACTGATTTTTAAGCCATTTTTAAAAAGGTATTTGGGTATTTTCCACCTTTTTAACCCCTAATTATACCAGACCATAGCTTAAACTTCATTATTTATTCACGACACCAAATTAGGGTTTATCTCAAAGATCAATCCCCAAGAACAAGAAATCCGAGGTGCTTAATTCCAAGTCAAGAACTCAAGTTTTCCTTCACCAATATTTAAGAAATCATCCACCCAAGTATGTCAAGTGTTCATTTATGGATTCTTTTCATCCATGAAACTCAAGAATCCTATTTTAAATTATAAATTATGATGTTTAGGTTGTGGATTGATTATGATCCTGTAGATGTTGTGTATGATACCCAAGTTGGAATCCTTAAATGTGTTTTCATTAATTTATACTAGCGTGTGGATTGAAATCTACTAAATTGTGTTGATTTATGCAACCATGATGAATTAATTTAATGTCTATGCCTAAGCTTATAGTTATGCATGCAAGGTGTTTGATAAAATGCCTAAGAGAATAGGAAATATACCTTATGACTCAATTGTGACCAAAATGATGAACCTATGTTTTATCCTTATGTTCAAAATGACTTCCATGTTATTGTTATACATTGAAATTGTTTGATGGATTGTTCACGAGATTAGCCTATGAAATTATGACATGTTTATATGCTTTCCTATTCATATACCAAATCATGATAATCAAGTGCCTTATGAAATTCCCTAATGATTGTATTATGGATTGTTGATTATGGCCGTGAGTTCGGGAAATGTCATGTATTGTCAGTTTCTTGCTATTGAGTCCTAGGGGTACTTGCACCTGACAATTTAGCTATGTGCCTAGAGCTAGTGTCAATTTTCAAGATATTCTCAGTCAATCCATGTTCAGTAGAATTCAGTCAGTCTCATGACTCAAGAAAACTCAGTAAACTCAGTCCAGTCAATTCAGTGTCTAATTAGATCGGAGTAGGATTCAGTACCGAGTGAGCACAAAGATGGGAACTCACCTGCGAGTAGAGGGTGTGATTCTTAAAAGCAATCCTTGCACTTTAAAACTATGTGGACATCGTAGGTTGAGATATATAACTTGTTAGATAAGGGTTGATGAGGTGGCTTAACTTGTAAGATGAGGGTCCTACCATTCTCATTAGAGTACCTGTTAGATGGGGGATCAGTCGCAGCTTGTCCTTACCAGTGGTGCGGTATTGACACCCTTCCAATTAGGGTTACAAATTAAACCCCAACTTAGCTATATTGCTTTAATTAGGGCATGTCGGTTAGATGATTACTACCCAAATTTACAATTTTAGTCTTAGTCTCAGTAATAGAACTCAGATAGTTCTATAAAATTCAGGACTGTCTGATACAAACATCTTAAAATAGTACAAAACTTAGTTCCATTATAACCTAGACGGTCAGATACAGTCGCTCAGTATCAGTTATCAGTACTCATGTTATCAGTATTCAGACTCAGTAGTCAGTATCATCACGAATTCAATTACAGTCCTTTATTCATACATATATTCTCACATTTATGTTATACAATCGATTAACATAGTTCATGCATATAAAACCTTATATTCATCCTACCTCACTTGCATTCCAGTGTATTCAATCGTACTGACACATTTGCATTATTATGTGTTATACTATAGGTTCAGAAACACGAGCTCCAGAGCATCAGTAGCATTCCAGTCTCAGTAGTTAGAGTTAGCATTGAGTCCTCATCCTTCGAGGACATGATCATTTCTGTATTATTATATTACTTAGTTTATTTCAGTTGTTGGAGTTTGTTGGGGACATATCCCATCAACTTGTTATTCAGACAGTTCAGTTTTAGAGGCTTTTAGACTACAGTATGTTCAGATAATTTATTTTAGTTCATGTTTTGGTATTGATATACCATACTCTCAGATAGTATGTTTTATCCATTTTGAACCTTATGGCATATTTCAGTCTATTATTTTCATATTTTACATGATGACATATAGTATACAGGTACAAATATCAGTCATGGGCTAGCTTGTGGTCCTTCAGGGTCATGAGCACCGTGTCGCATTTTTGGTACTAGATTCGGGGCATTACAAACTTGGTATCACAGCCTAAGGTTCAATAGTGTCCTTGAAAGTCTGAAACTCGCATCTAGTAGAGTCTTGTATATGGGCGTGTTGCGCACTACACTTATGTGCAAGAGGCTATAATTAGGAACCGTTTCCTATTTTTTAGTATTTATGTCATGCTAGTGAGCATAATCTTAAGTTAATCTCTCAGTTTAATCCCTTTATCTTCCATTTACAGAACATGCCTCCCAAGAACAGAACTGGGAATTAGTTAGCCCCTCAGTCCGAAGATCCTTTGGGCGACCATGTCTCTCATGCAGAGTTTAGAGCTGCATTCACTATTCTTTCTCAGTAAATTATTGCTCAAATGAATGACCAACTGTCGTTCCTACAAACCCAGTGGACAATTCAGCTGTAAATTCAGGACTTCACCCAAATGAATCTTCCATCCTTTTTCTGGTCTAAGTCAGATGAGGACCCTCAGGAATTTCTTGATCAAGTTCAGAAGGTTTTGGACATCATGGGGGTTACTCCTAGTAAGAGTGCTAAGCTAGCTATATATTAATTGTAGGATATTGCTCATGCTTGGTTCAAACAATGGAAGTCAGAGAGGTCAATTGATGCAGGGTCTATTGAGTGGGAGGAGTTTGTTACTGCATTCTTAGATAGATTCTTTCCCCGAGATTTGAGAAAATCCAAGGTGTTAGAATTTATCAACATTAGGCTGGGCAACATAACGGTGAAAGAGTATTATTTTAAGTTTACTCAATTATGCAGATATGCTCCTCATATGGTTACAGATAGCAGGGCTAAGATAAGTAAGTTTGTTTCTGGGGTAAATGATAGTGTAGTCAATGAGTGCAAGTCCGCGACGCTTAATAGTGACATGAACATAGCTAGGATTATGACCCATGCCCAATAGATAGAAAATTAAAAGATGAGGATGAGGGAGAAGCATAATAAGAGAGCTAAGACAGGTAGTTTCAACTTTGCTCAGCCTAAGTCAAAGGGAGGAAATCGTTCTCAGTTTCATCCTAAGTCATCAGTTCTAGTCCATTCTTTAGCCAGTACTCCTGCTACTAAGTTCAGGGATGGCAAAAGAGATAGGGGGCCAAGCTATAAGTCTCAAGGCAGTGTTAGTTATTCCCAAACTAATCCCCTTTGTCAAACTTGTGGTAAGAACCACAAGGGTGTTTGCAGAGATGGCAGCGATGTCTATTTCAGATGTGGCAAGCCAGGCCATAGAGTCAGAAATTGTCCCCAATCAGTTTATCAGGGTCAGCGAAACTATTTCTCATCTCAGTTTGGTCGCCCAAATCAGCAGGGTTCCATTTCTAGTGCTACTAGTGGGCAACGCCCAAATAGACTTTATGCTCTCCAGTCCGGACAAGATCAAGAAAATTCTCCTGATGTGGTTACTGGTACATTACAGATCTTTCACTTGCATGTTTACACTTTGCTAGTTCCAGGAGCTTCCTTATCTTTTATTACTCCTTATATAACCGTTGCTTTCGGAGTCAGCCATAAAACTTTAGCAGAGCCCTTTTCAGTCTCTACCCCTGTGGGTAAAATTATCATAGCCTAGCGGGTATACATGAACTGTCCATTTATGATAATTCAGAAAGCCACCTTAATAGACTTAGCCAAATTAGAGATGACTGATTTTAATGTCATTCTTGGCATGGATTGGCTTCATTCCTGCTATGCCATAGTTGACTGCAAAAATAGAATAGTCCAATTTCAATTTTCGAATGAACCTGTCCTAGAATGGAGGGGTAGTTCTCCGGCTTTCAGAGGTTAGCTTGTTTTATAACTTTGGGCAAGGAAAATGTTATCTAAAGGATGTTTCTATTATCTTGTTTGAGTTAAGGACACTAGCTCTGAAACTCCCAATATCGAATTAGTCCCAGTCATGAATAAATATTCTGATGTATTTCCCAAAGATCTTCCAAGAATTTCTACCAAAAGGGAAATCGACTTCGGCATTGATCTCCTTCCAGATACTCAGCCTATATCTATTATGCCATACAAAATGGAACCAGCAGAACTCAGAGAACTAAAAGTTCTATTAAAAGATCTCTTAGATAAGGGATTCATCAGACCCAACATATCCCCGTGGGGTGCACCAGTCTTATTTAGGTGAAAGAAATATGTTTCTCTCAGAATGTGCATTTATTACCGTCATCTCAATAAAGTCACGATCAAGAATAAATATCCACTTTCTAGAATCGATGATTTGTTTGACCAACTTCAAGGTGCCAGTTATTTCTCAAAGATAGAACTCAGATCAAGCTATCATCAGCTCAGAGTCAGAGAATGTGACATTTTGAAAATAGCTTTTCGTACTCAATATGGTCACTTTGAATTTCTAGTCATGTCCTTTGGTCTGACCAATTCCCTAGCAACTTTCATGGACTTGATGAATCGTGTGTTCAAGCAATACTTGGACATATTCGTCATAGTCTTCAGAGATTACATCCTTTTTTATTCCCGCAGTGAGTGTGATCATGCAGACCACCTCAGAATAGTATTGCAGTAAAGAAAGAGTAACGATTAAAACAACTTACAAAATTTATTTAAACTTCAATGGAAAACATTACAATAGAAGAGTTTAGGCGGGCGAAAGAATTTCTAATCTAGGAAATTTTTCTAATGCCTTCTCTAGTGATACAACAAGTCTTATATAGACAAGAGAAATAAAGATAATACATCTAGAGAGTAAAGCTGACTTGAGTGCTGTAAAGCAGATTCCTTTGGCTTTTGAAAAGCTAATTGATTGCTTTAGGAAAGCATCTGGTCCTACGAATTCCAATTAGGAATAGTAGAATGCCTTTTCAAAAAAAATAATTCCGGTTCTTTGAACCTCTACTTTTTTTGAAGGATCGTTTCCCTATTCTTAATAGGGGTCCAGATAGGCCATGGCTATCCTTTTGGGATTTAGCATATCCCCATTGTTGTCACTACTTCCTGTGTTGGAAGCTTCTTCTAGAAGTTGTAATACTTCTTCTTCATTAGTTTCTTGGCTTTCTATATCCTGTGAAGCCTTCTTTAATTTCTCTTTAAGTGCCTATTTGCTTTGTGAGGCGCTGGTTGAAGATGCTGTTGTTTTCCCTTTATCAAGGGTTTTTGGTGCTATTGGTTTAGGGGTCCAACCTTTGACTTTTATCTCTTTGGATAAATATTTAATTCGGTCTTGTTCTCCTTTAGCGAAATTCCGGGAGATGATGTAAGAAACTCTCTTCTTGATGAAGAACTTGGACATTTGGATATGATTTGGGAGGGTTACACAACCTTCATTTGAACAAAACTCTGTGAATCGATTAAGAAATTGTTGGGGGAGGATATCTTTGATTCCTTCAAAGTATATCCACCATTCGTAAAACCATCTAGGTATAACGGAATCCACCATGGCAGGACAATATTTAATAAACCAGGTGTGTCCTGGCCTAATATATAAAAAATTAAACCACGTCGACTTATAGTCGTACCAATTATAAGTTTGTGGCCTATGCGGCATAGAAAATGCAATAGGGGTATGCAGGTGATCTGCAAACCAATTAAATGGGGTTAATACCCTCTTAATGGTGAACCTAGAATAATTGATATATTCTGGATTTCTTTCATTCATAGAATGCTCGACCTCGATGGAATCAGTTTCTACCAAGATGGCTTCATAATATCGCCTTGTTTTAAGTGGATTCTCTGTATCCACAAAGTTTTTGTCATTGTAGACTGGCTTGATGAGCTGGTCTAGTGGATATCCCTCATATTCTTTATCTAATGCAATAATAGGCATTACCTGAGTGGTAGCGAATTTAAATTCTTCCTTGACGGGAGAAGTTGGTATTATTTTGGCTGCTGTGGGATTTACGACCTGTGCAAAGGTTTCTGGAGCCTTCATGGCGTAACTCTGTATCGACTGTACCGATGAGCTTGAGGATTGACCTTTATCAAAAGGTTTATTAGTCTTTAGATCTACCAATCTAGTTGGCATTGGCGGAGGGAAATTTGGAAATTCTGCCAAAGCTGCATATTTGTTTTGGAACGGTGACTGTAGTTCCGGTTTTAGTTCAGGCCTCTGCGGGACTGATGGCCTCAAGGGATTCGTTGTTGCTGATGGTAAATCAAATTGTCTAGCCATTTTGGTTTGGTCCTGTTAGTTGCCTATTGAGATTTTTCCAAGTGTGGTGGGTCTCATTTTGGCCCTATAAAAATTCTCTTGTTAGAAAATTGAGAAGGGAATTAGTTTCTCCTTTGATAAACTCAATTTGAAAATCAAAGCTAGACAGGAGAGCTTGCCATCTAGCAAATATTTGTTTTGAAACCAAATTTTTAACATCCTTTTGTAAAATTTCTTTAGTAGATTTGCAATCTACTCGTAGTAAAAATTCTTTATTGACAAGATCATCCTGAAATTTAGTGATACATAGCACTATAGATAAAACTTCCTTTTTAACAGTGCTATAGTTTTTCTGATCTTGATTCCATATTCCGGACGTAAATCTGATTAACTGTTCAGAAGAATTATTAACCTGTTGCTTCAGAATAACCCCGTACCCTATGTCCGATGCATCTGTTTTAACAATCATAAAGGCTTCTGGGTTAGGAATCCCTAAGCATGGAAGGTTTTTTACTAATTCTTTAATCTTAATGACAGCATTAGTTTGGTCAGAACTCCAAGGAACTGGCGTCTTTTTAAGTCTTTTGTAAAGGGGTTCGCAGAGCTGTCTAATGTTTGGGATAAAATCTGCTACATAATTAAGGCTTCCTAAGAACCTTTGAAGCTGGGTTTTATCACTAATCTCATTAGGGAATTTGGAGGAGAACTCTATAGCTCTACAAATAGGTTTATAACTACCTTGATAAAGATCATGTCCTACGAATCTTATAGATGTCTAAAAGAGCTTCATTTTTTGGGAGCTAACTACCAAACAATTGATTTTAACAATCTTGAAGAAGGTATCTAGATGCTTGAATTGGGTATCAATATTTTCTGAGAAAATAAGCACATCATCAATATAAACAATCGACATATAACTATAAGGATTGAAAATATTATTCATGATGTTCTGAAACATTGAAGGAGCATTTTTGAGACCAAATGGTAAAACATTCCATTCATAATGTCCAAATGGGACATTGAAGGCCGTTTTGTATTCATCCTTTTCAGCAATTTGAATTTGCCAGAATCCTGACTTCATATCAAATTTACTGTAAAGATTGGCCTTGAAAGTCCTTTTTAAAAGATCCCCTTTGTTAGGAATCGGATGTCTGATCCATTTCAAAACCGCATTCAAAGGCTTGTAATTTATTACAAGCCTGGGAGTTCCTCGCTCCTTTTCTGCACTGTTATTGACATAAAAGGTAGAGCAACTCCATGGAGTATTTGAGGTTCTGATAATCCCATTTTTTAGAAGATGATCGATTTCCTTTTTGCAGATTTCCATTATTTCCTGGTTCATTTGGATGGGCCTTGACTTAGTAGGAATGGCTTGTTCATTGAAACCAGTAATGTAAGGAAGTTCTACTAAATGCCTTTTTCTTTCCCAAAAAGTGTAGCAAATTACTTTTTCGAATCTTTTTTGAAGATTAGAAACTTTAGTAACAATCTCTGGGGTTTTTAAAGATTGTTCAATTTTCTTTATTTGAATTTATTGTTTCTGAAAACAAATGTGTGAAGAAAGTCTGTTAATTTTAAAAGCAGTTCTTTCTTTAATAAGGTTGCCTTCTTCTTGTGAGAGGGGCTTAATAAGGGGAAAAATAGATTTTGATCTAAAATTGTTGTGCGAATTCCATCAAAATCGCTAATGAAAGTTTGAATTTGATTGACAAAAGGTATTCCTAGAATGATATCCATAGTGATACCTTCAGTGATGACAAAATCGTTAACAAGACAAATGCCATTGTTACAGATATGAGCTTTAGGAAGCTCATAATGGATCTTCATCTTTTCTCCGATGGTAGAGTAAAGATGAGAGGTGCCTTTCTGAAGGTACTTAGTGGGTACTAGTCCCTTGACGATACAGTTGCTGTCTACTCCAGTATCAAAGAGTGCACTCTGTTAAGAACAAAGTCTTTGTGTATGACAATTTTTACGGCGATGTGTTCGCTGTAAGCTTTAATGGTCGTAATAGCCGTCCTGGAGGTAGAGGGAGAATTGGAACTGGGGAAGGAATTGGGCTCCTTTAGATGATCATTATGAATGATTGGGGAGGCCTTTGGAGACTCAGGTGGGGAGACATTTTCTGGGGAGACACATTTTTAGGACTTGATCCGTAATAATGCTAAGTTCCACCCGATCAAGTCTGACCTTTAAGTCTCTGATTTCTCCTTTGAGGGTGAAAATTTAACCCTTGAGATCAGCTATTTATGGTTCAGTAGGTTTATCGAATCGAGACATAACCTGTTTTATGTTAAAAGGCTGAATTATAGGTTTGGGGGGCTTTTCTTCGTGAGAAAGCATCAATCGTTTGAGTTCTAAAAGATATTTATTTATAGACTCATCATCTTGGATGTGTTCTATGATGTCAAATAGAATTTCTTTGGGATTTCCTGAAATTACATTAACGGTGTTTTTGTGCAAGTACAGTAAGTTTTGTTACAAGCACATTCCTGGCCGGACTGGGATTGATCGGACTCATATGCGGCGTTGATGAATTCTTCGTCGCAATAGTCATTACTAGAAGAACTGAAAGAGTCGGAAGAATCTGATGAGTCCTCCATTATAGAGAATAATTTCTCTTTGGTTTCTTCAGAGAGGCCCAATTGGTTGATGTTATTCTTTTTGCCTGACTTACAGTCTTTAGCTCTATGGCCAGTTTTACTGCAAGTCCAACAAGTATCTTTGTTTCTAGAGGGTTTTCGTCTAGTTTTTCTACTAGTCTTGTAAGATTCCTTTTTGAAGGATTCTTTTCTAGGTTGTTTGGATTTTTTGTGAGACTTAAAGGATTTTTCCTAAGTTTTTTACTAGAGGGAGAGGATAGGTTAGTGAACCCAAAATCTTGGCAGAAGATTCCTAGTCCATATTTGGAAGTGCTATCCTTCTTAAGTTGTTTCTTAAGATTAAGATCGGTGCAGAGGTCTACCCCTACTGTAGTAATGAAGCTTATTATATCTCCATAGGTTAATATCCCGTAAGGGATTTTTCCTTCGAATCTATCTTTGATCTTGGTCCTAACTTTATCTACGAACAGAGGAGGAAGACCACTAATAAAACGTTCTTTCCAGAAGTCATTGTTACAGTCAGGTCGGATCATGATTTTGACTAAAAAGGTATACTTATACCAACTAAAGTCTGCTAGGTCTTTGCAGGTGAGATTGTTACGGATTTCTAAACTCCTATCCTGAAATAATTTGGGCTCCCCTATAAAATGTCTCGCTATGTGGTATAGGAGAGTGGCACAATCATCTTCTTTAGCGACCTGCTCAAGAATTTCTTGTCCATTTTCACTTTTGACAACCGTCTCCATAGCCGTGGCTTCATAGATAAGGTTTTTAATGTCATCTGTGAAATAGTTGTCCCACCAATGTTTTATCATACCAGTGAAACCTGCTACAATAATGGTGGCTGCCTCTTTATCAGAGGCTTCTCTAATTTTATAAGCTATGATGGCAACACCCATTTCATGGAGTTTGTTATATATTTGGTGTTCATCCAAACCGCCAACATTCCATTCTGTTATTCCTCTACCATCATGGTTGGAGGTGGAGAGGTAAGAATTTTCTTCAAACTGAACGTCTGCAGGATAAGGTCATTTGTAATAATTTTTCTTAGTAGAAAAACGATCACTGGTGAGCTTAGAAAGAGAGTTCTTTTGGTTGTTGGACTCTCCTTTCTCAGATTTTAAACTTGGAAAGCTTTTCATTGATTTGTTCTAAGATTTTCCCCAAGACCTTAAAGTCATCACTGAGATTAGGGAATTTCTGTTTTTGGAACTCAGGGATCTTAAAGATAGGGTTGGTGATAGGATTAGGGCTAAGAGTGCCTTTTTCAGAAGTGGGAGAACTAAAAGGAAGCATTGAAGTCTTAGTCTCTCCTATTTGCTAGGAGATAGTGTAAAGAACCTGATTAGTATAGTTGTTTTGTTCAACTATCCTATCTAGGTCTCTATTGATCGGTGCTGATAGAGGTCTATCATGCTTTTTCTTGAAGGGGGAAGCATTGAGGACTTCATTAGAATGAGGAATTTTTATCCCTTTGAGAGGAGGAGTAACGGATTCAACAACCTTGTTACTCTGTGTATACCATTTATTAATGATAACGTGCAGGGATTCATTTTGGTTTTCCATTCTCCCAGTGAATTCAAACCATCTAAAGAATTCAATATCGCATCGGAGTCTTTTCATATCTGCTATCCATAGCCGACCAAACTCCTTTTGCTGCTCTTTAGAATAAGTACTGGTGTACCATTTTCTTTTTATTGCGTCCTTTGAAAGGTACCAGAGGACTTTAAGAACTTTGAGGTCTGGAGTGTATTCCTCATCAGATTTGATGACTAGTAAACTAGGGCCAGTCTTAATTTTTTGATGAGGTATGATAGAGGGAGGTTCCATATCCGAGGTTGTAGGGCTACCTGGATCATAGAGATTTTTGGGTTCTAGGGATTCTTGAACCCTAGTGTGTTGTTGATAATAAACTTTGGGAACAGGACCTGAGAAGTCAACTCCTCTTATCTTTCCCTTGTCATTATCATTTTCTTCACTTCCTTCCGGGTTCTTTGAGGTAGAAGCTTTGGGTGAGATAGATCTTCTGAAGGAAGAATTTCTAGAGGCTTGTTCTAGGGATTCTTGAACCCTAGTGTGTTGTTGATAATAAACTTTGGGAACAGGACCTGAGAAGTCAACTCCTCTTATCTTTCACTTGTCATCATCATTTTCTTCATTTCCTTCCGGCTTCTTTGAGGTAGAAGCTCTGTGTGAGACAGATCTTCTGAAGGAAGAATTTCTAGAGGCTTCAAAGCCTAAGAATTTTAAATCGATGGATCCATCAGGGTGCTGAATAACCCTTTCGACTTGCGATTTTTCCAGATAAGTACGGAGGGGTTGGGTGATAGCATCAAAGTGCCATTCATTGTTGTGTATGATATCATCCCAGACCAGAGACTTAGGAACAAAGACATTGCTTCTGTCTTTATTTGCTTCCATGAGAGAAGTGACACCCCTAGGGCTCGTGAATTTGGCCTTGGGAGCCAGAGTAGTACCCATAAACCTATAATATACTCTGTATATTATTGCTATTTCTCTAGTATTATCCTTACTGTTCATGTTTTTTGTCTTAACATTAAGTGTCAAAACATCCATGATGTTAGGATCGTTAATATCCATAGAGAAATTTGGGTAGCAATTAAAGTATACCGGGCTGTCGGCTAGGTTACTTTGAATTATGCCTAAGAGAGAATAGTCAAAATTTAAAAGACAAGCATATCTTAGGATAGCACAGACAGGAATATCAAGACCTTGTCTAAAGAGTGGCTTAATAGCCACTTGAACAAGCCCAACATGAAGGTAATTAAACTGACTTTTAAATCGGTTTATGTCAAGCTCATTTAATAATTGAATAATTTCCAAAGAATTATTAATGGCGACAGTAGACTCAGAGGTCTTGATGTTATGCTTTTTGAAAAAACAAAATTTGCCAATTTGATAAATCGTATTAAAAGATTCCTCTGGAATACTCCAGTTTTGAAGATCATTTTCAATATTAGCAATCTAGGTTGCTTGAGAAGGCCGGTTAATAGTATTTTTAATATGGTTGTTTAAACTCATTTTGAGAAAATACTGTCTAGAGGCTGACTGGGAATTCTAAGTTTTCACATAAGATAGCATATAACAATACTTATTGATAAATCAACCGATAAAAAATTACATCAGTGTATCTATGGCTTATGGGATCTAGCAAGTCTTAATGGCTGTTACAACGTCTTTCTCATAATGTTATCTTAGCGACGGGACTACCACCAGGGTCGAATGCTCCTCTAAGCTGAGACCACACTTTCAGGCTGACCAACATCTAAAATCGGACATTAATCGAATACTTCAAACACGTAGAGAAAGAGAATACCCCATACTTAAGAAAAATCCCATTATAAGACATGATATATTAAAATAATTTATTTAGAATTTGATTCATAAATAATTTAAAGTAACATGCATCTTATTTGAAAATAGCTTTCCCATGCTCTAGACAGAATATGTGTTTAGCTGCTCATGCTAAGTACATATCATGCCAACCTGGCTTTGATACTTCAAGTTTAGTTTCTTGGATTTCCATATCCTGTAAAGCCTTCTTTAATTTCTCTTTAAGTGCCTTCTTGCTTTGTGAGGCGCTGGTTGAAGATGATGTTGTTTTCCCTTTATCAGGGGTTTTTGGTGCTGTTGGTTTGGGGGTCCAACCTTTGACTTTTATCTCTTTGGATAAATATTTAATTCGGTCTTGTTCTCCTTTAGCGAAATTCCAGGAGATGATGTAAGAAACTCTCTTCTTGATGAAGAACTTGTACATTTGGATATGCCCTAGGAGGGTTACACACCCTTCCTTTGAACAAAACTCTGTGAATCGATTAAGAAACTGTTGGGGGAGGATTTCTTTGATTCCTCCAAAGTATATCCACCATTCGTAAAACCATCTAGGTATAATGGCATCCACCATGGCAGGACAATATTTGGTAAACCAGGTGTGTCCTGGCCTAACATATAAAAAATTAAACCACGTCGACTTATAGTCGTACCAATTATAAGTTTGTGGCCTATGCAACATAGATAATGCAATAGGGGTATGCAGGTGATCTACAAACCAATTAAATAGGGTTAATACCCTCTTAATGATGGACCTAGAATAATCGATATATTCTGGATTTCTTTCATTCATAGAATGCTCGACCTCGATGGAATCAGTGTCTACCAAGCTGGCTTCATAATATCGCCTTGTTTTAAGTGGATTCTCTGTATCCACTAAGTTTTTGTCATTGCAGACTGGCTTGATGAGCTGGTCAAGTGGATATCCCTCATATTCTTTATCTAATGCAATAATAGGCATTACCTGAGTGGTAATGAATTTAAATTCTTCCTTGACGGGAGGATTTGGTATTGTTTTGGCTGCTGTGGGATTTACGGCCTGTGCAAAGGTTTCTAGAGCCTTCATGGTGTAACTCTGTTTCGACTGTATCGATGAGTTTGAGGATTGCCCTTTATCAAAAGGTTTATTAGTCTTTAGATCTACCAATCTAGTTGGCATTGGTGGAGGGAGCTTTGGAAATTCTGCCAAAGCTGCATATTTGTTTTGGAACGGTGACTGTAGTTCTGGTTTTAGTTCAGGCCTCTGCGGGACTGATGTCATCAAGGGATTTGTAGAGGCTGACGGTAAATCAAATGGTCTAGCCATTTTGGTTTGGTCCTGTTTGTTGCCTACTAAGATTTTTCCAAGTGTGGCGGGTCTCATTTTGGCCCTGTAAAAATTCTCTTGTTAGAAAATCGGGAAGGGAATTATTTTCTCCTCTGATAAACTCAATTTGATAAAGGGCAATCCTCAAGCTCATCGGTATAGTCGAAATAGAGTTACGCCATGAAGGCTCCAAAAACCTTTGCACAGGCCGTAAATCCCATAGCAGCCAAAACAATACCAACTCCTCCCGTCAAGGAAGAATTTAAATTTGTTACCACTCAGGTAATGCCTATTATTGCATTAGATAAAGAATATGAGTGATATCCACTAGACCAGCTCATCAAGCCAGTGTACAATGACAAAAGGATATTAAAAATTTGGTTTCAAAACCGCATTCAAAGGCTTGTAATTTATTACAAGCCTGGGAGTTCCTCGCTCCTTTTCTGCACTGTTATTGACATAAAAGGCATAGCAACTCCATGGAGAATTTGAGGTTCAGATAATCCCATTTTTTAGAAGATGGTCGATTTCCTTTTTGCAGATTTCCATTTAGAGGCTACTGGGAAATCTAAGATTTCACATAAGATAGCATATAACAATACTTATTGATAAATCAACCTATAATAAATTACATCAGTATATCTATGGCTTATGGGATCTAGTAAGTCTTAATGGTTGTTACAACGTCTTTCTCATAATGTTATCTTAGCAACGGGACTACCAATAGGGTCGAATGCTCCTCTAAGCTGAGACCACACTTTCAGGCTGACCAACGTCTACCAATTAAAGGATGTTAGTGATTATTTGAAAATGAAAGCAGTAAAGATAAGAGTAAGCAGTAAAGAAAGAGTAATGATTAAAACAACTTACAAAATTTATTTAAACTTCAATGGAAAACATTACAAGAGAAGAGTTTAGGCGGGAGAAAGAATTTCTTATCTAGGAAATTTTTCTGATGCCTTCTCTAGTAACACAACAAGTCTTATAGAGACAAGAGAAATAAAGATTATACATCTAGAGAGTACACTTATAAGGCTAAGATTTAGCCGACAGTCTTGAATGCTGAAGATGTTTTTTCTTTTTGAAAAGCAGATTCCTTTGGATTTTGAAAAGCTGACTTGAGTGCTGTAAAACAGATTCCTTTGGCTTTTGAAAAGCTAATTGATTGTTTAGGAAAGCATCTGGTCCTACGGATTCCAATTAAGAATAGTAGAATACCTGTTCAAAAAAAATAATTCTGATTCTTTGAACCTCTATTTTTTTTGAAGGGTCGTTTCCCTATTCTTAATAGGGGTCCAGATAGGCCATGGCTATCCCTTTGGGATTTAGCATATCCCCATTGTTGTCACTACTTCCTATGGAGGAAGCTTCTTCAAGAAGTTGTAATACTTCTCCTTCGTTAGTTTCTTGGCTTTCCATATCCTGTAAAGCCTTCTTTAATTTCTCTTTAAGTGCCTTCTTGCTTTGTGAGGCGCTGGTTGAAGATGCTGTTGTTTTCCCTTTATCAGGGGTTTTTCGTGCTGTTGGTTTGGGGGTCCAACCTTTCACTTTTATCTCTTTGGATAAATATTTAATTCGGTCATGTTCTCCTTTAGCGAAATTCCAAGAGATGATGTAAGAAACTCTCTTCTTGATGAAGAACTTGCATATTTGGATATGTTCTGGGAGGGTTACACACCCTTCCTTTGAACAAAACTCTGTGAATCAATTAAGAAACTGTTGGGGGAGGATTTCTTTGATTCTTCCAAAGTATATCCACCATTTGTAAAACTATCTAGGTATAACAACAACCACCATGGCAGGACAATATTTAATAAACCAGGTGTGTCCTGGCCTAACATATAAAAAATTAAACCACGCCGATTTATAGTCCTACCAATTATAAGTTTGTGGCCTATGCGGCATAGAAAATGCAATAGGGGTATGCAGGTGATCTGCAAACCAATTAAATGGGGTTAATACCCTCTTAATGGTGAATCTAGAATAATCGATATATTCTGGATTTCTTTCATTTATAGAATGCTCGACCTCGATGGAATCAGTGTCTACCAAGATGGCTTCATAATATCGCCTTGTTTTAAGTGAATTCTCTGTATCCACGAAGTTTTTGTCATTGTAGACTGGCATGATGAGATGGTCCAGTAGATATCACTCATATTCTTTATCTAATGCAATAATAGGCATTACCTGAGTGGTAACGAATTTAAATTCTTCCTTGACGGGAGGAGTTGGTATTGTTTTGGCTGCTGTGGGATTTACGGCCTGTACAAAGGTTTCTGGAGCCTTCATGGCGTAACTCTGTTTCGACTGTACCGATGAGCTTGAGGATTGCCCTTTATCAAAAGGTTTATTAGTCTTTAGATCTACCAATCTAGTTGGCATTGGTGGAGGGATCTTTGGAAATTCTGCCAAAGATGCATATTTGTTTTGGAACGGTGACTGTAGTTTCGGTTTTAGTTCAGGCCTCTGTGGGACTGATGGCCTCAAGGGATTTGTTGATGCTGACGGTAAATCAAATGGTCTAGCCATTTTGGTTTGGTCCTGTTTGTTGCCTACTGAGATTTTTCCTAGTGTGGTGGGTCTCATTTTGGCCTTATAAAAATTCTCTTGTTAGAAAATCGGGAAGGGAATTATTTTCTCCTTTGATAAACTCAATTTGAAAATCAAAGCTAGACAAGAGAGCTTGCCATCTAGCAAATATTTATTTTGAAACCAAAATTTTAACATCCTTTTGTAAAATTTCTTTAGCAGATTTTTAATCTAGTCGTAGTAAAAATTCTTTATTGACAAGACCATTTTGAAATTTAGTGATACATAGCACTATAGATAAAACTTCCTTTTTAATAGTGCTATAGTTTTTCTGAGCTTGATTCCATATTCCGAACATAAATCTGACTAACTGTTCAGAAGAATTATTAACCTGTTGCTTCAGAATACCCCCGTACCCTATGTCCAAAGCATCTATTTCAACAATAATAAAGGCTTCTGGGTTAGGAATTCCTAAGCGTGGAAGGTTTTTGACTAATTCTTTAATCTTAATGACAACATTAGTTTGGTCAGAACTCCAAGGAACTAGCGTCTTTTTAAGTCTTTTGTAAAGGGGTTCGCAGACCTGTCTAATGTTTGGGATAAAATCTGCTACATAATTAAGGCTTCCTAAGAACCTTTGAAGCTGGGTTTTATCACTAATCTCGTTAGGGAATTTGGAGGAGAACTCTATAGCTCTACAAATAGGTTTATAACTACCTTGATAAAGATCATTTCCTAAGAATCTTATAGATGTCTGGAAGAGCTTAATTTTTTTGGTGCTAACTACCAAACCATTGATTTTAACAATCTTGAAGAAGGTATCTAGATGCTTGAAACGGGAATCAATATTTTCTGAGTAAATAAGCACATCATCAATATAAACAATCGACATATAACTATAAGTATTGAAAATATTATCCATGATGTTCTGAAACTCTGAAGGAGCATTTTTTAGACCAAATGGTAAAACATTCCATTCATAATGTCCAAATGGGACGTTGAATTCCATTTTGTATTCATCCTTTTCAGCAATTTGAATTTGCCAGAATCCTGAATTCATATCAAATTTACTGTAAAGATTGGCCTTGAAAGTCCTTTTTATGAGATCCATTTTGTTGGGAGTTCCTCGCTCCTTTTCTGCACTGTTATTGACATAAAAGGCCGAGCAACTCCATGGAGAATTTGAGGTTCTGATAATCCCATTTTTTAGAAGATGGTCGATTTCCTTTTTGCAGATTTCCATTATTTCCTGGTTCATTTGGATGGGCCTTGCCTTAGTAGGAATGGCTTGTTCGTTGAAACTAGTAATGTAAGGAAGTTCTACTAAATGTCTCTTTCTTTCCCAAAAAGCATTAGGAAATTCGGAGCAAATTTTTTTTTCAAATCTTTTTTGAAGATTAGCAACTTTAGTAACCATCTCTAGGATTTTTAAAACTTGTTCAATTTTCTTTATTTGAATTTCTTGTTTAAGAAAACAAATGTGTGAAGAAAGTCTGTTAATTTTAAAAGCAGTTCTTTCTTTAATAAGGTTGCCTTCTTCTTGTGAGAGGGGCCTTAATAAGGGGAAAAATAGATTTTGATCTAAAATTGTTGTGCGAATTCCATCAAAATCGCTAATGAAAGGTCGACTTTGATTGACAAAAGGTATTCCTAGAATGATATCCTCAGTGATACCTTTTGTGATGACAAAATCATTAACAAGACAAATGCCATTGTTACAGATATGAGCTTTAGGAAGCTCGTAATGGATCTTCATCTTTTCTCCTGTGGCAGAGTAAAGATGAGAGGTGCTTTTCTGAAGGTACTTAGTGGGTACTAGTCCCTTGACGATACAGTTCTGTCTGCTCCAGTATCAAAGAGTGTGACTCTGTTAAGAATGAAGTCTTTGTTTATGACAATTTTGACGGCGATGTGTTCGCTGTAAGCTTTAATGGCCATAATAGCCGTCCCGGAGGTAGAGGGAGAATTGGAACCGAGGAAGGAATTGGGATCCTTTAGATGATCATTATGAATGATTGGGGAGGCCTTTGGAGATTCAGGTGGGGAGACATTTTTCGGGAGAGACACATTTTTCAGGACTTGATCCGTAATAATGCTAAGTTCCACCCGATCAAGTCTGACCTTTTAGTCTCTGATTTCTCCTTTGAGGGTAGAAATTTCGCCCTTGAGATCAGCTATGGATGGTTCAGTAGGTTTATCGAATCGAGACATAACCTGTTTCATGTTAAAAGGCTGAATTATGGGTTTGGGGGGCTTTTGTTTATTAGAAAGCATCAATCGTTTAAGTTCTAGAAGATATTTATTTCTAGCCTCATCATCCTGAATGTGTTCTATGATATCAAACAGGATTTCTTTGGGATTTCCTGAAATGGCATTAACGGTCTTTTTTGTGCAAGTACAGAAAGTTCTATAACAAGCACATTCTTGGCCGGACTGGGAATGATCGGACTCATATGCGGCGTTGATGAATTCTTCGTCGCTATAGTCGTTACTAGAAGAGCTGAAAGAGTCGGAAGAATCTGATGAGTCCTCCATTATAGGGCCAGTTTTACCGCAAGTCCGACAAGTATCTTTGTTTCTAGAGGTTTTTCGTCTAGTTTTTCTACTAGTCTTGTAAGATTCCTTTTTGAAGGATTCTTTTCTAGGTTGTTTGGATTTTTTGTGAGACTTAAAGGATTTTTTCCTATGTTTTTTACTAGAGGGAGAGGATAGGTTAGTGAACCCAAAATCTTGGCAGAAGGCTCCTAGTCCATATTTGGAAGTGCTATCCTTCTAAAGTTGTTTCTTAAAATTAAGATCGGTGTAGAGGTCTGCCCCTACGGTAGTAATGAGGCTTATTATATCTCTATAGGTTAATATCCTGTAAGGGATTTTTCCCTTGAATCTATCTTTGATCTTGGTCCTAACTTTATCTGTGAACAGAGGAGGAAGACCACTAATAAAACGTTCTTTCCAGAATCATTGTTACAGTCAGGTCGGATCATGATTTTGACTAAAAAGGTATCCTTATACCACCTAAAGTCTGCTAGGTCTTTGCAGGTGAGATTGTTAAGGATTTCTAAACTCCTATCCTAAAATAATTTGGGCTCCCCTATAAAATATCTCGCTATGTGGTATAGGAGAGTGGCACAAGCATTTTCTTTAGCGACCTGCTCAAGAATTTCTTGTCCATTTTCACTTTTGACAACCGTCTCCAAAGCCGTGGCTTCATAGATAAGGTTTTTAATGTCAACTGTGAAATAGTTGTCCCACCAATGTTTTATCATACCAGTGAAACCTGCTACAATAAAGGTGGCTGCCTCTTTATCAGAGGCTCCTCTAATTTTATAAGATGTGATGGCAACACCCATTTCATGGAGTTTGTTATAGATTTGGTGTTCATCCAAACCGTCAACATTCCATTCTGTTATTCCTCTACCATCATGGTTGGAGGTGGAGAGGTAAGGATTTTCTTCAAACTGAACGTCTGGAGGATAAAGTCGTATGTAATAATTTTTCTAAGTAGAAAAACGATCACTGGTGAGCTTAGAAAAAGAGTTCTTTTGGTTGCTGGACTCTCCTTTCTCAGAGATTTTAAACTTGGAAAGCTTTTCATTGATTTGTTCTAAGATTTTCCCCGAGACCTTAAAGTCATCACTGAGATTAGGGAATTTCTCTTTTTGGAACTTAGGGATCTTAAAGATAGGGTTGGTGATAGGATTAAGGCTAAGAGTACGCTTTTCAAAAGTGGGAGAACTAAAAGGAAGCATTGAAGTCTTAGTCTCTCCTATTTGCTGGGAGATAGTGTGAAGGACCTGATTAGTATAGTTGTTTTGTTCAACTATCCTATCTAGGTCTCTGTTGATCGGTGCTGATAGAGGTCTATCATGCTTTTTCTTGAAGGGGGAAACATTGAGGACTTCATTAGAATGAGGATTTTTTATCCCTTCGAGAGGAGGAGTAAAGGATTAAACAACCTTGTTACTCTGCGTATACCATTAATATACCATTTATTAATGATAACGTGCAGGGATTCATTTTGGTTTTCCATTCTCCCAGTGAATTCAAACCATCTAAAGAATTCAATATCGCATCGGAGTCTTTTCATATCTGCTATCCATAGCCGACCAAACTCCTTTTGCTACTCTTTAGAATAAGTACTGGTGTACCATTTTCTTTTTATTGCGTCCTTTGAAAGGTACCAGAGGACTTTAAGAACTTTGAGGTCTGGAGTGTATTCCTCATCAGATTTGATGACTAGTAAACTAGGGTCAGTCTTAATTTTTTGATGAGGTATGATAGAGGGAGGTTCCATATCCGAGGTTGTAGGGCTACCTGGATCATAGGGATTTTTGGGTTCTAGGGATTCTTGAACCCTAGTGTGTTGTTGATAATAAACTTTGGGAACAGGACCTGAGAAGTCAACTCCTCTTATCTTTCCCTTGTCATTATCATTTTCTTCACTTCCTTCCGGGTTCTTTGAGGTAGAAGCTCTGGGTGAGATAGATCTTCTGAAGGAAGAATTTCTAGAGGCTTGTTCTAGGGATTCTTGAACCCTAGTGTGTTGTTGATAATAAACTTTGGGAACAGGACCTGAGAAGTCAACTCCTCATATCTTTCACTTGTCATCATCATTTTCTTCATTTCCTTCCAGCTTCTTTGAGGTGGAAGCTCTGTGTGAGACAGATCTTCTGAAGGAAGAATTTCTAGAGGCTTCAAAGCCTAAGAATTTTAAATCGATGGATCCATCAGGGTGCTGAATAACCCTTTCGACTTGCGATTTTTCCGGATAAGTACGGAGGGGTTGGGTGATAGCATCAAAGTGCCATTCATTGTTGTGTATGATATCATCCCAGACCAGAGCCTTAGGAACAAAGACATTGCTTCTGTCTTTATTTGCTTCCATGAGAGAAGTGACACCCCTAGGGCTTGTGAATTTGGCCTTGGGAGCCAGAGTAGTACCAATAAACCTATAATATACTCGTTATATTATTGCTATTTCTCTAGTATTATCCTTACTGTTCATGTTTTTTGTCTTAACATTAAGTGTCAAAACATCCATGATGTTAGGATCGTTAATATCCATAAAGAAATTTGGGTAGCAATTAAAGTATACCGGGCTGTCGGCTAGGTTACTTTGAATTATGCCTAAGAGAGAATAGTCAAAATTTAAAAGACGAGCATATCTTAGGATAGCACAGACAGGAATATCAAGACCTTGTCTAAAGAGTGGCTTAATAGCCACTTGAACAAGCCCAACATGAAGGTAATTAAACTGACTTTTAAATCGGTTTATGTCAAGCTCATTTAATAATTGAATAATTTCCAAATAATTATTAATGGCGACAGTAGACTCAGAGGTCTTAATGTTATGCTTTTTGAAAAAACAAAATTTGCCAATTTGATAAATCGTATTAAAAGATTCCTCTGGAATACTCCAGTTTTGAAGATCATTTTCAATATTAGCAATCTTGGTTGCTTGAGAAGGCCGGTTAATAGTATTTTTAATATGGTTGTTTAAACTCATTTTGAGAAAATACTGTCTAGAGGCTGACTGGGAATTCTAAGTTTTCACATAAGATAGCATATAACAATACTTATTGATAAATCAACCGATAAAAAATTACATCAGTGTATCTATGGCTTATGGGATCTAGCAAGTCTTAATGGCTGTTACAACGTCTTTCTCATAATGTTATCTTAGCGACGGGACTACCACCAGGGTCGAATTCTCCTCTAAGCTGAGACCACACTTTCAGGCTGACCAACATCTAAAATCGGACATTAATCGAATACTTCAAACACGTAGAGAAAGAGAATACCCCATACTTAAGAAAAATCCCATTATAAGACATGATATATTAAAATAATTTATTTAGAATTTGATTCATAAATAATTTAAAGTAACATGCATCTTATTTGAAAATAGCTTTCCCATGCTCTAGACAGAATATGTATTTAGCTGCTCATGCTAAGTACATATCCTGCCAACCTGGCTTTGATACTTCAAGTTTAGTTTCTTGGATTTCCATATCCTGTAAAGCCTTCTTTAATTTCTCTTTAAGTGCCTTCTTGCTTTGTGAGGCGCTGGTTGAAGATGCTGTTGTTTTCCCTTTATTAGGGGTTTTGGGTGCTGTTGGTTTGGGGGTCCAACCTTTGACTTTTATCTCTTTGGATAAATATTTAATTCGGTCTTGTTCTCCTTTAGCAAAATTCCAGGAGATGATGTAAGAAACTCTCTTCTTGATGAAGAACTTGTACATTTGGATATGCCCTAGGAGGGTTACACACCCTTCCTTTGAACAAAACTCTGTGAATCGATTAAGAAACTGTTGGGGGAGGATTTCTTTGATTCCTCCAAAGTATATCCACCATTCGTAAAACCATCTAGGTATAATGGCATCCACCATGGCAGGACAATATTTGATAAACCAGGTGTGTCCTGGCCTAACATATAAAAAATTAAACCACGCCGACTTATAGTCGTACCAATTATAAGTTTGTGGCCTATGCAGCATAGATAATGCAATAGGGGTATGCAGGTGATCTACAAACCAATTAAATAGGGTTAATACCCTCTTAATGGTGGACCTAGAATAATCGATATATTCTGGATTTCTTTCATTCATAGAATGTTCGACCTCGATGGAATCAGTGTCTACCAAGATGGCTTCATAATATCGCCTTGTTTTAAGTGGATTCTCTGTATCCACGAAGTTTTTGTCATTGCAGACTGGCTTGATGAGCTGGTCAAGTGGATATCCCTCATATTCTTTATCTAATGCAATAATAGGCATTACTTGAGTGGTAATGAATTTAAATTCTTCCTTGACGGGAGGATTTGGTATTGTTTTGGCTGCTGTGGGATTTATGGCCTGTGCAAAGGTTTCTAGAGCCTTCATGGTGTAACTCTGTTTCGACTGTATCGATGAGTTTGAGGATTGCCCTTTATCAAAAGGTTTATTAGTCTTTAGATCTACCAATCTAGTTGGCATTGGTGGAGGGAGCTTTGGAAATTCTGCCAAAGCTGCATATTTGTTTTGGAACGGTGACTGTAGTTCTGGTTTTAGTTCAGGCCTCTGCGGGACTGATGGCATCAAGGGATTTGTAGAGGCTGACGGTAAATCAAATGGTCTAGCCATTTTGGTTTGGTCCTGTTTGTTGCCTACTAAGATTTTTCCAAGTGTGGCGGGTCTCATTTTGGCCCTGTAAAAATTCTCTTGTTAGAAAATTGGGAAGGGAATTATTTTCTCCTCTAATAAACTCAATTTGATAAAGGGCAATCCTCAAGCTCATCGGTACAGTCGAAATAGAGTTACGCCATGAAGGCTCCAGAAACCTTTGCACAGGCCGTAAATCCCATAGCAGCCAAAACAATACCAACTCCTCCCGTCAAGGAAGAATTTAAATTTGTTACCACTCAGGTAATGCCTATTATTGCATTAGATAAAGAATATGAGTGATATCCACTGGACCAGCTCATCAAGCCAGTGTACAATGACAAAAGGATATTAAAAATTTGGTTTCAAAACCGCATTCAAAGGCTTGTAATTTATTACAAGCCTGGGAGTTCCTCGCTCCTTTTCTGCACTGTTATTGACATAAAAGGCATAGCAACTCCATGGAGAATTTGAGGTTCAGATAATCCCATTTTTTAGAAGATGGTCGATTTCCTTTTTGCAGATTTCCATTTAGAGGCTACTGGTAAATCTAAGTTTTCACATAAGATAGCATATAACAATACTTATTGATAAATCAACCTATAATAAATTACATCAGTATATCTATGGCTTATGGGATCTAGTAAGTATTAATGTTTGTTACAACGTCTTTCTCATAATGTTATCTTAGCAACGGGACTACCAATAGGGTCGAATGCTCCTCTAAGCTGAGACCACACTTTCAGGCTGACCAACGTCTACCAATTAAAGGATGTTAGTGATTATTTGAAAATGAAAGCAGTAAAGATAAGAGTAAGCAGTAAAGAAAGAGTAATGATTAAAACAACTTACAAAATTTATTTAAACTTCAATGGAAAACATTACAAGAGAAGAGTTTAGGCGGGAGAAAGAATTTCTTATCTAGGAAATTTTTCTGATGCCTTCTCTAGTAACACAACAAGTCTTATAGAGACAAGAGAAATAAAGATTATACATCTAGAGAGTACACTTATAAGGCTAAGATTTAGCCGACAGTCTTGAATGCTGAAGATGTTTTTTCTTTTTGAAAAGCAGATTCCTTTGGATTTTGAAAAGCTGACTTGAGTGCTGTAAAGCAGATTCCTTTGGCTTTTGAAAAGCTAATTGATTGTTTAGGAAAGCATCTGGTCCTACGGATTCCAATTAAGAATAGTAGAATACCTGTTCAAAAAAAATAATTCTGATTCTTTGAACCTCTATTTTTTTTGAAGGGTCGTTTCCCTATTCTTAATAGGGGTCCAGATAGGCCATGGCTATCCCTTTGGGATTTAGCATATCCCCATTGTTGTCACTATTCCTCATCAGATTTGATGACTAGTAAACTAGGGTCAGTCTTAATTTTTTGATGAGGTATGATAGAGGGAGGTTCCATATCCGAGGTTGTAGGGCTACCTGGATCATAGGGATTTTTGGGTTCTAGGGATTCTTGAACCCTAGTGTGTTGTTGATAATAAACTTTGGGAACAGGACCTGAGAAGTCAACTCCTCTTATCTTTCCCTTGTCATTATCATTTTCTTCACTTCCTTCCGGGTTCTTTGAGGTAGAAGCTCTGGGTGAGATAGATCTTCTGAAGGAAGAATTTCTAGAGGCTTGTTCTAGGGATTCTTGAACCCTAGTGTGTTGTTGATAATAAACTTTGGGAACAGGACCTGAGAAGTCAACTCCTCTTATATTTCACTTTTCGTCATCATTTTCTTCATTTCCTTCCGGCTTCTTTGAGGTAGAAGCTCTGTGTGAGACAGATCTTCTGAAGGAAGAATTTCTAGAGGCTTTAAAGCCTAAGAATTTTAAATCGATGGATCCATCAGGGTGCTGAATAACCCTTTCGACTTGCGATTTTTCCGGATAAGTACGGAGGGGTTGGGTGATAGCATCAAAGTGCCATTCATTGTTGTTTATGATATCATCCCAGACCAGAGCCTTAGGAACAAAGACATTGCTTCTGTCTTTATTTGCTTCCATGAGAGAAGTGACACCCCTAAGGCTCGTGAATTTGGCCTTGGGAGCCAGAGTAGTACCCATAAACCTATAATATACTCTGTATATTATTGCTATTTCTCTAGTATTATCCTTACTGTTCATGTTTTTTGTCTTAACATTAAGTGTCAAAACATCCATGATGTTAGGATCGTTAATATCCATAGAGAAATTTGGGTAGCAATTAAAGTATACCGGGCTGTCGGCTAGGTTACTTTGAATTATGCCTAAGAGAGAATAGTCAAAATTTAAAAGACGAGCATATCTTAGGATAGCACAGACAGGAATATCAAGACCTTGTCTAAAGAGTGGCTTAATAGCCACTTGAACAAGCCCAACATGAAGGTAATTAAACTGACTTTTAAATCGGTTTATGTCAAGCTCATTTAATAATTGAATAATTTCCAAAGAATTATTAATGGCGACAGTAGACTCATAGGTCTTGATGTTATGCTTTTTGAAAAAACTAAATTTGCCAATTTGATAAATCATATTAAAAGATTCCTCTGGAATACTCCAGTTTTGAAGATCATTTTCAATATTAGCAATCTGGGTTGCTTGAGAAGGCCGGTTAATAGTATTTTTAATATGGTTGTTTAAACTCATTTTGAGAAAATACTGTCTAGAGGCTGACTGGGAATTCTAAGTTTTCACATAAGATAGCATATAACAATACTTATTGATAAATCAACCGATAAAAAATTACATCAGTGTATCTATGGCTTATGGGATCTAGCAAGTCTTAATGGCTGTTACAACGTCTTTCTCATAATGTTATCTTAGCGACGGGACTACCACCAGGGTCGAATGCTCCTCTAAGATGAGACCACACTTTTAGGCTGACCAACATCTAAAACCGGACATTAATCGAATATTTCAAACACGTAGAGAAAGAGAATACCCCATACTTAAGAAAAATCCCATTATAAGACATGATATATTAAAATAATTTATTTAGAATTTGATTCATAAATAATTTAAAGTAACATGCATCTTATTTGAAAATAGCTTTCCCATGCTCTAGACAGAATATGTATTTAGATGTTTATGCTAAGTACATATCCTGCCAACCTGGCTTTGATACTTCAAATTTAGTATCTTGGATTTCCATTTCCTGTAAAGCCTTCTTTAATTTCTCTTTAAGTGCCTTCTTGCTTTGTGAGGCGCTGGTTGAAGATGCTGTTGTTTTCCCTTTCTCAGGGTTTTTTGGTGCTGTTGGTTTGGGGGTCCAACCTTCGACTTTTATCTCTTTGGATAAATATTTAATTCGATCTTGTTCTCCTTTAGCGAAATTCCAGGAGATGATGTAAGAAACTCTTTTCTTAATGAATAACTTGCACATTTTGATATGCTCTGGGAGGGTTACACACCTTTCCATTGAACAAAACTCTGTGAATCGATTAAGAAATTGTTGGGGGAGGATTTCTTTGATTCCTCCGAAGTATATCCACCATTCGTAAAACCATCTAGGTATAACGACATCCACCATGGAAGGATAATATTTAATAAACTAGGTGTGTCCTGGCCTAACATATAAAAAATCAAACCACGACGACTTATAGTCGTACCAATTATAAATTTGTGGCCTATGCGGCATAGATAATGCAATAGGGGTATGCAGGTGATCTGCAAACCAATTAAATGGGGTTAAAACCCTCTTAATGGTGAACCTAGAATAATCGATATATTCTGGATTTCTTTAATTCATAGAATGCTCGACCTCGATGGAATCAGTGTCTACCAAGATGGCTTCATAATATCGCCTTGTTTTAAGTGGATTCTCTGTATCCATGAAGTTTTTGTCATTGTAGACTGGCTTGATGAGCTGGTCAAGTGGATATCCCTCATATTCTTTATCTAATGCAATAATAGGCATTACCTGAGTGGTAACGAATTTAAATTTTTCCTTGACGGGAGGAGTTGGTATTGTTTTGGCTGCTGTGGGATTTACGGCCTGTGAAAAGGTTTCTGGAGCCTTCATGGCATAACTCTGTTTCGACTGTACCGATGAGCTTGAGGATTGCCCTTTATCAAAAGGTTTATTAGTCTTTAGATCTACCAATCTAGTTGGCATTGGTGGAGGGAGCTTTGGAAATTCTGCCAAAGCTGCATATTTGTTTTGGAACAGTGACTATAGTTCTGGTTTTAGTTTAGGCCTCTGCGGGACTGATGGCATCAAGGGATTTGTAGATGCTGACGGTAAATCAAATGGTCTAGCCATTTTGGTTTGGTCCTGTTTGTTGCCTACTGAGATTTTTCCCAGTGTGGTGGGTCTCATTTTGCCCTGTAAAAATTCTCTTGTTAGAAAATCGGGAAGGGAATTATTTTCTCCTTTGATAAACTCAATTTGATAAAGGGCAATTCTCAAGCTCATCAGTACAGTCGAAACAGAGTTACGCCATGAAGGCTCCAGAAACCTTTGCACAGGCCGTAAATCCCACAACAGCCAAAACAATACCAACTCCTCCCGTCAAGGAAGAATTTAAATTCGTTACCACTCAGGTAATTCCTATTATTGCATTAGATAAAAAATATGAGGGATATCCACTGGACCAGCTCATCAAGCCAGTCTACAATGACAAAAGGATGTTAAAAATTTGGTTTCAAAACCGCATTCAAAGGCTTGTAATATATTACAGGCCTGGGAGTTCCTCGCTCCTTTTCTGCACTATTATTGACATAAAAGGCATAGCAACTCCATGGAGAATTTGAGGTTCAGATAATCCCATTTTTTAGAAGATGGTCGATTTCCTTTTTGTAGATTTCCATTTAGAGGCTACTGGGAAATCTAAGTTTTCACATAAGATAGCATATAACAATACTTATTGTTAAATCAACCTATAATAAATTACATCAGTATATCTAAGGCTTATGGGATCTAGCAAGTCTTAATGGCTGTTACAACGTCTTTCTCATAATGTTATCTTAGCGACGGGACTACCAACAGGGTCGAATGCTCCTCTAAGATGAGACCACACTTTCAGGCTGACCAACGTCTACCAATTAAAGGATGTTAGTGATTATTTGAAAATGAAAGTAGTAAAGATAAGAGTAAGCAGTAAAGAAAGAGTAATGATTAAAACAACTTACAAAATTTATTTAAACTTCAATGGAAAACATTACAAGAGAAAAGTTTAGGCGGGAGAAAGAATTTCTTATCTAGGAAATATTTATGATGCCTTCTCTAGTGATACAACAAGTATTATATAGACAAGAGAAATAAATATAATACATCTAGAGAGTACACTTATAAGGCTAAGATTTAGCCGACAGTCTTGAATGCTGAAGATGCTTTTTCTTTTTGAAAAGCAAATTCCTTTGGCTTTTGAAAAGCTGACTTGAGTGCTGTAAAGCAAATTCCTTTGGCTTTTGAAAAGATAATTGATTGCTTTAGGAAAGCATCTGGTCCTACGGATTCCAATTAGGAATAGTAGAATGCCTCTTCAAAAAAAATAATTCCAATTCTTTGAACCTCTACTTTTTTTTGAAGGGTCGTTTCCCTATTCTTAATAGGGGTCCAGATAGGCCATGGCTATCCCTTTGGGATTTATCATATCCCCATTGTTGTCACTACTTCCTGTGGAGGAAGCTTCTTCTAGAAGTTGTAATACTTCTTCTTCGTTAGTTTCTTGGATTTCTATATCCTGTAAAGCCTTCTTTAATTTCTCTTTAAGTTCCTTCTTGCTTTGTGAGGCGCTGGTTGAAGATGCTGTTTTTTTCCCTTTATCCGGGGTTTTTGGTGCTGTTGGTTTGGGAGGGTTACACACCCTTCCTTTGAACAAAACTCTGTGAATCGATTAAAAAACTTTTGGGCGAGGATTTCTTTGATTTCTCCAAAGTATATCCACCATTCGTAAAACCATCTAGGTATAACGGCATCCACCATGGCAGGACAATATTTAAGAAACCAGGTGCGTCCTGGACTAACATATAAAAAATTAAACCACGCCGACTTATAGTCGTACCAATTATAAGTTTGTGGCCTATGCAGCATAGATAATGCAATAGGGGTATGCAGGTGATCGTCAAACCAATTAAATGGGCTTAATACCCTCTTAATGGTGAACCTAGAATAATCGATATATTCTGGATTTCTTTCATTCACAGAAATGAGCTGGTCCAGTGGATATCCCTCATATTCTTTATCTAATGCAATAATAGGCATTACCTGAGTGGTAACGAATTTAAATTTTTCCTTGACGTGAGGAGTTGGTATTGTTTTGGCTGCTGTGGGATTTACGTCCTGTGCAAAGGTTTCTGGATCCTTCATGGCGTAACTCTGTTTCGACTGTACCAATGAGCTTGAGGATTGCCCTTTATCAAAAGGTTTATTAGTCTTTAGATCTACCAATATAGTTAGCATTGGTGGAGGGAGCTTTGGAAATTCTACCAAAGCTGCATATTTGTTTTGGAACGGTGACTGTAGTTCCGGTTTTAGTTCAGGCCTCTGTGGGACTGATGGCCTCAAGGGATCTGTTGATGCTGACGGTAAATCAAATGGTCTAGCCATTTTGATTTGGTCCTGTTTGTTGCCTACTGAGATTTTTCCCTATGTGGTGGGTCTCATTTTGGCCTTGTAAAAATTCCGTTGTTAGAAAATCGGGAAGGGAATTATTTTCTCCTTTGATAAACTCAATTTGAAAATCAAAGATAGACAGGAGATCTTGGCATCTAGCAAATATTTGTTTTGAAACAAAAATTTTAACATCCTTTTGTAAAATTTCTTTAGCAGATTTGCAATCTACTCGTAGTAAAAATTCTTTATTGACAAGATCATCCTGAAATTTAGTGATACATAGCACTATAGATAAAACTTCCTTTTTAACAATGTTATAGTTTTTCTGAGCTTGATTCCATATTTCGCACGTAAATCTGACTAACTATTCAGAAGAATTATTAACCTGTTGCTTCAGAATACCCCCGTACCCTATCTCCGAAGCATCTATTTCAACAATCATAAAGGCTTCTGGGTTAGGAATTCCTAAGCATGGAAGGTTTTTGACTGATTCTTTAATCCTAATGACAACATTAGTTTGGTCAGAACTCTAAGGAACTGGCGTCTTTTTAAGTCTTTTGTAAAGGGGTTCGCAGACCTGTCTAATGTTTGGGATAAAATCTGCTACATAATTAAGGCTTCCTAAGAACCTTTGAAGCTGGGTTTTATCACTAATCTCATTAGGGAATTTGGAGGAGAACTCTATAGCTCTACAAATAGGTTTATAACTACCTTGATAAAGATCATGTCCTAAGAATCTTATAGATGTCTGGAAGAGCTTCAGTTTTTTGGTGCTAACTACCAAACCATTGATTTTAACAATCTTGAAGAAGGTATCTAGATGCTTGAAACGGGAATCAATATTTTCTGAGTAACTAAGCACATCATCAATATAAACAATCGACATATAACTATAAGGATTGAAAATATTATTCATGATGTTCTGAAACTCTGAAGGAGCATTTTTTAGACCAAATGGTAAAACATTCCATTCATAATATCCAAATGGGACGTTGAAGGCCATTTTGTATTCATCCTTTTCAGCAATTTGAATTCGCCAGAATCCTAACTTCATATCAAATTTACTGTAAATATTGGCCTTAAAAGTCCTTTTTAAAAGATCCCTTTTGTTAGGAATCGGATGTCTGATCCATTTCAAAACCGCGTTCAAAGGCTTGTAATTTATTACAAGCCCAGGAGTTCCTCGCTCCTTTTCTGCACTGTTATTGACATAAAAGGCATAGCAACTCCATGGAGAATTTAAGGTTCTGATAATCCCATTTTTTAGAAGATGGTCGATTTCCTTTTTGCAGATTTCCATTATTTCCTGGTTCATTTGGATGGGCCTTGCCTTAGTAAGAATGGCTTGTTCGTTGAAATCAGTAATGTAAGGAAGTTCTACTAAATGTCTTTTTCTTTCCCAAAAAGCATTAGGAAATTCGGAGCAAATTTCTTTTTCGAATCTTTTTTGAAGATTAGCAACTTTAGTAACCATCTCTGGGGTTTTTAAAACTTGTTCAATTTTCTTTATTTGAATTTCTTGTTTAAGAAAACAAATGTGTGAAGAAAGTCTGTTAATTTTAAAAGCAGTTCTTTCTTTAATAAGGTTGACTTCTTCTTGCGAGAGGGGCCTTAATAAGGGGAAAAATAGATTTTGATCTAAAATTGTTGTGCGAATTCCATCAAAATCGCTAATGAAAAGTCGAATTTGATTGACAAAAGGTATTCCTAGAATGATATCCTCAGTGATACCTTCAGTGATGACAAAATCGTTAACAAGACAAATGCCATTGTTACAGATATGAGCTTTAGGAAGCTCGTAATGGATCTTTATCTTTTCTCCTGTGGCAGAGTAAAGATGAGAGGTGCTTTTCTGAAGGTACTTAGTGGGTACTAGTCCCTTGACGATACAGTTGCTGTCTGCTCCAGTATCAAAGAGTGCGACTCTGTTAAGAACGAAGTCTTTGTTTATGACAATTTTTACGGCGATGTGTTCGTTGTAAGCTTTAATGGATGTAATAGCCGTCCTGGAGGTAGAGGGAGAATCAGAACCGAGGAAGGAATTGGGATCCTTTAGATGATCATTATGAATGATTGGGGAGGCCTTTGGAGACTCAGGTGGGGAGACATTTTCCGGGGGAGACACATTTTTCAGGACTTGATCCGTAATAATGCTAAGTTCCACCCGATCAAGTCTGACCTTTAAGTTTCTGATTTCTCCTTTGAGGGTAGAAATTTCACCCTTGAGATCAGCTATGGATGGTTCAGTAGGTTTATCGAATCGAGACATAACCCGTTTCATGTTAAAAGGCTGAATTATGGGTTTGGGGGGCTTTTCTTCGTGAGAAAGCATCAATAGTTTGAGTTCTAGAAGATATTTATTTCTAGCCTCATCATCCTGGATGTGTTCTATGATGTCAAACAGGATTTCTTTGGGATTTCCTGAAATGACATTAACGGTCTTTTTGTGCAAGTATAGAAAGTTCCATTACAAGCACATTCCTGGCCGGACTGGGATTGATCGGACTCATATGCGGCGTTGATGAATTCTTCGTCGCTATAGTCATTACTAGAAGAGCTGAAAGAGTAGGAAGAATCTGATGAGTCCTCCATTATAGAGAATAATTTCTCTTTGGTTTCTTCAGAGAGGCCCCATTGGTTGATCTTATTCTTTTTGCCTGACTTACAGTCTTTAGCTCTATGGCCAGTTTTACCGCAAGTCCAACAAGTATCTTTGTTTCTAGAGGGTTTTCGTCTAGTTTTTCTACTAGTCTTGTAAGATTCCCTTTTGAAGGATTCTTTTCTAGGTTGTTTGGATTTTTTGTGAGACTTAAAGGATTTTTTCCTATGTTTTTTACTAGAGAGAGAGGATAGGTTAGTGAACCCAAAATCTTGGTAGAAGGTTCCTAGTCCATATTTGGAAGTGCTATCCTTCTTAAGTTGTTTCTTAAGCATAAGATCGGTGCAGAGGTCTACCCCTACGTTCTTTCCAGAAGTCATTGTTATAGTCAGGTCGGATAATGATTTTGACTACAAAGGTATCCTTATACCACCTAAAGTCTGCTAGGTCTTTGCAAGTGAGATTGTTAAGGATTTCTAAACTCCTATCCTGAAATAATTTGGGCTCCCCTATAAAATGTCTTGCTATGTGGTATAGGAGAGTGGCTCAATCACCTTCTTTAGCGAACTGCTCAAGAATTTCTTGTCCATTTTCACTTTTGACAACCGTCTCCATAGCCGTGGCTTCATAGATAAGGTTTTTAATGTCATCTGTGAAATAGTTGTCCCACCAATATTTTATCATACTAGTGAAACCTGCTACAATCATGGTGGCTGCCTCTTTATCAGAGGCTCCTCTAATTTTATAAGCTGTGATGGCAACACCTATTCATGGAGTTTGTTATAGATTTGGTGTTCAGCCAAACCATCAACATTCCATTCTGTTATTTCTCTACCATCATGGTTGGAGGTGGAGAGGTAAGGATTTTCTTCAAACTGAACGTCTGGAGGATAAGGTCGTTTGTAATAATTTTTCTTAGTAGAAAAACGATCACTGGTGAGCGTAGAAAGAGAGTTCTTTTGGTAGATGGACTCTCCTTTCTCAGAGATTTTAAACTTGGAAAGCTTTTCATTGATTTGTTCTAAGATTTTCCCCAAGACCTTTAAGTCATCACAGAGATTAGGGAATTTCTCTTTTTGGAACTTAGGGATCTTAAAGATAGGGTTGGTGATAGGATTATGGCTATGAGTGCCCTTTTCAGAAGTGGGAGAACTAAAAGGAAGCATTGAAGTCTTAGTCTCTCCTATTTGCTGGGAGATAGTGTGAAGGACCTGATTAGTATAGTTGTTTTGTTCAACTATCCTATCTAGGTCTCTATTGATCGGTGCTAATAGTGGTCTATCATGTTTTTTCTTGAAGGGGGAAACATTGAGGACTTCATTAGAATGAGGAATTTTTATCCCTTCGAGAGAAGGGGTAACGGATTCAACAACCTTGTTACTCTGCGTATACCATTTATTAATGATAACATACAGGGATTCATTTTGGTTTTCCATTCTCCCAGTGAATTCAAACCATCTAAAGAAATCAATATAACAATATAAGGAACTGATTCATGCTGAGAGTTGAGAACTTACTTGAAATGTTCATGATATGATCATACATATAGAACTGCGAAGTGATAACTGATGCAGCAAAATCCCAAGAGTTACCAAGGATGGGATAAAGTATGTAACTTCTCATTAGAAATTGTCCTCAACAAAACACATATAGGAATTAAAAATGACTTCATGGCATCACCAAGTACATTATGTAAGAAATAATCACAAGACAATGAGAATAAGGACGTGCAAAGGGTATTACAGTGTCTAAGTTGGAAACTTGGAAAACTAAGCTCATTCACTGAACCCTTATGAACTGAATCATGACTAAATATTTGAATCAAAGACATGATGCATAGATTGAAATGAATTCACAACTTGCATGGACGTGAATGAACTACCTCATGGAATAACCATATTCATGAAACTTCGGATAGTGAGACTAGATGGAAAGTTAGGAAAACTATAAGAGCTTATTCGTCTGATTGCTAAACTGAATTGTTGGCTATACAGACCGAATCATGCTGAAAGTTTATACTCACTTGGAGTATTTCTTCAATACTCTTTGAAAGAAGTTCTAATAATATGATCAAAGAATTCTTGGGAGTAATCTGAATAAGGAATCTCAATATGGATACAACTCTATAACATGGATTATATGCCTATTAGACATAGTCTAGGATATAATTATTAGGCCTTTGGCAATGCAACTGCCCACATCAAGCTTAGTCCCACTTCTTAAATATTCGCATGGGTACATATAACTACTCCATCCAAAGTCTGAGTTGAGATACATACTCTCACCATGTTCAAGCCTAACTTGAAATCACAAAGTACTGTATATAAAACCAAAGTACTAGTATAAACCATAAATTCAATACCCCATGCGTGTTTCACAACTCCCATCTTAAGAATAATTCTTCTTACCACCTCAATAACTAAATTCAACCTCTTACTTGGAATTTACTAACGCACAATACATTCATCCACTTATATCCAACATGACATTCAAGCCTATCATTATAATAACATATAAACTTTTGGTCAACCGACCCACTTTGGAATTTTACCACATTCTCTAACACCTTTTGTTAATAATAATTTCCATACACTATCCCCAAGAAGACACACTTAGAATTCTCAATTAACCATAACATATACCAAAAGCTTTACCCCAGTCTTTCTTCGACCTTATAACCTTATATAAATAAGCATAAAACAATCTTTTCCTAATACAGAACATTTACTCTCTCCCATCTAAAAATATTATTCAATACCACAATCTTGACATAAGGAGAGGTCACTAAAAGGTTAGAACATGAGGACATGAAGCATGAAATAATACTATGCATAATCTTAACACTTAATCGAGGGCTAAGAAACAGAGTATCAACAGCATAAATTCATTACAGAGATCAAACCTGAGGGCATACATGCCATAAATTTAAATTTTCATTGGTCATTAAGAGTACATCACGAGTTATGGGAACTGAGCATACTATAAAACATAAGTACATGTGTCATGAGCTGCATGACCTGAGTTTGGAGTTCATAAATTCATACAATATGATTGGGATTGCTGAGTGAACTGGAACTCCTTTTAATAGGAATTGGAAGCGTACATAATTCTATTGAAAGTACATGAATATAAGATATGATCATGGAGTTGACATATAAGGCATGCGTAGATATTGTGATGACTAAAGTACAAAACTTTGTACTAAGATAAGAATGGGTCAGTCATCTTCCTCTCCTAGTGTTGTTCTATAACACATTGGCATCACTATTAGAATCTGAAAACTTGACTTGGTTTCTTGTTTTATCATCTCCCCCTTAGATATAAGCTATCATTCTAAGTTTGTGGACCTCTTTAATAAACTCTAAATTAAACTGCAACCACTTTAGTCTAGATTTTGAGATATAACAATACACATAAACAATAAAGTCACCTTAAAAGACTATATCTTAAAGTGTAAAACCCACTGCTACTATTTACTACTGAGATACAACTCTTAGCTTTCTATAGCCCATAACTTAGCTAGTAAGAATATCATATACTACATTACTAGACTTATTTGCACTTAGAAACTCAAGGATACTTCCTAAGCACACACACATTAGAAACTTAGAAATAATACAATCCCATATCACCTTGGGTACACCTCTAGATAATAACCACACCATCATGCTTAACTTTGAATCAATAAACTTAAATTCTTGCGTACATTATTTTAAGCTTACTAGTCACCTTTCATACAATTAGCCTCGTCGATACATAATATACTAAATTCAGATAAACACTATCCCTACTTTACTGCTTGTAAACTTCTGGGTTCATACTTTTAACTCTAGATCATATGCTATCATAGGATTCCAAGAAGGGATCTGAGAGAACATGTGACTTTAGCTTAGTGCATGATTTTCATAAACATGAATGAAATATTTCCTTAGAACATAAAGGCACTAATAGGATTCTTTTTGATCCCACATGCAATCTCATAACTGTCTGAGAAAACTCTATCAGTAGAAATTTAATCTTGACTATTTTTATTAGCTCAAAATAAGGCATAGTTGGTATGAATGGAGTAAGATGAGAATCAGTATAAGTTTCTTAGTGAACATCTCTATTGCACGATCTAGGATATGAAAGAAGGGAAACTTTTCATAAATTTCTTATAGCCTCTCGAAGAAAATTATAGATATATCTGTACTGTTTCATAAGACTCTAATAGCCATGACTTCATAGGAACCCTAGGAGACTTGAGCCTTGGGCTCTAATACCAAGTTTGTCACTACCTGAGGCTACCCCCTAGTCATAACACGGTGCTTAAAATGACAACTAATACCAATCTAACCCATGTACTGGTATACTACTTAAGCAACTGATTTAAATTGTATATAAATGCTAAATTTACTGAGTGAAAACATAATCATGGGGAAATTTGAATAAGTATAATACTGATAAAGCTTACAACATGATAAAACTGAAGAAAAAACTTGAATTACATAGTATAACTCTGACTGACTATCTATAAAGCCTATATTATGCTGACTATAGATAGCTGGGACATATGTAATACCCCAAACTTTCTTTAAGTCAAATCTAGTCTCCAGAAGAGTTAGTGATGACTTCCTAAATGATTAATGTTTAAACCAGATAGAATTTTCTTAATTTTGACTTTTTATCATGTGGGAAATGAAATTATATTTTCAACGATACCAATTTCGTCCAAATCTGGTATCAGAGTAAAGAATTATGGACGTTTTACGCAGGACTGTTGGAACTGCTCAGAAGCGATGGTCAGACCCACGGACCATCGAGCTAGCGATGGACCATTGACCAAACCATCATAGGCAAGACAGTAAGTCAATATTCTAGATAAGGTACGACGGACAAGTTGATGGACCATCGCCCAAGCCGTCGATACTAAGGCAGTAAGTCCCTATTCTAGTCTAAGTGTGATGGTCAGGCCGACAGACCATTGAGCCAGTGATGGACCATCAGACGAGCCATTGCAGATCCCGTTTAGTTATTTTTAAGCCATTTTTAAAAAGGTATTTGGGTATTTTCCCACCTTTTTAACCCTTAATTATACCAGACCATAGCTCCAACTTCATTATTTATTCACGACACCAAATTAGGGTTTATCTCAAAGATCAATCCCCAAGAACAAGAAATCCGAGGTGCTTAATTCCAAGTCAAGAACTCAAGCTTTCCTCCACCAATATTTAAGAAATCATCCACCCAAGTATGTCAAGTGTTCATTCATGGATTCTTTTCATCCATGAAACTCAAGAATCCAATTATAAATTATAAATTATGATGTTTAGGTTGTGGATTGATTATGATCTTGTTGATGTTGTGTATGATACCCAAGTTGGAATCGTTAAATATGTTTTCATTAATTTATACTAGCATGTGGATTGAAATCTACTAAATTGTGTTGATTTATGCAACCATGATGAATTAATTTAATGTCCATGCCTAAGCTTATAGTTATGCATGCAAGGTGTTTGATAAAATGCCTAAGAGAATAGGAAATATGCCTTATGACTCAATTGTGACCAAAATGATGAACCTATGTTTTACCCTTATGTTCAAAATGACTTCCATGTAATTGTTATGCATTGGAATTGTTTGATGGGTTGTTCACGAGATTAGCCTATGAAATTATGATATGTTTATATGCTTTCCTATTCATGTACCAAATCATGATAATCAAGTGCCTTATGAAATTCCCTAATGATTGTATTATGGATTGTTGATTATGGCCGTGAGTCCAGGAAATGTCATGTCTTATCAGTTTCTTGCTATCGAGTCCTGGGGGTACTTGTACCTGACAATTTAGCTGTGTGCCTAGAGCTAGTGTCAATTTTTAGGATACTCTCAATCAATCTATGTTCAGTAGAATTCAGTCAGTCTCATGACTCAAGAAAACTCAGTAAACTCTGTCCAGTCAATTCAGTATAATTAATTCAGTGTCTAATCAGATCGGAGTAGGATTCAGTGCCGAGTGAGCACAAGAATGGGAATTCACCTGCGAGTAGAGGGTGTGATTCTTAGAAGCAATCCTTGCACTTTAAAACTACGTGGACAGTGTAGGTTGAGATATATAATTTGTTAGATGAGGGTTGATGAGGTGGCTTAACTTGTTAGATGAGGGTCCTACCATTCTCCTTAGAGTACCTGTTAGATGAGGGATCACTCCCAGCTTGTCCTTACCAGTGGTGCGGTATTGACACCCTTCTAATTAGGGTTACAGATTAGACCCCAACTTAGCTACATTGCTTTAATTGGGGCACTGCCCAAATTTACAATTTTAGTCTTAGTCTCAGTAATAGAACTCAGATAGTTCTATAAAATTCAGGATTGTTTGATACAATCATCTTAAAATAGTACAAAACTTAGTTCCATTATAACCTAGACGGTCAGATACAGTTGCTCAGTATTATTTATCAGTACTCATGTTATCAGTATTCAGACTCAGTAGTCAGTATCATCACGAATTCAGTTACAGTCCTTTATTCATACATATATTCTCACGTTTATGTTATACAATCGATTAACATAGTTCATGCATATAAAACCTTATATTCATCCTACCTCACTTGCATTCCAGTGTATTCAATCGTACTGACACATTTGCATTATTATGTATTATACTATAGGTTCAGAAGCACGAGCTCCAGAGCATCAGTAGCATTCCTGTCTCAGTAGTCAAGTTAGCATTGAGTCCTCATCCTTCGAGGACATGATCATTTCTGTATTATTACATTACTTAGTTTATTTCAGTTGTTGGAGTTTGTTGGGGACATATCCCATCAACTTATTATTCAGACAGTTCAGTTTTAGATGCTTTTAGACTATAGTATGTTCAGATAATTTATTTTAGTTCATGTTTTGGTATTGATATACCATACTCTCAGATAGTATGTTTTATCCATTTTGAACCTTATGGGATATTTTAGTCTATTATTTTTATATTTTACATGATGTCATATAGTATACAGGTACAAATATCAGTCATGGGCTAGCTTGTGGTCTTTCAGGGTCATGAGCACCGTGTCGCACTTCGGGTACTATATTAGGGGCATTATAAACTTGGTATCAGAGCCTAAGGTTCAATAGTGTCCTTGAAAGTCTGAAACTCGCATCTAGTAGAGTCTTGTACATGGGTGTGTTGCGCACTACATTTATGTGCAAGAAGCTATAATTAGGAACCGTTTCCTATTTTTTAGTATTTATGTCTTGCCAGTGAGCATAATCTCAAGTTAATCTCTCAGTTTAATCCCTTTCTCTTCCATTTACAGAACATGCCTCCCAAGAAGAGAACTGGGAATCAGTCAGACCCTCAGTCCGGAAATTATTTGGGCGAGCATGTCTCTCATGCAGAGTGTAAAGCTGCATTCACTACTCTTTCTCAGTAAATTATTTCTCAAATTAATGACCAACTGTCTTTCCGACAAACCCAGTAGACAATTCAGCTGTAAATTCAGGACTTCACCCAAATGAATCCTCCATCCTTTTTCTGGTCTAAGTCAGATGAGGACCCTCAGGAATTTCTTGATCAAGTTCAGAAGGTTCTGGACATCATGGGGGTTACTCCTAGTAAGAGTGCTGAGCTAGCTGTATATTAATTATAGGATATTGCTCACGCTTGGTTCAAACAATGAAAGTCAGAGAGGTCAGTTGATGCAGGGTCTATTAAGTGTGAGGAGTTTGTTACTGCATTCTTAGATAGATTCTTTCCCCTAGATTTTATAGAATCCAAGGTGTTAGAATTTATCAATATTAGGCTGGGAAACATAACGGTGAAAGAGTATTCTTTTAAGTTTACTCAATTAGCTAGATATGCTCCTCATATGGTTACAGATAGTAGGACTTAGATAAGTAAGTTTGTTTCTGGGGTGAATGATAGTGTAGTCAATGAGTGCAAGTCTGCGATGCTTAATAGTGACATGAACATAGCCATGATTATGACCCATGCACAATAGATAGAAAAGTAAAAGATGAGGATGAGGAAGAAGCATAATAAGAGAGCTAAGACATGTAGTTTCAACTTTGCTTAGCCTAAGTCAGAGGGAGGAAATCATTCTCAGTTTCATCCTAAGTCATCAGTTCTAGCCCATTCTTTAGCCAGCACTCCTGCTACTAAGTTCAGGGATGGCAAAAGAGATAGGGCGCCAAGCTATAAGTCTTAGGGCAGTGTTAGCTATGCCCAAACTAATCCCCTTTGTCAAACTTGTGGTAAGAACCACAAGGGTGTTTGCAGAGCTGGCAGCGATGTCTATTTCAGATGTGGTAAGCCAGGCCATAGAGTCAGAAATTGTCCCCAATCAGGTTATCAGGGTCAGCAGAACTATTTCTCATCTCAGTTTGGTCGCCCAAATCGGCAGGGTGCCACTTCTAGTGCTACTAGTAGGCAACGCTCAAATAGACTTTATGCTCTCCAGTCCGGACAAGATCAAGAAAATTCTCCTGATGTGGTTACTGGTACTTTACAGATCTTTCACTTGCATGTTTACACTTTGCTAGATCCAGGAGCTTCCTTATTCTTTGTTACTCCTTATATAACAGTTGATTTCGGAGTTAGCCATAAAATTTTAGCAGAGCCCTTTTCAGTCTCTACCCTTGTGGGTAAAATTATCATAGCCTATCGGGTATACATAAACTGTCCATTTATGATAATTCAGAAAGTCACCTTAACAGACTTAGCCAAATTAGAGATGACTAATTTTGATACCATTCTTGGCATGAATTGGCTTCATTCCTGCTATGCCATAGTTGACTACAAAAATAGAATAGTCCAATTTCAATTTTCGAATGAACCTATCCTAGAATGGAGGGGTAGTTCTCCGACTTTCAGAGGTTAGATTGTTTCATAACTTTGGGCAAGGAAAATATTATCTAAAGGATGTGTCTATCATCTTGTTCGAGTTAAGGACACTAGCTCTGAAACTACCAATATCGAATTAGTCCCAGTCATGAATAAATATTCTGATGTCTTTCCCAAAGATCTTCCAAGAATTTCTCCCAAAAGGGAAATCGACTTCGGCATTTATCTGCTTCCAGATACTCAACCTATATCTATTGTGCTATACAAAATGGCACTAGCAGAACTCAGAGAACTAAAAGTGCAATTAAAAGATCTCTTAGATAAGGGATTCATCAGAACCAACGTATCCCCGTAGGGTGCACCAGTCTTATTTAGGTGAAAGAAAGATGTTTTTCTCAGAATGTGCATTTATTACCGTCAGCTCAATAAAGTCATGGTCAAGAACAAATATCCACTTTCTAGAATTGATGATTTGTTTGACCAACTTCAGGGTGCCAGTTATTTCTCAAAGATAGACCTCAGATCAAGCTATCATCAGCTCAGAGTCACAGAATGTGACATTTTGAAAATAACTTTCCGTACTCGGTATGGTCACTTTGAATTTCTAGCCATGTCCTTTGGTCTGACCAATTCCCTAGCAACTTTCATGGACTTGATGAATCGTGTGTTCAAGCAATACTTGGATATATTCGTCATAGTCTTCAGAGAATACATCCTTTTTCATTCTCGCAGTGAGCGTGATCATGCAGACCACCTCAGAATAGTATTGCAGACTCTAAAAAATTATCAGTTGTTCGCCAAATTCAATAAGTGCAAATTTTGTCTAAGTGCAGTAGCATTCCTTAGTCATATTATTTCCGGTGATTGCATTAGTGTTGATTGTCAAAAGACCGAAGCAGTAAGAACTTGGCCTCGCCCTGTATCTCTATTAGATATCAGGAGTTGCTTGGGTTTGGTTGGATATTACAAATGGTTTGTTGAGGAATTTTATTCTATTGCATCCCCTATGTCCAGATTGACTCTGAAGAAAGTCAAGTTTCAGTGATCAGGTCCTTGAGAGAAGAGTTTTCAAGAGTTGAATACTCGACTCACCTCAGCTTTAGTTTTGGCTTTTCTAGATGGTTTCAATGGGTTCTTAGTGTTTTGTGATGCATCCAAAGTAGTTTTAGGTTGTGTTCTCATGCAACATGGTAAGGTCATATCCTACGTCTCTAGACAGCTTAAACCTCATGAGAAGAATTATCCTACTCATGATCTCGAGTTAGAAACCATAGTTTTTGCCTTGAAGATCTGGAGGCATTATCTATATAGAGTCCATGTAGATGTGTTCATAGATCATAAGAGCCTTCGATATGTATTTTCTTAGAAAGATCTCAATATTCATCAGAGGAGGTGGTTAAAGCTCTTGAAAAATTATGACATGAGTGTCCTTTACTATCCGGGCAAGGCCAATGTGGTGACCGATGCTCTCAGTAGACTGTTTATGGGTAGTGTTGCTCATGTTAAGGATAGTAAGAGAAAGTTAGCTTAGGAAGTTCATCAGCTTGCCCGACTAGGTGTCCTCCTAGTTAATTCTTCAGAGGGTAATGTATGGGTTCAAAATAGTTCAGAATCATCTCTAGTTTCTGAGGTGAAACAAAAGTAAGATAGAGATCCTAGTCTAGTCAAGTTGAAAGAGTCAGTCAAGGATCAGAAAGTAGAGGTTTTCTCCTAAGGGAAAGATGGTGTTCTACATTGTCAGGGTCATCTGTGTGTTCCAGGTGTAGATGACTTAAGGCAGAAAATTATTGCAGATGCGCATGGTGCACGTTACTCTATTCATCCAGAGGCCAAAAAGCTGTACCGCAACTTATGAGAGATCTATTGGTGGAGTGGGACTAAGAGAGATATTACAGAGTTTGTGGCTAAGTACTCTACATGCCAACAATTTAAAATAGAGCATCAGAAGCCTAGTAGGTCCATGCAGGAGTTTAGTATTCCCACTTAGAAGTGGGAAGAAGTGAACGTGGACTTTATGATGGGTTTACCTCGTACTCGTTGCCAACATGATTCAGTTTGGGTCATTATAGATAGGATGAGTAAATCAACTTATTTTTTTCCAATCCATACCTCTTTTTCAGCTGAGTATTACGCCAAACTCTACATCAAAGATTTGGTCAGATTATGCAGTGTTCCGTTATATATTATCTCAGACAGAGGTACCCAGTTCACCTCTTATTTCTAGAAAGCATTCCAAAAAGGTCTTGGTACCGAAGTTCATCTCAGCATAGCCTTCCATCATCAGACAGATGGACAAGCAGAAAGGACCATTTAGACTTTAGAAGACATGCTAAGGGAATGTGCAATTGATTTTAAGGGTAGTTGGGATAACCACTTGCCTTTGATTGAGTTTGCGTATAATAATAGCTATCATTCCTGTATTTTGGATGGCTCCATTCAAAGATCTTTATGGTAGGAGATGTAGATCTCTAGTCGGTTGGTTCGAAGTTAGTGAGGCCTCAGTTATAGGGCCTAACTTAGTATTCGATACCTTAGAAAAATTCCAGTTGATCAGAGAAAGACTCCGAGCTGCTCAGAGCCGACAAAAGTCTTTTACGGATATGTGCAGAAAGGAACTCGAGTTTGAGATTGGTGATTATGTCTATATAAAGATATCTCCCACTAATGGTGTGAAGCGGTTTGGCAAAAAGGAAAAGCTCAGTCCCCTATATGTAGGTCCCTTCAAAATTCTCAGTCATTTAGGCAAGGTAGCTTATCAGCTCAAGTTGCTTTTAGATCTGGCCTCAGTTTATCCATTCTTCCATGTCTCTTTTCTCAAGAAGTTCATAGGTGACCCGACAGTCGTAGTCCCTATTCAGAGCATAGATGTTCAGAACAACCTCTCTTATGAAGAGATTCCAGTCGATATCCTAGACTATCAAAATCACAGACTGAGGAACAAAGAAGTCCCTCTAGTCAAAGTTCTTTGGCAAAAATAGTTTGTTGAGGGAGCTACTTTGGACGCAGAAGCAGATATGCGAACTAAGTACCCTCACCTCTTATATTCTTACTCAAATCTAGCTCAAGGTAATAGTTCTTCTTAAGCTTTTCAGTTTTATGTCCAGGTTTCAGTTACAAGATTGGTTTCCATTTCATGTTCAGAATTCCATTATAAACTTGGTATTAAATACCATTGCATATTCATTCATTCATTCATTCATTCATGTATCAGTTCAGTCAAGTAATCATACATCAGATATGCATTCTCATTGTGAGAGACTTAGTTCCTCAGAGGACTCAGTTATGCATTCATGAATCAGTTACTAATGTATTAGATATGCATGTTCAGTATGATATATATTCAGTTTATTAGTCATGTTAGTCATGGAGTCATGTTTTAGTCATTCATGTTCAGGATGTGCTTCAGTCTACCATTTCTTCCCTCTCATTCTGTCTTATTCGAGGATGAATGTTTCCAAGGAGGAGATATTGTAATACCCTAAACTTTATTTAAGTCAAATCTAGTCACCAGAAGAGTTAGTGATGACTTTCTAAATGATTAATATTTAAACCTAATAGAATTTCCCTAATTTCAACTTTTATCATGTGGAAAATTGAATTAGCTTTCCAACGATACCAATTTTGTCCAAATATGGTATCAGAGAAAAAAGTTATGGATGTTTTATAGAGGACTATTGGAACAGCTCAGAAGTGACGGTCAGGCTGACAGACCATTGAGCTAGTGACGGACCGTTGCCCAAACTATCGCAAGTGAGATAGTAAGTCAATCTTCTGGCTAAGGTGCGACGGACAGGTTGATGGACCATTGAGATTGCGATAGACCGTCGCCCAATCCATCGATCCTAAGGCAGTAAGTCCTTATTCTGGTCCAAGTGCGATAGTCTGGCCAATGGACTAGCGAGCCAGCGATGGACCATCGCAGATACCGTTTAACAATTTTTAAGCCATTTTAAAAGGACGTTTATGTATTTTCCACCCGTTGTAACCCCTAATTATTCCAGACCATACCTCATAACTTCATTATTCATTAACAACACCAAATTAGGGTTTCTCTCAAAGATCAATACCCAAGAACAAGAAACCCTAGGTGCTTAATCCCAAGTTAAGAACTCATGCTTTCCTCCCCGAATCTTCAAGAAATCATCCGCCCAGGTATGTCAAGTGTCCATTCATGGATTTCTTTCGTCCATAAAGCCCAAGAATCAAATTTTAAATTATAAATTATGATGTTTAGGTTGTGGATTGATTATGATCATGCTGATATATTATATGATACCCAAGTTGGAATCGTTAAATATATTTTCATTAATTTATGATAGCATGTGGATTGAAATCTACTAAATTGTGTTGATTTATGCAACCATGATGAATTAATTTAATGTCCATGCCTAAGCTTATAGTTATGCATGCAAGGTGTTTGATAAAATGCCTAAGAGAATAGGAAATATGCCTTATTACTTAAGTGTGACCAAAATGATGAACCTATGCTTTACCCTTATGTTCAAAATGACTTCCATGTTATTGTTATGCATTGAAATTGTTTTATGGATTGTTCACAAGATTAGCCTATGAAATTATGACATGTTTATATGCTTTCTTATTCATGTACCAAACCATGATAATCAAGTGCCTCATGTAATTCCTTAATAATTGTATTATGGATCTTTGATTATGGTCGTGAGTCCAGGAAGTGTCATGTCTTGTCAGTTTCATGCTATCGAGTCCTGGGGGTACTTGTACCCGATAATTTAGCAGTGTACCTAGAACCAGTGTCAGTTTTCAAGATACTCTCAGTCAAGCCATGTTTAGTAGAATTTAGTCGGTCTCATGACTTAGGACAACTTAGTAATCTCAGTAGTTATCAGATCTCAGTGATACTTCTTCAGTCAATGGAACTCAATAAACTCAGTCCAGTCAGTTCAGTATAATTAATTCAGTGCGTAATCAGATGGGAGTAAGATTCAGCACCAAGTGAGCCCTAGGATGGGAACTCACCTGCGAGTAGAGGGTGTGATTATTAGAAGCAATCCTTGCACTCCAGAACTACATAGCCAGTATAAGCTGAGATATCTAACCTGTTAGATAAGGTGGCCTGACCTGTTAGATAAGGGTCCCACCAATTTTCTTAGAGTACCTGTTAGATGAGGGATCACTCAGAATTTGTCCTTACTAGTGGCATGGTATTGACACCCTTCCAATTGGGGTTACAGATTGGACCCCAACTCAGCTACATTGCTTTAATTGGGGCATGTCAGTTAGATGACTACTTTCCACAGTTATAGTTTTAGTCTCAGTAATAGAACTCAGATAGTTCTACAGAATTCATGACTATCAGATACAGTCAACTCAAATAGTACAAAACTTAGATAGTTCCATCAGAACCTAGACGGTCAGATACAGTCACTCAGTATTAGTTAGCAATACTCATGTTATCAGTATTCAGACTCAGTAGTCAGTATCATCATGAATTCAGTTACAGTCATTTATTTATACATGTATTGTCACATTCATTTTATACAGTCAATTAGCATAGCTCATGTATATAAACCCTTGCATTCAGCCTACCTCACTTGCATACCAGTACATTCAATCGTACTGATTCATTTGCGCTATGGTGTTTTATACCATTAGTTCAGAAGCACGAGCTCTAGGGCATTAGTAGCATTTCAATCTCAGTAGTTAGAGTTAGCAATGAGTCCTCATCCTTTGAGGACATGATCATTTCTTTATTATTACATTACTTAGTTAATTTCAGTTGTTGGATTCAGTTGGGGATATGTCCCATCAACTCTTTATTCAGACAGTTCAGTTTTAGAGTCTTTCAGACTATAATATTTTCAGACAGTTTATTTCAGTTCATGTTTTGGTATTGATATACCGTACTCTAAGGTAGTATGTTTTATCCATTTTAAACCTTATGGCATGTTTCAGTCTATTATTTCCACATTTTGCATGATGTCATACAGTATACAGGTATAAATATTAGTCATGGGTTAGCTTATGGTCCTTCGAGGTCATGAGCACCGTGTAGCATTCCGGGTACTAGATTCAGGGATTTACAACATGTCTTCAACTACGACTAATCAATATATATAGATAATTAAAATACAACACATGAACTATAATCGATTAAAGTCCCCAAAATAAGAGGACTTATCACCTCCTGGCTGAAAGTTGAGAACCGTCTGACCCTGGTATGTGGACTATTTATGGTACCCACATTATGAAGGAATGCATCCATAAATACATATATGTGGTAAGTACTTTGGAATGTACTTAGTGTATAGGGATATGCACAAAATCATGGAAATACTAATGTATGCTCTAAATCTGAAGACAAAAGTTATTTGCTGAAACATGCATTTAACATATGACTGCACGTGAAAAATGGTAAGTCATTGTGAGATTTATAAATCATGAGCTGAAAACAACTCTGTAAGCTGGGAAACGGTAGAAAGATGAATACTGTGTGTAAATCTTATGTAAATCTAAACATGTTGTAAAACTAAACTTAGGATCATATATAGATACTGAGCATGAAAACATGAACATGCAAGATGAATTCAAGTCTAAGTAAAACATGTACTGAAATGACCTGAATAACCAAATAACTAATATCAGAATAACTGAATATCTGATTACTTGTTCAGGCAAACCTAAACTAATGTAGACTGCAAATTAACTAAAACAGTGGAAGCTATCATGTAACCTACATGCCCTAATCTGAGATAATAGGGGTCCAAACTTTATCCCTAGTTGAAAGGGTGTCAATATTGCCACAGGTACTAACACTAGCTGTATGGATCCACTAATCTGTTGTCCCAAAGGACCAAGGTGTCAATCCTAAACTAACTGGTAACCCTTGAGAGTAAGTCAAGCCTAAATTTATGGGTGACCCCTCACAATCTATGTTGGCTACGGAGTTCTTGAACTTAGGGATTGCCACTAACGACTCTACCTAAAATGATGGGCGAGCCGTCATCCCTGTGGTCACTCGATGCTAAATCTTACTTCCAATTGAACTGACACTGAAATAATAAGCTAGTGCATGCACTGATGATTGATATGTTCAAACATGATGTTTTAACAACTGGCAGTGCATGCATAATCTGAAGTAACCATGAATATGTAAACTAATTTATTTAATAGAAGTAATACTGATGAGTTCGTTATAAAAATGATAATCTAAATATGGGAATAAAATCATGATTCTGACTGACTTTTTACTTGAAAATGGAAATATGTAAAAACACATAGGTATTGGGTGTTCTTAACCCATCAGCACTGAATTATTACAAAATTTGATAACAACACTTAAAATAGTGACATAAAGTCATAATTCAAAGACCCAAAACATTAGCTATTCAATAAACTGATAAATTATATGAATTTGAACATGAGAGTAAGTTAACCTTGGTAACATACCATGTTTATACAATTAAAGCATGGATTTGAGAATTTGACATGGTATTGACTAAATGTGACATGGGGCTTTGGAACTTAAATTATGTAAGAGCAAAATTCTTATCGGAAATATCATTAGCATAGCTTGAATGTAAAACTAATAAGGAAACATAGATAATTTTATGATTTACATTGAACTTGATCATAAATTAGAGTATAATTCATACTTTAAACCAAAAATAGGGTTTTTGGGCTCAATGAATAAAAAAAACCCATTGATGAATACCCCACATACCTCAATTACTTTAATCCTTGAAGAAAACTTGAAACTGAAGCTTTAATACTCAAGTTCTCGGGGGAAGAAACTTGAATTTCTTGTTCTTGGGAAGAGGGGAAGGGTTTACATAAGTGTTAACTGATGGAAAATGGGCAAATAATGCCCTTTTGGGGATTTTATCCATCACTTGGGAACTTGGGCGAAAGAGGGAATGACCAAAATGCCTTAGGATCATACTTACGAATGTAGGAAACATATCCTCTGCATCGCGAAGGCTAACATGGAGCCTAAGCTCTGCGTTGCAGAGCTATCATAGACCTTTACTGTTTCTCATGAAAATGATCATAACTTTTTGTCAAGTGTCAGATTAAGGCGAAATTGGATACATCTGAAAGAGGACTCAAGTTTCTATTATTTGGTGTTCTTGAGACTAACAGTTCTACATATTTCAAAAGTTATACACATTCAAAGTTGACCCTTATAGGACAAAATTTTACCGAATTAAGAGCTCTCAACTCTACTTTGCTCTAAGTATTTCCTATGAACATTTTTACCCATGATAGAGCTTCACACACTAGGATAATGATCATGACACATATATTCACATAAAAATCATGGGATTATAGTTTATACACATAGAAATACCGGTTTGAATTCTAGCCTAAAAATATGGGTGTTACAGTTAGCAAGGGTAATTATTGAGACAGTGAAAATTGAGTTAACGACATCAATATTGGACAGACAAATATAAGTATTGGGGTTGCCGCTAGTGATTATGAATGATTTGGTACACGCTAATTTGAAGACAACACTTTAGTGAGGCCATAAGTTGTACTCTTTTCTTCTTGTACCGGTTAACATCTCAAAACGAGTTTTCTCCTACGAGGTTTCTTTGAATGAAGGTAGCTTAAAGGGGTTTCGGGAAAGAACTTAAAGTTCTTAACTACCTATAGAAACTTGTAAAGGTAAAAATCCAATAGTGCATCCCTCTAAATCTATAATCCTTAAATAAATGAAAAAATGGTCTTACGAATATTGGAATATGGATTTGCCATTTGTTTTTAACTCAAATGGATTCAAAAGTTAAAATTTTAAGGACCTTATTAAGTCTCACGGTTCACACCAAAATAAAATACCTTAGAAAGTCCATGATGCTAACACCCTTAGAAATATGAGAGCAAAACATTATCTCCCCTAAGTAGGGATGCCTCTCCTGATCAAATAAAGGACCCTACGTCCTAAAATCTTAGGAGAGTCCAAGATATCCTTAAATAAAAAATGGGAACCTATCAGGAAGCTAGGTACTCTCAGTCTTAAAACATAAAAAGAACCAACACCTCTGGCTAAGACCCTTCTTTGATAGCTTAGAAATCCCCTAATAGAATGACCTATGTCAAGGACTGTTGGTGAGCTGGAGAGAGTTCTTAAGATTAGGACCTAATACATAACCAGTTGAGTAAAAATAACCGAATGACACAATCTTATCCGATTGATCCTTTATTAGTTATTAGTCTAGACCTAAGGTACCCTTGATACAGAAAAAATTCTAAAAGTTCCACTAAAAGAATCTAAAGCCAAAAAATGGCTTAGGGGATAAGGGAATCATCCCTACCAAAAATTATCACTCTAAGTGTCAAGAAGATGTCCAAACTTGGTAGAGCAATAGTCTAACAAGAATTCGTAAGGTTTCGCCTAAAAAAAGGATAAGTGTGAAACTTGATGTCTTAAAGACAAATAAGGATCAATTATATTTATCTTTCAAATGAGTGATATTACCCAAATTACACCTTGCAAAAAGTTTAAATCGGTCATTGAATAAAATATATAACCCAACAAAGTTGGTTCGAACCCACAGGGAATAACACGAAATCCGATAAAGTATTTATCTAAGTAATTGGCATATAAGTAGAAGGAGGGGGGTGTAACGCCCCCAAAAAGGGGTCCCAGAGTATCACACGGTGCTTGAGGCTACGAGTAGCCCCAAACTAACCCTTTGAGCCATTTTCATTCAGTTCAACACAAATCAATAGGGTTTCCATAAGTAACCCTCAAATATCAACGGAGTAATCATCATCCAAGAATAAAAGAATTTCAGAAAGATAACAAAATACGACTTATTAGTCAACTCCCAACATCAATACTAGTCTGACAAGCCTCTAAGAAAATCAATAAAACCAGTGAGTCATTCAGACATACCCCAACTGACTCATACTCAGTTATCAAATGTAAACGATTCCATGAAACCAACCTCAAACATCACATCCTCGGAACATGAGGACTCACCACAACAGAGGATGTAAATAGCGTGCCCAAAGAATCACTGTCGAACCTGGAACTGAGCACCTGAACCTATATTCTAAGAAAATGCAGCCCACATCCGAAGATGTGGGTCAGTACCATGGAAAGGAACCGAGTATATGGGGGTGAATACAGTTGTATAAACATCATTATCATAAATATTTATAAGAAATATGTAGAATGTATGAAAGACTCACATAGCCCGATGAAAATCATCATAATCATAAGAGGATGAAATAAGTACAATAACACATGTAAGTCATCATATAATTTGTCAATCACTTTCAGTTCATCAAGAATATCAATTCTCATAATGTAAATATCATTTAAATCTTTTGAAAGAATAACTTTCACAATTCCACTTTAAAATCACTTCACCATTCACCATAGACATAAGGAAACACACACACTGGGAGATCCTATAACCGACATAAACCATGTGAGCTACATGGAGTCCAACGTACAACCCATGTTGGGGAGAGCCGTCCTATCCTTGCCATCAGAGTAGGACTATCGATATCAAATCCACACAAACTAGTGATCACTATATAAATCAGCCTCAGGCTCACTCCTACGGGGACACATAGTTCTAGGAAAGTAAGTTCGCTTTATACCTCCCACTTGGTGCTAAAGATTTCTCTCAGACTTAGCTCAAATCATTTCAAAGACAATCCACAACAAAACAATTTCAGTAATATATAAATATACTTCGGGATCCATCATGCTTTCCATCTGTCAAAATTAACCACATTGTAGATTTCTTTCACACTCGAGTTCAAAACAACTCCATTAAGACCAAAAGGTCAAATCATTCAAAATATCTCAAATATTCAACATCAACATGTTTATAACACACACGTTCTAAAAAAAAACACAATTTCCAATGGGGATTCACGACCCAAATATTAAATCATGATAAATATCATTCAAGATTCATCCTTTATATCTCCACACATGTAAATTCATCTTTCAAAATCATAAACATTAAGATTTCATAATAATCATCATAAGATATGGGTTCATGCTTCAAATTCGTAAAAATCAAATAAAAATCATGCCTTTGTAAAAGAAAATTACTTTTGGGCACAAGAACGAAAGAGAGTTCTTGTTGAAAACCCCTACATACCTTGAATGATGAACTTTAGATCGATACTCATTTTTGAGATATTAATCGTGCCTTTGAATGATGGTTCTTGGAGTTTTTGAACTAGGAACTTGGAATCTTGAATAAATTTACAGAATTAATGGTGAACTTTGGAGGTTCTTGAAGTTCTTGAACTAGGAACTTGGAATCTTGGATAAATTTGCAGAATTAATAGTGAACTTTGGAGGTTCTTAAAGTTGGATATAGGAGCTTAGGGTTTTCTTTTTGAGGGAATTTGATGAAATATAAATATAATGCTTCTAATAGGCTTTAATATAGGGTTTGGATTGATTTTGGGTGAGGGAGAATGACCAAAACGCCCCTAAAAATCAAATAATTCTCGAATCTGTCCTTTGGTTGACTATTTTTATAGTCTGAAGTAGATCAACCATAATGTTTTAATTTGATATCCAAATTGGATGAAACCAATTTCATTATAAATAGGACTCTCATATCTTTCCGTTGATATATAGTATCTTATCCAGATCATTGTGTACGAGGAGTTATGATCGTTTGAAGTTGACCCAAAAATTCGATTTTGATATGCTGAAGTAGATCGACCATAACTCTTTGCTCCGATAGACAAATTAGATGAAACAAATTTCATTGTAAAGAGAACTCGTAGAGCTTTCCGTTGAAGTATCCTTCCCTGCATGTTTTACTGTTCACTACTATTCACGGTTCGATCAAAATGTTCATAACTCGTTGCTCGAGTGTCCATTTTGGATGATCCATATATTGTTGGAAAGCTTATTCGATACTCTACACAATGGTGGGTCATAATCTAAGACATTCCGCACAGAAAAATTTATAATTCTTTCTAGAAGATAAAACCCAACACGTTTATGCACAAAATTTCAACAAAAAATTTTCTGGGGTATTACATCATCCCCCCTAGAAACATTCGTCCTCAAATGACGCTAGCCATGCCAAGATTAGATAGGGAATAGAGCATATAGATGAAACCATTCGTTTGACTCATCACCACATTGTTTCTCACTCTGAATGCAACATAGAATGCATAAATTCAAGAAACTACAACTGAACATATCATAAATGACAGCTGAACTGCTGCAACTTTTATCAAAAGTGCATGATTTAAGAAAGAACGGTACCTTCAGCTTGATCGGAGTTTGCGAAAAATATGTGTGGGTACTTGGATCGCATATCCGCCTTAGCTTCCCAAGTTGCACCCTCAACAGATTGGTTTCGCCACAACACCTTGGCCAAGGGAACTTCTTTGTTCCATAGTCTTCGGACACTGAAAACAAGAATCTCATCAAAAGAAAGATTTTCTTGAATGTCAGCACTCACAGAAGAATCCACTACCACAGCCTAGCTAATATGCTTTCTAAGCATTGAGACATGGAATATTGGATGAATAGAGGACAACTTGGAAGATAACTCAACCTCATAAGCTACCTTACCAATACGGCTAAGAATTTTGTAAAGACCAATATAACGGGGACTAAGCTTCCTCTTCTTTTCGAATCTCTTCACCCCCCTCATGGGTGAAATTTTTAGATACACTAGGTCACCAACTTCAAACTCAAGGTCTCTTTCTAACATTCGCATATGACTTCTAATGACTCTGCGCAACTTTCAACCTTTCCCTAATCAACTTAACTTTTTCCATAGCCTCAAATACCGAATCAGGACCACTCACAGCCACTTCACCCACCTCGAACCAATCTATGGGTGATCTACACTTCCTCCCATATAAGGCTTCAAATGGAGCCATGCCAATACTAGAGTAGAAACTATTATTGTAAGCAAACTCTATCAACAGTAAGTGATCATCCCAACTTCCCTTAAAGTCAAGTGAATAAGCTCTCAACATATCCTCTAAGGTCTGGATGGTCCGCTCAACCTGACCATGGGTCTGCAGATGAAAAGCAGAACTCAAAAGCAGTTGGGTACCAAGACCCTTCTGAAAAGCTTTCCAAAATTGCGAAGTGAACTGAGTACCCCTATCTGAAATGATAGACAAGGGAACTCCATGCAGTCTAACTAGCTCTCGAATATACAATCTAGCGTAATCCTCAGCAGTATATGAAGTATTAACAGGCAAGAAATGAGAAGACTTAGTCAACCTATCAACCACAACCCAAATGGAATCATGATGGTGTCGGGAAGGAGGTAAACCAATTATGAAGTCCATATTTATCTCTTCCCACTTCCAGGTAGGAATACTAAACTCTTGTATCATACCACCAGGTCTTTGGTGTTCAACCTTAACCTGTTGGCATGTCGCACACTTAGCTACAAATGCTGCTATATCTTTCTTCATGACACTCCACCAATAGATTTCCTGCAAGTCTCAGTACATCTTGGTGGCACCAGGATGAATAGAATATAGCGCCCCGTGCGCTTTAGCCATAATCCTCTATCTCAGATCATCAACATTCGGGACACATAATCTACCCTACAATCTCAACATACCATCTCCCCCTTGGGAGAAAACCTCTACTTTTTGGTCCTTGACTGACTCCTTTAGTCTATCCAAACTAGCATCTAAGTATTGCTTTTCCTTCACTTCCGAAACCAAGGAGGATTCAGAACTACTCTGACCCCCTATACTACCTTCAGCAGAGTCAAACAATCTAACCCTCAATCTAGCCAAACGATGTACATCACTAGCCAACTCTTTCTTACCTTCTGCCACATGTGAAACACTACCCATGGACACTCTACTTAGGCCATCTTCCACAACATTGACCTTGCCCGGATGGTACAGTACACTCATATCATAGTCCTTTAAAAATTCTAACCATCGTCTCTACCTAAAATTTAATTCTCTCTGGGTAAACACATACTGCAGACTCTTATGATCAGTGAAAACATCAACATGGACACCATACAAATAGTGTCTCTAGATTTTCAAAGCAAACACAACAGCAGCCAACTCAAGGTCATGGGTGGGGAAATTTTTCTCATGGGGTTTTAACTGTCTAGAAGTATAAGCTATCACCTTACCCTTCTGTATCAATACGCAACCCAACCCAACTCTTGACGCATCACAGTACACCATAAAACCATCAACACCATCAGGAAAAGTCAAAACAGGGGTTGAAGTAAGTTGAGTCTTCAATATCTGAAAACTCTTCTCACAAGATTCGGACCACAAGAACTTCACTTTCTTTTGGGTCAACCGAGTCATAGGAGATGCTATAGAGAAGAAAACCTCAACAAAACGGCGGTAATATCCTGGTAAACCTAAGAAAATTTAGATATTAGTTGGAGAAATAGGTCTAGGCCAATTTCTAACAGCTTCGGTCTTTTGGGGATCAACTCTAAAACCCTCGGAAGAAATGATATGAACCAGAAAAGCAACTGACCTTAGCCAAAACTCACACTTACTGAACTTGGAAAACAACTTGTGATCTCTAAGGGTTTGCAAGATAGTTTGGAGATGATCAGAATGTTCATCCTCACTACTGGAGTACACCAGTATATCATCAATGGACACTATGACAAACATATCCAGATATGGTCTGAACACTCGATTCATGAGGTCCATGAAAGCTGCTGGGGCATTAGTTAACCCAAAAGACATAACAAGAAACTCAAAATGGCCATAACGAGTTCAAAAAGCGGTTTTTGGGATATCACACTCTCTAACTATCATAGAGCCCTGTTGTAGGTTCATAAACTCTTCCACCTTTGCCTCCCTCATCTCCAAAGGGGAAAACTTATCCAGGAATGCATCCTGGAACTCTTGCCAAGTTGTAGGGATAACTCTCTCACCTCTACCTTTTCTCCAAGCAACAACTCAGTCATAAGCTAAGTCTTTCAACCTATACGCAGCCAACTCCACACTATGTTCCTTATATACATGTATCACCAGAGTAATCTTCCGCACCTTCTCTAAAAACAACCGTGGATCCTCATCAGACTTGAACCCATAGAATTTTGATGGATTCATCCGCATGAAGTCACAGATCCTGGCTGTAGCTAAATAACCTCCCTGTTGCTATGGAGCCGGGGCTGGGTTGGCCTAAACATTTGCAGTAACAACTTGGGCCAGTGCCTAAAAGGCTGCCCAAAATTTAGCATGAGAGACGTTTTCATTCAATGGGTCCGCGGGTTGAGGTTGCTGACCATCTTTATTTCTTCTTGCTCAACGTGGAGGCATATTTCTGAAAGAAGAGAGCATGAATCAATAGCTGATAGAGATACTTTAAGAACGATAGACTTCTGAAAGAAAGAATCACACTTTTCCTAAAACATCTTGTAGCCTCTTGCTCATAGATGTGGAGCGTTACACGCTGATGATTAAGACTCTACTTAACGTGGCTTGTCAGACTCCCTAGGACACCTTAAAACCTTAGACTCTGATACTAAGCTTGTAATGCCCCAAAAAATAGGTCCCGGAACATCACACGGTACTTGAGGCTACGAGTAGCCCCAAGCTAACCCTTTGAGCCATTTTTATTCAGTTTAACACAAATCAATAGGGTTTCCATAAATAACCCTTAAATATCAATGGAGTAATCATCATCCAAGACAAAGAATTTCAGAAAGATAACAAAATATGACTTATTAGTCAACTCCCAACATCTATAATAGTCTGACAAGCCTTTAAGAAAATCAATAAAACCAGCGATCCATTGAGACATGCCCCAACTGACTCATACTCAGTTATCAAATGTAAATAATTCCGTGAAACCAAGATCAGACATCACGTCCTCGGAACATGAGGACTCACCATAATAGAGGATGTAAACAACATACCTAAAGAATCACTATCGAACTTGGAACTAAGCACCTAAACCTACATTCCAAGAAAATGTAGCCCACATCCAAAGATATGGGTCTGTACCATGGAAAGGAATCGAGTATATGGGGGTGTATGTAGTTGTATAAACATTATCATCATAAATATTTATAAGAAATATGCAGGATGTATGAAAGACTCACATAGCCCGAAGAAAATCATCATAATCATGAGAGGATGAAATAAGTACAATAACACATGTGATTCATCATATAATTTGTCAATCGCTTTCAGTTTATCAAGAACATCAATTCTCATAATGTAAATATCATTTAAATCTTCCAAAAGAATAACATTCATAATTCCACTTTAAAATCACTTCACCATTCACCATAGACACAAGGAAACACACACACACTGGGAGATCCTATAACCGACATAAACCATGTGAGCTACATGGAGTCCAATGTACAATTCATGTTGGGGAGAGCCTTCCTATCCTTACCATCGGAGTAGGACTATCGATATCAAATCCACATAAACTAATTATCACTATATAAATCATCCTCAGGCTCACTCTTACGGGGGCACGTAGTTCTAGGGAAGTAAGGTTACTTTATACCTCCTACTCGGTGCTAAAGATTTCTCCTGGACTTAGCTCAGATCATTTTAAAGACAATCCACAACAAAATAATTTCAGTAATATATAAATATACTTTGGGAGCCATCCTGCTTTCCATCTATCAAAATAAACCACGTTGTGGATTTCTTTCATACTCGAGTTCAAAACAACTCCATTAAGATCAAAAGGTTAAATCATTCAAAATATCTCAAATATTCAACATCAACGTGCTTATAACACACACTTTCTCAAAAAGACACAATTTCCAATAGGGATTCACGATCCAAATATTAAAATCATGATAAATATTGTTCAAGATTCATGCTTTATATCTCCACACATGTAAATTCATCTTTCAAAATCATAAACATCAAGATTTCATAATAATCATCATAAGATATGGGTTCATGCTTTAAATTCATAAAAATCATGCCTTTGTAAAGAAAATTACTTTTGGGCACAAGAACGAAAGAAAGTTCTTGTTGAAAAATCCCACATACCTTGAATGATGAACTTTAGATCGATACTCATTTTTGAGATGTTAATCGTGCCTTTGAATGATGGTTCTTGGAGTTGTTAAACTAGGAACTTGGAATCTTGAATAAATTTGCAGAATTAATGGTGAACTTTGGAGGTTCTTGAAGTTCTTGAACTAGGAACTTGGAATCTTGAATAAATTTGCAGAATTAATGGTGAACTTTGGAGGTTCTTGAAGTTGGATATAGGAGCTTAGGGTTTTCTTTTTGAGGGAATTTGATGAAATATAACATATAATGCTTCTAGTAGGATTTATATAGGGCTTGGATGGATTTTAGGTGAGGGGGGATGACCAAAATGCCCCTAAAAATCAAATAATTCTCGAATCTGTCCTTTGGTGGAATATTTTTATAGTCTGAAGTAGATCAACCATAACGTTTTACTCCAATATCTAAATTAGATGAAACCAATTTCATTAGAAAGAGGACTCTCATATATTTCCGTTGATATATAGTATCTCACCCAGATCATTGTGTACAAGGAATTATGATCATTTGAAATTGACCCAAAAATTCACTTTTGATAGGCTGAAGTAGATCGGCCATAACTTTTTACTGCAATAGAAAAATTGGATGAAACTAATTTCATTTGAAAGAGGACTCGTAGAGATTTTTGTTGATATATAGTAGATCACCTAGATCATTATGTACAAGGAGTTATGATCATTTAAAATTGCATCAAAAATACGCCAGGCCTCAGTACTTTTTCCTGCTTATGTCACTATTCACTACTATTCACGGTTCGATTGGAAAGTTCATAACTCGTCGCTCGGGTGTCTGTTTTGGATTATCCATATATCGTTGGAAATCGTATTCGATAATCTACGCAATGGTGGGTTATAATCTAAGACATTACACACGAAACAATTTATAATTCATTCTAGAAGATAGAACCCAACACGTTTACGCTCAAAATTTCAACAAAAAATTTCCTGGGGTATTTCAGGGGGGTTTGTGAAACAAAATAGTAATCATAAAGAGGGTTGATTTGTTGAATTTGTAATCAATATGAGAAAGGCAGTAGGAATGTGTTCCCCAATAATGTCAAATTCCATAAGTTCTTAGTGTGATCTCTTATGATATTTGGCATACAGAATCAACAGAGACTAGATTATGCCTTTGTAGATGACTATCCCTAGGCATAAAAATTCATGTATCATCATTTTTACATTACCAACCTCTATCTATGATCCCAATATAGCCATTTTTGTTTATAAGCTAAAGGCTAATTAAACAAAGATAACTCCAAATCTTGTTATTGATTCACTATTCCTATACGATTACCCCTTGATAAAGCATGTGTACTCAATAAAAGAAACCAAAGATAAATAAACAACAATACATGCCCAACTACCCTTTGAGAATCACTTTGTACGTCGACCATTATGTCGTTAATCCATCATGGTTTCCACAAGCCTAGTTGTGGTGTTTAGCTACTTATAATTTCAAGAACACAAGAAGAATCCATAGATGAATACATAATTATGACCTTATAATAATAAGAAAACTTCAAAATCTCAACTTAAGTTAAAATCCTAAAATTAAGGTTCATAAAGAATTCCAAGAATATCATAATATAATGTTGTAAACATATAAAGTAGTGTGTAACCTCATAAAACTAACCCTATAAAAGTATTTATAGACAAAATAAATTCTATTCTAAGTAAAATAGGAAATCTAGGTCCGTGGCATTGGACGATAACAAGGTACGATCGTGGTTAGAACTCATAATCATCCTTTGGTACTCGTGGTTTGGTTCACAGTTTTTTATCTTCAGATTTTCACTAATATGATTCTTAGTACAACTCCATTGTATAAAACTATGACCATACTATGTTATCATCTGAACATACTTACAACTTTGAACTTCCTACTCACGTTCTCGTGCTACAATCATTACTTCATGCTTTCATTTGATCTTCTTTCCTTAACTTCTAGAATCTTGTTTCCCATTATCCGTCCTACAATAATATAGTATGATCATATGATAGATATACAATTATGGGAACTTCTCATATAATAAACACTGAGACTTCTTCTCTGGTTCATGTTACAACCGCCTTAGTACCACGTGGTTAGATCCCACGGTTGTATCTTTGATCGTCTGAAGCCTTTGTTATTCAGTAATAAACTCTTTCCTCATCCGAGCCTTTTTTATCCTGAAAACACTAAAAAACCATCATATCACATAAAAATGCCCCCGTACTTACAATTATTCATAGTTTTAAGCTTCTTAAGTCCCGTATATTCACGACACATCAACGAGCGATAGGGGAGATGAGTCAATAATGAAATACCAACTGGACACCATCTCTCATCACCACATTAAGTAAAACCTAGCTTATTTTATCTCGACATAAGGTTCTTTGAGTTTTTACTGAGAAAGGGGTGCGACAAGATGCCAGTTTCCCAAAGTAGCAGCATGGTGATATTGAAAAATTTAGCTAAACTGGGCTCTCATGCAACAATTTATATGAAGGAATAAAAGAAGAAAAAACTATAGGAAGTGACAAACTTAAGATCAAAATTAAGAAAATAGCAACACTTTTATAAAATTATATTTTATAGAAAAAGTAGCATATTTTTAAGTGGGCCACCTACGTTTTCGTGTGTAGGAAGTTACCAGTGGTAACTTACCATCTTTCACACTAATTTCAATTTCATTTTTTCTCTTTTCTTATATAACCTTACCTTTTATTTTTTTCAAATCTCTGAACCCTTCCACATTTCACTTTCAATTCCTTTCCTTCTCTCACGTTTTTCTCAAGTTTTTAATAAATATTGTGTTCTACAAAATCAAGTAACTATTAAGTTTTATATATTGCATGTATATAATTTTTATGCGCGTAGGTCAGGCCCGGAGTGGTCCCCCCCTCCCCGACACCTACGGAGTAGGTATGAACCGGGTCGTCCCTTTTGTTGTTTTACCAAAAATATTATTTTTTGTATTTTTCTGTACACCATTGTCACTGCCATTTTTGAGTTTTCGTTTGTATGATTATGGAGGTCTACTTTATTGGCAGAACACACACCAAATACAAGATCAAATAGGGGTATACCACTTATAAATTTTGTTTTTGATAATCCACCATCATTTAATCTTGGACTAACTCAAGATGAAGTTGTTAAAGTTATTTCTACTTCTATACAATCGAAGAAATCAGTGAGTATAGAAGATATTAGGTACAAGCATCATAACGATCCACATAATATGACCAAGATTATGCAAAAATAATATTGAAAAAACTTTCATCACTAAAAGCCCCAAAATTACAAAGATATCAGAAAAAAGGAAAGCAAAACAAATTAGAGAATCAAGCAAAATTCAACGTGATGATGTTGAAAACTCTTCTGGTTATGATGGTAAGAAGCTAATGAGGAACAGGTATTTTGTATCTGTATTTATTAGTTAATATGTACTCATTTGTATATATATACGAATCTGATTGTTTATATATACATTTTGGAAAATGTGTATGTATTTGTATTTTCCACATACATATGAACATTCATATGTATTTTTTATACAATATTGAATTTGTCTATGGACTATTCTAATTGGTGCTCATTTTTATGTCTACAACAAGATTTATATATACAACACATATGCATATCGATATGTATTTTTATATAGTTTTGGATTTGTATATATACATGTACATTTATTTGTATTTTATATATACATATGCACAACCATATATTTTTTGTGTAGTGTTGTAATTTTCTTTGGACTGTTCTCTCTCTCTCTCTACACACACACACACATATATAAATATATATAAGCAGTTTTATATGTATTTTTGTAATATGTTGAGTGCGATTTTTGTATTTTAAAGTGTACTAACGTATTTTTAAGTATTTGTAAGTATTTTTAATTTTTCGTAAGTATTTGTTTCTCACCCAATTCATGGCATAGAGGATACTAATGTTCTCAACAAGTTCTTAAAGTGGATTTCAGAGGACCTTCTTAAACATCATGCAAAAAGGTATGTATGTTCAACTTAATTGTATTGGTCTTTTCATTATTTTATGTTTATGAATTAGCATTGTATTGAATATTTTAACAGAAAGGGAAAGGAGGAATATTACAAGAACAACAAGTCAACCATGCCAATTATGCATTTTGGGGTTCTAATAGCCGAAGAAAAAAAATGGTTCTATATTATAGGTTTTCTTGGTATGTCATGGAAAAACTTCATAAGTATTTAATGATTACATATGATGTTTGACATTGTATTTCAGTTCTTGAATATATACATATGCAGTTTTTATATGAATATATACATATGCAGTTATCGTTCTCACTTAAAAATACATATGCTATTTACATTATATGCATATGTTTATGTTTTTATACAACTCGTGTGACTGTTGTTGTATTTTTATATATATATATTTATTCTATAATGCAGTAACTTGACGTTTGCTTTTACTATTTGTGGAAGAAGTCCAAGTATGAGCCTCATAGCACATACAAATATAATACAGTAGATTGCAACTTCATGAACATAGTTAACATTATGTTGACTGTTATGTGTTGGATGATTCAACTCTTAATGCGGGTGGATAGGAGTACCATCTCAATGAGTATATAAATGGGTTTCGTATGTATGCTACAGTTCCATGATATACAGTTTACAAAATTTTTATTCCTGTCCATGTAAAGGACAGACATCATTAGGTTCTTGATGTTTTATCATTCTCGAAAAGTTGCATATTCATATATGATTGGACTTCTTTTTCAGTTAAGATGTAGTTGTCCTTGTTGAAATTGAGAAGTTAGTTGAGATTATACTTATATATATCTAGGCTTGTAATTTTTATAAAAAGAAAGGTGTTGATCTTGATAATCATCTAAAATACAAAGATAAAGATATACAAGACCTCTTTGATATGTGTTTTATGAAGACTTTGCCTCAACAACCAAATGGAAGCTTTGAAGTATTCTTTTAATATACGTATACCAAGTTTATGTTTGAAATTTTGTACAAAATAGATTTTAATTTATTAGTTAATATATTTTATAGGAACTATGGGATGTATATGGTTACTTATGTGGAGTGCCTTTCTTACGGTGAATTCGTTCCTTCGATTGAGTTTAAGTCCGACTTGCTTTATACAAGATATACTTCACTTATATGGGATTATGGTATGAGACAATAAGAAGCTAAATCTGAAAGAGATGACAAAGAACCATTGAGGCCTATTAGAGAAAGCAGGATAGCAAATGTCACAGAAGTCCTTGAAGTTTGATGGTTGATAATTTTTTTTGGTATCTTGTATTTGATAAAATTTAACTATACATTGTTGTGATGTGGTGGAGTAGTTTTTGACAGTTATGTTATGTTATTGTATTTTAGATTTTCATAATATATTGAATTGAATGAAAGGTTTTCGTTTTAGTTTTTATGTTGCATATTTATCTTGTGTTCTAATAATTGTATAGTACATATACTCTTCAGGTTTTCAGTAATATTTCAAATAGGAATTGCAAATGCATATAGAATATTGTATATGTAGTTAACAAATAAATTGTAACACCCCAAATATTTGGTCCTTAAAAATTTGTGAAATTTTATCCTCATTGCCCAGACTACGACTCCCTTTATGAGTAGTAGGGAGTCTTGACGGGTCTTATGGACCCAGTCGTATCCTGATCAGTGTGTGTGGCTAATTTTTTTGTCCTGAGTACAAGTGGTTTCTAAATAGTCGTAAAGACTCAAAATGAGTCATATGGTGCCTTCCGTAACCTAACTAGTGTGATGCCTAATTATTTCTTCTTTGCAACGACTGGACCATACGAGTCATTATGATTGAGTATGAGACGTATCACACGACTTGTAACTAAGTCAAGGTTGGTAGACCTAGACACTGTCCAGATTATGAGTGGGACCTTACGAGTCGCAAGGTCACCCATAGTGACTGGGCGGTGATTTTTTAGTCTTTTTATTAAGGTTATTCTGGTCATTTCCCCTTTTCCTTACTTATACTGAAACACCTCGGGTTCTGACCCTTAGAAAATTTCTCGTGTTTTGGCTTCTGGATATTATACGACTTGGGGTACTAATTGTATGATAGGGTACGGGTCAGGTGACCAAGTCATATATTATTCGATGTTGGGTGGTTGAGTTTTAGGAATAAGTACAACTAGGTGGGTATGAGTCATATGGTTTGTGATGGGTCGATTAGTTTGGGTTTTTCTTCAGTTAATCTGAAATATAGTAACTTAACTTGGATCTGAGTACGAATGTCTCACCATGAGTCGTGAGGATATGATACGAGTCGTATAGTTCAACTCATATTTTGGACAGTGTTCAAACCTTCATGATTCTGCCTAGGGTATGATTTCATGGTACTAATCATATGGTTGGGTATGGTTTGGCTTGGGTGGTCGTATGTGTACAACGTTGGTATCCAAGGGAGGCCTAGGGTATGAGTGATGGGTACCACTCATATGGTGGGGTACGATTGGTATAGAGAGGTCGTACCATCCTACGGGAATTTTATGTAGTTTAAGTTGGGGGTAATGTGGACATTTCCCCTCCTAACCTATTCCACAATATAAAGCATTTTTTGGGGATTTATTAACCTATTTCAATCAATAAAACTCTCTTAAATACTGTCAAATTCTCTCAAGGCTCTTGGGTCAAGAAAGGCTAGGGTTTCATCAATAGGATCAATTTAGGGATTACAAGGGTGATATATCTCCGTCATCTTCATAATCTAAGGCATGTTACTCCTCCCTCATTGTTATTTTCAACTAAAGGCATGTTTTATGGATTGTTTTCATGGAATAAATGTTGTATGGTTTTGGGTTTTCAAATATATGTTGAGGGTTTTGGTTACAATAGTTGGTTATGATTTTCCCATGTCTTTTACTTATGGTTTTCATATTATTTTGGTGGTTTGAACATTTGGTTGCATGGAAATGGTTAATTGGTACATGGTTTTGTCTTTGGAATTACTATGCCCTGAACTTGTATGATAAAATGCCTATAAGAATGTTTTTGGTTAAATTCTTGTACTTTCATTGAGCTATGCATGGTATAACTTAGCAATGACACCCTAAATGGTATAAATGGTTTGGAGTGGTTAAATAGTAAGGTCTTGATTTTTATGGTTGGTCTAATTAAATGCCTTATAGGGTACCAGGGAATCCCCCAAGCAAGCATAATAATGATCACTTGTGGGGTACATGGGATTCCCCCAAGTCAACTTAACAATGTAATCTATGGGTACATAGGAATTCTTTCTTCTTAAAAAGGCTGGCTAAGGACATTGCTTGTAAGATATAGTTGGTATGAAGATACCACTATTTATAGCCTTGGTTAATAATAAATGGAGTGGTGGTTTGGTTGTGTGGTAATGATTTTAATTGGGCAATAATGGCGGGGAATGATAGCTAACCGTGAAGGTATGAGTCAATGGAGGGATACTGGAAACTCATATTTGCCGACATGAGGATTGGTCATGAAGATCATATATGATACTTACAGGGTATATAAGAATACCCTAAATACACTTGTACAAATGTATCATGGATAGAGAAGGGTACTAGAGAATCCCCTACTCCTATGGTATCTCCAGGTCATGCAGCTACCCGCATCGGGGCCTGTTTAGGGGGTTACACTGGACCGATATAACCCGTGGGTAGTTATAGGACGGTTAAGCAACACATACCAAGGTTAATGGATTTAAAGGCATACTAACCTGTTCCCTTCCCAGCATGAATATATACTATATATATGTATATATGGTTGTGAATGAATATGATTTGTTTACTTGTTTTTAAAGGTTGGCATTATTTTATCATTATCCCAAGTGCATGCTAGCGTTCACCGCTAACCCGTTTTTTTATGCCTGTATCCCCACGCAATGCAGGAACTGGACATTCTACTCCTCCTACTTATTGATCGAATACAGGATCAACTCAGTTGGATTGAAGTGGCGAGCTTCCATATTCTTGAAGGCTCCATTTTATGTCATGGATGTTTTTACAAACTTTGATTATTTCCTTTACAGTGGTGTTGGCTATGGTTGGGGGTATGTCCCAGCCGAATATTGTTTTACCTTCGGCTAGAGGTTTTGTGAAACGACTATGGGTTGGTATGGGCGGCGTTGGTAGTGGATTCAGCCTTAGTATTAGTTTTCGTATTGGGGTTGTGACAGTACCCGTCCCAGGGGCCTTACCGTAATGGACGTCCCAAGTTCGACTGGGACAGGATACCACCCCCAACACAACCTCCATTCGGCTGCCTCGAGTTGTCTGAATTTCGAACATATAACAAGACAATGTAACTGAAATGACTTTTGGATAGGTCTATTCCTAGACAAACCCTACCAAGTCATCCCATCCACCAAACTATACCAACAAACCACCAAGATAGACCAATTCCAAACCAAGGGCCGAAAGCCAGGCTATAACCAAATGAGATCCAAAACATAATATGATTAATTCCAAAATGAAATATGATGGAACAACAAACAATATCGTCAACTGGTATCAACTCTAATACCAATACCAATGCTAAGGTTGACACCAATACCGACCCCGCCCATTCCAACCCATAACAATACTATAAAGCCTCTAACCAAAAGAATACCAAAATCCGGTTGGGACATGCCCCCAACCATAGACAAAACTAATATCCATAAATAATTCAAAGTATGAAATAACATCCATGACATAGAGCCTTACAAATAGATGGAAGCTTACTAATTCAATCCAAATGCTGACCCTGAAGTTTGAATCACTAAGCAGGAGGAGTGGAACGACTGGTTCCTACATCGCGTGGGGAGAAAACGCCTGAAGATGGGTTAGAAGGTGAACGATAGTATGAACTCAAGATAAGAATAAAATAATGCCATTTATTAAACCAAGTAAAACCCATCCATATGAACACACCATACATATATATAACCATGCCGGGAGAGGGAACCGGGTTTAGCATGAAATTAAAAACTTTACTTGGGCTGTGTAGCTTTGTTGTCCTAAACCACCCACGGGACATATGGGTTCGCTCTCCCTGCTGAAAGGGCCCCAGTACGTTAAGCCGTACGACTAGGGAAGAAAACCTGGGATGACTTGTACATCCCCCAAATATAAAGTTTGACATTATGCAAATAGTCACTAGTACCAAACCTTACATCGGCACCTCCACCTTCCACGGCTTTGCTACACATCCCTCCTTTATGCCAAATTAAAACCATTTTCCAACCAAACCATTATTCCATTTTTATTAACCAAGTCTATTAGTAGTGGTATCGTCATACCAATAATAACTTACAAGTATTTTCCTTAGCCAACCCTTTGGAGATTCCCATGTACCCCACATGATTTCTAATTAACCAAAACCATGGCCACTAAGGCTTCACCAATCCATTTAAAACCATTTAAACCGTTCGTATCATTTTAGGCTTCCATTACCAAGTTTAAACCATGCATAAGTTCCATTGAAAAACCAATATTATAGTGAAAATATTGTTATAGGCATTTTATCAATCACATTAGGGGCATAGTATTTCCAAAACCAAAGTCCATTACCAAAGAACCATTCCCATGCAACCAATTATCCAAAACCACCATTAATTCATATAAAAGCATAATTAAAATATGGAAAAATCATAACCAAATATTTATAACCAAAACCCCCAAATCATATTTGGAAATCCAAAAGCATAATACATTCAAATCATGAAAACAATGTATAAAAACATGCCTTTAGTTGGAACTAACAACGAGGGAAGAAAATATGCCTTAAAATGAGATGATGATGGAGATAAATAACCAAGACAATCCCCAATTTACTCCTTAAGATGAAACCCTAGCCTCCTTTGCCCAAGTACTCTAGAGAGGATTTAAGAGTGTTTTCCAAGTGTTTAAGAATAGAATAATAGTGTAAATAACCCCCTCAAGTATAATATAAGTTATGGGACCTTATTAGGATAAGTGGGGGAAAATCAAAATTGTCCTCACTTAAACTACATTAATTGTTTGTCATAGGGTACGACTGACCCTTACGAGTCGTACCCATCCTGTACGAGTGGTACCCACCTCTCATACCCTAGGCTTTCCCCCTTCAACCCAACACTGTCCAAGGTATGACACACCTAAACACAAGTCGTATTCAAGTGTATTACTAGTACTCATAACCGTACCACTGGCAGAAATATAATCTAGGAGGTTTGAACACCGACCACCATACGTGTCTTGGGTATGACTTGTACCCTGGCTTACGACTTATGGTGAGCTACTCATACTCAGATCCAACTTAAGCTACCAAGTCTAAGGTTAAGCTAAGGAAAACCCAAACCAAATGATCTGTATTTAATATTACTCATACCATTCAAGTCATACCCATTCCAATGACCAAAATCCATCCCGCCAGCTAACACTAGCCAGTATATGAATGAACCATACCATTTTTACCCTAATATACGGCTCATACCCATGAGTCGTATTGGGTCCAGATACCGAAATTCTGGGAAATTTTTTATGGTCCAGAAACCAGTGTGTTTTAGTCTGCTCGACTAGGAACATTATTCCTAAATGACGGTCAAGGTAGGGGTAATCACGCGCATGAGTCATTTACATTATCAAATATATTTCCAATCTTTTAACAAAGTTTGAAAACATAGGGGAAAAGATATTAATCTTTCCTTTAATAAACTCAAAAAATAAAGATGTGTTGAAGAAACATAACTTCTACATGAATCCCAGGAACAAAAAATAGATATGGATAATTGGACTTCATGTTCTCTTCTGCTTCCCACGTAGCTTCTTCCACATTATGGTTATGCCATAGAACCTTAACCGAATCCACATCTTGGTTTGCAGACGATGAACTTGCCTATCCAAGATCTCAACTGAGACCTCTTCATAAGATAAAGAGCCGAGATACCCAACCTCTCCAAAGGAACAATCGAAGAAGGATCACCAATACAATTACTCTACACCTAGACATAAAATACCAGATGAATGGAGTTCAAACTAGAAGGAAATTCTAATTCATAAGAAAATTTCCAAACCTCCGCAAAACTACTTAAGGACCAATATACCTGGGACTGAGCTTCCCCTTGTGCAAAACTGCATTACTCCCTTCATGGGAGATACCTTAAGGAATACCTTATCCCCAGCCTCAAACTCCAAGTCTCTATGCCTTACATCCGCATAGGACTTTTGGTGACTTTAGGAAACCTTAAGCCTATCTCGAATTACCTTCACCTTCTCTATAGCCTGATAGACAAAATCTGGACCAAAATATCTACCTCACCAAGCTCGAACCAACTAATAAGATATCTACACCTCCTACCTTAGAATGCCTCAAAAGAGGCCATACCAATACTAGAATGATAGCTATTGTTGTAAGCAAAATCTACCAAAGGTAGATGCTCAACCCAATTGCCACCATAATTAAGCACACATGCCCGAAGTATATCCTCTAATGTCTGAATAGTTCTTTTTGCTTGCCCATCCTTCTGAGGATGAAAAGCAGTGCTCAGACTCACTTTAGTACCCAAAAATAAGATGAAAATAGCGTACCACGATCAGAGATAATCAAACTAGGTATCTCATGCAACTTCATAGTCTTTTGAAGATATAACTTTGCATAATCCTCCAGTGGAAAGGTAGACCTCACTGGAAAGAAGTGAGCAGACTTTGTCATCATATCCACGATGGACTAAATCAAATTATATTGATTTCGAGACCTAGAAAGACCGATAACGAAATCCTTATTGATTACATATGATTTCCATCAGGGTAAAACAATCTCCTGATACAACCCACTGGTCTTATGTGCTTAACTTTAACTTGTTGACACACAAAGAACTTGGCCACAAAATCAACCACGTCCTTTTTCATACCATTCCACTAATACATCTAATTGGGATCATGATACATATTTGTCGAGCCAGGATATACAATATAGCGCAATTCATGCACCTCAACCAAGATTCTTTACCACAAATGGTTGACATAAAAAATATACAACCTCTGTTGGTACCGTAAAGTATCGTCGCCAGTGATCTCAAATACCATTGCCTTTTGTATACCCACATTACTCTTAATTTTCATCAACATAGGATATAACACCTGCTTCTCCTTAATCTTTGCACTAAGAGATGACCGAACCACTTCTTGTAGCATCACCCCACCATTCCCAAAGTTACAAACTCCAAGATTTTCCAAGCGGTGAATATCTTTAACCAATTCCCTTTTTTATTTATTCACATGAGCCAAACTCCTAATGTATAACCTGCTAAGAGCATCAGGAACCACATTAGACTTTCCTGGGTGATAGTGAATACTTGTGTTATATTTATTGAGAAGCTCTAACCATCTTCTTTGCCTGATATTTAGCTCCTTCTGAGTGAACACATATATTAGACTCTTACGATCAGAGAAGATGTCTACGTTCACTCTATAAAAATAATGTTGCCAGATTTTCAAAGCAAAAACCACTGCCAATAGCTCCAAATCATGAGTAGGATAATTATTCTCATGCACCTTCAACTGGATAGAACCATAGGCAATCACCTTTCCATGCTACATCAAGACACAACCAATTCCTACCCTAGATGTATCACAATAAACCACAAACCCCTCACTGCCCTCAAGCAATGTCAAGATCGGAGCTAAAGATAGCTTATCTTTTTAACTTCTCAAAACTCCCCTCACAAGCATCTGACCAAGAAAACTTCACCTTTTTCTGAGTCAACTTATTCAAAGGAGCAACTATCATCGAAAAGCTCTCCACAAATTGCCAATAATACCCAACCAAATCTAAGAATATTTGAATATCGGTTGAAGTCATTGGTATAGGACACCTTTTAGCCATAACCACCTTTGGTAGATCCATCATGATCCCCTCGCTGGAAATAATATGACCAAGAAAAGTCACAACATTCAACCAAAACTCACACTTGGAGAACTTGGCATACAACTGTTGTTCTTTCAAGGTCTGCAATACCACAAGGAGGTGATTAGCATGATCTACCTTAATTTTGGAATAAAACAAAATGTCATCAATAAACACAATGAAGAAGAAATCCAAGAACTGCCTGAAAACCCTGTTCATCTAGTCCACAAATACCGTCGGGGAATTAGTCAAACCAAATGACATCACCAAAAATTCAAAGTGACCATATTGAGTACAAAAAGCCATCTTAGAGATATCCTCCTCCCTAATTTTAAGTTGATGATACCCAGACCGAAGATCCATCTTAGAAAAGACCTTGGCACTTTGTAATTGATCAAATAAGTCATCTATCCTTAGAAGAGGATACTTGTTCTTGACCGTTACCTTATTTAACTGCCGATAGTAATTGCATATTTGAAGGGAACCATCTTTCTTGTGCATGAAAAACACCTGTGCACCCTACGGAGATACACTAGGATGAATAAACCCTTTATCTAGAAGATCCTTAAGTTGCTCCTTGAGTTCTCTCAACTCAGCCATAGCTAATCTATGTGAAGAAATATAAATTGGATGAGTGTCTGGAACCAAATCCATAACACCTCTATTTCCTTATCAGGAGGAACACCAGGAAGATTATCCAGAAAGACCTCAGGAAACTTATTTACCACCGAGACTGACTATAAAGAAGGACCATTTTAGTTAGAATCTTTAAACCATACCTAGTGATAAAGACACACTTTAGAGATTAATCTCTGAGCTTTAAAATAAGAAATAAACATCCCTCTAGGAGATAGGGAACCACCCCCCACTTTATAACCAGTTCACCAGGGAACCTAAAGACAGCCTTATGGGTTTGATAATCCAAGGATGTGTAATAAGAGTGTCACCAATCCATCCCTAGAATAATATCAAAATCCACCACATCAAGTTCAAACAAATCCACCAAAGTCTTCCTACCACCAATAGATACCTTACATTCCCTATAGACTCTCTTAGCAATAACTGAGTCACCTACCAGGGTTAAAATAGAAAAAGGATCCGAAAAAACCTTAGGATCAAAACCAATACTTATAACCATGAATGGGGTCACAAAAGAGATAGTAGACCTCAAATCAAGCAGACAATACACATCATAAGAAAAGAGTTATAATGTACCAGTAACGATATTAGGTGATCCCTCAGATTCCTGCTGAGATGCAAGAGCATACAACCCATTCCAGATAGTGACAGTACTAGAAAAAGAGCAAACACTAAAGCTATACTACTAGGCACAAGAGCAGAAGATGAAGGAACCAGAGCTTTGACTGCACTCGAAGCTCCCTTACCAACCGAATAATTCTTAAGCATATGACTTGGTTGGTCATATTTAAAACACTTGTCCTTCTCTTTGTCACAATAAAACCAATGAAGACAACCATAGAACCGATAAGGAGGGCACGAAGAAACAAACTGACCCCCACTCACCTGAGATTAGGCACCCTATGCTCAAAAATTATCACCACTTGCTGGCGCCTATCACCCAATGCCTTGAGAGCACTACTAGTAGAGAAGGAACTAAAATTCCCCTACTTTTATTTTGGCCATTTTACTCCATCCCAACCACCTTGTGACTGAGTACCTCCCTGATTCAAAAACCTTCTCCTCTTACCTTACCTATCTTTGAACTTTACTTTTTTTCTTCTTATCCTCCACCTGTTGTATATGAATAATCAATCTAGAAATATCCATATCCTTGATCAACAAAGTATTTTTCTTTCCAAGATCAAATGCTGAGATAGCCCAGAAGCAAACTTTTTTATCCTAGCTCTCATGTCATCCACCAAATCAGGAGTATACCTTGACAACTGGTGAAATTTTAAGGCATATACATTCTCTTTTGCTTAAGATTCACAAACCCTTTCATCTTTACTTCCCTTAGCTCTTGAGGAAAGAAATAATCCGGAAAATCATAAGAAAAGGCATCCCATAGGGACAAATCCTCCACATCACCTCTATCCCTATCCCACTCTTCAGACCATTGGTATGAAGCATCCTTAAGCTAATGAGCTACAAAGTTTACCCCCTCCACATTAGTAGGCTGCATCACCCTGAATATCTTCTTTATTTCATCCAATAAACATTAAGGATCCTCCTCAATCTTCACACTAGTAAAAGTAGGAGGATTTAGTTTCATAAATGCACCAACCCTTGTAGGCTCACTATATAACTCACTAGATATATTCAAATCAGCCTTAGGAGCAAAAAACTGAGCAATAGTATGAATAGACTAGTGTAACACCTAAAAAATGCACCCTTTTTGTCATATGGTGCTTATGGTCCCAAAAGACCACAAGCTAACCCATGAACTGGTACCTACTTTGAGAACTGAATAATAAGGTGATAAGATACATATGTGCAAAAATAACTGAATAATACCTAAGGTTTTAAGTAGTAAAACATATGATTTAATCATAGTTCTAAAAAACATCTGAAAACAATATTGATAAAACTGATGATAACAATCGATAAACTAGCTAACTATCTGAAATAGTCTAGAAAACCTCTAACTGATTGAGGAGTTGATGGGACAAGACCAACCTAACTCTGATTGACCACTAAACTGAAATACTAAAATAAATATGAACGGTCCTCAATATATACAAACACTCCATTACTACTACTACTGATAGGCTGATCTATCTAAGCATGGTTAGGAAACTAAGCATCTGAACCTCTAATATAAGACATCATACTGCAAAAAAAAATATGTGATCAATACTTTAAATGTATTAGTATGTGAGATGAGGTTAGGTTGGAATACTTGAATTTATGTGCATGAGATAATAAATAAATGAATAGCAAGAGATAACGGAGTTTAAATGCATGAAAGCTGAAAAATTTGAGAATGCATGACCAAGCATATAACCTGATTCTAAATTAGTTTATAGACTGAAATACTGATAGCTGAATAACTAATAACTGTATGCTATGATTAAACAAACCTGAGACTGAATTCTATATTGAATACTAAACTGAGACTGAAATTATGGGAGGTATCATCTAACCGATATGCCCAAAATTTGAGTTGATAGGGGTCCAACCTGTGACCCTATTTAGAAGGTTCTAGTACTGCGACAAGGATACTAAAAATAGCTGTGGATTTAGTCCTGAACTACTAGGTCACCCCTGAGATTTTTCCTAAGCTGGCGGGTAATCCCTGAGTGAATATCAATCTTAAACTAGCGGTGACATTTCTTAATCCTATGTTGCTACATAGTTTTAGAACTAGGGACTGCTACTAAGGACCCAGTCCTAACTGGTGGGTGAGCCCCCATCCCTAGGTTCGTTCGATGCTGAATCCTACTCCTAACTGAACTGACACTGATTACTAAACTGATCTAAGTTTGACTGACATGATAACTAACTGAGCTGATAATGCTCATACGTGTCTGAAACCATTTTAAAAATACCGAGACTAAGTAAATAGCTTAATTTTGGGTATTCATAACCCCAGGACACGATAGCAATAAAAATAGGACCACATGAAAACTTTGAAACCATATAGGGGAATCCTTGTTCAACATTCAACACTTAGTCATTTCATTAAACACATAAGGGTCATAAGTTAAAGCATAGGAACAGTTAAATCATGTGATAGTAACATAACCAAAATACCAAAATCATGGGTTGAGGATGTAATCACCATTCAAATGTGTCATGGGTAAATTCTAATAAAAACACATGGTAAGCATAATTTGAAATCAAAGTTTATAATAACTTCATGTAGATATTTAATAACACATAAAAATAATGAATTTAAACTTGAAAATGTATTCTTCGATTCCATGGACGAAAAGAACCCATGAATGAACATCACACATACCTTAATTGAATAATTCGTGAAGATTCCTGATGGTTTTCTTAAAAATTAAGCTTGATTTTCCTTTATTATTTTTAGGAGGCGAGGCTTTGTTCTTAAGAGAGGATGCCTTCTTTTGAGAGGATTTTATAAAATTCAATAACAAATTATGCATTTAAGACCCTTAATACCGTGTTATAGAACAAATGGGTGAAGGGAAAAGGCCTAATTACCGTTGGTAAAACGGAAATAAAAGCTAGAAAATAAGGGCTCCTGATGGAGCACGCACCGTGAGCTCTGGTCCACTGGACTAAACTGTGTGCTATGGACTCTACCATGGGCACCCTTATGGGTGAAATAGAGCGTATATCGCGGGCTTATCTTGGTGCTGCTATAGTTTTAGAAATTCAAGCACACCCTTACGCTCGTTGAAAATTTTGAAACTTACCCGATATGCAGCTATGGTATCCCCGATCATGAATTAACTTTAAAATCGATATTCTAAGGTTAGGAAGTTCGAAAATAAGATTATCAAAGTTTAGGGGCTTTAGAAATGACTAAGTCCAAACACTTAGTGAGATTTCTAACTCTTGGACCCCCTTTTACCTACAATGGTGAGCTAAATTGAGTTGGGATCTTATGGGGTCTTAAAATATCTCCCCCTTGGGAACATTTGTCCTTGAATGAGAATGATTAAGCTAAGAATATTGAGGAACTAAGATTATATACTGAACATGCATAACTGAAAACATGATTACATGACTGAGTCTAAAACATGATACATGACTTGGCTGAAATACTAAGAAAAGACTGAGATGATACACATGGCACTTACGAACTGAATTATAACTGAATATCTGGAATCTAAAACATGATCCATGGACTGATCTGGATTCACAATTTAAATGGATGCGGATAAACTCTCTTTGGAGTGGCCATATTCATGCCAAATCAGATAGTAAGACTAAATCAAAAGATGGAAAAGCTATAAGAACTTGTTTGTCTGTCTACTAACTGAATTGCTGGCTAAATGGACTAAATTATACTAAAAGCTTATACTTAACTATACATACCACTTCAAAACCACACTTCACTTGAAGCTACTGAAAATATTCACATAGGAACCGATAACTCTACCTACTGAAGTCTGAGCTGAACTGAATTCTCCCACTATGTTCAAGCCTTCTTGAATCTACAAAGTGCATAAATAACACAATAATACTAGCTTGAATAATGAATTTGATATGCCCTAGATTTTCAAAACTCCTCATCTCATGAATAATTTTTATTATCACTTCAGCAAACTTCTTACTGGATATTTACTAATGCACAATGGATTCATCCATATATATGCAAATATGACATTCAAGCCTATCATTATAACCACATATGCCCTTCTAAACAAATAACCATAAAAACACCTTTCTCATATCTTCCATACCTTATCATTAACAACTTCCCTGTACTACCTCAAGAAAACAAACACAAAAGTTCAACCAACCATTACATATATCAAAAACTTAGCCTCAATCTTACTTCACACTTACAACCTTAGCTGAAACAAACTTACAATAATCTTTCATCAACAAGAAATGCTTCCTCTCTCCTATCTAAGAAACTATTCATCATCGATGGTTTGACTTAAGGAAAAGTCACTAAAAGGTCAGAACATGAGGACCTAGAATATGAAAAGATATTATGCCTCACTCGACACATTATTGAGGCCTAAGAAATAGAGTATCAACATTATAGATTCATTACATAGATCAAAACTGACGATATACATGATATAGTCTAAAGTTCGCTGATCTTTAAGAGTGTAGCATGAGTCCTGGAACTGAACATATTGTAAAGCATGAGCAAATGAGTCATGAGATGTGTAAACTGGGTTTGGAGTTTCTGAATTCATGGAACATTATTCATACTTTCGAGTGGATCCAAACTTCTTATACTAGGAATTGAGAGAGTATATAATTTTCCATAAGGTACACGAATATGAGTTATGATCATAGAGCTGACATGCTAGGCATGAGTAGATATCTTGATGGAAATAGTACATAATATTGCACTGAGATGAGAATGGATCGGGCATCATCTTCCCTACTGATGTTTTATACTACACTGGCATCATTATAAGAACCTGAGAGCCTGAATTGGCTACTGGTTCTATCATCTTCCCCTTAGATTTAAGCCATCACTCTAAGTATGTGGAACCCTTTCAAATAAGTTTAAACTAAACTGTAAACACTTTACTCTAGAGTTTGATACATAACAATGCACATAAATACTATACTTACCCTAAAAGACTACACCTGATAATGTAAGGCCCACTGCTAGTACTTTCTTCTAATACATAATTCTTAGCTTTCTATAGCCTCAACAATTATCATACAATAACTTAAGCTCTGACTAGCTTCGAATTTTTTAGGAATATCACCATACCATGAGTTCGCACCATCTAGTGCTTCAACTCTACTTTTCATTAGCTCAATTTTCAAAGATTCAAAATTAGTTTCCAACACTTAACATGGATATTCTCAAACTCTTAATGAACCATACTTACTTTCTTTATAGCCTACTAATATCACATCTCTATACTTATATTTTGAATCAACAACTTAAATTATTGCATGCACTATTCAAAGCTACTGATTCACCTTCATACAACTATCCCCATAGATACAAAATTTTAAATGCGGATAATATTATCCCCACTTTACTACTACTAAACTTCTGGGTTCGTTCTTCTAACTCTACGTCATATGCCACCATAGGATTTTGAGAAGGGATATGAAAATACATCTGACCCCTAAGCACTAAGGTACTATCCCTCCCTTTGATGACTGGTTCATTGGGAAACTAAAACTAAATGACTCTAATTCTGTAATCAACTGGAGTGATTTTCTGGGTTATGGTAATTGGCTAATCTCTGACTTTGTAGCCTGACTCACCATGCCTAAAACACATATTACTTCCATTTCTACACATACCCTTATGATTCCTACCATATTCTCCACAAAGTGGATTAGTATGAACACTCTTCCCACTACCCTGTGACTTAGAGCCTGGTGATCTATCCCGACTGTCATTCCTAAACTTAGGAACTATTGCACTGGTTAGAGGTGGAGCTAGGGTTGAGAATTTATGAAAAATCTGGGAGCAGTTACCACCCTCTGACCTTGGCTTAAAACTAATTATTCTAGCCCTCTTATTCTCTCTCTCTTTCTTTCTATGCTTTCTTCGCTCACTTTGTTAAGTATGAACCATAAGACTAGAAAGGACGACAACCTACAAATTATTCTGAGAAACTACTAAATAAGCTAAGGTAGTTAAGGCATCTCTAAACTTGGCGTGAGAGACGTGCTCTTCTAAGGGATCTTACTGAATGGGTGGAGGTACGGGCTGATTCCTGTTCTTCTTCCATTGTTGTTTTTGGAAGGCTTTTTCTATAAATGGAAGGGAAGAATGAACAAGAAAAGAATTTAAATGTGATCTCATACTCTTTCACATGACATGAATACTAAAAGAAGGGAAACTTTTCCTAAAACATCTTGTAGCCTCCTATCCATAAGTGTGGCATGCTTCAAACACATGCACAAGACTCTACTCAACGTAATTTTTTAGACTACTTAGGAAAATGTAAAACCATAGTCTATGATACCAAGTTTGTAATGCCTCGGGAGTGCACCTTGATTTCCATACAGTGCTTACAGTCTAGAAAAACCACAAGCTAACCCATGAACTGGTACCTGCTATGAGCACTGAATAATAAGGTAATAAGATACACATGGTAGAAATAACTAAATAATTCCTAAGGTTTTAAGTACCAAAACATATGATTTAAATCATAGTTCTAGAAAATGTCTAAAGAAAATATTGATAAGAGTGATGATAACAACTGATAAATCAGCTAACTTTTGAAATAGTCTGAAAAGCCTCTAACAGATTGAGTAATTGATGGGACAAACCCCCAACTAACTCCAACTAACTATTGAACTAAAATACTAAAATAAACATGAATGGTCCTTGATATATAACAACTCACCATGACTACTGCTACTGATAGGCTAATCTATCTAAGCGTGGTCAGAAAACTGAGTGTCCGAACCTATGATATAAGATATCATAGTGTAAACAAAACATATACAATTAGTACTTTGAATGTACTGGTATGCAAGATAAGGTTAGGCTGATATACATGGGTTTATGTGCCTTAGGTAATGACTAAATGAATACCATGGATAACTGAGTTTAAATATATAAAAGTTGAAAAATTTGAGAATGTGTAACCAAGCATATAACCTGATTCTAAATTAGTCTGTAGATTGAAATACTCATAGCTAAATAACTGATAACTGTATGCTATGGTCAAACAAACTTAAAACTGGATTCTATATTGAATACTGAACTAAGACTGAAACTATGGGAAGTATCATCTAACCAAAATGCCTAAATTTAAGATGATAGGGGTCCAACTTGTGACCCTAGTTGGAGAGGTGCTAGTATTTTGCCATTGGTACTAACAATGGTTGTGGACTTAGTCCTAAACTGGCCAGTGACCCCTGATATCAGTCCTAAGCTGGCGGGTGATCCCTGAGATCCCTGGATACATAGTTTTGGAACTTAGGGATTCCTACTAAAGACCTAGACCTAACTGGCGGGTGAGCCCCCATCCCTAGGTTCGCTCGGGGATAAATCCTACTCCTAACTGAACTGACACTAACTACTGAACTGATCTAAGTTTGACTAACATAATAGCTGACTGAACTGACAATGTCCATACATGTCTGAAACTATTTTGAAAATACTGAGACTAAGTAAACAACTAAATTTAGGGTATTCATAACCCCCAGGACTCAATAGCAATAAAAATAGGACCACATGAAAACTTTGAAACCATAGAAGGGAATCCTTGTTTAACATTCAACATTTAGGCATTTCATCAAACACATGAGGGTAATTAGTTAAAGCATGGGAGTAGTTAAATCATGTGATAATAACATAATCGCAATACTAAAATCATAGGTTGAGGATGTGACATGTGAAAATTACCATTCAACATGTCACGGGGAAATTCCAATGAAAACACATAGCAAACATAGTTTGAAATCAAAGTTCATACTAGCTTCATGTAGATAATTCATAACACATGTAAAAATCATAACTTTAAACTTGAAAATGGATTCTTGGACTCTATGGGTGAAAAGGACCCATGAATGAACATCACACATACCTTAATTGAAGAATTCGTGAAGATTCTTGATGGCTTTCTTAAAAATTAGGATTGAATTTCCTTGATTCTTTTGAGGAGGCTAGGGTTTGTTATTGAGAGAGGACACCTTCTTTTGAGTGGATTTTGTAAAATAGGATAGCACATTATGCTCTAAAGGCCCAATTGCCCTTGGAAAAATGAAAAAAAAAAGCTGGAACATAAGGTCACACGATAGATCATGTGCCGTGGGCTCGGTCCACTGGACTGGACCGCGCGCCATAGACTCTGTCATAGGCACCCCTATGGGTGAAATGAGCATACGATGCAGGCTTATCTCGGTGCTTCTTCTATTTTGGATATCCTAACACACCGTTACGCTGGTCAAAAAATTCTGATACTTACCCGAGATGTGCCTATGATATCCCCGATCATTAAAAAAATTTAAAATCAACATTCTAATCTGGGAAGGTTGAAAATAAAATCATCAAAGTTTAGGTGCTTTAGAAATGACTAAGTCCTAACACTTAGCAAAATTTTATAACTCTTGGACCCTTTTGTACATACAATGGTGAGCTGAATTGACCTTAGATCTTACGGGTCTTACAACTAGTGAAATTCTACATGAGTCACCTCACCCTGAGGAGGTCTATTTACAACCAGAGGAACTCCATAACTATCGGCGATAGGACCCTAAGATCGAAGATGAACTCCAGCCGTAGGACGTACCCCGTTAATATTGTACGTACATGCGATTGAAGAGTTTCCTTGTGTTCAAGATCGTCGAGGCATAATCTGAAAAGTGAAAAACCAAGGATTAGAGAAGAATTCTAGGACTTAAGACTCCAATCTTGAAAATAGAATACCAAGAAAGTGAAACATTACTAAATGCCTTATAGCCTCTCTCTTATGAGTGTGGCACGCTACACACCATTAAAAGAGACTCTACTAGATCCAACTTTGTAGACTCCCAATTGACCATAAAACTAAATCTCTGATACCAACTTGACATGACCTGACCCGAGGGCCTTGTTGTAATGGGCGTCCCAAGTACAACTGGGACCGGAGACCACCCCTATTACCCAACCCAACCTCCAGTTGCTTGCCCTGAGTTGGCTGAATTTCGAACATATAACAAGATAGTGTAACTGGATAAGGACAAACTTTGGGATAGGTCTATTCCTAGACCAGCCCTACCAATTCATTTCGTCCACCAAACCATACCAATCAAACAACCAAGACAAACCAATACCAAACCAAGGGCCATAAGCTAGGCTATAAATAAATGAGATCCAAAACATAATATGATTAATCCCAAAATTAACTATGATGGAACAACTAACAATATCATCCATCGGTATCAGACCAAATACCAATATCAATGCTATGGCCGACACCCATATTGACCCGCCCATTCTAACCCATAAAAGTGCCACAAATCCTCTACCTAAAATAATACCAAAATTCAGTTGGGACATTTCCCGAACCATAATGAAAAAAAATATCCATAAATAAATTAAAGTAAGAAATAACATCCATGAGATGGATCCTTCCAAATATATGGAAGCTCACCATTTTAATCCAAACACTGACCCCGAAGTCTAAATCACTAAGCAGAAGGAGTGGAACAGCCAGTTCCTATATTGCGTGGGGATACAACGGCTGAAGATGGGTTAGCAGGTCAATGCTAACATGAACTTAGGTTAAGGATAAAATAATTCCATTTATAAAACCATGTTAAAACCATCCAACACACACACACCATACATATATATAATCATGACGGGAGTGGGAATCAACTTTCGATGCCATTAGAACCTTTACCTAGGCTATGTAGCTTTTCCATCCTGAACCACCCACAGGCTATATGGGCTCAGCTCTCTCTGCTGAAAGTACATCCCCCAAATATAAGTGTGACATCATGCACACGGTTATTAGGACCAAACCTCACATCATCAAATATGAGTTTCCAATTTAGATCCCTTTGGGACCTCTACCTTCTATGACTTTGCTACACATCTTTCTTTTATGCCCAATTAAAACCATTTTCTAACCAAACCATTAATCTATTTTTATTAACTAAGGTTATTAGTAGTGGTATCATTATACCAATAATAACTTGAAAGTATTGTCCTTAGCCAACCCTTAGGGGATTCCCATATACCCTATATGATTCCCAATTAATCAAAACCATGGTCACCAAGGCCTTTTCAATCCATTTAAACAGTTTATATCATTTAGGGTTACATTACCAAGTTTAAATCAGTCATAAGTTCCATTAAAAAACTAATATTATAGTGAAAAAATTGTTATAGGCATTTTATCAAACACATTGGGGGCATATCATTTCCAAAACTAAAGTCCAATTCCAAAGAACCATTCCCACGTAACCAATTATCCAAAACCACCATTAATGCATATAAAAGCATAATTAATACATGAGAAAATCATAACCAAATATTTATAACTAAAATCCCCATATCATAGTTGAAAACCCAAAAGCATAATATATTTAAATCATGAAAACATTGTATAAAACCATGCTTTTAGTTGGAACTATAAATGAGGGAAGAGAACATGCCTTAAACTGAGATGATAATAGAGAGAATTCACCAAGACAAGCCCCAATTTACTCCTTAGGATGAAACCTAGCCTCCTTTTCTCAAGAACTCTAGAGAGGATTAGGAGTGTTTTCCAAGTATTTAAGAATAGAATAATAGGGTAAATAACCTCCCAAGTGAAATATAAGTTATGGGACCTTATTAGGATAAGTGGGGAAATATCCAAAATGCCCTCACTTAAACTATATTAATTTTCCATCATAGGGTATGATTGACCCTTACGAGTCGTACCCATCTTGTACTAGGGGTACCCACCTCTTATAACTTAGGCTTTCCTCATTGAACCCAACACTATCCAAGGTATGACATACCTAAAACCAAGTCATATTCAAGTGTATGACTAGTACCCATAGATCATAACCCTTGGAGAAATAGAATCCAGGTGGTTTGAATACTGACCACCATATGAGTCTTGGGTATGACTCATACCCTGGATTATGGATCATGGTGAACCACTCATACTCAGATCCAACTTAAGCTACAAAGTCTAAGGTTAAGATAAGGAAAACCCAAACTAAGCAATTTGTATCCAACCATATGAATCATACCATTTAAGTCGTACCCTTTCTAGCGACCAAAATCCATCCTACCTACCAACACTCATCAGCATACGATTGGACCATACTATTCATACCCCAATATACAAATCATACCCATGAGTTGTATTGGGTTAAGAGACTAGAATTTTAGGATATTTTCTAAGGTTTAAAAAATAGGGTGTTTTAGGCTGATATCATGAGACTGTATTTATGATTGTTCCATCCTATTATGTTATGGACTCCTACTTGGTTATATTTTTTTTATTATGGCATGGTTATTGGTTGGGTATTAGATGGTGCGACTTGCTTGGGTTGGTCACGATTATGGACCTATCTCAGAGTTTTGAATTGTAAAAAATGCTATCTTTTTATATGTTTGGAATTCATTCAACTCGGGATTAATTGCTTATATAGGCTTGCCTCTTTGGTCAGCCATGTATTAATTTTTTTCTATATCTCCTTTCCTTGGTTGGCTGAATACGTATTAACTACTGATAATTTTTTGGTCTGGAACAGATTTGTTGTTTGCATTGATATCAATATATCTTTGTTTCCCATTGGTTTTAAAATTATTTAACATTTATGTCAACTTGCTTGTGGAAGTTAACCATGTTTTAATTTTCTTCATATTTCTTTTATGCTTTGGTCGATCATGTATTAACTACTTTAGTGTTCCTATTTTGGTCAATCACGTGTTGACTTACTTTTTCTTTCCCTTTTTCTTTTGTTGGTCATGTATTAATATTCTTTATTTTTCTTGCTTCGCATGAATCCGCCTTGGAGTCCAAACGGACTTTTTTCCCTTGCATTCCTTAATGGGCCAGTGAGGCCCATCTCATTGACTCAAACCCAAAGTTCTAAGCTCAAAAGTGATCCCATAGCATAAATACGAGGAGATTAGAATAAGAAAGAAGGGTTTTAAAAACCCACATTTGAAGCATCCAAGAGACTTGAAAATTTGCCATTTCATTTATTTATTTATTTATTTATTCATGTATTATTGTTTGTCCTTATTTATTTAGTTATTTAGTTTTATTCATTCATTTGGGCCACGAAGCCAAGGTTGTATTTAATACAGGTGGGGAAGACTCGAGCCAAAGGCTTGAAAACTAGATTAGGACAGGTGAAATGGTTCGAAATCCTAATTAGATTAGGACAGATCTTATTGATTTGGGACAACGGCCTAAATACCTTCTTTCCTACTCTTTCCCTCTCTTTTATGTTTGTTTGTTTTGAGTGTTTTGCGAACCTAGTTAAATCCTTAGTAAGTCGCTAAAAACTGGTTTTGCATAAACACTAAAAGATCACTAAAATTGCTTTCTTTCCAAAAATCAACTTTTTCATAGTTAGTCAAAAGATATTTTCAAATGATCCGGATAACCGCAAGTTAGCGGACGTTTTAGGTTCTTAACGCCTTCCTAAAATGTTAATAAAAACCACTTACTCAGAATCTCTTAACTTAAATGATTTTTTCTATTTTGGATCATTTTAAGTAACTCTCTAAACGTTTCTTAATTCCTTTTCAAAATTAAGTGGCGTCTCTTCTTTCAAATGTCAAAATTTTCGCAAAATAGAAATGGCGACTCTGCTGGGGAGTTTTGAACTAGGTTCTAACCAATTGTTTGATTTCTTCTTTTGTTTAACTATTTATGTGTTTATATGCTTTAATTTTGTAAATTTTAACTATAGCATCTCATGACATATTCCTACATTATTTAAACTGTTATAGGGTTTCGTGGGTATACCAGCCCCTATTGATCGATTCCCAAAATGTGTTGGAAATACAAACAGTTTATTAGCACGTGAGTCATCTGATGGCTGTTTGTATTTTCAAACTCAAGTTTTCTGCTTCAGAACCAGTTTTCAAACTCACTCTAGATACCTAGGACAGAGCGAAACCAAAACCCTATTTTAGGCATGAGCCTAGGATGACCCAATACCTGAGCGGGGTATTAGGCACATTAGAAAACCTGTCTTGTGTCTATTGACCCCGAGTTAATTACATATGAATCATATTTATGTTTTAAAGAAATATATGATTGTATAGTTCAATCCATTACCCTTTGGGGGGATGGGGTAAGGCTTATCTTTGTTTTCTTTTGTGTAGGTATGGCTCAATTTCATTCCCACGAGAAGTTCAAGATGGTTACTAAACCCGATGATTACCTAAAACTATGGTGGGACTATATGAGCACAGAAGAGAGAAAGATTGTTAGAACACACATCAGATACCTTGCCTTCATTGATCGAAATGGATGCTTGGCCCAAAATGATCCACGTACTTACCACTTTTTGGGATGACCAGAATATGATGTTTCACTTCGGGGAAGTGGAATTGACTCCTACAATCAAAGAAGTTTTAATTTGCTATAAGAGTATTGAAATATGTATCAAGAGAAAGGAAAAACCTGATAAGAGCATTTTAGTTCCTGTCGTGTGGGACCGTCAAACAATCAAAGAGGAATTTTTAATCGACGACGACACCTGGCTAGGGGAACGTGATGGAGAAAATATCACTTTTTAGGAGTTGTATCATTGGTTTGGAAGATTCAATGCCTTTTATAAATTTGGACGTAAATTTGAGTCTGAGGCAAAATGGAAAGAGATGAGAGCCTTTGCATTTGCGGTAGGTCTACTTGAAACCATGGTGTTCCCATAGGGAGAAAATGGCACAATTCATCCAAGGGTTGTTACGATGGCTCATGTACTTTTCTGGAGTGGATTACGATTCTAACAAGGTATTCCACAATTTAGCTCCCATGATTATCGCCGACATATATCGAGCCTTGGGAAGGTGTCAAGTCGAAAATTGTTTCTTTCAAGGTTGCAACCTCATATTATAATGGTGGATGATGAAGCATTTCATAAAGAATTCGAGAATGGTACAACCTGATCATAAAACAAGGGTGGATTTGTTGGTTTCGCACGACATGTGGTTGTTTCTACACAAGTTCAAAAGGGAAGAATATCATGAATTTTGGTTTAAGACTTTCGGGGAATAAAGAGATGACGATGTGAAATGGTCCATTAACTGTCTTAGTTTAGGGAAATACACCATTCGAGGGGGAAAGTGGCCTTTCCTAGTGCTTCCAGGTCTCAAAGGGACCCGTCCCTACAATACTGACAGAGTTCTTAGGAAATTTGAGATCAAGCAGGAGGCACCACAAATAGATTTCATGCTTAGGTTTTTCACCGAATACAATGAAAGTGAGTCTCCGCTCAAAGACGCCATGATAAATGGATGGAGAAGAAGAAGGTGGATGGAAGTGACTTTTCATATAGAGCATGATCCTGAAGTCAGCGACACTTACAAGGAGTGGTTGAAAAAGAGTCTCGCCAGAGCATTGATTCCGAGACCAGATATGCCCACTTAGGTTGTGGATGTAGAATCCGAGCATCAAATTCGGCTCCACAGGATACAAGATGAGTTCCAGAAAAGTGAAATTATGCACCGGAAGGTACAAATAGAGGACGCTTTAACAATAAGTATGTTGAGGAAAGAGTTGAAAAGAGCTAGGCAAGAAGGTGATGATGCTAGGCAATGTCTAATCAATTTGGATGATAGCATGGCCTCCCAACTCGATAGTATAGGGAAAATGACTTACAACTGCAAGGTAAAATTATGCGGGAGTCATCTTCTCATCAATAGGTATCAAATAGCACAGGAGGTTAATAAGGCAAAGAAGGCAAAGGAAGACGAAGGAGCCCAGTAGCTAGTTTTTCTATTTCCCCTGTGCGGGAACTTATCTTCTTTCATGTTATTTCCCTAAAGATTGTATCCCTTTTTCTTTATCTTTTGTAGGCATTTATGCCATTTTTCATGTCTATATAAGTTTGGGGTTAATGGATTGACTTCAATGAAGCATATATTTTCTTCAAAAATCGTTAGGCCTGGACCCTTAGCTCAAAAAGGGTCACCCCAGCTAGGATACTCGTTATTATAATGCTTTTGTATGATATAACTATTTTATGTGCTTATGTGCATTTTTTTGGATCAAAGGCAAGTTTATCCACTATGTCCTATGGATGAATTTGGCTATGACTCATGCAACTTAATGTGGTTATTTCCTGTCAAATATTTTGCATTACTTATCATATACGAAAACTAACACATCTTTCTTTGAGTTGTTTTACTTTTCAGATAATAGAAATTACTCTGTGTTGATATAAGCTGGCAGAACATCCATACTTCACCCAATCGAAAGAGCACAAAATCCCATTCTCTGACCATCATTCAAAAATGACAAAAAATGACGAAGAAAGCACACTGAGTATACGAGAAAATGTGATAGCAAAACAGAATGAAATGATTGCGGAACTTGCAAGAAAGTTAGAAATTCTTCAGGAGGAAATAAATCGCACTCGAGATTTGGCTAAATTGGCCATCACCGTCAATGCCCCCGCTCTAGGAGGACACGAGACTCCACTCCAAATCCCTCCCCTCAGCACACCTACTCTCGGGGATCAACCAAATAATGTATCATCCATTTCTGCTCCTCCATTTGTCCAAAATACTAATCGTGAAAATAACCCAGACACCTACCATCCACAAAATCCATCTGTAACCTCACAAAACCCATATCCGAATCCATTCCCAAATCCTTAAAACACATTTTTAAATCAATAAATACATTCCCAAATCCGCAAGATTCACTCTCAAACCCACAAAATACGTCAAACCTACCTTCGAATCCACCAAATTCATTTCCAAATCCACAAAATCCTTCTCATATTCCGCCAAACTACTCACAAAGTCCACAGAACCTTTCCAAATTCCAAAACATAGTCCCTACTTACCAACCAAGTTCCTTTCTTTTGCTAAATCAAGCCTCCCTTCAAAATCCCCCTCAAGCCATCATATCCCTTAATATTTATGAACCCCTTCCTAACCCCGAGATAGACCATTATGAGGAAAAAGAGAAAGAGTGGAGGACCCAACATGAAAGGAATTTACTATCTATAAAGGAAGATATCATGAGGATGAAGGAGTCTCATGGAGCCAGGGACTACGACGGTTTGGGGTATGACGATTTATGTGTTCACTTGGGAGTAGATCTACCAGATGGGTATAAAGTACCTAAGTTTGAGATGTTTGAGTGTACGGGAAATCCAATGGCCTATCTGAGAAGGTACTATAAGCAACTGGTAGGGATAGGGAAAAATAAGGCATTATTGATGTGCCTATTCAATCAAAGTTTGTGTGGCAAAGCCTCAGAGTAGTTCATGTCGCAGGAGCTAAAAAAGTAGACTGGTTGGAAAAAATTGGCCAAGGGTTTCCTTTACCGGTTTGTATTCAACATTGAAATAGTACCTAACTGATATTCACTAGATCGGATCAAACAAAGGAATGTTGAGATTTTTTGAGACTATGCTTTTCGTTGGAGGAAAGAAGCCGCCAAAGTGAAACCCCCCATATCCAAGGAGGAAATGGTATTTGTGCTCTCTCATGCTCAAGAAGGAGAATAATATACCAGGATAGTGTCCACTATCAGGTAACCTTTTGTGGATTTGGTAAAAATTTGAAAATCATTAGAAGAAGGTATTCAAACAGGGAAAATTGCCAAAACCCCAACGTCGTCTGGGACTATCATGTTCTCGAAGAAGAAAACGAAAGATGTAGGTATGATTTTTGCTAATACTATTGCGAAAATAAAAAAAGAGGTTTAACTCTAGAAATGTTTTATCTTCTCCACCGTCACCCAACCTTCAGCACGTATTCTACGCCCACCCCCAATACCTAGCTCCACTCTCAAATGCCCAACCTCAGTACCAAACTCCACTCCCAAACCTCTAATCCTCATACCAAGATCCACATCCAAATATCTTTCCCCAAAACCCCGTTCCACATCCAAATTATCAGTCTCATTTCCAATCCACTCCTCCAAATAATCGAACAAATTTCCAAGCGCCTCCAAATTATCACCAAGTACTTCCTCCTACAAATCAAAGTCAGTAAAACTCCCAACATCCAAACCATGAAACGAAAACTCCCCGAAACTTTACCCCATTAGCTGAAAGTCGTACCCAATTGTTTGAAATATTAAAGAATGCTGGTCATTTGCAACTAATACAGCGAAGGCATGTCAATCCCAACTCTCAATTTTTTAATTCAAGTCAACATTGTGCCTATCATTCACGAGCAGTGGGGCACAGTACAGAGGATTGTGGCTACCTGAAACATAGGATCCAGGATTTAATCGATCAAAAGGTCATCATGCTCCAGGAACCTACACCAAATATTAACAGTAATCCATTGCCCAACCATGGGGGATCTATAGTTAACATGATTGAAATAGAGGGTGAAAGATAGAGAAGGTTGTGGATGCATTGAGTATCAATGATAAATCCCCATTTATAGTGATGACTGCACCGACTCAAGTGTATACTCCCCTGCCAAGAAAAGAATTTATTGTGCAGACCACTACTGCCGAAGGGATGACGCAATCGGGACAATGCTACATCCCTTAGGAATAGACCAACAAAAAGGATTCATAGAAAAGGCCAATCACTGAAGGAGAGGCTGAAGAATTTTGGAGGCATATGCAACCCAAAGATTATTCAATTATCAAACATTTAGAGAAAAAACTAGCTCAAATCTTTGTCTTGGCACTATTAATGAGTTTACAATACCACCGATAAGCTTTATCAAAGGTCTTGGATAAAGCATATGTTCCCGCAGAGACGAGTGTTGAGAACCTAGATGCGATGATGGAAAACATTATGGGGAATCATTGCATATCATTCAATGATGAAGAGTTGTCGTTTGAAGGAGCGATGCACAATAAAGCCCTACAATTATTGTCATTTGTTGAGATTATGCGATTAATCAGGTATTAATAGACGATGAATCTGGTATAAATATTTTCCCCCTCTCTATGTTGGTTCAAATAGGCTATGATCTAGGGAAAATTCGTGAAAGCCACGTAAATGTGAGAGCATTCGGTGGAAGGTAGAAAGATACCATAGGAGAAATTGATTTGTACATCCAAATGGGACCTGCTGAGTTCAAAACTAAGTTTCATGCTATGGATATCCATCCTAGCTACAACTTGCTCTTGGGAAGACCATGGATACATAGTGCAAAGGCAATTTTGTAACCCCCTTCATCAATTATTTAAGTTCATTTGGGAGGATCATGAAGTAGTCATCCAAGGATAGGGAAGTCGAGCAGATCATCCCAATGGTTATGTGTCGGTGATTGAAGATGTTACAAAAGGTAGCAGTTTTTATATAATAAAAACCATAAATGTTGTGGATGAGGATTCAATGTCCAAAGTGCCAATGCCTTATGTCTTCAAAATGATTGCGATGGTGATGTTAAGAAATGGGTTCAAACCTGTTCAAGGTTTGGGTAAGGATCTACAAGGAATTATCGAGCCTATTTCGATCGTAGAGAATAGCTCTAAGTATGGGTTGGGATATCAGCCTAACAAGAAGGATAGGGTTGAGGATGAGTCAGAGAAGAGTTTGTTTAGGCCCTTGCCACTCCTGTTCCAGTTATTTCCTATAAGAGAGGTGTCAAGTGATGATGTTCTTAGGGATGGGATAGGAGATTTATTTGAGGGATGCAATGGTGTACCAGAAGATTTCCTAAATTCTAGTGGAGTGAAGCAGATTGCGCCAGGGGAGGCCTTGCAAAACTGGACCTCCACTCCACTTATAACCCATCGCCCGTTGTGGTATATAAAAGGGTAATTACTAATAGTTTTTAAAATTGGTGTTGATCTGGAGGAGGCCCCACGATCCACCTTTTATATCTCAAAATTTTCTTTTCGTATTTTACTGCTTTTAAAAAAGGCATGGACTTGTATTTACATAAGTCATGATCCATGGTTTTGTAATTATCTCTCAAATTTCAATAAAAATGCCTTCATTTATTTAGAAAATTCTATTATTTCTAAAATACTCCTAATCATATGTTTTGTTATTTTGTTATCATCTAACTTGGTTTGTTTGTCCCTTACAGTAACAAAAACTTAAAATCTGCCAATGTCATGTCATGTCAAAGTGTAAATAAACAAAATGAAGGGAACGATGATGATTGGAAGGATGGTGATGAGGAACAATTAATTGTAGATATGGAAGAGTTTGAGAATCAGGGAAAACCCAACCTAGAGGAAACTGAAACAGTCAACCTGGGAGATCACAATGAAATCAAGGAAACAAGCGTCAGTGTCCACCAGGGGGAAACACGAAAAAAAGAGATCATTCACCTGTTGCGGGAATATTTTGACTTGTTTACTTGGTACTATGATGATATGTTGGGATTGAGCACCAGTATTGTGTCGTATAAGTTGCCGATAAATTTGGAGTTTGATCCATTCAAGCAAAAAATACAGAAATTCAAGCCATATTTAAGTCTAAATATCAAGGAAGAAGTGACAAAACAAATCCAGTCTAAGGTTCTGGAGGTCACAAAATATCCGACGTGGTTGGCCAACATCGTCCCTGTGCCAAAGAAGGATGGAAATATTTGAATTTGTGTTGACTATAGATGCTTGAATAGAGCCAATCCTAAAGATAATTCTTCGTTGCCCAATATCCACATCCTCATCGATAATTGTGCAAAGCATGAAATGCAGTCATTCATTGATTTTTTCACCGGGTATCATCAGATATTGATGGATGATAAAGATGCAAAAAAATGGCTTTTATTACGCCCAGGGTTTTTTATCATTACAGGGTAATGCCGTTTGGTCTAAAGAATGCGGGTGCAACATATATGAGGGCTATGACAACGATTTTCAATTATATGATCTATAAAGAGATTGGGGTGTGTTGGATGATGTAATTATCAAATCCCGCAAGTGTGATTTTGGTGTTCCATCAGGGAAGTTGTTGGGTTCATAGTCAGCAAAAGAGTCATCGAGCTAGACCCATCCAAAGTCAAGACAATTCAGGACTTGCCACCGCCAAGGACCAAGAAGGAAGTTATGAGTTTCATAGGTCGTTTGAATTACATTAGCAGATTCATCGCTTAATCGACTGTCATATGGGAGCAAATTCACAAGATGTTGAAGAAAAATGCATTGAATGAGTGGATAGAAAAATGTCAGAGAGCTTTTGACCGCATCAAGGAATACCTGTCTGCACCGCCGGTTTTAGTGCCATCAAGGGAAGGAATACCATTACTGCTTTACCTGTCAGTCTCAAAAAATTCTCTCAGATGTGTCCTCGGGCAACATGATAAGGCCGGTAGGAAAGAGAAAACCATTTACTACTTGAGTAAAAAGTTCACACCATATGAATCCCGTTACACTCTTGTAGAAAGAACATGTTGTGCTTTGACTTGGGAAGCACAAAAGTTGAGGCATTATCTGTCGTCCTACACAACATACCTCATCTCGAGAATGGATCCGTTGTAGTATATATTTTAGAAGGCCATGCCTACAGGAAAGCTAACCAAGTGGTAAATATTACTGAGTGAGTTTGACATTGTGTATGCAACCCAAAAAGCAATCAAGGGGCAAGCCTTAGTAGATGATTTGGCAAAGAATCTGGTTGATTAGGAATATGAGCCACTTCGAACTTACTTTCCAGATGAGGAAGTCTTGTTCGTAGAAGAATACATTATAGAGATTTACCCTGGATATAGGCTATTTTTTATGGGGTGGTCAACTTCAAAGGTTCAGGAATCGGAGCAGCTTTGGTGTCAGAAATGGGCCAGCATTATCCGTTAACTGCTAAGTTACGTTTCCCATGCACCAATAACATAGCTGAATATAAGTATTCCATTCTGGGTCTTAAATTGGCACTTGATATGGGTGTTCGTGAATTGTTAGTCATCGGGGATTCAGATTTGCTGATTCATCAGGTATGGGGAGAATGGGCGGTAAAAAATCCCAAGATTACTTCTTATGTGGAGCTTGTGCAAGAATTAAGTGAAAGATTCAAGGAAGTTGATTTTAGACATATCCAATGAGTTTGCTGATGCTTTGGCCACTATATCTTCCATGATTCAGCACCCAGATAAGAGTTATATTGATCCTTTAGAAATAAGCTTGAAGGAGCAACCCGCACATTGTGCACACGTGAAAGAGGATCCTGATGGGAAGCCCTGGTACTATGACATTAAGAGGTATTTGGAATCTGGAATAAATCTTGAAGAGGCCAGTAACAACCAAAAGAAGACAATCCGGCATTTGGCAAAGAACTACTTTCCAAGTGGGGAATTTCTTTTTAGGAGAACTCCTGATTTGGGATTCCTAAGATATGTCGATACTGCGGAGACCAATAAATTGATAAAAGAGGTACACGATGGAGTTTATGGGACCCACATGAATGGGTTTGCCTTTTCCATAAAGATATTGAGAACTAGCTACTTTTGGATGACTATGGAAAATGATTATGGAAAGTATGTGCAGAAATGTCCAAAATGTCAGATACACGGAGATTTGATTCGAATACATGAGTTTTATGCAATCAATTTGCCTTTTCCTTTTGTAGTTTGGGGCATGGATGTTATCGAACCGATAGAGACATCGGCATCAAATAGGCATAGGTTTATTTTGGTTGCCATTGATTACTTTACTAAATGGGTTGAAGCTGCTTCATACAGAGCCGTCACTATGAAAGTGGCTGCAGATTTCCTCAAGAATAACCTGATTTTCCAATTTCGAGTGCCAGAATCGATCATTACAGATAATGGGGCCAACTTGAATAGTCACTTGATTAATGAAATTTGTGATCAGCTCGAAATCATACATCGCAACTCGACTGCATATCATCCTCAAATGAATGGAGCCGTGGAAGGTTCCAACAAGAATATTAAGAAGATCTTGAGAAAGATGATAGAAAATGATAGATCATGGCATGATATATTACCTTACGCCTTGCTAGGGTATCATACGATGGGTCGAACCTCCACCGGGGCAACCCTATATCTATTGGTTTATGGAAATGAAGCGGTGATACCTGTTGAAGTTGAAATACCTTCCCTAAGGATTATCCAAGAATCCAGACTAAGTAACGAAGAATGGGTTCGTGCTCGCTATGAACAACTCATGTTGATTGATGAAAAGAGAATGGTTGCTGTATGCCATGGTCAGCTGTATCAACATAGGATGGTTCGTGCCTTTAACAAGAAGGTGAGAGCTCGAACATTTGAAGTGGGGTAACTGGTTCTTAAATATTCCCTCACCAAGAGGAGTACAAAGGCAAGTTCGCTCCAAACTGGCAAGGGCCATACATCGTTCGCAAGGTACTATCTGGAGGAGCTCTGATTTTGTCTGAAATGGATGGCACAGAGTGGACCAAACTATTCAATTCCGATGCGGTAAAAAGATATTATGTCTAAAAGGTACTCTAGTTTTCGTGTTTCTTTAGTTAATTTACTTATAATCGCGTTAGTAGTAATGATGTTTTCTAGTATGTAACTGCCTATAATCCTTCCCTCTATGTACGAACTATATTTGACCTGAATTCCTAAGAAAGGGATACGTAGATAGCCTATGTCGGTTTTGGTCAACCCCTTAGGATAATTTATCATTTCTCTTTATGTATGAACTACGTGATGACCTAAATTCTTGAGAAAGGGATACGTAGGTGGCCTATGTTGGCTTCGGTCAACCCATTAATTTCTTTTGTATATCTCTAGCGTAGTTTTGAACTATGTTTGACCTGATTCCTGCTTCAACAGAATATGTAGGCACCCCAATGGCTCGGTCATATAACCCCAGGAAATGGAAATTGGGGCAGAATTTTTGAGAAGGAATCTAAAAAATTCACAAGAGAAGATCGAAATCTAACAAAGAGAATGAAGATCAGCAAAAACTTCAGATCCACTCAGATTGGTATCATCTCAAACAACTTTAAACTGGAGTAAAAATTTTGAGGAAGACCTCAAAATTTCCACCAAATGCCGAAATATATTCCAAATTCCCCAGCACCAGAGGTTAAAGTCAAGCTTTGGAAGCCACCAACTGTAACAAAGTCTGGGTAGACTTAATTTTGGCTATGATATAACTACTTGAAGAAACCCTCTAACAATGATCATGAGTTTTGGAAACCATCAGTCGGATATAGTCAAAACCACGAGGAAGACATTCGTTGATCTAGTACATGACATGACTGGGAGATATTTTCTAAAGTTTTACAAAGGTTTTAAAAATTATTTTCAAAAATTTAAGACTATTTTCAAAAATCTTACGACTCACTTATTTAGTACTTTCATAGACATCATTTGGGAAGGGGTGTCAGGGTGGAAGTCCCAATATGGTGGAACTCCCAAGAGATGGAAAGGAGAAAATCAAGGATCGAAGAAGGTCAACACAGAGAAATTTTATTCAAACTAATCATTTTTCTGTGGATGCAGGGTTTAATATACAAAATAAGGGTCTCTTTCAAAAATCCCCGAGCAAAGTGGGAGCCACAATACAACATTAATACCCAAGAACGGTTTTTTAGGATAGCTCTAAAAATAGGTTTAATTCCCATTTATTGAGGACCTTTTAATTTGTCCATTTCATTTCTTGAGATCGTAGGTGACAAGCAAAAACTCTTTGTCTTCTTTACAATTATTGTATTTAGAAGTTTCCTAAAAATAGTCACTAGTAAAAGTGACTTTGTGTCTACTAATCGTCTACCTTGAGTAAAGGTACATATAGAAAATAGGACACTGACGAATGAAGCCAGGTAAAATTATTTTATCATTGCCACAAAAGCCATTGCATATCATTTCCGCAAAGACCATTACATATCATTGCCGCAAAGGCCATTTCATATCATTGCCGCCAGGGCAATCGTATATCATTGCCGCAAAGGCCATCTCATACCATCGCCCTAGAAGGCATTCAATATCTGTTGACGCAATAGACACAATGCTGGCGTCGAGGATATCATCAACATTGAATATATCTATTGACACACTAGACACAACACTGGCGTCGAGGATATCATCATCTTTTCATAAATCAACATCTGAATGCATCGAGAGCACATGATTTGAAGGAACGCCTTTAAGTCGTTATCTAAGGATGAATGATATATAAGGTTTCCTGGAATTTGACAATTTGAGGGTGATCTATAAGTCACATTATTTGAAACAACATAGTGTGGATGATTACCTATGAGTTGATAGCCTGTGGGTCATCTATAAGACACAACAACATCCTAATCGGATAGTGTGCAAGATCGCCTAAAAGTCGATAGTTCAAAGGTTTTCCATAAGTCTCAACTAAATCCTTACCAGATAATATGCAAGATTATCAAATTGGTACATCCAAGGGTTCTCTATAAGCTGCGTCATATCAAAGATCGATTATGTACAGGATTACCCAAAGACTAACAATTTGAGGGATTATCTATAAGTCATATTATATCCAAAGTCGGATGATGTGCAGGAACACCTGAAAGCTAGCGATTGGAGGGATATATGTAAGCCATGTTTTATCCAAAGTCAAATAATGTTCAAGATTACCTAAAATCTAACAATTCAAAGGACATTTGTAAGTCGCCTCTTATCCAATCAAATAATGCACAAGATTATCCAAAGATTGACAATTTAAAGAAAATTTATAAATCAATCATCGGCTATAATCAGAGAGTTCATCATTCCACATACAACAAGTGATATAGGTACCCAAAAGGGTTGCCACACCAGCATAAGATTAAACGGTTGTAGAGACCGTTCTGCATAAAATATCATCGGTGTCCAAAAGGGCCATCCCACTTTGAATACATATTAAATTGATAAATGTCGTAATTACACAACAATCAAGAGGGTTGTTGTATTTGTTATTACCGGTTATTTCATTCCAAATAGGCACATGAAGAGATGACTCCGCTTTTCAGTCCACAACTCATGTGGAGATATGGTAAAAGATTACATACCTCTTTCATAAATTATGTTTAGCACTAACACTTTTTGATTAAAGCATTGTCGAGAGAATCCGAGAGGATGAAAATCTAAAATCAAAATCACAGGTACGGATGACTTCAAATAGGATGCAGCACAACGTGGAACTCTTTCTTAGCAGCAAGACGGTACATAGTCTAAAGAGGGACATCAAACTCTTTGGACACGAGCTAAAGGATAATCACCACCACCATCTAACCACACTCCTATTAGAAGGCATGTGGGTATTTCAGGATATTCTGGTTTCAGCTTCACCTTCGGGATATTTCTAAACTCATGCCAAGGGTAACCTTCTCTTTCTTTCAAATTTGAGTGGCAACACACTTAGATTTTTGGGAATTATGTCCAAGTAAGTTCTTGCCTATGGATTTGAAGGATCCCACATTCATGGTTAAAAGGTTACTAGCCTATTTTCTAAAATTCAATTAACTTGTCACTCATTCTGAGCCAAATATTATCTGAAATAAAAGACTACTTATCTATCGATCGAGTCAACCTACAAGCAGTATGATTCCTTAAAATCTTGGGGATATGTTGGCTGGGATCTATGTAGAAAACTCGACTTCATTCCAACCTCCCCCAAATCCCTTTATTCCCCAGTTTCTCGGTTTTATCAAAAACTCTAAAACTAAGATAGGTTGTGAATTTTTTAAAAATCGTGCTTAAAATCAAGCTTTATGAACTAAAAGTGGCATAAATTCTCATGTAACCTGAGATATGTAGGAAACCTAATACCGAGGGTCGGCCATAACTCCATGAAACTCATGCGAAAAACTAACCCCTCTTGGATACGAATTTGTGGTCGCACAAAAAATTAGGATTGTCAACCTCTCTTTGCTCAGGATTACTTGCATCCACCATAACCAAAGGGAGGGGGCAGTTGTTGACACCTAATTTTTTCCCTTCACGACTAAATTTAGTCCTGAGTTTCTTTGATTTTTAATAAAATTGAAATATTTATTTCATCCGTATAAGATTTTTAAAAAGTATATTTGTATGAGATTTTGTCACTTTGAGTAGCAATTATATATTATCGTGTTCAATTATGCGATATTATATAATTTAATTACTTCAATGTTCATTCTATGGAATATCAAATTTTGATTAAAGATTATTTTGAAAATGAATACAATAATTAAAATCTTGATTTGAAAATGATCTACTTCAAAAATAATTTATTTGGAGAATTGCTTACTTGATTTTATCGAATCAAAGAAGCTCGGGATTAAACTCGTTGCTAAATTTGTTTCAAATCTTGATTCAATTTGGTCAATTTATTAAATTAGATTTAATGGAAGTCAATTTGGCTACAATTGCAAAACAAGTGGCCAATTAATCTTCAATTGGGTCAAAATTTAAACACAATTTTCTAAATCCTATCAATAGGCTATTTAATAAATAGCCCAAATCTAATTCATCCTTTTATTGAAAACCCAAACAATTTCCCAAGCCCAATTAAAACCCTATACCTAGCAGCCCATGCCAATTTAATAACCAACAACCATTGGCCCAATTACCCAAATAATGATCTGGCCCAACACCTTTCTCCTTCTCCTATGCATAAAATATCACCAGCCACAACAATACGTATACCAACTTTAAACCATGAAAACAACTTTTAATAAATTGCAAAAAAAACGACCAAATCCATCCAAATCAACTTTTAACTGATAACCCAAACCCGTCTTCAACCTGTATCCAACGGTAAAACTCAACCCCAACCCATTTGTGCTATTGTTCATGCATTTCAAGCAATAGTACGACTAGAAAAGACCTTGAATCTTCTAGAAATGGTGATTTGCCACCTTACAATTTCCTAAACCCACGAATCTCGGGATAATTCATACAAATTTGTAAACGGTTGGATGATTTTGATTGGCTCTCAAAGGAGGTCCATTTTTCCCCATTTTCATTGGTCCACCGGGTGCTATTTTCTCAATAAATCCAAAAAGATGGGAGGTTCTTAGAATAAGAACAGGTTATAGGGAGGGGGGAATTTCAAATTTCGAAATATCCATTTCTTCAAATCCCTAAAATACCCTCACCTCCTTCTCCTATATAAGAACTGTGTGGGATTACGGTTGGAGGGGTCGAAAATATTTTAGTTTGAAATTCAGGTTTTGGTCGATTTTGATTCAAAATAAAAAAGATTTGGAGAAGAAAAAAAGGGTGGGATCGAGGGAGGAGGGTTAGAAATTTTAAGGTTTCAGAAAGAAAAACAAAAGGAAAGAAAGAAAGGATTTTTTTCTTGAAGAAAAGTCAGGTCTTTAGTGGAAATCCCGTTCTTGTTTTGAGAGTTCATTGACTAAATTCGAGTTTTGAGTTGATGGTGAATGAGTTCTCTAGGGGTCGTGATTTCCATAGCCAGTTCGTCGTCTCGGCTTTCTGCCTCGAAAGAGGTAAACCCACTTTCGTTCTTTTAATTCAGTCATTTTCTGCTTCATCTCATTTCTTAGTAGATTTAGTTAAATATTTGGTTTTAAGCGTGATGGTGTGCCGGGTATGTTGCTGTAGAGTCTATGAAGAGCCATAGGTCTTGCATGTAATTATTGATTATGTTATTGGTCGAATATTCACAGTATTTGTCCGACTATCGATTTTATGTTTTGTTGATTTTGCTACTTTAGGTGCACTGCTATACATTTGATATGGTTGGGTCAATGGCTAAGCTCAATTCGATTTGATGAAGATTAAAATAGTTACCTTGACTTATTATTTATCAATTTGCAGAGGTATGTTGTTGTGAATATTGGTAGAATTCATGTTTCAGATACCCTTACATTTGTGGTTCTGTTCGAAGACAAGTGTATGCATTTTTAAAGCTATTTTATGGTTGATTTTGTAGACAATTGATATACTGCCAATATCGGATCATTTTAGATGTTTTCTACGTATTTTAGTCACTTACATTGTTATCTAGATGATTAATAAAGTAGTTGATTAAAAATGTTCTTGTTTTAAGTGTCTGATTTAGCTACTAAATTTTTGATGAAAACATATGATATTTTTGTACTAAGTCACAACATCTCTTATTAAGTTGGTATTACTCTTTTTCTCTTCTCCTCAAAGTATAAAATCGACTATTTCTCACATATTTCCACACAAATCTAAGATATTTTAATTTACAATACATAAGTTTATCAAATAGCTAATTTCATCCACCAAAGTGAAAACAGTTAGTATTGTCTTTTAAAGGATCAAATTGACTTTTTGAACTCATTATAGAGGTGTCTGCTAGGTAGGATTTAGGATTTTAGGATACACATATTCTCTATTATTACTTACAGATTACATTGCTAGTTATGTGTTTTTGGTTTGTTTGCTTGTATTTTGATGCACCCTGGATCCCTGACTGTAGCTTGATTTTTACTGTAACTATGTTTTCCTCTTCATCTTTTAGCCATAATTTCTTCTTCCAGTTAAAATAGATGTGTTACATTCGGTGATTACATTATTCGTCTTTGTATTTTGAAGGATACAAAAGTCGTTGAACTAACTAGTGAAATTTTAGATACTTAATTTATTTGGCGCTTAAAGTCTTACTAGTTTGATTAGGGTTGAATTCAACGATAATGAAAATATTGGAAAAGTTGAGCTCTAGAGAGAACCTTGAGTATGTCAACTCGGTTCCCCTAGGCTGCTCCTTGTGCCAAATTTTTGTACCAGTCATCGAATCCTCTTTAAGGGACATGTAAAATGTATTCTTTCGCAATCATTTGCTCATATAGGCTTGCCTTTTTGGTCATCTATGTATTAATTTTTATCTCTTTCTCCCTTTCCTTGGTTGGCTGAATACGTATTAACTATTGATAATTTTTCCGTCTTAAATAGATTTGTTGTTTGCATTGATATCCATATGTCTTTGTTTCCCATTGGTTTTAAAATTATTTAACATTCATGTCAACTTGCTTGTAGAAGTAAACCATGTATTAATTTTCTTCATATTTCTTTTATGCTTTGGTGGATCATGTATTAACTACTTTAGTGTTCCTATTTTGGTCGATCACGTGTTGACTTACTTTTTCTTTCCCTTTTTCTTTTGTTGGTCATGTATTAATATTCTTCATTTATCTTGCTTCGCATGAATCCATCTCATTGAGTCAACACGAAAGTTCTAAGTTCAAAAGTGATCCCATGGCGTAAATACGAGGAGATTAGAAGAAGAAAGGGAGGTTAAAAACCCACATTTGAAGCGTCCAAGAGACTTAGTAAGTCATTGTTTGGTTTGAGTGTTTTGCGAACCTAGCTAAATCCTGAGTAAGTCGTTAAAAGATCACTAAAATTGCTTTCTTTTCAAAAATCAACTTTTTCAAAGTTAGTCAAAAGACGTTTTCAAATGATCCGGATAACCACAAGTTAACGGACGTTTTAACACCTTCCTAAAACATTAATAACCACTTACTCAGAATCTCTTAATTTAAACGATTTTTCTATTTTGGATCATTTTAAGTTACTCTCTAAAGGTTTCTTAATTCTTTTTCAAAATTAAGTGGCGACTCTTCTTTCAAATGTCAAAATTTCCGCAAAACACCCGCAATTTCACTACTTTCCATCATCATGATTAATCCTTTTTGCCACTTTAATAACTAAATTTAACCTCTTACTAGGAATTAACTAACACACAATATACCCATATACTCACCTATACTAATATGAAATTCAAGCCTATCTTCATAACCATATTTGCACTTCTAAACAAACACCCATAAAAGCATCTTTCTCATATTCTCTAAAACCTCTACCAATAACAACTTCCATGCACTATTCTTAGGAATACATATATAAAATTTTTCAACTAACCAAGATAAACACAAAAATCTTCACCTCAATATTCCTTCAAACTTATAGACCTACATAAAACAAGAATATAACAATCTTTTCGAACAAGAAATATTTACTCTCTCTCATCTAAACAATTGTACATCATCACTATCTTGACCTAAGGGGAGGTCACTGTAAGTTTAGAATATGAGGACCTGAAACATGAAGGGATACTAAGAATAACTAGACAATTTACTATGGCCTAAGGAATAGAGTATCCATGACATAGATTCATTACAGAGATAAAAAATGAGGTTATACATGGCAAAATTTGCATTTCTCTAATCATTAAGAGTGTAGCATAAGTACCTAGAATTGAACATACTATAAATCATGAGTACATGATTCATGAGTTGCATGACCTGAGTTTAGAGTTCATAAATTTCTGGAACATGATTCATACTACTGAATAAACTGGAACTCCTCATACTAGGAACTGTGAGAGTACATGATTCTCTATTATGTGTAAGAACATGAACTATGATCATGGAACTAACACGTAAAGCATGAGTAGATATCATGATAACTGAAGTACAAATACTGAAATAAGACTGAGTCGGGCATCTTCCTCCCTGGTGTTGTTCTGCATCACACTAGTATCACTATTAGAATATGAGAATATGACTTGGTTCCTTGTTCTATCATCTCCCCCTTAGCTTTAAGCCATCATTCTAAGTCTGTAGAACCCTTTACTAAACACTAAATAGACTACAATCATTATACTTAAGAGTCTGGGATATAACAATATACATAAATAATAAGCTCTCTCTAAAAGGCTACACCTGAAAGTGTAAAAACCACTACTAAAACTTCCTTTTGAGATACAACTCTATCTTTTTATAGCCCCAATAGTCATCATATAATAACTTGAAGACTTACTTATAATCTTCATGAGTATAACCACGCTCGGTGTTCACACCATCTAGAGCTTCAACTGTTATTTCTATTAGCTCAAACTTGAAAGATTCAAACTTAGATTCTATCACTTAACATTGACATCTCCAAACCTTTAATGAACCATTCCACTTTTGTCATAGCCTACCAATATCACATATCTAAACTTATATTTTTTCCTAAACCATGAGAATCAAAATAATGCCAAAAGAATCAACATCATCTATCCATAACTCCTTAACTAAGCTACTAAGAACACCAGTACACTAGAACCTCATAATAACAACAATTAATCACGATCGTATGACCTATATTATTGTAATCCATTATCACATACTCCATCTATACATCACTATCATTCATCCATCTATACACCTAAATTTCTTTCATAGCTCTATAAGTTTCAATTGAACTCCTTGAAGCCTCAAGAGAAGCCTAAATTCACAATACTCAGCCGCCAAAAACTTTTATCAATAACCTATACTTTTCTAACACCATAACTACTATAAATAACTCCTTTCCTATTTTAAGAAAACAATAATTCACCTTAATTAATAACTATTTCTCTACCTTCCACTAATGTAACACCCGAGTCTTCTCCTCGGATACCACACGATGCTTACGACCCCAAATAACCACAAGCTAACCCATGACTAGTACCTACTATGAGTACTGAATAATAATACTAGAATAATGCAAAAAATAGGCTAAAATGCCATAAGGTTCATAATCTGAAAAAAATACTGAATACTGATATTGAATACTGAAAACTGAACATCTACCTGAAATAATCTAGTCTGAAAGCCTCTAATTATCTGAATAAAGAGTTAATGGGATAAGCCCCCAACTAATTCCGACTACTAAAATACTAAAATAAAAGCATATACTCAATAGATGAGGACTCACTACTAAATCTGCTGCTGCTATTTGAATCTGTCTAAGCTTGGTCGGGACTCTAAACGTCCAAACCTATGAAATGAGACATCATAGCGCAAAAAGAAAGTATGTGTCAGTACGTGGAATGTACTAGTATGCTATATGAGGTAAGGATGAATGCAAGGGTTCATATGCATGAATAGTAACTAATTGAATGATACGAAGTAACTGAATAAGAGTACATGGATAATTGGAACTACTATAAAATACTGAGTATGAAATACTGTGCATATACATATATATACTATATTTAAGCTTTTACTAAAATTAAGTACTGAATTCTAATAACTGAGTAACTGATATCCGAGATTACTAATAACTGAATTACTGATACTGAGTGACTATTTCTGGCAGTCCTAATCCTATAGAGCTGAACTGAGTTCTATATTGAGCTGGGTGACTGTGTCTAACAGTACTGATTCAATTGAACTAAACTGAGTTCTATACTGAGTCTGAAACTAAAATTGTAACTATAGGAGTGTTCATCTAATCGACATACCCTGATTATAAACTGAGTTGGGGCCCAACTTGTGACCCCAGTTGGAAGGGTGTTAGCACCTTACTAAGGGATACTAACAATGGTTGTAAGTTAACCCTATCTGGTAGAAAAATATTTTGTCAACCCTCACTGGTAGGAAAACTCGTATAAGATGTATTAATCCTTATCTGATAGGAAGATATCTCAACCTGTGGTGGTTACCTAATTCCATAACACAGGGATTACTGCTAAGGGTCAGACCCATCACTGACAGGAATGTCCCCATCCCTGGGTTCGCTTGGTGTTGATTCCTACTCTCAACTGAATAGACACTAAATTGATTTCTAGACTATACTAGGCTTGACTGAACTGTTACTGATTGTGCTAACTGACTAAACTGGACTAAGTTCACTGAGTTCTATTAACTACTGATTACTATTGTATGTGACATCACTGAGACTATTTTGAAGCTACTATAATTCCAGGTAAAAATATAAATTTTAGGTATTGAATACCCCCAGGATTCGATAGCATTGAAAGTTAAACATGGCATAGTCATATTAACATACAATAGTAGCTTGTTGACAATTTTTTCATTTAGACATTTGGTCAAACACTTGAGATACATGAACTTGTACATGAATAGGACCACATGATGATATGTCATGATTTCACTATTTAATTCACATGGGCATTCTATCAAACACTTAGGGAGCATGATTATTTCACAAAATAATAGTCAACACATGAACATCATGGATACAATAATCAATTGTAATTTCAAGGCTTTAACATTCAAACCATATAATACACCACACATGCTATTTTAATTTCATGAAACTTGTAGTAAATCATGGATTAAAACCCAAATAATATCATGACTATGAATACAATCAAATTTAACATGAAATTCATGAAAGCAATCAACTTGTAGTTTTAAAAGAGGTTCTTGAACTCCAAGAGTGGAAGGAAACCCTTCGATAAATACCTAACATACCTTGGTAAACAATTCATGAAGATTGATGGTGTGTTCTTGAAGCTTGAATTTGAATTTGGATGCCCTAGGGTTTGTTCTTGAGAAATTTGAGAGAGAATAAGTGATTTAACCCTTCGGGTAGGTTAATATCGTATTTTGGGGATGAATAAAAGTGTGAAAATAACCCAAATACCCATCTGGATGCAGAGTTTTAATTACTAAAAAATATGCCCAGTGATGCACTGGGTGACATACCGCATCGATGACCAACATGATAGCCAACGAAACATGTCGATATCACATTAGCTTACTAGAATTTGCACTAAAGACTGGTGAGAAGTTCTGGTCTACCCAATGGATGACGTGACGCATTGAGAACGTATCGATCCACTATTTTAGACTCCCAAACATGCCTTAAACGACATCTAAAACTCACCCAAAGTAACCTATTGACATCCCTGATCATGAATCAACTTAAAATTTAAATTTTAAGGTTGTAAGGATCAAAACTAAGATCGTCAAATTATGAAGGCTAAAATAATTATAAATGTAAACACTTAGCTGAAATTTCTAAGTCTAGGACCCCCTATTCATGCTATTTAGGACTATATTAGGTTATAACTTTTTTACAGGGTCTTACAATATCTCCTCCTTGGGAACGTTCGTCCTCGAATGAGACTGAATAAACTAATAATTTTGAGGAACTATACTGGTAATAGCATGTACAACTGAAATGTGATGACATGACTAAAACTACTAATAAACAGAGTTTTCATACTAAACATGCATAACTGAACCATGACTACATGACTAAACTAGATGATATACTGAATTTTTATACTGATCATGCAAAACTGAAGCATGACTGAATTCTGAAGACATGACACATGACAAAGCTATTTCATGATGGTATACATGATATGAGGATGCTATGCAGTTGAATCTGCTACTGAATTTGTAAAGGTAATTTGAGCATGGAACTAAGTAAATTCAAGGAAAATTATTACCTTGAGCTGAGTGTGAGTTTTCATAGAAGAGGTAAGGATACTTGGTCAGCATATCCGCTTCTTCTTCCTAAGTATCTCCCTCAACGGACTGATTTCACCAAAGAACTTTGACTAGAGGGACTTCTCTGTTCCTCAGTCTGCAAACATGATGATCGAGGATTTTGAATGGAACTTGTTTATATGAGAGACTGTTTTGAACATCTATACCCCCAATAGGGACTACAACTGCTAGGTCAAAAATGCATTTCTTAAGCAACGCAACGTGAAACACTGGGTGTACTGAAGCTAAGTCTGAAGGCAACTCAAGCTCGTAAGTTACCTTTCCAAAATGATTGAGGATTCGGTAAGGACCAACATATCAGGGAATAAATTTCCCCTTCCTGCCAAAACTCTTTACTTCCTTCATAGGCAAGATTTTTAAATACACAAAATCACCAATCTCAAACTCGATATCTTTTCTTCATACATCTGCATATGATTTTTGTCGGCTCTGAGCTGTCTTAAGCCTTTCCCTGATCAACTAAACTTTTTCTAAGGCATCAAATACCAAGCCCTACCATGGAAGCCTCACCAAATTCAAACCAACTAATGGGAGATATACATCTCCACCCATAGAGCGCCTTAAACGAAGCCATCTAAATGCTCGAATGATAGCTATTATTATACGCGAACTCAATCAAAGGCAAGTGGTCATCCCAATTACCCTTAAAGTCAATGGCACATACTCTTAAAATATCTTCTAAAGTCTGAATGGTCCTTTCTACTTGACCATCTGTCTAAGGGTAAAAGGCTATACTGAGGTGAACTTGGGTACTAAGACCCTTCTAGAAGGCTTTCTAGAAATGAGAGGTGAACTGCGTACCTCTATCTGAAATGATGGACAATGAAACTCTGTTGAATATGAACAACTATCTAACATAGAGCTTAGAGTAATCCTTGACTGAATAAGAGGTATGGACTAGTAAGAAATGATCTAATTCGGCCATCCTATCTATAATGACCCAAATATAATCATGTTGGCGACGAGTATAGGGAAATCCCATCACAAAATCTATGTTCACCTCCTCCCACTTCCAAGTGAGAATACTAAACTCCTGCATAGCTCCACTAGGCTTCTGATGCTTGATCATAACCTGCTGATATGTCGATCATTTATCTACATACACTTCAATGTCTCTCTTCATTCTACTCCACCAATAGACTTCCCTTAAATTGTGGTATATCTTGGTAGCCCCTAGGTGAATTGATAGCGCATATCATGTGTTTCTATAAGAATCCATTGTCTCATTCCATCCACTCATGGCACACATAGTCTACCCTGAAAGCATAACACACCATCTCTCCCTTGGAAGAAAACCTCTACTTTTTTATCTCTGACTGACTCTTTTAGTTTAACTAAATTGCAATCCTTGTCCTGCTTTTTCTTTACTTTGGAAACCAGGGATGACTCTGAACTATTCTACACCCATACACTACCCTCTGCTAAATCGACTAAGCGGACACCTAGTCGGGCAAGCTAATGAACCTCCTAAACTAACTTCCGCTAATCATTCTCCATGTGAGCAACACTACCCATAGACATCCTACTGAGAGCATCAACCACTATATTGGCCTTGCCCAGATGATACAGAACACCCATGTCATAGTCTTTCAACAACTCTAACCCCCTTCTCTGATGCAGGTTTAGGTGTTTCTAAGAAAATACATACTATAGTCTTTTATGGTCTATGAACACATCAACATATACTCTATACAAATAATGCCTCCAAAGCTTTAAGGCAAACACTATAGTAGCTAACTTAAGATCATAAGTGGGATAGTTCTTTTCATGGGTCTTAAGTTGTCTAAAGGCATAGTCTATGGCCTTAACTCTCTACATCAAAACACACCCCAAGCCAACTCTTGAAGCATCACATATACCACAAACTCATCTGAACCATCTTGTAAAGTCAGAACTTGGGTTGTAGTTAGTCGAGCCTTCAACTTCTAAAAACTTTTCTCACAAGAATCTGACCACTGGAATTGACTTTCTTCTGTGTAAATCTGGACATGGGGGATGCAATGGATGAAAATCCCTTAACAAATCATCGGTAATAGCCATCCAAACCCAAGAAACTCCCAACATCTAATGGAGAGATGGATCTAGACCAGTTCTTTACTGCTTTGATCTTTTGGGGATCAACTCTAATTCCATCACCGGAAACTATATGACCAAGAAAAACTACTGACCTTAGCCAAAATTCCATTTATTAAATTTGGCAAACAACTGATGGGCTCTGAGGGTCTGTAACACTATTTTGAGATGGTCTGTATGATCATGTTCACTGTGGGAGTAGGCAAGAATGTCATCAATAAAGACTATGATGAACAAGTCCAAGTACTGTTTGAACACACGATTCATCTAGTTCATGAAAGTTATTTGGGTATTGGAAAGACCAAATGACATGACTAGGAATTCGAAGTGACCATATCAAGTTCTAAAAGCTATTTTAGGAATGACACATTCTTTGAATCTGAGCTGATGATAGCCTGATCTGAGGTCTATTTTAGAAAGGTAAATGGTACCCTAAAATTGGTCAAACAAGTCATCGATTCTGGGATGTGGGTACTTGTTCTTGACTGTGACTTTGTTCAACTAACGGTAGTCAATATACATTCTGAGAGAATCATCTTTCTTAATCAAGAATAAGACTGGTGTACCCCACAGGGAAACACTGGGTCTGATGAATCCCTTATCTAGGAGATCCTTCAACTATTATTTTAGCTCTCTGTGTTCAGCTGGTGCCATTCTATAAGATAGAATAAAGATAGGCCGAGTATCAAAAAGAAGGTCTATTCCAAAATAAATTTCCATCTTGGGAGGGACTCGAGGAAGATCTTTAGGAAACACATCTGGAAATTCACATACTACTGGAACTGAATCAAGATTAGGAGCCTCAAAACTAGAATACTTAACTCAAACAAGATGGTAAATCCACCCTTTAGATATTATTTTCCTTGCCCTTAGGTAGGAAACAAGCTGACCCCTAAGTGTCGAAGTACTACCCCTCCATTTTAGGACAGGTTCATTTAAAAACTGAAAAATAGACAATTTTGTTTCTGCAATCAGCTGAATCATAGCATGAGTGGAGCCAATTCATTGATAGAATGACATCAAAATCTGTCATCTCTAGCTCTACTAAATCTGCTGATGTAACTTTCTGAGATACCATAACTGAACATTTCTTGTATACCCATTGGGCTATGATAGATTTACCCACTAAGGTAGAGAGATTTTTAGATTGACTCCGAAGTCAATAGTTATATAAGGAGTTACAAAAGACAAAGAAGCTCCAAGATCTAGCAAAGCATAAACATGTAAATAAAAAATCTATAACGTACCAGTGACCACATCAGAAGAACTTTCCTAATCTTGTTGGGACTGAAGTACATAAATCTTATTTGGGTGTTGCCCACTGGTGGCATTAAAAGCAGCACCCTGCTGATTCGAGCGACCGAACTGAACTGGGGGATGATTATGCTGACTCTATGAACCCACTTGAGGACACTCTCTGCCCCTATGGACTGGCTTTCCATATTCGAAACATACATCACTATTAGCTCTGTGTACACCCTGGTGGTTCCTACCACACATCTGGCAAAGAGGATTTGTTTTGATACTACTAACACTACCTTAGGTTTTAGGGCCTGGTGCCCAATCTTAATTTCCATCTCTGAATTTTGGTACTAGAGCACTGGCTAATGATGAAGCTGGAATTGAAGATTTTGGGTAGAACTGAGAATGATTTCCACTCTCTAAATTAGGTAAAGTGACATTGAAGCTACCTGTTCTAGCTCTCTTGTTCTCTCTCTCTTTCTCTTTATTCTTAGCCTCCTCTATCTACTGAGCATTGACCATGAACCTAGATATGTCTATATCCTCAATCAGAATTGTGGTCCTACACTCCTTCACCATGCTGTTAGACACACCCGACACAAACTTACTCATTTTAGATATGTTATCTGCTACCACATGAGGGACATATTTTGATAATTGAGTAAACTTGAGAGAATACTCTTTCATTGTCATTTTGCCTTATTTCAGATTAATAAACTCCAAATCCTTAGTTTCCCTCAACCCCAATAGGAAGAACTTATCAAGGAAAGTAGTAGCAAACTCCTACCATTCTATGGGCCCTACATATGCGCCCCTATCTGCTTTCCATTGGTTAAACCATGTATGAGACACATCCTGCAATTGATATGCAGCTAACTCAGCACTCTCACTAGAAGTCACCCCTATGATATCTGTGACTTTCTGCACCATGTCAAGGAATTCTTATGGGTCTTCCTCAGGTTTAGACCCTATAAATAATGGAGGTTTCATTCGGGTAAAGTCCTGACTTATACCTGCAGTAATACTGGCCATTGGGTTGGCCTGAACAATAGCTGGGCATTCATTCTGGGCTTCCATAGAATAAGCTAAAGTAGTGAAAGCAGCTCTGAATTCTATGTGGGAGACATGTGTAACACCCCAAGAGTATACCCTAGATGCCGCATGGTGCTTATGACCCCGAAGGACCACAAGCTAACTCATGACTGATATCTGCTGTAAGTAATGAATCGTAATACTAAAATAAATATGGAACTAGGTTGAATTTCCATAAGGTTCAAAATCTAAATACTGATAAATAATAACATCTAGTAAAAATATCTGAAAACTAAACAATGTCTGAACTGGTCTAGTCTAAAAGCCTCTAACTGAACTGTCTAAATATGGAGTTGATGGAACAAGCCCCAACTAACTCTAACTACAGAACTAATAATAAACTAAAATACTAAAATAAAAGTACATCCTTGATAGATAAAGACTCACTACTAAATCTGCAACTGCTAACTGGATTTGCCTAAGCGCGATCGGGAATCTGAGCGTCCGAACCTATGATGTGAGACATCATAGCATAAAGAAAGAGTCTGTGTTAGTACGTGGAATGTACTAGTATACAGGATGAGGTAAGGCTGAATGTAAGGGTTCATATGCATGAACAATATCTGACTGAATGATATAGAGTAACTGAATATGAGAGTACATGGTTAATTGAAACTACTGTAAATACTGAGTATGTAATATTGTGAATATATGTATACTATAACTGAGCTTTTCTGAAACTAAGTACTGAGTTATGATATCTGAGTAACTGATATCTGAAGTTACTGATAACTGATTTAGTGATACAGATTGACTATGTCTGACAGTCCTGATTCTGTAAGACTGAATTGAGTTCAAAATTAAAGACTAAAACTGAAACTATGAGAGGTAATCATCTAACCAATATGCCCCAAATAAGATAAGATAATTGAGTTGAGGTCCAATCTGTAACCCTAATTAGAAGGGTGCTAATACCGTGCCATGGGTACTAACAACTGCTGTGGAGTAAGTCCTAAATAACGGCTGACCCCTAAGATCAATCCTAAACTAGTGGGTGATCCCTGAGTATGTCAATCCTATCTAATCAGTGACATCTCATAACCTATGTTGGCTACATAGTTCTAGAACTTAGGGATAATTTATAGGGACCCAGTCCTAACTAATGGGTAAGCCCCCATCCCTAGGCTCACTCGGTGCTGAATCCTACTCCCAACTAAAAGATACTTAACTGATTATACTCAACTAGACTGAATTGATACTGAGTCTATGAGTTTTCCTGAGTTTTGTAACTGATTGAGTTCTACTGATCGTGACATGACTGATACTATTCTGTAACTGACACTGGCTCTAGGTAAATATCTATATTGTTGGGTATTAAATATCCACAGGACTCGATAGAATAAAAAGGAATACTTAACATGATCATAAAGGCATAACAATACTTGTTTCCTAACAATGCAATCATTTAGACATTTTGTCAAACACTTGATATACATGAATGGGATCACATTCTAACATGTCATGCTTTCACTAGTCAAATCACATAAGCATTTCATCAAACACTTGTAAGGCATAAGCTTGTACATGATTGGGACCACATAATAACTTATCATGATTCTACTATTTACTTCATATAGGCAATTAAGCAAATACTTAGGGAGCATGGATTATTTACAAGATAATGGCCAAGACATGAACATCATGATACATTAATCTATTTTTAAATTCAATGGATTATCAAGATAATCACATATTAATCACACATTCTATTAAATTTTCATGAAACATTCAATTAAATTATGGATTGAAACCCAACAAATATCATGAACATGAATTCAATCTAATTCAAATAGGGAAATCATGAATCAGAGATCTTTTATATTTAAAAAGGGTTCTTGGACTTCATGGGTGAGAGGAACCCATGAATGAACTCCAAATATACCTGAGAAGAGGAGTTCTTGAAGGTTCTTCGAGGATTTCTTGAGGATTGACCTTTATTCTTGAAGCTAGGGTTGTTTTCCTCTTGAGAGATAATGTTTTAAATCATGATAAAAGTGAGTAAATAATGAGATATTAGGTTATTTAGGGTATAAATCCCATGTTTCTACTGATTAGGGGTTTGAGAATTGACTAAACATCCCCTAAAATTAAATAACAAAAGTTGGAAATCCTAATTTTTCACCTCGGCGTACACGGTAAAATTGCGGCTCACTGGCAAGTGGACAATTGGGAACTGGGTTGATGGCGTGATGTGGCACCATCGGGGTGCCTAATTGAATGGGAAAGTAGGCTGTGGCGCAACGCGCCATTATCACAGAGCAACACTGGAAAGTGACAATTGAGAAATTAGTTGGTGGTGCGACGTGGTAGAATCATGTTGGCTCACTCAAAAACAATTTCCATTTAGACATGCTCCGCGAAGCGCTACTGGCCTGAATGATGATTTTTAACAACTAAAACTTAAAATAGCCATAACTTCTTACCTGATTAACAGATTTATGTGAATTTTATATGATTGGAAAGCTAATTCAATTTCCTACACAATGGTAGGATCTAAACTGAAAAAATATTGTGTATTTATAAAAATTTATATTAGATCACTCATGTACTGAGAGTTAATCTAGGCTAGGGAAATATGGGGTATTACAATATCTACCCCTTGGAAACATTCGTCCTTGAATGAGACTAATTAATCTGAGAAACACTGGTATACTAAGTTACACACTGAACATGCATATCTGATACATGGAATACATGACTAAACTACTAAAAAGCTAAATTTTCATACTGAATATGCATATATGATGCATGGAATACATGACTAAACTAATCCATGAATGCATGATTGGTTATGCAATGGTAAGGGATAGCAAGTTTAAAGCTATAACTAAACATGGAATAGAGTAGATCTAAGGAAGAATATTACCTTAAACTGAGAATATTAATGAACTTGAAATTATTTACTGAACGTATGAATGGAAACATGAGAACATGACTGATTCTGAAACATGATACATAGACTGGCTATCATAAATAGAACTGGACCCTTAAATATATGCCATGACTTGGGAATGGTCATTTGGCTGAGATTGGAAGGAGAGGGTCAACTTATGAATACCCATTACTCTAAACTGGATTCATTACATGAAGAGAAACTGAAAGGTTTAGGACATGAAAGCTCAGGGGTTATAGTGCATCTCCCTCTTGGGACATTATATCCCTCGAAGAATGCTGACTTGGCTAAGACACTGAGGAAAAGCTGATATGATGCACGGAGCACCTACGAACTAAATCATGACAAAATATCTGAGTTCTGAAACTGAGGCATGATACATGATCTAGTCTGAACTCATTACTACTAGGATTCTCTATCTTGGAATAGACATACTCACAAAACTTTGGATAGTACGACTGGGTGGAAAGATGAGGAAACCGTACAAGCTTGTCCGCCTAACTGATAAATTAAATTCCTGACTTTACAGACTAACTCATCATGAAAACTTATATTCAACTGGGATGTTTATTGACACTCTTTCAATAAAGTTCTACTGACTTTTAGGAGCAAGGATATCTTGGAATGGTCTAAATAAGATATCTAAATAAGAAGCCACGACATGGAAAAAATTCTGTAATATGGGCACTAATAACTCTACCTACTAAGGTCTAAGCTGGACTGAATTCTCCTACTATGTTCAAACCTACTCAAATCTCCGAAATGAATTTATCCCCTTACATATCATCATGACATTCAAGCCTATCCTCATAACTACAGCCTCATGTAAAACTAGCTTGCAATAATCTTTTCTTAACACGAAACATTTACTCTCTCCCTTCTAAGAAACTACTCATCACTATATCATTTAATAAGGAGAGTTCACTAAAGGTTAAACATGAGGACCTGAAGCATGAATGGACACTATACTGAACTTGACACTTAACTGAGGCCTGAGGAATAGAATATCAACCTCATGGATTTATCAAGAGATCTACACTGAGGATATACATGACATAAATCTGAATTTTACTGATCATTAGGAGTATAGCATAAGTCATGGAAACTGAGCATACTGTACGGCATGAGTACATGATTCATGAGCTGCATGACCTGAGTTTGGGGTTTCTGTATTCATGGAACATGATTTGTAATACTTAGGAAAATGGAATTCCTTATACTGAAAACTATAAGCGTATATGATTTTCGATAATGAGTATAATAGGAGCTATGATCATAGAGCTGACACGTACTGCATAAGTAGATATCATGATAGCTGAAGTGCAAAATTTTGCACTGAGGTAAGGACATGTAACACCCTGGAAAACGGGTCCCAGAGCATCACACGATGCTTGAGGCTCCGAGTAGCCCCAAGCTAGACCTTTGAGCCATTTTCATTTAGTTCAACATAAATCAGCGGGGTTACCATAAATAACCCTCAAATATCAATAGGGTAATCATCATCCAAGAATAAAAGAATTTCAGAAAGATAACAAATATGACTTATTAGTCAACTCCCAACATCTATACTAGTCTGACAAGCCTCTAAGAAAATTAATAAAACCAGCGATCCATTGAGACATGACCCAACTGACTCATACTCAGTTATCAAATGTAAACAATTCTATGAAACAAACATCAGACATTACGTCCTCGGAACATGAGGACTTACCACAATAGATGATGTAGAATAGCGTACCCGAAGAATTACTGTCGAACCTGGAACTAAGCACCTGAACCTACATTTTGAGAAAATACAGCCCACATTCGAAGATATGGGTCAGTACCATGGAAAGAAACCAAGTATATGGGGGTGTATGAGTTGTATAAACATCATCATCATAAATATTTATAAGAAATATGTAGGATGTATGAAAGACTCACATAGCCCGAAGAAAATCATCATAAACATGAGGGGATGAAATAAGTACAATAACACATGTGAATCATCATATAATTTGTCAACCACTTTCATTTTATCAAGAATATCAATTCTCATAATGTAAATATCATTTAAATCTTTCGAAAGAATAACTTTCACAATTCCACTTTAAAATCACTTCACCATTCACCATAGACACAAGAAAACACATACACACTGGGAGATCCTATAACCAACATAAACCATGTGAGCTACATAGAGTCTAACGTACAACCCACGTTAGGGAGAGCCGTCCTATCCTTGCCATCGAAGTAGGACTATCGATATCAAATCCACATAAACTAGTGATCACTATATAAATCAGCCTTAGGCTTACTTCTATAGGGGCACGTAGTTCTAGGGAAGTAAGGTCACTTTATACCTCCCACTTGATGCTAAATTTTTGTCCCGAACTTAGCTCAGATCATTTCAAAAACAATCCATAACAAAATAATTTTAGTAATACATAAATATACATCAGGAGCCATCATGCTTCCCATCTATCAAAATCAACCACGTTGTGGATTTCTTTCACACTCGAGTTCAAAACAACTCCATTAAGACCAAAAGGTCAAATCATTCAAAATATCTCAAATATTCAACATCAACGTTCTTATAACACACACTTTCTTAAAAAACACAATTTCTAATCGGGATTCACGACTCAAATATCAAAATCATGATAAATATCGTTCAAGATTCATGCTTTATATCTCCACATATATAAATTTATCTTTCAAAATTATAAACATCAAAATTTCATAATAATCATCATAAGATATGGGTTCATGCTTCAAATTCGTAAAAATCAAATAAAAATCATGCCTTTGTAAAGAAAATTACTTTTGGGCACAAGAACGAAAGAGAGTTCTTGTTGAAAAACCCCACATACCTTGAATGATGAACTTTAGATCGATACTCATTTTTGAGATATTAATCGTGCCTTTGAATGATGGTTCTTGGAGTTCTTGAACCAGGAACTTGGAATCGTGAATAAATTTGCACAATTAATGGTGAACTTTGGAGGTTCTTGAAGTTGGATGTAGGAGCTTAGGGTTTTCTTTTTGAGGGAATTTAATGAAATATAACATATAATGCTTCTAATAGGCTTTAATATAGGTTTTGGATGGATTTTGGGTGAGGAAAAATGACCAAAATGCCCCTAAAAATCAAATAATTCTCGAATCTGTCCTTTGATGGACTGTTTTGATAGTCTGAAGTAGATCAACCATAACATTTTACTTCGATATACAAATTGGATAAAACTAATTTCATTAGAAATAAGACTCTCATATCTTTCCTTTGATATATAGTATCTCACCCAGATCATTGTAAACGAGGAGTTATGATCGTTTGAAGTTGACCCAAAAATTCTCTTTTGGTAGGATGAAGTAGATCGACCATAACTTTTTGCTCCGATAGACAAATTTGATGAAACTAATTTCATTGGAAAGAGGACTCGTAGAGCTTTCTATTGATATATAGTAGATCACCTAGATTATTATGTACAAGGAGTTATGGTCATTTAAATTTGGAGCAAAAATACTCCAGGCCTCAGTACTTTTTCCTGTACATTTTACTGTTCACTAATATTCAGAGTTCGATCGGAACGTTCATAACTCGTGGCTCGGGTGTCCGTTTTGGATGATCCACATATAGTTGGACATATTATTCGGTACTCTACGCAATGGTGGGTCATAATCTAAGACATTCCGCTCAGAAAATTTATCATTCATTCTAGAAGATAGAACCCAACACGTTTACGCACAAAATTTCAATAAAAAAATTTCTGGGGTATTACATCATCCCCCCTTGGAAAAATTAATCCTCGAATGATGCTAGATATGGAAAGATTAGATAGAGAATAGAGCATACATCTGAAACCATTCGTTAGACTCATCACCACATCGTTTCTCACTCCGAATGCAACATAGAATGCATAAATTCAAGAAACTACATCTGAACACATAATAAATGATAGTTGAACTGCTACAACTTTTATCAAAAGTGCATGATTTAGGAAAGAACGGTACCTTTGGCTTGATCAGAGTTAGCAGAAAATAGGTGCGGGTACTTCGATCGCATATCCACCTCAACTTCCCAAGTTGCACCCTCAACAGATTGGTTTCGCCACAACACCTTGACCAAGGGAACTTCTTTGTTACTTAGTCTTCGGACACTGAAATCAAGAATCTCAACAAGAATATCATCAAAAGAAAGATTTTCTTGAATGTCAGCACTCACAGAGGAATCCACTACCACAGCATTGCTAATATGCTTTCAAAGCATGGAGACATGGAATATTGGATGAACAGAGGACAACTCGGAAGGAAACTCAACCTCATAAGCTACCTTACCAACAGGACTAAGAATTTTGTAAGGACCAACATAACGGGGACTAAGCTTCCCCTTCTTTCCGAATCTCTTTACCCCCCTCATGGGTGAAATTTTCAGATACACTAGGTCACCAACTTCAAACTCAAGGTCTCTCCTTCTAATGTTCGCATATGAATTTTGACGACTCTGCGCAGTTTTCAACCTTTCCCTAATCAACTTAAATTTTTCCATAGCCTCAAATACCGAATTAGGACCACTCATAGCCGTTTCACCCACCTCAAACCAACCTATGGGTGATCTACACTTCCTCTCATACAAGGCTTCAAACGGAGCCATGCCAATACTAGAGTGGAAACTGTTATTGTAAGCAAACTCTATCAACGGTAAGTGATCATCCCAACTTCCGTTAAAGTCAAGTGCACAAGCTCTCAACATATCCTCTAAGGTCTGGATGGTCCGCTCAGCCTGACCATCATTCTGCGGATGAAAAGCAGAACTCAAAAGTACTTGGGTACCAAGACCCTTTTGAAAAGCTTTCCAAAATTACGAAGTGAACTGAGTACCCCTATCAAAAATGATAGACAAAGGAACTCCGTGCAGTCTGACTAGCTCTCAAATATACAATCTAGCGTAATCCTCAGCAATATATGATGTATGAACAGACAAGAAATGAGCAGACTTAGTCAACTTATCAACCACAACCCAAATGGAATAATGATGGCGTCGGGAAGGAGGTAAACCAATCACAAAGTCCATATTTATCTCTTCCCACTTTCAGGTGGGAATACTAAACTCTTGCATCATACCACCATGTCTTTGGTATTCAACGTTAACTTATTGGTATGTTGCACACTTAGCTACAAACGTTGCTATATCTTTCTTCATGCCACTCCACCAATAGATTTCCCGTAATTCTTGGTACATCTTGGTGGCACCAGGATAAATAGAATATAGCGCCTCATGAGCTTCATCCATAATCCTCTATCTCGGATCATCAACATTCAGGACACACAATCTATCCTGCAATCTCAACACACCATCTCCTCCTTGGGAGAAAACCTCTAGTTTTTGGTCCTTGACTGACTTTTTCAGTCTGACCAAACTAGCATCTAAGTATTGCTTTTCCTTTACTTCCGAAACAAAGGAGGATTCCGAACTACTCTGAACCCCTATACTACCTTCAGCAGAGTCAAACAACTTAAACCCCAATCTATCCAAACTATGTACATCATGAGCCAACTCTTTATTACCTTCTACCACATGCGAAACACTACCCATGGACACTCTACTTAGGGCATCCGCCAAAACATTGGCCTTGCTCGGATGGTATAGCACACTCATATCATAGTCCTTTAACAATTCTAACTATCATATTTGCCTAAGATTCAATTCTCTCTGGGTAAACGCATACTGCAGACTCTTATGATCAGTGAAAACATCAACATGGACACCATACAAATAGTGTCTCTAGATTTTCAATGCAAACACAATAGCATCCAACTCAAGTTCATGGGTAGGGTAATTTTTCGCATGGGGTTTCAACTGTCTAGAAGAATAAGCTATCACCTTACCCTTCTATATTAATACGCAACTAAACCCAACTCTCCAAGCATCACAGTACACCACAAAACCCTAAACACCATCAGGAAAAGTCAAAACAGCGGCAGAATCTATTCTAGCACTGCCCGCCAGAATTGCTAGAAAAGGCACCCTGAGCTGGGGCTGGGCGAGTCGTAGGAACTGGAGCACTAACAGTCTGAGTATGGGTCTGAGGGCAATAGTAACGATGCCCTTGTCCATCCTGTGGATAATATCTAACTCTGTGACCTATGTTACTATACCAAAAACAACCCCTCTTCTCACCCCAACACTCACCCAAATAAGGCCCTACCACAATTAGGACACAGGGGACGATTTGGTTTATTATCAGCAATGTACTGGGACCTGGATTCATATGACCTGCTACCTTGCTCCTGCCTACATCTAGGCACGGAATCACTAGTAGATAACGGTTTTGGCATAGATGAATGATCCTGATACTGAGGGTAACTCCCTCCCTGCGATCTAGTCTGACCCTATTCGTACTACTCGGACCTAGCTCTCTTATTCCCTCTCATTCTATATCTCTCCTTAATATTGTATGCCTCAATCTATTGGGCATGAGTCATCAGCCTAGAAAGATTCATCTCACTATTCAGCATAGCAAACCTACACTCCTTAACCACATAACTAGACACTCCAGTCACAAACTTACTCATACTAGCTCGATTATCAACCACTAAGTCAGGAGCATACTTGGCCATCTGATTAAACTTTGGACAGTACTCCCTAACAGTCATAGAGCCCTGTCGCAGGTTTATAAACTCTTCCGTCTTTGCCTCTCTCATCTCCAAAGGGAAAAACTTATCCAGGAATACATCCTGGAACTCTTGCCAAGTTGTAGGGACAGATCCCTCACCTCTACCTTTCCTTCAAGCAACAACCCAATCATAATCAAGGTCTTTCAACCTATACGCATCCAACTCAACACTATGTTTCTCAAATACAAGCATCACCTGAGTAATCTTCCGCATCTCCTCTAAAAACAACTGTGGATCCTCATCAGACTTGGACCTATAGAATTTCAACAAATTCATCCTCATGAAGTCACAGATCCTGGAAGCAGCTGAATCACCTCCCTACTGCTGTGAAGCCGAGGCTAGTTTGACCTGAATATTTGTAATAACAGCTTAGGTCAGCGCCTGAAAGGCTGCCCAAAATTTAGCATGAGACACGTTTTCATTCAATCGGTCAGCGGGTTGAGATTGCTGACCACCATTATTTCTTCTCACTCGACGTGGAGGCATATTTCTGAAAGAGGAGAGCACGAATCAATAGCAGAGAGAGACACTTTAAGAATGATAGACTTCTAAAAGAAAGAATCATACTTTTTCCTCAAACATCTTGTAGCCTCTTGCTCATAGATGTGGTGCGCTACACACCGATGATCAAGACTCTACTTAACGTGGCTTGTCAGACTCCCTAGGACACCTTAAAACCTTAAGCTCTGATACCAAGTTTGTAACACCCCAAAAAATGGGTCTCAGAGCGTCACACGGTGCTTGAGGCTATGAGTATCCCCAAGCTAACCCTTTGAGCCATTTTTATTCAGTTCAACACAAATCAATGGGGTTTTAATAAATAACCCTCAAATATCAATAGAGTAATCATCATCCAAGAATAAAAGAATTTTAGAAAGATAACAAAATATAACTTATTAGTCAACTCCCAACATCTATACTAGTCTGACAAGCCTCTAAGAAAATCAATAAAACTAGTGAGCCATTGAGACATGCCCCAACTGACTCATACTCAGTTATCCAATGTAAATAATTCCGTGAAACCAATATCAGACATCATGTCCTCAGAACATAAGGACTCATCACAATAGAGGATGTAGAACAACATGCTTAAAGAATCACTGTCGCACCTAGAACTGAGCACCTGAACCTACATTCCGAGAAAATACATCCCACATCCAAAGATGTGGGTCAGTACAATGGAAAGGAACCGAGTATATAGGGATGTATGTAGTTGTATAAACATCATCATCATAAATATTTATAAGAAATATGCAGGATGTATGAAAGACTCACATAGCCCGAAGAAAATCATCATAATCATAAGTGGATGAAATAAGTACAATAACACATGTGATTCATCATATAATTTGTCAATCACTTTCAGTTTATCAAGAATATCAATTCTCATAATGTAAATATCATTTAAATCTTTCAAAAGAATAACTTTCACAATTCTACTTTCAAATCACTTCACCATTCACCATAGACACAAGGAAACACACCCACACTGGAAGATCCTATAACCAACATAAACCATGTGAGCTACATAGAGTCCAACATACAGCCCACATAGGGGAGAGTCGTCCTATCCTTGCCATCGGAGTAGTACTATCGATATCAAATTCACAGAAACTAGTGATCACTATATAAATCATCCTTAGGCTCACTCCTACGGGGGCACGTAGTTCTAGGGAAGTAAGGTCTCTTTATACCTCCCACTTGATGATAAAGATTTCTCCCAAACTTAGCCCAGATCATTTCAAAGACAATGCACAATAAAACAATTTTAGTAATATATAAATATACATCAGGGGCCATCATGCTTCCCATCTATCAAAATCAACCACGTTGTAGACTTCTTTCATACTCGAGTTCAAAACAACTCCATTAAGACCAAAAAGTCAAATCATTCAAAATATCTCAAATATTCAACATCAACGTGCTTATAACACACTTTCTCAAAAAACACGATTTCCAATGGGGATTCACGACTCAAATATCAAAATGATGATAAATATCGTTCAAGATTCATGATTTATATCTACATAAGATATGTGTTCATGCTTCAAATTAGTAAAAATCATGCCTTTGTAAAGAAAATTACTTTTGGGCACAAGAATGAAAGAGAGTTCTTGTTGAAAAACCCCACATACCTTAAATGATGAACTTTAGATTGATATTCATTTTTGAGATAGTAATCGTGCCTTTGAATGATGGTTCTTGGAGTTCTTGAACTAGGAACTTGGAATCTTGAATAAATTTGCAGAATTAATGGTGAACTTTGGAGGTTCTTGAAGTTGGATGTAGGAGCTTAGGGTTTTCTTTTTGAGGGAATGTGATGAAATATAACATATAATGCTTCTGATAGGCTTTAATATAGGGTTTGGATGGATTTTGGGTGAAGGGAATGACCAAAACGCCCCTAAAAATCAAATAATTCTCAAATATGTCCTTTCGTGGACTGTTTTGATAGTCTGAAGTAGATCAACCATAACCTTTTACTCCAATATCCAAATTGGATAAAAACAATTTCATTAAAAAGAGGACTCTCATATATTTCCGTTGATATATATTATCTCACCCAGATCATTGTGTACGAGGAGTTATGATCATTTGAAGTTGACCCAAAAATTGACTTTTGATAGGCTGAATTAGATCGACTATAACTTTTTTTGCCGATAGACAAATTGGATAAAACAAATTTTATTGGAAAGAGGACTCACAGATCTTTCCGTTGATATATAGTAGTTCACTTAGATCATTATGTACAAGGAGTTATGATCATTTAAATTTGGATCAAAAATACGCCATGCCTGGGTACATTTTCCTGCACATTTTACTATTTACTACTATTCATGGTTCGATCAGAATGTTCATAACTCGTCGGTCGGGTGTCTGGTTTGGATGATCCATATATCGTTGGAAATCTTATTCGATACTCTACATAATGGTTGCTCATAATCTAAGACATTCAACCCGAAAGATTTATAATTCATTCTAGAAGATAGAACCCAACACTTTTACACACAAAATTTCAATGAAAATTTTCCCGGGGTATTACAGGACAAGTTGGGTATCAAACTCTCACACTGCTTCTCTACACATACTGACATTACTACTAAAATTTGAAAGTATGAGTTAGTTACTTATTCTACCATATCCCCCTTAGCTTAAATCCATTATTCTAATTCTATGAACCCCCTAATAAACTCTAAATCAAGCTGAAACCACTTTACTCTAGAGCCTGAGATATAATAATACTAGTAACCACTAAACTCATTCTGAAGGACTAAACCTGATAATCTAAGGTCTACAACTAGTACTTCCTTATGATACATGATTCTTAGCTTCCTATTGCCACAACAATCATCATATAGCAACCTCAACACTGACTAACTTAGAATTCTCAATTTTTCTTTCTACTATTTCAATCTAGAGATTCAAACTTAAATCAACCGAAACTGAGGTACTACCCCTTCATCAATGATTGGTCCATCATGATACTGAAATGGAATGACTCCATTACTGAAATTAATAGAAGGAATTTTCCAAAACACTAAAATCAAGCAATTTATGTATACTCTTATGGCTAGAATAAATTTACCTACTAAAGTAAGCACTAAGAAAGGTTCTGCTAAGATTTCTAGTTTGTCTTAAAGTTAACTGTTATGTAAGGAGTTACAAAAGATAGAGAAGCTCATGGATTTAATAAGGCATGAATATGTAAATGGAAGATCTGTAACGCCAGTAACCACATCAGGAGAACTTTCCTGATCTTGTCTAGACTGAAGTGAATAAAGCCTGTTTGGGAGTTTCCCACTGGTTGCACTGGAAGTCACACCATACTAGTGTGGGCGATCAAACTGAGTTGAAGGACAATTTGACTGGCGTTGTAAACCTAACTGACAATCTCTTATTCTATAGCCTAACTTGCTATAACCAAAACATATGCCATTGCTAGCTTTACACAGGCCCTAATGATTTCTACTATATTTCTAGCAAAGTGGGTGGGTACAACCTATTTTAATGCTACCCTGAGACTTAGAGTTTGATGTGCTATCGCGACTAACATTTCTAAACTTTTCCCTAGAGCACTAGCTACAGAAGGATTTGGGTTTGAGAATTTCTGAAGGAACTGGAAGTGGTTACCACTCTCTGACCTTGGCCTAAAATCACTTGTTCTAACTCTTTTATTCTTACTATATTTATTTCTATGCTTCTCCCCCTTGTTCTGCTGAGTATGAACCCTAAGCCTAGATAGGACAACAGCCTATAGGTTGTTTCGAGCAACCACTAAATTGGTTAACATAGTGAAAGCAACTCTGAATTCTACATGGAATATGTTCTCATTCAGGGTATTTTCCTGAATGGGTGACATATCATAACCAACGCTGGCTACGAAGTTTTGGAACTTAGGGATTGTTTAAAAGGACCCAGTCCTAACTAACGGGTAACACTGCATCCCTAGGATTGCTCAGTGCTGAATCCTACTCCCAACTGAAAGACACTGAACTAATTAATTTGAACTAGACAGGACTAATACTGAGTCTACTGAGTTTTCTTGAGTTCTACAACTAATTGAGTTCTACTAATTATGACATGGCTGGTACTATTCTATAACTGACACTGGCTCTAGGTAAATATCTAGATTATCGGTTATTTAATACCCCCAGGACACGATAGCATAAAAAGAAAGACATAACATAATCATAAAGGCATAACAATACTTGTTTTCTAACAATGAACTCATTTTGACATTGTGTCAAACACTTGATATACATGAACTTGTACATGAATGGGATCACATAATAACATGTCATTCTTTCACTAGTCAAATTACATAAGCATTTCATCAAACACTTGTAGGTAATAAGCTGGTACATGACTGGGGCCATATAATAAAATGTCATGATTCCACTATTTACTTCACATAGGCAATTTAGCAAACACTTGGGGAGCATCGATTATTTACATGATAATGGCCAAGACATGTACATCATGATACATTAATCAATTTGTAAATTCAAGGGTTTTATCAAGATTATCACATATTCATCACACATGCTATTCAATTTTCATGAAACTTGCAATTAAATCATGGATTAAAGCCCAACTAATATCATAAACATGAATTCAATATAATTCAAATATGGAAATCATAAATCTGAGAACTTGTATATTTAAAAAGGGTTCTTGGACTTCATAGGTAAAAGAAACCCATGAATGAACACCTAACATACCTGAGAAGAGGAGTACTTGAAAGTTCTTGGAGGATTTCTTGAGAATTGACCTTTATTCTTGAAGCTGGGGTTTTTGCCTCTTGAGAGAAAATGTTTTAAATCTTGAGAAAAGAGAGTGAATAATGAGATATTAAGTTATTTAGGGTATAAATCCCATGTTTAGGCTGATTAGGGGTTTTGAAAATTGACCATACATCCCCTAAAATTAAATAACGGAAGTTGGAAATCACAATTTTTCACCCCAGCTCGATGTGATACAATCATCCCGGCTCATTGGAAAGTAGACAACTAGGAACTGGGTTGATAGTGCTATGCGGAGCCATTGTGGTACCTGGCTAAATGGGAAACTAGGCCTTGGTGTGATGCGCCATTATCATGGAGCAACACTGGAAAAGTGACAATTAGTCAATTATCTGATGGCGCGGTATGGAGGTATCGCTTTGGCTCACTGGAAAAATGACAATTTCCATTTAGACATACTCCGCGTAAGCCAAATGAAAATTTCCATTTAGACATACTTCGCGACGCGGTATTGGCCTGTATAATGGTATTTAATGACTGAAACTTAAAATAGCCATAACTTCTTATGCGGTTATTAGATTTAGGAAAATTTTATATCATTGGAAAGCTAATACAATTTCCTACGCAATGTCAGGCTCTAAACTAAAAAATATTGAGTATTTAGAAAAATTTATATTGGATCACTCATGTACTAAGAGTTAATCTAGGTTATGGAAATATGGGGTATTACAATATCTCCCTCTTGGGAACATTCATCCTTGAATGAGACTGATTAAGTTGAGAAACACTAATATACTGAGTTTACACAATGAACATACATATCTGATGCATGGAATCCATGAATGAATACTGACAAGCTGAATTTTCATACTGAATATGCATATCCGATGTATGGAATACATGACTAAACTAATTCATGAATGCATGACTGGTTATGCAATGGGAAGGGATACTAAGTTTAAAAATGTAACTGAATATAGAATGGAATAGAGGCAGGGAAGACTGTTACCTTGAAATGAGAATATTAATAAACCTGAGATCATTTACTGAATGTATGAATAGGAACATGAGAACATGACTGAGTCTGAAACATGATACATGGACTGACTATCATAAATGGAATTGGACCCTTGAATACAAGTCATGACTTGGGAATGGTCATTTGGATGAGATTGGAATGAGAGGATCAACTTATGAGTACCCATTACTCCAAACTCAATTCGTTACGTGAAGAGAAACTGAAAGGTTTAGCACATAAAAGATCGAGGGTTATAGTGCATCTCCTCCTTGGGACATTATATCCCTCAAAGAATGCTGACTTGGCTGAGATACTGAGGAAAAGCTGAGATGATGCACAGGGTACCTACGAACTAAACTGTGTCTAAATATCTGAGATCTGGAAATGAGGCATGATACATGAACTGGGTTGAAATCGTAATTACTAGGATTCTCTATCTTGGAATAGTCATACACATGAAACTTCAGATAGTATGATTGGGTGGAAAGATGGGTAAACCGTACGAACTTGTCCACCTAACTGCTAAATTGAATTCCTAGCTTTACAAACTAAATAATCCTGGAAACTTATACTCAACTGGGGTGTTTCTTAACACTCTTTAGATAAAGTTCTACTGACTTTAGGGAAAAAGGAGATCTTGGCATGTTCTGAATAAGACATTTGAATAAGATGCCACATCAAGGTAAAAATTTTGTAATATGGCTACTAATAACTCTACCTACTGAGGTCTGAGCTGGACTGAATTCTCCTACTATGTTCAAGCCTACTTAAATCTCCAAAATTTATTTAGCCCCTTACACATAATCATGACATTCAAACCTATCTTCCTAACTACAGCCTCATGTAAAACTAGCATGCAACAATCTTTTCTTAACATGAAACATTTACTCTCTCCCTTCTAAGAAACTTCTTATCACTACATTATTTAATAAGGAGAGTTCACTAAAGGTTAAAAATAAAGACCTGAAGCATAAATGGACACTATACTGAACTTGACACTTAACGAAGTCCTAAGGAATAGAATATCAACCTCATGGATGTATCAAGAGATCTAGACTGAGGATATACATGACATAAATCTGAATTTAACTGATCATTAGGAGTATAGCATAAGTCATACAAATTAAGCACACTGTAAGGCATGAGTACATGAGTGATGAGCTGCATGACCTAAGTTTGGAGTTTCTGTATTCATGGAACATGATTTGTAATACTGTGGAAACCGGAACTCCTTATACTGAAAACTGTAAGCATACATAATTTTCGATAATGACCATTAATAAGATCGATGATCATAGAGCTGACATGTACTGTGTGAGTAGATATCATGATAGCTGAAGTGTAAAACTTTACACTGAGGTAAGGATGAGTTTGGTATCAATCTCTCCCACTGCTTCTCTTCACATACTAACATTACTACTAAAATCTGAGTCTGACTTAGTTACTTGTTCTATTGTCTCCCCATTAGCTTAAAGCCATTATTCTAAGTCTGTGAACCCCTTAATAAACTCTAATTCAAGCTGAAAACACATAGAGCCTGAGATATAATAATAATCATAAACACTAAACTTACTCTAAAGGAATACTCCTAATAATGTAAGGTCCACTTCTTGTCCTTCTTTCTGATACATGATTCTTAGCTTCCTACTTCCCCAACAATCATCATATAGCAACCTTAACACTGACTTAACTTAGAAGTCTCAACTTTTCTTTCTACTATTTCAATCTAGAGATTCAAACTTAAATCAACTGAAACTATAGAGATTCAAACTTAAATCAACTAAAACTAAGGTACTACCCCTTCATTCAATGATTGGTCCATCAGGAAACTAAAATAGAACGACTCCATTACTGAAATTAACTAACAAAATTTTTTTAAATACTATAACCGAGCAATTTCTGTATACTCATCTAGCTGGAATAGATTAACCTACTGAAGTAAGCACTAGGAAAGGTTCTTCTAAGATACTAAAATTAACTAAAGGGATTTTTTAAAATACTGTAATCGAGTAATTTCTGTATACTCATCTTGCTAGAATAGATTTACCTACTGAAGTAAGTACTTAGAAAAGTTCTGCAAAGATTTCTAGTCTGTCTTAAATTTAACTGCTATGCAAGGAGTTACAAAAGACAGAGAAACTCCTGGATCTAATAAGGAATAAATATGAAAATGAAGGAGCTGTAATGTACCATTAAGCACATCAAGGAACTTTTCTGATCTTGTCTAGACTAAAGTACATAAATCCTGTTTGGGCATTGTGTACTGGTGGCACTAGAAATGGCACCCTGCTGGTGTGAGCGGTTGGCCTAAGCTGAAAGTTGGTTGGACTGACCCTGTGAACCTAACTAAGGACAATCCCTGATTCTATGGCCTAACTTGCCACACCCAAAACATATGCCACTGCCAGCCCTATATATACCCTGATGATTTCTACCATATTTCTAGCAAAGTGGGTGGGTACGACCTCTTTTCATGTTACCCTAAGACTTAGAGTCTGACGTGCTACCTCGACTGATATTTCTAAACTTTAGACTGGAGCACTAGCTACAGTAGTATTTGGGGTCTCAAGGAACTGAAACTGATTACCACTCTCTAACCTTGGCCTAAAACCACCTATTCTAACTCTCTTATTCCTTCTATCTTTCTTCCTACTCTTCTCCCCCTTTCTCTGCTGAGTATGAATGTAATACCTCAATCATTTCTTAAGACTAAATCTATCTTTTGAGTGACTATGGATGACTTCCAAAGTGATTGTTGTTTATATAGTGTTTTATTTCCCTAAATTCCACTTTTTATCATGTGGAGAATTGGATAAGCTTTCCATCGACTTAAGATTCACCCAAATCGGACACTCGGTGAGGAAGTTAGAGCCATTTTGTAATTCCCAGAGACTCTAACCAATAGTGCAACCATGAATCAAGATCTTGAGAAATAAATTATGGTGCTTTGGTTTTTTTCTAATCAAGTATGGTGTGTATTAAGCTCTTAAAGATTTCCTAACGATTGGGCGAATCAAAATATTTCTTACCGATTGAATTCTTGGGAAGAATATTGGTATAGTCAACTTCAAATGAGCATTTCTCCTATTATACTTAGAATTTTTTAGCTCATGACCTATCAACAGATATATAATTGAATTATGTTTTCCACAATACCAATTTTGTCAAAATCTGATATCGGAGCAAAGAGTTATACCTATTTTACTCTAGTATATCAATCAGGAAAGGTGTGACGACGTTTCTGACGGGCTGTCACATTTTTTAAGACATTTTTGATGGCCTGTCATATTTCTGACGATATTTCTAAAAACAACGTCAACCTTAGGCAGAAACGCATAAAATCTAAATTTTTTTGACGACATTTTGTGACGGCCTATCACAAGTTTGACGACTTATCACAAATGTCATCAGCCACTTTTTTCTAGCAATTAAAGGACGTTTTTAAAAGGGTATTTTGGTCTTTTCCACCTATTTTGATCCTCTATATATATCCAAGTAGAGAAGAGAAGTTAATTTTCTGTCATTTCTCTTCCAAGAATATTCAAGAAGCTAGTGTTTTCTCTAAACCCAAAAATCAAACCTTCTTCCAAGAAATTCAAGAATCCAACCATAGATTTCACAAATTGGTTCAAGATTCAAGGTACCCAGTCAAAAACATCAAGAACCCTAACTCAAGAAGTGGAAAAGAAGTCTATAACAAGTTTCTTCATTCAAATCCATAATCAAGGTATGTGGGGTTTTGAACAAGAGCAGTTCTTTCATTCTTGTGCCCAAAGATTTAATTTCTACTATTGAAATTCATGATTTTGTAAAGAGGGTTTACACCCAAATTTTTTTATTTATGATTTATGATATTTGAGCTATTCAAGATTGATACACATGACTATTTCATCATTTTATTTCTTAGATTGAGAACTTATGCCATGAGTTGAATATTGATATTATGAGTTGATGATTTTTGAATGATTTGAGATAAGAGTCATAATTTAAGATTTTCTATGAGAAGTTTGATTATTAAATATATATATATATATATATATATATTTAAGCTTGAGAGTCAAGAATGAGTTCTGTGATATTTTCTTAAAGTTTTTGATACATGATTATTTTACAATTTCCAAATAATGACTTGATATTTAATATTGTGAATTTCATGTTTCTACCATGAGTTGGTATTTCAAGTTCTTTCAAGAGATGTGTCAAGCTTTAAGATTTGTTATGACAAATTGGATTATTGAGTATATTGATTCATAAGATTGAGTTGTTACAATGAGTCTTGAAATTTCCTCAAAGTTAATGATGTTGCCATAATTTCATGAATCAATTCATTTTGATATTGAGCAAAATTGATTTGATTTGAGTCGAGTTAAGAATCCACAAATTGATTATGATTTGATAAATAAGAAAGAGATTTGATTTGGTCTTTATGATAGACCCTTGTAATGTTTGTGATGGATTTCCTAACGCATTCTGAGTTGAGTCTAGGAGGAGTATTTAGTACTGAGCGGGAAATGTGGTATTTCCCTGAAACTACGTTCCATATGGGCCAGAGGCTGAGTATGGGATTGGGATAATGAAATTGAGGTTGTACTCCCTGTATGATTTTCAAAATCATTTATGATATTATTTATAATATAGAATTGCACCTCCATATAGTCAGTACATTCCTTAAAGTACTGACCCCCATATATTTCCATATGCTACAATGTCTTATAATGTAGGTGCAAGTTGTAGCGCAGATACTGCATTCAGTCAGTCCGTCGTTCCCAGTCAGCAGGTGATAAGTCCTTTTGATTCGAGGGCTTGAGTTGGTTATACAGTTTGAGAAGTATTGTATTTTCTTATTTTATTCGTATTGACCTTGCATAGTTGGGATTCATGACCCGTCTACCTAAAGTCAGTACCAGTAGAGACTTCATAGACAGTCAGTAAAAGTTGATGTATTCAGTTTCAGTTTCAGTTTCGTTTGGTAAAAGTAGAGTTCTAATCTTGTAAAGTTTGTATTTATATTGATCAAGTTTAGAGAAGTTCTATATTTTTGCTGATTTTATATAGATTTAAGCATTTTATCCAGTTGCTTATGAGTTATGCCAGTAGGAGGGTTAGCTTGGGGTCAGTTGTGCCCCTAAGCACCATGTGAAATCTTAGGACAAAATTTTGGGGCGTTACAATGAACCCCAATCCTATATAGGAAAATATCCTGTAGGTTGTTTTGAGCAACTACTGAATTGGCTAATGTAGTTAAAGAAGCTCTAAATTATGCATGGGAGATGTGCTCATTCAGGAGATTTGCCTAAACAGGCTGAGGTGATGACTCATATCTCATTCTTCTTTCGTTAGTCTTTTTAGGAGGCATGTTCTATAACCAAAAGGAAGAAAGGTATTAGAATGATAATTTAGCTTGAGCTCATGCTCACTCGCATGACATGAACAATTAAAGAAAGGAAACTTTTCGTAAAACATTTCACAGCCTCCTATCCATAAGTGTGGTGCGCTATACACCCATGTAAAAGACTCTACTAGATGCGGCTTTCAGACTGCCTAGGACTCTGCTGAACCTTAGTCTCTGATAATAAGTTTGTAATGCCCCGAGCGTACACCCTGGACGCCACACAGTGCTTATAAACCCGAAGGACCACAAGCTCTTGTAAGCATTGAATAGTAATGATGAAATAAATGTGGAATTAGGATGAATTGTCATAAGGTTCAAAATGAAAATACTAATAAATAACAACATTTGGTAAAAACATTAGAAAACTAAATACTATCTTAATTGGTATAGTCTGAAATCCTCTAACTAAACTATCTGAATATGGAGTTGATGGGAAAAGCCCCCAACTAACTCCAACTACTGAACTAATGATAAATGAAAATACTGAAAAATAACATCCTCGATAGATGAGGACTTACTACTAAATATGCAACTAGAGACTGGATCTTCCTAAGAACTAGACTGGACTAATACTGAGTCTACTGAGTTTTCCTGAGTATTGTAACAGATTGAGTTCTACTAATCGTGACATGAATGGTACTATTCTATAACTGACACTGGCTCTAGGTAAACAGCTAGATTGTCAGGTATTAAATATCCCAGGACTTGACAGCATAAAAAAAAAGACATAACATGATCATAAAGGCATAACAATACTTGTTTGCTAACAATGCACTCATTTAGACATTTTGTCAAACACTTGATATACATGAACTTGTGCATGAATGGGATCACATAATAATATGTCATGCTTTCACTAATCAAATCACATAATCATTTCATCAAACATTTGTAGGGGATAAGCTTGTACATGATTGGGACCACATAATAACATGTCATGATTCCACTATTTACTTCACATAGGCAATTTAGCAAACACTTGCGGAGTATGGATTATTTACATGATAATGGCCAACACATGAACATCATGATACATTAATCAATTTGTAAATTCAAGGGTTTATCAAGATAATCACATATTCATCACAGATGCTAATTAATTTTCATGAAACTTACAATTAAATCATAGATTAAAACCCAACTAATATCATGAACATAAATTCAATATAATTCAAACATGGAAATCATGAATCTGAGATCATATATGTTTAAAAACAATTCTTGGACATCATGGGTGAAAGGAACCCATGAATGAACACCCAACATACCTAAGAAGAGAAGTTCTTGAAGGTTCTTGGAGGATTTCTTGAGGATTGACCTTTATTCTTGAAGCTAAGGTTTTTTTCTCTTGAGAGAGAATATTTTAAATCTTGAGAAAAGTGAGTGAATAGTGAGATATTGACCAAACAACCCCAGAAATTAAATAACGTAAGCTGGAAATCCCAATTTTTTACCCCGACATGATGCAGTACAATCGCGTCGGCTTATTAAAAAGTGGAAAACTGGGATTTGGGCTGATAGTGTAACGTGATGCCATCGCGGTGCCTCACTGAATGGGAAACTGGCCTTAGCACGATGCGTCATTATCGCGGAGCAACACTGGAAAAGTGATAATTGGAAAATTGGTTGGTAGTACGATGCGGTGGTATCACGTTGGCTCACTGGAAAAAGACGATTGTCATTTAGACATACTCTGCAATGCACTACTAGCCTGAATGATGGTGTTTCATAACTGAAACTTAAAATAGCTATAACTTCTTACCCAGTTATCAGATTTAGGTGAATTTTATATCGTTGGAAAGCTAATTTAATTTCCTACATAGTGGCAGGCTCTAAACTGAAAAATAGAGAGTATTTAGAAAAATTTATATTAGATTATTCATGTACTGAGATTTAATCTAGGCTAGGTAAATATGGGGTTTTACAACATGCTCGTCCAGGGGATCTGCCTGAACGGGTGAAGGTGCTGGATGGTTTCTTGTTCTTTTTCTGTTATTCTTTTTAGAGGGAATGTTCTGCAAATGGAAGTAATAAAAGTATTAGACAGAGAGTTTAACTTGAGCTCATGCTCACTCGTGCGATATGAACCCTGAAAAAAGGGAAACTTTTCAGAAAAATGCCTTATAGCCTCTTGTCCATAAGTGTGGTGCAAAATACACACCCATGCACAAGACTCTACTAGACATGGCTTTCAGACTCCCTAGGACTCTGTTGAACCTTAGGCTCTGATACCAAGATTTTAATGCCCCAAGTCTGCACCCCACATGCCACACGGTGCTTACAACCCTAAAGGACCATAAGCTAACCCATGACTGGTACCTATTATGAGCACTGAATAATAATACTGGAATAATGCAGAAAATAGGCTGAAATGCTATAAGGTTCATAATATAAAAAAAATACTAAAAATTTATAATTAAATACAAAAAAACTAAATATCTGTCTGAAATAATCTTATCTGAAAACCTCTAACTGTCGGAATACAAAGTTGATAGGACAAGCCCTTAACTAACTCCGACTATTGAACTATTTAAATAAAAGCATATCCTCAATAGATGAGGAGTCACTACTGAATCTGCTGCTATTATATGAATCTTTCTAAGCACGGTCTAGACTCTGAGCATCCGAACCTATGATATGAGACATTATAGTGCAAAAGAGAAAGTATGTATCAGTACATCGAATATACTAGTATGCTAGATGAGCTAAGGTTAAATGTAAGGGTTTATATACATGAACAGTAACTGATTGAATGATATGAAGTAACTGAATAAGAATACATGGATAACTGGTACTACTATAAAATACAAAGTATGCAATACTATGCATATACATATATATATATACTGTATTTGAGCTTTTACTTAAATTGAGTACTAAGCTTTGATAAATAAGTAACTGATATCGAAGAATAATGATAACTGAATTACTGATACTGAGTGGCTATTTCTGACAGTCCTGATCCTGTATAACTGAACTGAGTTCTATACTGAGCTAGGTGACTGTGTTTGACAGTCCTGATTTTGTAGAACTTAACTAAGTTCTATATAGAGTCTGGAACTAAAATTGTAACTGTGAGAGTGTTCATCTAACCGACATACCCCAATTATAAACTGAATAGGGGTCTAACCTGTGACCCCAATTGGAAGGGTGTTATCACATTCCCAAGGGATACTAACAATGGCTATAAGTTGACTCTATATGGCAAGAAGACATTTTGTCAATCCTCACTGGTAGGAAAACTCATATGAGATGTATCAACCATTATCTGGCAGGAAGATATCTCAACCTATGCTGGCTACATAGTTTTATAACACAAGGATTGCTACTAAGGTTCAAACCCTTCACGACAAAAATTCCCCCACCCCTGGGCTCACTCGGTGTTGATTCCTACTCCCAACTAAATAGACAATGAACTGATTTTTAGACTGTACTAGGTTTGACTGAACTATTACTGATTGTACTAACTGACTGAACTAGATTGAGTTCACTGATTTTTGTTAACTGACTAAGTACTACTGTACATGACATAACTAAGACTATTCTGAAGCTACTCTAATTCTAGGTAAACAGCAAAATTTTAGGTGTTGAATAGCCCCAGGACTCGATAGCATTGAAAGTACAACATGGCATGGTAATAATAACATATAATAGTAGCTTGTTAACAATGCTTTCATTTAGACATTTTTTCAAAAACTTGAAATACATGAACTTGTACATGAATGGCACCATATACTGACATGTGATGATTTTACTATTCAATTTACATAGGCATTCTATCAAACACTTCGGGAGCATGGTTATTTCACATAATAATAGTCAACACATGAACATCATGGATACAATAATCAATTGTAATTTCAAGGGTTTAACATGCAAACTATATAATACACCACACATGTTATTTTAATTTCATGAAATTTGTAGTAAATCATGGGTTGAAACCCAAATAATATCATGAACATGAATACAATCAAATTCAAAATGAAATTCGAGAAAGCAATTAACTTGTTGTTTTAAAAGAGGTTCTTGAACTCCAAGAGTGGAAGTAAACACTTGGATGAACACCTAACATACCTTGATAATCAAATTTGTGAAGATTTATGGTGTGTTCTTGAAGCTTGAATTTGAATTTGGATGCCCTAGGGTTTGTTCTTGAGAAATTTGAGATAGGATAAGTGATTTAGCCCTTAGATGTGGACTTTTAATTACAAAAAAATATGCCTAGAAATAAGCTGGGCGATGTGCCGCGTCAATGGCCAACGTGATAGCCAACGCAATGCATCGATATCACATTGGCTTACTGGAATTTACACGGAAGGCAGGTGAAAAGTTTTGGTCGCCACGATGGGAGACACGATGTATTAAGATAGCATCAATTCACTATTTTGGACTCCCAAACATGCCTTAAACGACATTTGAAAAATTTGAAACTCACCTGAAGTGACCTATTGACTTTCCTGATCATGAATCGACTTAAAAATCAAAATTTTAAGGTTGTAAGGATCAAAACTAAGATCTTCAAATTATGAAGGATAAAATAATTCTAAGTTTAAACACTTAGCTGAAATTTCTAAGTCTGGGACCCACTTTTCATGCTATTTAGGACTAAATTAGGTTATGAATTTTCACGGAGTCTTACAACTAAACTAACACACGAGGGCATATCACCTTACTACTAACTTGATTATATGTAAAAGTTCATCTATATACATTCAATCAATCGCCATCACCACTTTTATTTTCACAACACTTCCATACCTATACTTCTAACTATAAGAAGGTTGTATTACTTATGAATCATAACACTCCAGGTCATAATATCCCTCAAATACAAATACTATTTAACAATCTGGGTTCATACTATCTCCTCCCATGAGCATTATCTGGATAAAAGAGATTAATGAGGAAAGTAAATACATAACATATTCTGTCTTAACTACACAAATCATATGGATGAGGACATAAGCTTTCAACTTAAGGGACTAATAACACACTAGCGATCTCCTCTCAAGCCCCTTATATGACTTCTGAAGTTACAGATAGTAAATTTGAGAGCATCATCTTGGAAGAAATTGGAATTTAGTACTCATGTTATCTCAAAAAGTCATAGATAAAGAATTATGGACTAACACATGAATCGACAGAAGTTTCTGAAAGATCAACTTTACTGCATAATCTAGATATAAAAGAAAGGAGACATTTCTTAAATGCCCTATAGCCTCTCAAAGAAAAGTACAGACGCCATTGAACAATTTCTCAAGACTCTACTAGACATGGATTCATAGACATCCTAGGACACTTGAAATCTATGCTCTGATACCAAGTTTATAATGCCTTGAGACTACCCCCTAGATGTCACACAGTCCTTAGGACCACAAGTGATTCCAAGCTAACCCTTGTCTTGGAATATTACTTGAGATATTGATTAAAATATATAAAAGTGGAAGTAATATGCGAAAGAAATATCTTTGGCTAAACATCTTTAAAAAAAACTATTAAAACAATTACAACTCTGGTTCTACAAAACAAAACCAAAATCAAATACATTAACTCTACTGACTATCTATGAAACCTCTACTAATATTGACTATAGGTAGCCAGTACATGAACCCCAGCTATCCTGAATCAATACGACTGAATAAGGAAAAGAAGATGCTACTTGAACTATCATTGACTCAAGCCATCGAATCAAAGGGACTCATCACCTGCTAATTGGAAGTTGCACACTGTCTGATAATGATGTGTGGGCTACAAATGGTACCTACATTTTAAGACAATGTAGCACGTAGACATATATGTGGATCAGTACTTCTGGAATATACTGAGTATGTAGGGTAAATGTATAAGTAAAACAATAACTTAATATATTCATAGACTTTCAAATAATGCATACTAAGTGTAAGTTACTCACCTTGAGCTTGAATAAAACTGAAAGCTAAAAAATAATAAAGTATACTGAATAAATTTTATGAGCCACACACTTACTTTCTAAAAGATTTACTTTTACTCTTTCTTTTGGGAGGTTCTTCTAGCCGACATAAACTATATGATCTATCATGGAGTCCAATGTCTTAACCACATTTAGGAGAGTTGTTCTGCCCTTAACATTGGAATAAAATCTAAGCTAGAGTAATCATTATACTTAACCCACTATTGGTATTAAAACCTATGATGGCACGTAGTTTTGGGGCATGTGACCTTGGACTCATACCCAACTCGGTGCTAAATACTACTCTCATATTATCTGTATGCTCATACTATAGGAAATACATCTTAAAATAATATAAGGATTTATATAATGAAAAACCAATTATGCTTCTCTTTACTTTAAATCATAAACAGTCTGAATAATGTGGATTTCATAATCTTAGATGGGGATCAAAAGATCCATTCTTGCTTTAAATCTTGATATTAGTTTGACATAGAATGCTTAAAAGCATAATCTTCTATAAATCTTAACACTTAAACTTAGGGCTTAAACTTCATGCTTTAAACTCATGGTAAGTCATACCAAAACTTCAAGCTCAATATAATACTTGAACTACTTCAATAATAACAAGTCAAGATAGTGCAATCTCATTCATAATATAAATCTTGTAAGTTAAAAATATAAACATAAGAACTTTTTGATATACTTTAAGATTTAAATCTCATGATAATCATATGCTTCAAGAATATATAAACTTGGGTATAAATCCTACTTCAAAACAAGTAAATAGAATCTTAAAATCATACAATTTGGGTACAAGAATGAAAGACTACCCTTATTCATAACCCCATATACCTTAATAGGCTTGATTTGATGGATGAAAGCTTGACTTTGTAAGCCTTGGAGATGATCTTGAAAGGTTTCTTGAAATTCTTGAATTAGAAACTTAAATTCTTGTTTATCTTGAAGAGAAAGTAATGGAGTTTTGGTGTTCTTGAGAGGATGTTAGGGTTTCATGTCCTATAATTAGCTACATACATTGCAGTAGCTTAATTATGAAATAACTGCATAGCTACATATTTAATCCATTTACGTATATGTACTAGTTAATAATTTGTGATTTCATAGTATTTTGACTATATATACATATCATTGCTATGTATGTCGATGAATTGTATTCATGATCAGTTCTCGTATCATAATCTGATATTTATAATATTTTTGTATATTAGATCTTACTTATTTAAGATACACTATAACATATTATTAAGCGTACATGTATTTCTTTATTGACATTATTAACTATTAATTTAATTGTGATTTTGTACAGCATATTGATGTGGTCTTCTACCACTTGTGCAAGAAGTTAAATCAAAAAGCGCTCAACAATATAGATACACCACTACAAACTGCTTGTTCAAACCTATATTGAAAAGACCTATAATAGATATTATTCAGGTGTGTCTGATAGGGTACTTTTCATGCAGTAGGATTATGTATAATCATTCTATTGTATATAATGAAGATTTGATAACCAACATTATTAAAGGCTTCTGCATCCCTGTTATGTTACCTTGACATTTGGTGGATGAGGTGTACGGCTCTGTAAATTACAATGAAGTGTTTCACTGAGTGTTAGCTGTGATTATTTTGAAGAAAAAACACATACGTGTTTATGACTCTCCATCAAAGTGAAGGTATAGGGAACCATTTGCTGAGATACATAAGCTTACAGTGATGTTGCCGACATACTGTTTGATAGTAGATTTTTTCAAGAAACTAAAAGTACAGACTAGTCAAACCTCTAAGCATATAAGGATAAGATTAGACAACGGTTACATATAGTGAACCAACACCTATTAGAGGTTGAATATGCAGAAAGTATTAGTCAACAAGTAAGTGATAGTTTGTAAGTATCATTTTTATTTTACTCATGTGAAAATAATGTGTACATCCTTCCATGTATGTAGCTATGAACACTAGACAGTACCTACATATCTAGTGTTCATAGCTAGATATGCAGAGTATTTAAGTGAAGAAATAGCAGTTCCTTCATATGAGTTTGGAGCAGAATCTCATCGATTAAGATACGAATCACTCTTATAGAACTACAGAGTGGCCAAGGAAAAGAAAGTTAGGTTAACGATGATCCTACAAGACCAAGGCCAACTTATGTTCAAACACTTTTTGAAGCAACTGTAGTTAGCATAGAATAGATAGAAACTTCACTTTTTCAAGAACAAACTACTAGGAAAGTATTTTTTTTTAAAATGCTGGTAATGGTCTTTTTTGAAACTATGTGCTTAAAGATTTTTTGTATGGTGTACAAATTGTATTTAATATATTATCTTACTTTTTTACTATCCGATGCAGTGATGTTTGCTATTAATGGATGTACCTAATTTAAGTCTAAGCGATACACTAGATCAGTTATATATGATTTTAGTACATATACATAATAATGTACAGTACATGTACTATCCTCCAACATTCGTTATATGCTACATATAAGAATATAAACAACAATACTATATATATGCACTTAATATACATATACTTAACAAACTTATGTATATATTTTGCGTTATACAAATTATTTAGTTGTTGTGTCCATTAGAAATTTCTCATTAGTTTATCATTAACTTATACAAAACATAATGAATTATATAAAGTTATCATAGACATTACATTATCATAGCTATGTTAAGACTTTGCACATAGAAAAGATATTTTCATTCCACGCACATTCACAATGGATTTATGTATATACATAAATAACATATTTCATCACAACATGTACATATACATAATGATGTAATGTATATGTAAAATCATTCAACACTTAATATTATATACAAAATCATTATTCACAACAACGCTACGAATCTACGTACAAGATACATGTACATACCAATCTTATGTTACCTAACATAGTTGTGTATATGCGATGTTTCTGTAATACCCCTATTTCCATAACATAATCTAAGTCCCAATATATGAGTATTCATATATAAAAAATTTTAAACACTCATTATTTTTTATTTTATAGTCTGCCATCCCTTAGGAAATCGAATTACCTTTCTAATGATATAAAATTTGCCTAAATACGATAATCGAGTAAAAAGCAATTTTAAGTTTCAGTCATTAAACATCGTCATTTTAGCCCTTAGCACATTGCGGAGCAAGCATAAATGACGATGTCAATTTCCAGTGAAGCTCTGCGAAACCACCGCGTTGCACCGTTAGCCAAAATCCCAATTATCTTTTTCTAGTGTCCTATCGCGATAATGACGCATCACAACAAGGGTTAATTTCAGAATCAAAAAGGGCACCGTGATTTCTCCGCATCATGCCAAGCCCTTAGTTCCCAGTTGTCCAATTCTAATGACACGGTGCGATAGCTCCGTGTCGTGCCAGGTCACAAAATTAGGAATTTTTCAGTAATTTCAAGTTTTAAATCTGAGGGCATTACAGTCTTTTTCCCCTCATCCCAGTCAGCCTTTAACATGAAATTCACCCTAATTAACCCATTATTTCATTATTTTAATAACTTTTCCCCTAAATCAAAGAAGACTCTCTCCTAATCAAGAAACCTAACTCTCAAATTAAAGGTCAATCCTCAAGAATTCACCAAGAACTTCAAGAAATCCTTCAATTAAGGTATGTTAGATGTTCATCAATGGATCCCTTTCATCCATGGAGTCCAAGAAACCCTTTTAAATTATAAAATTGTGATATTTTCAAGTTATTATATTTTAAATTATGATTTCACCCATGAATCTCCATGAACAATGATTCTATACCATGCTACCATGAAATTATTGTTATTATTTAATCCTCCATGTTTTAATGTTGTTATTTATTAAACAAGACCTCGATTTAACTCTATTGTGTCAGATTCATGCTATTTTTATATGTTTTAGGACATTCCTATGATTGTTTTAAACCATGAACTACAAGTATTTGATAAAATACCTACAACAGTATTGATTTAAATGAAAGACTTCATGCTTTGTCCTTCAATCTTTAGTTTCCTTTTAACTATTATTATTTTGAGTCCTGGGGGTATTGAAAACCCGAAATCCATAGATTTTTACTTAGTCTAGTATCAATACATTACAAAATAGTCTTTAGATTATATTATGAGCATTACCAGAATAGTCAGCTATCAGTCATTTAACTCAGAACAGTCTAGTATCTCAGTGTCTTTTAGTTGGGAGTAGAATTTAGCATCGAGTGAGTGCAGGGGTGGCGGCTTTCCCGTCAGATAGGCAGAGTCATTAGTAGCAGTCCCTATAATCCAGAACTACATAGCCATCATAGGATATGAGTAGTCACCCGTCAGACTAGGCTTGACTATCTCGCAGTGGTCACCCGTTAGTTCAGGCTTGACACCTTTAGTCCTTTGGACATTATATCAGTTTAGTGGATCCACACAGCCATTGTTAGTACCTGTGGCATAATATTAAGACCCTTCCAACTGGGGTTATAGGTTGGACCCCGATTAACTTAAATTGAGGAATATTAGTTAGATGATACATCCCACAGTCTCAAATATAGTCTCAGTTATAGTTTCAGTTCAGTTATGCAGTCTTAGAGTTGCTTGACCAAAGCATACAGATATTAGCATTTTTTTCAGTATTTTGGTTTACAGATTTTACTCAGTCCACTTCATAGGCTTGGCCATGCATCCCTAATGTCCACATATTTTTACGTATCTTCAGTATTTACAGACTGTCATGCATACTCGATATTTATAGTTTTCTCCATAATTTCAGTACCTACAGATTTTATATTCTCTATTTAGTGCTCTGCATTTTACATGTATAATAAGTTAGTTATTATTATTCCTATTCATGAAACCATGCATATCAGCCTACCTCATTTAGCATACTAGTACATTCAAAGTAATGATCACATACCTTTTTTTTGCTCCATGATGTATCATATCATAGGTCTTGACGCTCAGTTCCAGGATCGTACTTAGTCCCTTAGATTATCAGTAGTACGGTAGTAGTGGTGATCCTCATCATCCGAGGATAAATTATATTACTTCATGTCTTATTCTCAGTAGTTAGTAGAGTTAGTTTGGGGCCTATCCTATCAACTCACAGTATTCAGTTTAAAGGCTTTTCAGACACTACAGTTAACTATTTAGATTGTTTAGATTTCAGTATTATACCAGATTCATAATTCAAAAGTCATTTCATTATCTAAACCTTATGTCATTTTAGTTATTCTTCCACATTCATGATTATATTATTCAGTGCTCATAGCAGGTACCAGCTCATGGGTTAGCTCATGGTCCCTTGGGATCATAAGCTCCGTGTAATGACTAGGTGGTAGCCTTGGATCATTACAAACTTGGTATTAAATCCTAAGATTTTATAATGTCCTAGGAAGTCTGTAAGCTGTGTCGAGTAGATTTTTATGCATGGGTGTGTAGCGCGCCACACTTATGGATGAGAGGCTACAAGGCGTTTAGGAAAAAGTTTCCTTTCTATCAGTATTCATGTCATGCAAGTGAGCATGATATCAAGTTAAACTCTCTGTCTAATATATTTCCTCTTTCTTTTTACAAAACATGCCTCTCAAGAAGAACGGAAGAAGAACAGGAACTCAGCCAGTCCAGGTAGATCCTCTGAACAAGCATGTCTCTTGTGTAGAATTCAGAGATGCGTTCACTACTCTTGACAATTCAGTAGCAGCACAAAATGAATGGCTAGCTATTGTTCTAGCCAATCTAGTGGATAATACTACTACAATCAGAATTCAGGATTTCACCCAGACGAATCCTCCTTCTTTTATGGGAACCAAGTTGGATAAAGATCCATAGAAATTCTTAGATATGGTTTATAAGGTAATGGATGCTATGGGGGTGACGTCTAGTTAGAGTCTGAGTTGGCTGTATATCAGTTGCAAGATGTAGCCCATACTTGGTTTAAGTAGTAAAAGGTTGATAGGGGTGTAGATGTAGAGCTTGTAGAATGGGAAGAGTTTGCCATAGCTTTCCTAGACAGGTTCTTCCCATTGGAGTTGAGAGAGTCCAAAATGTTAGAGTTTATTAATTTGAGGCAAGGCAGCATGAGTGTGAAGGAGTATTCCCTCAAGTTTACTCAGTTAGCTAGGTATGCTTCTTATATGGTAGCTGATAGCATGTCTAAGATGAGTAAGTTTATGTTCGGCATATCTGATTGTATGGTCAAGGAGTGAATTACCAAAATGCTTATTAGTGCGATAGACTTACCTAGATTGATGGTCCATGCTCAACAAATTGAGGAGCAGAAGATTAAGAAGGGGGAGAGAGGAAATAAGAGAGCTAGGAAGGGTAGTTTTAATTTCAATCAGTCAAAGCTAGAATGTGGTAACCGTCCTTAATTTCAATAGAGGTCTTCAGCCTCAGCAACCTCTTCATCTAGTTCTTCAGTACCCAAATTAAGAAATGACAATAGGGATAAGGCACCAAGCTCTAAGTCCCAGGTTAGTGTTAGAAGTGCTCGTACCAATCCTTTATGTCAGAAGTATGGTAGACACCATTAGGGTAAGTATAGAGGAGGTAGTGATATGTTCTTTGGGTGCGGCAAGCCAGGCCATCAGATTTTGAAATGTCGGGTAGTAGCTCCGAAGAGTAGGGATGTGCGTCAATAGGGCCAGTCCCATCAATCGTCAGTTCCATCCAGTTGCCTGACTCAGCAGGGTGCCATTTTTAGTGCTACCAGTGGTCAGCGTTCGAATAGATTATATTCTCTTTAGTCCCACCAAGATCAGGAACATTCTCCTGGCATAGTTACTTGTACGTTCCAGATTATTTACTTACATGTTTATGCTTTACTAGGCCCTGGAACTTCTCTTTCTTTTGTAACTCCATATATAGCCGTCAACTTTGGGATCAGTCTCAAAATGCTAGCAGATCTCTTTCCAGTGTCTACCCCAGTAGGTGTTTGCATTATAGCCAGATAGGTATACAAAAACTTTCCAATCATAACATCTCAGAAAGTTACCTCAGTTGATCTCGTGGAGTTAGAGATGATGGATTTTGACGTCATTCTTGGAATGGATTGGCTCCACTCATGCTATGCCTCAGTTGACTATAGAAACAAAATAGTTTATTTCTAGTTCCCAAATGAACCAGTCCTTGAATGGAGGGGTAGTACTACAGCTCTTAGGGGTCAGTTGATCTCATACCTTAGAACCAGAAAGATGATATCAAAGTGGTGTATTTACCATCTTGTGTGAGTCAATGACTCAACTCAGAAACTCCAACTCTTGAGTCAGTTTTAGTAGTGAGGGAATCTCCAGACGTATTTCTTGAAGATCTCCTCAGAGTTTCTCTCAAAAGGGAAATCAACTTCGGAATAGACCTTCTCCCAAATACTCAGCCTATATTTATTCCACCATATAGAATGACTTCAGATGAACTCAAAGAACTAAAAGAACAGTTGAAGGACCTCTTAGATAAGGGATTCATCAGACCTAGAATCTTCTCGTGGGGTGAACCTATTCTATTCGTGCATAAGAAAGATGGTTCTCTCAGAATATGCATAGACTACCATCAGTTGAACAAAGTCACAGTCAAGAATAAATATCCACTTCCTAGAATCAATGACTTGTTTGATCAACTTCAAGGTACTAGCTAATTTTCCAAGATAGACCTCATATAAGGCTATCATCAGATTAGGGTCAGGGAACGTGACATTCCAAAAATATTTTTCTAAACTAGGTAGGGTCACTATGAATTTCTATTCATGTCCTTTGGCCTTACAAATACCCCAGCAGCCTTTATGGACTTGATGAGCTGAGTGTTCAAGTAGTACTTGGACATGTTCATCATAGTCTTCATTGATGACATTCTTGTTTACTTTTGTAGCGAAAATGATCATGCAGACCACCTCATAGTAGTGCTTCATACTCCTAGATCTTATCAGTTGTTCTCTAAATTCAGTAACTGTGAATTTTGGCTAAGATCAATAATTTTCCTTGGCCATATTATTTTTGGTGATGGCATTAGAGTCGATCCTTAAAGAACAAGATGGTGAGAAACTAGCCTAGACCCATCTCTTCATCAGATATTAGGAGTTTCTTAGGTTTAGCTAACAATTACCATAGGTTTGTTGAAGGGTTTTCTTCTTTGCATCCCTTATATCCAGATTGACTCAGAAGAAAGTTAAGTTTCAGTGGTCAGATTTCTATGAGAAGAGTTTTCAGGAGTTAAAGACTCGACTCACCTCAGCCGCAGTCTTAACTCTACTAGATGGTTCATATAGTTTTGTTGTGTATTGTGATACATCCAAAGTAGGTTTGGGTTGTATCCCCATACATACAGGTAAGGTCATAGCCTATGCCTTCAGACAGCTTAAACCCCATGAGAAGAATTACCCTACTCATGATCTTGAGTTAGCAGCTGTAGTGTTTGCCTTAAAGATTTGGAGGCATTACTTATATGGGGTGTATGTAGATGTGTTCACTGATCACAAAAGCCTTCAGTATGTGTTCTCTCAGAAAGATTTGAATCTACGTCAGAGAAGGTGGTTAGAGTTATTGAATGATTATGATATGAGTGTTCTGTATCATCCAAGCAAGGCCAATGTAGTGGCTGGTGCTCTCGGTAGATTGTCTATAGGCAGTGTTTCTCATGTTGAGGATGGTAAGAAGAAGTTATCTTGCTCGGCTAGGTGTCCTCTTAGTCGACTCAACAGAGGGTAGTGTATGGGTGAGGTGAAGGAAAAGCAGGATAGAGATCCCAGTCTAGTTAAGTTAAAAGAATCAGTCAAAGATCAGAAGGTGGAGGTTTTCTCCTAAGGGGAGATAGTGTTTTTCATTGTCAGGGTAGAATATGTGTTCCTGGTGTAGATGATTTGAGGAAAAAAATTCTTGTACAAGTACATGATGTACGTTACTCTATTCATCCAGGTGCCACTAAGATGTACCATAATTTGTGGGAGATCTATTGGTTGAGTGGGATGAAGAAAGATATTGCAGAGTTTATGGCTAAGTGCTCTACATGCCAACAAGTTAAGATTGAGCACTAGAAACCTAATGAGTACATACCGGAGTTTAATATTCCCATATGGAAATGGGAGAATGTGAACATGGACTTTGTGACTGGTTTTCCTCGTACCCATCATCAGCATGATTTTATTTGGGATATCATAGACAGGATGACAAAATCAGCTTATTTTTTGCCAGTCCATACCTCTTATTCAGCCAAGAACTATGCCAAACTCTATCTCAGAGAATTGGTTAGGTTGCACGGTATTCCCTTATCTATTATCTCAAACAGAGGTACCCAGTTTACCTCTTATTTCTGGAAAGCATTCCAAAAGGGTCTTAGTACCCCAAGTCCATCTCAGTATAGCTTTCCACCCTCAGATAGACGGTCAAGTAGAAAGGACCATTCAGATACCAAAAGATATACTGAGAGCCTGCACAGTTGATTTTAAAGGTAGTTGGGATGAACACTTGCCTTTGATTGAATTTCCATACGATAACAGTTATCATTCCAGTATCTATATGGATCCGCTTGACACTCTCTATGGTAAGAGATGTAGATCTCCAATTGGTTGGTTTGAAGTAGGTGAGGCCACAGTAGTAGGGCCTGACTTGGTGTTTGATGCGCTAAAGAAGGTTCAGTTGATCAAAGAAAGGCTTAGGGTTTCCCAGAGCCGACAAAAATTATATACAGATATAAGGAGAAAGGATCTCAAGTTTAAGGTCGATGATTTTCATATACTTGAAAATCTCTCCCATGAAAGGAGTAAAGATATTCGACAAGAAAGGGAAACTCATTCCCTGATATGTCAGCCCCTTTAGAATTCTCAGTCATTTTGGAAAGGTAGCTTACGAGCGTAAGTTACCATCAGATTTAGCTTCAGTACACCCAGTGTTCCATGTCTAATTGTTGAAAGAGTGTATTGGTGATCCAGCTATAGTTGTTCCCTTAGAAAGTGTAGATATTCAGAACAGTCTTTCCTTTGAAGAAGTTCCAATCGAAATTCTTGATCATCAAGTTCATATATTAAGGAACAAAGAAGTTCCACTAGTCAAAGTTCTTTGGAAAAATCAGTCCATTGAGGGAGCCACTTGGGAAGTAGAGGCAGATATACGGACAAATTACCCTCATCTTTTCTCCATGAATCCAAATTCAGTATAAGGTACCAAATCTTCTTAAAAATTTTCTCTATCATACTCAGTTTCAGTTGGACATCATGTTTATGCCAGTCGTGCATCCATGAATTAGTTCAGTCATGCATTCCATGAATTAGATGTACATGTTCAGTGTGTTTTAGCCCATCAGTTTTCCCTCAGAGTAACCAGTCTCATTCGAGGATGAATGATCCCAAGGGGGAGATATTGTAATACCCCGTATTTCCCTAACATAATCTAAGTCTCAATACATAAGTATTCATATATAAAAAATTTAAAACACTCATTATTACAAGTTTAGAGCCTCTCATTTCTTAGGAGATTGAATTAGCTTTCCAACGATATAAAATTTGCCTAAATCCGATAACCGGGTAAGAAATTATGGCAATTTTAAGTTTTAGTCGTTAAACACTATCATTTTAGCCCTTAGCACATCACGGAGCCAACATAAATGATGATTTTCAATTTCCAGTGAAGCTCCGTGAAACCACCGCGTCGCACCGTCGGCCAAAATCTCAATTGTCCTTTTCCAGTGTCCTGTAACGATAATGGTGCGTCACGGCAAGGGTGAATTTCACAATAAAAAGGGCATCGCGATTCCTCCATGTCATGCCAAGCCCTTAGTTCCCAGTTGTCCAATTCCAGTGACATGGTGCGATAGCACTGCATCGCGACAGCTCACAAAATCGAGAATTTTTTAGTAATTCTGATTTTTAAATCCGAGGGCATTACAGTCTTTTTCCTTTACCCCAGTCATCCTTTAACACGAAATTCACCCTAATTAACCCATTATTTTAATAACTTTTCCCCTAAATCAAAGAATATTCTCTCCCAATCAAGAACCCTAGCTCTCAAATTCAAGGTCAATCCTCAAGAATTCACCAAGAAGTTCAAGAAATCAATCAATTAAGGTATGTTAGATGTTCGTCCATGGATCCCTTTCATCCATGGAGTCGAAGCAAAACTTTTAAATTATAAAACTATGATCTTTTCAAGTTATTATGTTTTAAATTATGATTTCACCCATGAATCTCCATGAACAATGATTCTATACCATGTTACCATGAGATTATTGTTATTATTTAATCCTCCATGTTTTAATGTGGTTATTTACTGAACAAGACCTCAATTTAACTCTATTATGTTGAATTCATGTTATTTCTATATGTTTGAGGACATTCCTATGATGGTTTTAAACCATGAACTACAAGTGTTTGATAAAACTCCTACAAGAGTGATTGATTTAAATGAAATCCTTCATGTTTTGTCCTTCAAGATTTAGTATCCTTTTTACTATTATTTTTTTGAGTCCTGGGGTATTGAATACCCAAAATCCATAGTTGCTTGCTTAGTCTAGTATCAATACATTAAAGAATAGTCTTCAGATTATATTATCAGCATTATCAGAATAGTCAGATATTAGTCATTCAACTCAGAATAGTCTAGCATCTCGGTGTCTTTTAGCACTGAGCGAGTGCAAGGACGGCAGTTTCCCCGTTAGATAGGCAGAGTTGTTAGTAGCAGTTCCTATACTCCAGAACTACATAGATAGCATAGGATATGACTAGTCACTAGTCAGACTAGGCTTGACTATCTCGCAGGGGTCACCCATCAGTTCAGGCTTGACACCCTTAGGCGTTTGGATATTATATCAGTTTAATATATCCGCACAATCATTGTTAGTACCTGTGGTATGGTATTAGCACCCTTCCAACTGGGGTTACAGGTTGGACCCCGATTAGCTCAAATTGGGGAATGTCGATTAGATGATACCTCCCATAGTCCCAGATATAGTCTCAGTTATAGTTTCAATTCAGTTATGCAAACTTAGAGTTGCTTGACCAAAGCATGCAGATATTAATATTTTTTTAGTATTTTGATTTACAGATTTTACTCGGTCCATATTATATGCTTGGTCATGCATCCCTAGTGTCCATAGATTTTCATGTATCTTCAGTATTTACAGAATGTCATGCATACTTGGTATTTACAATTTTCTGTATAATTTCAGTACCTACTGATTTCATGTTCTCCATTCAGTGCTCTATGTTTTACATGTATAATCAGTTAGTTATTATTATTCCTATTCATGAAACCATGCATATCAGCCTACCTCATTTAGCATACCGGTATATTTAAAGTACTGATCATATACCTTTCATTTGCACTATGATGATCATATCATTGGTACTGGCGCTCAGTTCCCGGATCATACTTAGTTCCTCAGATCATCAGCAGTATGGTAGTAGTGGTGAGTCCTCATCATCCATGGATAGATTATATTACTCCATGTCTTATTCTCAGTAGTTAGTTGGGGGCCTGTCCCATCAACTCATAGTATTCAGTTCAGAGGCTTTTCAGACACTACAGTTAGCTATTCAAATTGTTCATATTTCAGTATTATGCTATATTCATAATTCAGTAGTCATTTTATTATTAAAACCTTATGGCATTTCAGTTATTCTTCCACATTCATGATTATATTATTCAGTGCTCACAGAAGGTACCAGATCTGGGATTAGCTTGTGGTCCCTCGAGATTTTAAGCATCGTGTAATGACTAGGGGGTAGTCTCAGGTTGTTACAGTTTTACTGTATTATTTAAGACCTACACATTTCTAAGCAGGTTTATTTTGGCACATATTGATGTAGTACTTATGTATATGTGTGGCATTCTAAAATATGCTTTGTTGTTCTATCAATTAGCAATAGCTCAATAAAAAATTTTAACATATACAAAACATAATGATGTAATGTACATGTAAAATCATCCATAATCCATGAATATTATATACAAAAGAATATACACAACAATGTTATGTATCTACATACAAGATACATATACATAATAATGTTATGTATATACATACCTAACATAGATCTTTATATGTTATGTTCCACTCCATTGTTTAAGACCTACACATTGCTAAGTGATAATGCATAGATTACAGTCTTGAATAGGTGTAACAAATGTGGTCAATATATATTTTATTCAATAAGAAGTTGGGGTTGAATCACATGGAGTGAATACTTTGAATTCAAGGCTTGAAAGTGTTAGAAGTCATCTAGGAGTTGACTCGTAATGTGTGTAAAACAACATAAATGTAAAATGGGGGATTTTTTTGAATGTTTTTATCATAATAATTTTTTTTGCTTTTAGAACACTATCTTGAGGCTGAAAATACTTATAGTGTAATCAATTAGGAGTGAACCTTGGGGTGATGCCATTTTAGGTGTAAACTCATGCATAGGTAATTGAGAATTTATCCAAATTTAGTTAGGAGACATGGGTAGGCTACATTTAGAGGTATTAGTATTAATCTTTCAATAAAACAACAAATTGCACAAAAGGATTATTTCAAATACCTCATAAGTGTAAACATTTACCAATATATTGCCTCAATTAATATCGTTATGCTTATGAGATGCTATTAAGTGAAATAATTTAAGTTATTATTTATATTTATTCCTCACCCGTACCCCTTCTTTCAAGGATGATATTGGTTCAAAGGTAATTAGGGCTTAGAATCCCCAATTCTTAGTTAAATCATGGAATAAATGCAAAATACATAACAAATAGCTAATTAAAAAGATAAATAAACAACACCCATGCACTAATCACAACCTATTCAAGCATAACCCCAAGAATGAAGAATTAGCTACTCAAAAAAAAGACAGTAAGGATATACCAAAGTTTTCATTAAATTGATTCATGAAAAATAAAGGGAATGAAAATCTAAGCTTGGATGTTCAATAAATCTCTAATGAAAGTACTAATCCTTCACGTGGAAATCACTATAATGTGTCATTCACTCAAGATAAATACAATCATGTTCCAAGATCCTAAAAATGGGTTGAAACCCCACATGTAAGCCTCACTTCCACATTTGCCAAATATTATAAAATGCCACCTTGCTCTTCATTTGCTTGAGCAGATCCAAAGAAGATGGAGAATACATTTAGAGAAGATGAAAATCATATCCTTATCAGATTGGGTGCAGATGAGGTTGTTTTGGCCATTTTAGCCACCCGCTTGTGTGGGTGGACTCCTGACACACTCATGTGATCCTTAGGGATCTTTTCTTTTGTATTTGACCTCTTGTTGACTTGAATAACTTACTAATATTTCGTTTTCAATCTTTACATGAAAAAATAAGCATTAAGTATGATATTAACATCAATTCAACAAAAAAATATGAGAATTTAAGCTTAAAAGGTGTTAGCAAGTTGTCAAATTGACGACTTTTCAACCCCCTAAACTTAAACTATTTATTGTCCTCAAGAAACCAAGAATAATTCAATAATATACTCAAATCCACCCAAAATAAATCAATACTAAAGGACTAAGCTAAGAAAGCTCTATAATAATTTCCCAAACATGTCATGGCAACAAGTAAACCAAACATTTTCAATAAGCACATAACTATGAAGAAAGTATGCAAGTTTGTATCAAATGAACCTTTCAAATCAAGAAGGCATCTAAAGAAATGACATAAAATCTTTAAAGATCATCTCAATCTTCACAAGGTGACTTACCTTGCCCATTTACTCAAATCGGGAGTAAGACATCACCTTTTACCCCAAAGTATTGATGCCACTCACATGCAAGAGTTAGATCCACACACAAAAGATATTTTAATTCTTAAGGAGCTCAAATAATAAAAGAATTTACACTCACTCTCCCAAAGAAATTCAAGTACAACGAATAGAACCATATGCTTGTTCTTGTGTTTTTCGCCACTAATATAGACTTACTTAGTTTGGAATCACCAACGTCTTGTGGATATAGATGAAGGTTTAAGGTGTGGTATGTAATATATGGATCAAGTGACTAAAAGACCTTCTTTAAAGCAATCGCCCATCCCCTTCTACCCCATAATTTTCAAACTATCCGCCTTATGCATCTTCAAGCCATTTTCTTTGTTTTCCTTAACCAAACAAATCCAGCTCACCATTTTCTTTATTCACTTATTTGAATTTTTCAAGAGATTTTCTAACTTTAAGCTCTTTTTAGCCCCTTGTATGTCTAAATTTTTTTGAGTTCTATGGTCTAGGCTATTCATCTTTATCATCGAGCATATCTCTTGTCTCTTAATCACATAATTTTAAAACCTTACATACACCTTTCTTGGATCATCTTAACATGTTACATTCTTCACCCAAACTTAGAGTTGGAACCATCCTTACATTATTCTCCTAAATACACAACCCCCAAACATAGGTTTTTGCCTATAATTCATTATTTAGACTCATGTGATGCATCAGAGGAGGTTAAGTGCCAAAAAGAAGATTTTGAAAAGGGTTTAGGCTTTTTAGCATGGTTATAATTACAAAAAGAAAGAGAAATGGGAAAAAGGCTCAAAAGGATTAACTAGGAAATAATGTTAAGGTAGGAATTTGGCTATGTAACGGGAAAAAATAGCCTTGGGTCATCCTCCAAACCAAGCTTGACTAGGATTTCACTTTGAATACATTTAGGAAAAGTTCTAGACTACACATATGTACAAGAATTATTCAAACATCTCCACACACATGACATCATACTCATAGATTAAAAGGTTAGTCTGCTAACCAATTTGAGCTTAATAAGTTACTCCGAGTCAAAGACTCATCCTTGTAAAGAGAGAGACAAATATTGAATATAATGGTCCCACTCACGATAAAAATCATAAAAATCCTTGTTGTTTTTCAAAATAAAAACTATATTTTTGGTTTTTCTTAAAAGCATTTCATTCCTTGACAATGACATTTTGAAAGTATTTTCAAAAATTTTCCTATTCCTAATCAATTCAAATGAGTAGATACTTTACCTAAGGAAGTTTCATTATCATCCATCATGGTTGAACTATCACTCGCTTTGACAAAGAAACTAAATAAATAAAAATGAAAGATCAAAGAAAGAGAAAATAAAATTTTGCTCCTTAGGGAAAGAACTGAGTTTCAAAGAAAACCATTGGAGTTTATTAGATAGGTATATATAAAAGGAGACAAGAACAATGCACAAAAAATTTGGGTATCGCATTAAGCGCATGACACAAACCCAAAAAGAAGGGCACCATTCAACACTAACATCAATATACTCAATAAGGGCTAATCCAAACCTATGTCGGTAATGAGGACAAGCCCCGTGATGGCCAAAGTAAATAAGCATCAAAGTACAAGCCCCATGAGGGCTAAATTAAATAAAAAACACAAATGTTGAATGTAAAATAGAGTATGAGTATGTCTATGTAATCAACAAAACCAATGCCATCAAATTAAACAATAGTTACAGACTGTCAAATGAATAATAAGAATGCCCCACCCCCGTTAAAAAGCCTTACATTGTCCCAATGCAAAATAAAAATTGAGTAGAGGAGGTTAAAAACTCCATATGGTGCGCTAGGAGTTTGGGTCCATGTCAGTGAGTGATTATACTATCTCAAGATGAGCCTCATCAAACTGGGCTCCTCTAAAAGGGTGCATTATAAAAGGCAACTCATCTTGGTTTGCACTTTTGAGCCTTGTTGGATCACTTTAGAGGTTGGCTCTTTTCCCTTTTGGGTTGTAGCTTGTGCCTTGTCCTTATCAAAACCAGTACCCTTCTTAGCATCTCGTGGCAAATTTATCCTTGGAGACATATTTATGAAAAAGGAAAAGACAAAAACCAAAACAAAAGAAAACAAGCAAAACATTTTTTTTTGGGGGGGGGGGGGTTTCATATACTAAGAAAGAATATAAAACTAAAGAAAAATGAAGGTAGATGTAAGGTAACTTCATCATTATGACTCATGATACTCGTTCATCACAACACTCACCCATTTGGACTCGACGTTGTCACACATTCTTCCAATTTAACCATTCTAGCTCATCAAACATCCATGGCACCAGTATAAACAAAATGACCCTATACCCTTAAGAATGGTGTCACTCGATCAAGAATAGGGCAAGGAAAGCATTTATGTCTCTCGAGTTACTCAGACTTCACTCTTGAGTTCTATGTTAGACATGTTGATAAACAAAAACCAAGGATATCATATTTCTTAGAAAACTACTCCAACCAATAACTACCGGTTACTCAAAATTTAGGACCATTTGGACTCAAAATTATTCTTCAAGGATGATCACATTATTCCTTAATAAATATAACATCAACCATTACAAGCATTCAACCATTCATCTCTTATTGACATTTCAACAAACACATGGTGCACATAAAAGGTAAGAGCTTAAAAATAGAATAAAAACCCATGTGAGCAAGCCCACTTCACCAATTTATCACTAAACACATCATTGGTAATTGTACTAACCCAATAAGATCACCCACCACTCAATTACGCAAACAAACTTCAAGTGGGTATTTCATTGAACACATGGCATGTACTATTTTAAGGAAGCAAGAATTTGCAATTAAGCATGCAAAATATGGAACACATTCAAAAAGTTTCATCCTAACAACCACATTATACCAACTTAATCTTAAATAAATTAAATTTTAACCAAAAGAAATTGTGGAATGTGGTCACCGTTTATACATTAAAGAGAATTTAAAAGAGAATTTCACAAAAGATCATATCATTTAAGTATACTTAAGAGAGGACAAAAATGAAATACAAGTCCAATGTAATTATTCGGTGTTGCATTCTTGAGATAAGAGATTGAGAGATTTGAAAATAAGGTTGAATGTATCTAAAATGCTTCAGTAATTTGTCATAAAAATTGCCCGGATGTGTGCAAGATGCATTAGACTTGAGCTTGGACTACTCAAGCGGGTCCAACACAGGTCAAGTCAGTTTTGTACAGTGATTTTCAGCTTACCTATGCTCCAGCTACATTGGACCTGCACCTGGACTGCTCAAACATGTCAGGTGCAAGTCAAGACAACTTGCTTCAGTTTTTTTACTCAAAAGTAAGCTGATCTTTATGTTTTTTTCTTGTGGCCTGCGTTTAGACTGATCAAGCAGGTCCAAGGTAAGTCTAAGCAGTGGGTATGGCATTATAATTTTTGCTACAAATTTTTGGGCTTGGGGCATGCATAGTTTTGAGTCTCCGAACCTACCTTCCCTCAGCCCAATTTTTTGATATTACCTGTAACAACCAAAAACAAGCTAAAATTAGTATAATAATACATTAGAAAACATCAATAAAAATCCTTGGGTTTCCTTCCAAGAAGTGCCTTAGTTAAATTCATAACACGACATCATTCAATCATTATTTTAAATTCTTAAATTGAAGCGACTCAACTGTAGTCTCTTTGAATCCACCCACATAGTAAAGCACCAATTCTTGTCCATTCACCATGAACTTCTTCTTCTCATGGTTTTCTAATTCTATCTTTCTATTTGAACACATATTCGAGACTATGAAAGGTCTGAACCACTTGATTTTAAACATTTTTGCGAATCATTTCAGCCTATAATTGGAGAGGAGCACATTATCACCACTATAAAATTTTTGGTTCGATGTTCGAACATCATACCGCCTCTTTCATTTAGCTTTATTTGAATATCTCTGAGGAGCAATGCCTTTTATGTCCACTACGGGCCACCCAATAACACGAATGCACTTTTTTACGATAGATTTTGAGGCTTCCATTTTCCTAGGCGATAAACCATCCATCACAATGGTTGGAAAAGTATTACTCTCAGAAGGTTTTATACTACAAGAACCAAAACTCATCATCAAATCAACCGCCTCATCTTTTTCATCAATCACCCTACTCCTCAAGTTTTACAATGCACCCATCAAAGGGTCATCCACAAGATCCACCTTTATGGTTTGAGTCACCTTATCATCAACCCTATTAATCATTGAAACAATTTTAAAATCATTAGTTTATTTCATAGACTCACACGCATTACAAGAAACCTCTTATTTATTCACTTGGAACTTTATTTCACCACATTTAACATCTACCAAGGCTCTTTCGGTAACCAAGGATGGTCTATCAAATATAATGAAGACCTTGTAATCCATCTCAAAACCAAGAATAACAAAGTCGACCAAAAATATGAACAATTCCACTTTCCCAAGAACATCACATAGCACTTCCATGGGTTTCTTCATATAATGATCTGTCATTAAAAGCCTTATTGGGGTTGGTGTGGGGAAACCCACACCTAACTTTTGAAATATGTCAAATGACATCAAATTAATTCTTGACCCAAGATCCCACAATGCTTTTCCAAACTTGTGCACCCCAATAGTGCAAGGAATAACGAATCCACTCGATCTTCCTTCTTTGCCACCATTTTTCTAGAAATTATGGCACGATAATTGTGGGTTACCTATATAGTTTTAACATCCATGACTCAATTTCTTGTAACCAAGTCGTTCATGAATTTATCATACCCGAGCATCTCTTGCAACGCTTATAATAATGGAATATGCATAGATAGGTTGCTAATTTTGCAAGAAATTTCTTGAACTGGTATCATCTTCTTTCTTCTTGAGCCTTTGTGGAAATGGGGGAGGAATTTTATTTTGAGACAAAGGACCAAAAGAAGTTTCATCCGATTTTGGAGAATCACTATCAACTGCTTTTGGAGCTTTCGCACTTTCACCCTTTTCTTTAACTACCTTCAGCTTTTCAACAATTGATTCATTGCTCTTCGGAACCACATCATTAAGACTCCTTTAACCATTTTTTCTTTTCATTTGCTTGGTAATCACTCACTTTTCATTAGGGTCTTCATCAAAATCAATAACATCTTTACCAATAGTCTGACCATTTCCGTGATAATGGCCATGGCGTAAGTATCATTAATAGGATTAGAGAACGTGTCACTAATCAATCCACCCTTTGGCCTTGAATTGAGATAAGCCGAGATTTAAACCACTCGAGTTTCAAGTTGCTTGAGAGAGACCAAATAAGATGTCACCATGTGATGAGTTGTGAGAAATCACTTTTCAACTCTCTTACCATCTTATCACTTCTATCAATATGTATCAAGATACAAGCAAGGACATCTTCACTTTTGAACTTCTTTGGGTCAATGGAGCTTGACTCTTGACCCTTGGACCGATCGTGTGGAGGTATGTACCGGTCATAATCCCTATCCTTATCTCTCCAATTTTGGTATCTATCACAATCTCTATCACACCAATATCTATCATGATTCTTTTTCTTACAACCTTGATTCCTGCCTTGCTTTTGATAGGTAGGGCAGGAACCCCCACCCCCCTTTTTGGTTCAACAAGAACCAAATTTCTGCATCAAGAGACTCTGCTTCCTCTTAATTATAGCCTTAACACTCTTATAAGCAACTTTATTAATATCCTTTGGAGGAGCTCCTATTATATGCTTGGTTAGAAAATCAAGTTACGTTGTCACTTTAGCCATGTTCTCATCTTTTTCCTCATTTCTTTTCCTCTGTTCTTGGCTTACAAAAGATGCTGAGAGAGACTCCATGAACACCTTAGTATCTCTTGTGTGTCAACCTCTACTTTACTTGGTTACTTTATCTAATAAATCCACCGCAACATCATAAGATTGTTTGATAATAGATCCTCATATCGCATTATCGGCTACCATCTTGTTCAATTGATACAATGCCCTATAAAAGACATGAAGAAGAATTTTTTGGGACCTCATGATTGTGCATTGCATTAACTTATTGTTAAATCATTTCCAAGCCTTATATATGGTTCTCTATTATGTTGGCAAAAATTGATGATTTCATCCCTTAGTTGCATTATCCAAGAAGCAGAAAAGTACCTATCCAAGAATGCTTCTGTGATTTCAACCCATGAAGTGTTAGATTCTGTAAGAAAAGATTTCAACCATAATACGGCTTTTCATATCAATAAGAATGGGAAAAGATGCAAACAGATTGATTCTTGAGATATATTGGTTATGTCAAATGGAGAACACACATTTACAAAATTCTTCAATTGTAGATTAGCATCCTCGTGTGCTTTCCCTCCTAATAACCCATTCATTTGAAGCAAATAAAGCAGCATGCTACTAAAGTGAAACACTCAATTTCCTTCCACTAGTGGAATACGAAAAGCACATAGCTTGACCTACATCTCTAGGGTGATCCTTGCTCAAGATGCTCATCCAAAGTATCGACATTACTACTGTATTGGATTATAGTACTATGTATACTATTATCCTCACCTAATAAAGAACAAAAAACAAAAAATATAGTAAAATAAAACACTACAGCTAATCAAAAGTGACCAAAAACACTACAAGAATGAAAAGTATGTTTCACTCCAACAACGATGCCATTTTTTAGAACACTCAAATTACACTCTTGAATAGGTATAGCGGATGTTGTCAATATATATTTTTCTCAAAAAGGAGTTGGGTTCGAACCACAGGGAGTGAATACATAAAATTCAAGGCTTGAAAGTGTTAGAAGTCAACTAAGAGTTGACCCGTTATGTGTGTAAAAGAACATAAATGAAAGAAGGTGGATTTATTGGAATGTTTTTATATTAATAATTTCTTTACTTTTAGAATACTATCTTGAGGCTGACAATACTTAGAGTGTAATCAATTGGGAGTAAACCTTGGGGTTATGTCTTTCTAGATGTGAACTCATGGATGGATAATTGAAAATTTATTTAAATTTTTCTAGGAAACATGGGTAGGCTATCGGAAACAGCCTTTCTACTTCTTCAGAGGTAGAGGTATGGACTGCGTACATCTTACCCCCCCCCCAGACCCCACTAGGTGGGAATACACTGGGTTTGTTGTTGTTGTTGTTGTTGTTAGGAAACATGGGTAGGCTAGATTTTGGATGTATTAGTGTCAATCTTTCAATAAAACACCAAATTTTACAAATGTTTTTTTTCGAACACCTCATAATTGTAACAATTTCACAAATCGATTGCCTCAAGAAACATCCTTATGCCTAACAAATGCTATTAAATAAAATAATTCAAGTTATTATTTATATTTACTCCTCACCCTTACCCCATCTTTCAAAGATGAGATGGGTTCAAAGGTAATTGGTTTTTGCAACCCTCAATTCTTAGTTAAATCATGAAATAAATGCAAAACCCATAACAAATAGTTAATTGGGAAGATAAATAAACAACACTCATGCACTAATCACAACCTATTAAGCATAAACTCAATAATAAAGAATTAGCTACTCATAAAGAGAGAAAGTAAGTACATACCAAAGTTTTCATTAACTTTATCTATGAAAAATAAAGAAAATAAAAAATCAAATTTTGATTTTCAATAAATCTCCAATAGAAAGCACTAATCCTTCACTTGGTAATTACTCTAATGTGTTCTTCACTTAAGAGAAATACAATCATGTTCCAAGATCCTGAAAATGAGCTGAAAATCCATATTTAAGCCCTAATTCCACATTTTTCAAATATTACACAAATGTCACCTTGCTCTTTATCCGCTTGAGCAGATCCAAATCAGATGGAGAGTAGATTAAGAGCATATATAAAGTATATCTAAGGCATATTTGGCATATATGGGGTTTTTTGGCTATTTTGGTCACCCACTTATGCGGTTGTGATACCCAGTAAGATTCCAAGATTAATTCAGCTTACAGTTGTATATTTAAAGGGTCCAAGACTCCAAGACTTGAAATTTTCACTAAGTATTGAGGACTTATTCATTTTCAAGATGCCTAAACTTCGATGATCTTATTTTTAACCTTCTCAACCTCAGGACATTGATTTTTGAGTTAATTTATGATCAGGGAAGTTCAAAGTATGTCTCGAGAGAGTTTTGAAATTTTTTAATGAGTTTAGAGGCGTGTTTGGAAAACCAAACCAATAGCACCACCGGGATAAGCAGGTGTCACCCCCTCTAGTCCAGTCGATAAAGTCAGGTGTCGCCTGGTCCAGTCTACCACTCTAAGGTGGGTGTTGCCTGACCTAGTCCACTGTTGTTGAGCCTACACCGCCCCTTCCTATTCCATCAGCTTTTGTTTTTTGATATTTAAGGGTATTTTAGTCATTTCTCTTTACCTAATCCGTCCATAACATGAATTTGAGGCTTCCAAAGAGCATTATTTGCCCTTTCATTCATAAGTTCTCTCAAGAAAAAACTTGTCTTTCCCCAAGAATAAATTCAAGCTTCATTCTCAAGAAATTAAGAGTTCAAGATTCCATTCCAAGAAAATCTTCAAGAATTCAGTTGTGAAGGAATATGGGAGTTCATCAATGGGTACCTTTCACCCATTGATCCAAAACATCTTCCATTTTGAGTAAAGTGTTAGTTTTTCCTCTATTGTGAAGTTTATTATGTTTAAGATGAGTTTTATTCATACTTTCCATGGTAATTTAAGTTAAATTCAGGTCCATGTATGATCTCACAAAAGATTAGATTATCACATGCGTTAAATTTTAGATTCCCATGTCTTTTTCAAATGAATTTTATGTTATATTATTAAGTTATGATTTTAGTCACATAACCATGCTATTTTCCCATGTTTTAAGACATTCCCATGTTCAAGTTTGTGATTCTCATATGTTTGATGAAATGTTTATGTTTTGGGTCTTTGAAACCCTAATCCCATACTAAAGTTTTAAGCTTTAATATTGTATTTTACGATCACTCTGTGCTGGAGGGTTATGAACACCCGATACCTATGTGTTTTACATGATTATATATTTTCAAGTAATGATGTAGTTAAACTATAAATATTACTATTTACTAGTTGATATAATCATGATGAGAACTATGAAAAATAGTGTTTAGTTAAACTTAGTTTAGTTTAGTACCAGTGTGAGTTTAGTTAGGAGTAGGATTTAGCACCGAGTAAACCTAGGGATGGGGGCTTACCCACTAGTTGGGAATGGGTCTTTAGTAGTGGTCCCTAAGTTCCAAAACTGCATAGCCAGCATATGATTATGAGAAGTCACCTGCAAGTTTAGGACTGACACTCTCTTAGGGGTCACCTACAAGTTTAAGATTAACACTCTAGTCCTTTGGGACACCAGACTAGTGAATCCACACAGCCAGTGTTATTACCCATGGTAAGGTACTGACACCCTTCTAACTGAGGTTATAGGTTGTCCCCCGATTAGGTCAAATTAGGGTATGTCGGTTATATGATACCTCCCACAGTTTTCAATCATTTAGTTATACAGATTTCAGTCTTTCAGATTTCAAATTTATTTAAGAAATATATTTATGCTTGGTCTTGCATTCTCAGATATTACATGTTCATGCATCCATGTTAAATTACCTCATGCATTTCAACCAGTCCTCATCTCATATACCAATACATTCAAAGTACTAATTGTATACTTATATTTTATGTTTTGTTGTCTTATAACATCGGTTCAGATGCTTAATTTCTCAACCATTCTTAGATAGCTCAGTGTTACTCAGCAGTAGCAGTGGTGAGTCCTTATCTATTAAGGACATGATATATTTATTTTAGTTATTTCAATAGTTTCTTATGTTTAGTCAGTTTGAGTTAGTTGGGGGTTTGTCCCATCAACTCCTCATGATGTTTAGAGGCTTTTAGAGAATCAGCTAGATAGTCAGTCAATTATTTCAGTGTAATTAGTTGTTATCAGATATTTTAGACATGTTTTGATTCATATTTTTGTATCGAATTTTACAGTATCTTATTAGCTTACCTTCCGCACATGTGATGTATTACTATTTTATCCAGTGCTCGTAGCAGGCACCAGCGTATGGGTTATCTTGTGGACACTTATGGTCGTAAGCACTATTGTAGCGACTAGGGGTAGAAACCTAAGGTTTTAGAGTATCCTAGGGAGTCTGAAAGCGGAGTTGAGTAGAGTCTTATGCATGGGTGTGAAGTATGCCACACTTATGGACAAGAGTCTATGAGAAGTTTTAGGAAAGTTTCACTTTTTTCTAGTATTCATGTCGTGCGAAAGAGCATGGGCTTTATTAATTTCCTTTTTCTAACCTATCTTTTATTCTATTTATAGACAATGCCTGCTAGAAGAAACAACAAAAGAAGAAACGAGGATCAGCCCACACCACCACCTGTTCAGGAAGATCCCCTAAATGAGAATGTCTCTCATATCGAATTCTGAGGAGGATCTTAGAAGTTTTTGTACATAGTGTAGATAGTGACTGATATCATTTATATTACATGGAGTGAGATTACATAGTTGGTTGTATATCAGTTGTAGGATATAGCTCACACCTAGTTTAAGTAGTGGAAAGAGGATTAGGGTGTGGAGGTGGGCCTATTGAGTGGAAGGGTTTGCCATGGATTTCTTAGATAGAATCTTTCCATTAGAGTTGAGGGAAGATAAGGTACAAGAGTTCATTAATTTTAAGCAAGGTAGTATGAGTGTGAAGGAGTACTCTCTTAGGTTCACTCAGTTGGAGAGGTATGCTCCTACTATGGTGGTAGACAATAGGTCTAGAATGAGTAAGTTTGTATCTGGTGTAGCAGATAGTATGGTTAAGGAGTGTAGAACTATCATATTGATTAACGAGATGGACCTATCTAAACGCATGGTTTATGCTCAGCAAATTAAGGAGGAGAATCTTAAGTAAAGAGAGAGAGAGAGAGAGAGAGAGAGAGAGAGAGAATAAGAGTGCCAGAACAAGTTGTTTTAACTTTTCTCACCCAAGTTCTTCAGGGGGTAACCATTCTTAGTTTATTTAGAAATTTTCAGCCCCAGCTCTGTCTTCAGATAGTGCGCTTGTGCCTAAGTTCAGGAAAGATAGTCGCTATTGAGCGCTAGGCTCTAAGTCCCAGGGTAGCATAAACAGTGCTCATACTAATGCACTCTATGGGAAATATGGTAGGAATCATCAGGGTGTGTGTCAGACTGGTAGTGATGTGTTTTTTGGATATGGATAGTTGGGTTATAGGATCAGGGAATGTCTAGTGGTTGCTCAAAGGGGAAAGGATTCACGCCAACAAGGGCAATCTAATTTTTCATCAGCTTCAGCTGGTCACCTGACTCAGAAGGGTGCCACCTCCAATGCACCCAGTGGGAAATGTCAGAATAGATTGTTTGCCCTCTAAACCCAGCATGATCAGAAAAGTTCTCCTGATGTGGTTACAAGTACGTTACAAGTCTTTAATTTGTATGTGTATGTTTTATTAGACCTCGGAGCTTTAGTTTCTTGTGTAACTCCTTGTATAACTATCAATTTTGGTATCAGTCCTGAAATATTAGTAGATCCTTTATCAGTGTCTACCCCAGTGGGTAAGTCTATTTTAGCTAGAGGGGTATATAGAAATCACCCTATCACAGTATCTTAGAAAATCATCTCAGATGAACTTGTAGAGTAAAAGATGACTGATTTTGATTTCATTCTTGGTTTGGATTGTCTTCACTCATGCTATGCCTCAGTTGACTATAGAAATAAAGTCATTCTATTTTAGTTTCCCAATGAACCAGTTATTGAATGGAGGGGTAGTACCTCTGTGCTTATGGGCCAGATTTTTTCTTATCTTAAGGAAAGAAGGATTATATCTAAAGAAGGATTATATCTAAGGGGTGTATGTACCATCTTGTTTGAGTCAAGGACTCTATTTTTAAGACTCTAAGTCTTGAGTTAGTAGTAAGTGAATTTCCATATGTATTCTATGAAGATATTTCTGAAGTTTCTCCAGAAAGGGTAATTGAATTTGAAATAGATCTCCTTCCAAATACCAAGCCTATCTCTATTTCACCTTATCGAATGGATCCAGCTGAGCTTAAGGAGTTGAAAGAATAGTTAAAAGATCTCTTAGATAGTGTTTCTCCAAGGAGCACAACAGTCTTGTTTATGCATAAGAAAGATAGTTCTCTCAGAATGTGCATCGACTACGATCAGTTGAACAAAGTCACAATCAACAATAAGTAGCCACTCCCCAAAATTGATGACTAATCCAACAAAGTTCAGGGTGCCACTTATTTCTCTAAGATATATCTCAGATCTGGTTATCATTAGCTTAGAGTCAGAGAAGGTGATATTCTGATAATAGCCTTCAGAACTTGGTATAGTCACTTTGAATTCTTAGTTATGTCCTTTGGACTAACAAATGCCATGGTAATTTTTATGGACTTGATGAACGGAGTGTTCAGACAGTATATAGACATGTTTGTCATAGTCTTTATTGATGACATCCTTATTTATTCTCGTAGTGATAATGAACATGCAGACCATCTAAGAATTATGTTGCAGACCCTTAGATCTCATCAGTTGTTTGCTAAATTTAGTAAGTGCAAATTTTCAATAAGATCGGTAGCATTCCTTGGCCATATAGTTTCCGGTAATGGCATACGAGTTGACCCTCTAAAGACCAAAGTAGTGAGAAACTGGCCTAAACCCATCTCTCCATCAGATATCGGGAGTTTCTTAGGTTTCCCTAGCTGTTAAAGATGGTTTATTGAAGGATTTTATTCTATTTCCTCCCCCATGTCTCAATTGACTCAAAATAAAAGTCAAATTTCAGTGGTTATATTCATGCAAGAAGAGTTTTTAGGATTTGAAGACTCGACTCACTTCTTCCCCGATTTTGACTTTGACATATGGGTCAGATAGGTTTGTGATTTATTGTGATGCTTTCAGAGTTTGTCTTGGTTTTGTTTTGATGTAGACAGGTAAGGTTATTGCCTAAGACTCTAGACAACTTAAACCCCATAAAAAGAATTATCCTACCCATGATCTCAAGTTGACAATTGTTATTTTTGCCTTGAAGATTTGGCGGTACTATCTTTATAGGGTTCATGTTGATGTGTTCACTAATCACAAAAGTTTATAGTACGTGTTTTCACAGAAAGATTTGAACCTTCATCAGAGAAAGTGGCTAGAATTGTTAAAGGATTATGATATGAGTGTGATGTATCATCCGGGCAAGGTCAATGTAGTGGCAGATGCCCTTAGAAGGTTGTCTATGGGTAATTTTAATCATGTTGAAAAGGATAAGAAAACGTTAGTCAGTGAGTTTCATCATCTTGCTAGATTGGGTTTTCGGTTGGTTGATTCGGCCAACGGTAGTGTATGGGTTCAGAATGGTTTTGAATCTTCGTTAGTTGTCGAAGTAAAGAGAATCAAGATAGGGATCCTAGTTTAGCTAAGTTGAAGGAGGCGGTTAGAGAGCAGAAGGTTAAGGTTTTTTCCCATAAGGTAGATGGTATGGTTCATTGCCATGGCAGGTTATGTGTTCCGTGTGTTGATGGTTTGAGACAGTGGATTCTAGAAGAAAAACATGGTGCACGGTACTATATCCATCTAGGATCCACTAAGATGTATCGTGATTTATGGAAAATCTATTAGTGGAGTGGTATGAAGAAGGATATTGCAAAGTTTATGGCTAAGTGTTCAAACTTTCAGTAGGTTAAGGTCGAACACTAGAGGCCCAGTGGTACGCTTCAGGAGTTTAGCATCCCCATTTGGAAGTGGAAAGGGGTAAACATAGACTTTGTGATAGGGTTGCCTCGCATACGTCGTTAGAATAATTTGATATGGGTCATTGTGGATAAAATGACCAAATCAGCTCATTTCTTTCCAGTTCATACTTCTTATTCAGCAGAGGATTATGCCAAGCTTTACCTTAGGGAGTTGGTTAAGTTTCATGGGATTCTATTGCCCATCATTTCAGATAAAGGTACTCGGTTTACCTCTTACTTTTGGAAAGATTTTTAGAATGGTCTTGGTACCCAAGTTCATCTTAGCATAACTTTTCACCCTCAGATAGATGGTCGGGCGGAGAGAACCATTTAGACCCTAGAGGATATGTTGAGGGCATGTGTTATTATCTTTAAAAGTAGCTGGTATGACCACTTACCTTTGATTAAGTTTGCCTATAACAATCGTTATCACTTAAGTATTTAAATGGTTTTGCTTGAGTCTCTCTATGGGAGGAGATATAGATCTTCCATTAGTTGGTTTGTGGTAGATAAAACTTCTTTGATAGGACCCGATTTAGTGTTTGAAGCAATGAAAAAGTTTAGTTAATTCGTGAGAGACTGAAGACATCCCAAAGCCGTCAAAAATCTTATGCAAATATGAGGAGAAGAGATCTTAAATTTGAGGTTGGTGATTTAGCCTATTTAAAGATTTCTCGTATGAAGGGGTAAAGAGGTTTGGCCAGAAAGGAAAACCCAGTCCCCTCTATGTTGGCCCTTAGATAATCTTGAATCATTTTGGAAAGGTAGCCTATAAGCTTGAGTTACCTGCATATTTGGCATCAGTGCATCCAGTGTTCAGTATCTCTTTGTTAAAGAACTATATTGGGGATTTAGTTTTTGATGTTGTCCCTTTAGAAAGTATGGATATTCAGGATAGCCTTTCCAACAAAGAAGTTCCAGTTGAGATCCTTGATTGTCAGATTCGTAGGCTAAGGAATAAAGACGTTCCCTTGGTTAAATTTCATCAGTAGAATCAATCCGTTGAGGGTACTTCATGGGAAGCATAAACAGATATGCGGACCAAGTAGCCTCACCTTTTCTCCACGAATTTAGATTCAGCTTGAGGTAATAATTTTTCTTAGGTTGACTCTCTTTTATTCTTGGTTTCAGCTATGTAACCATTATCAAGTCAGTGATGCATTCACAGAAATCAGTTCAGTTCATCAGACTTAGTTATATAATCATGTTTCTAGTCATGCATGTTCAGTATCTGATCTTAGTTGCCTTTCTTTCAGTCTAACCAGTCTCATTCGAAGAAGAATGTTACCAAAAGGGAGATAATGTATTACCCCATAAGATCCCAAGCTCAACTTAGCTCACAGTTACATGTTTAAGGGGTCTAAGACTTGGAATTTTTACTAGGTATTGAAGAATTAGTCATTTTAAAGACCCATAAACTTTGATGATCTTATTTTTAAACTTCCCGACCTTGGGATATCAATTTATGAGTTCATTCATGATCGGGGTGGTTCAAAGTATGTCTTGGGTGAGTTTCAGAATTTTCAGATGAGCGTAGGGGCATTTTTAGAAAACAAAATCAGTAGCACCACCGAGATAAACGGGCGTCGCCCCCTCCAATCCACTAGGGTAAGGCAGGCGTCACCCATCCTAGTCCACCACTCCAGAGCCCGCACTTCCCCCTCCCTATTGCGTCCAGCTTTTGTTTTTTGTCATTTTAAGGGTATTTGCACCATTTTCCTTCACCTAATCCGTACATAACATGAATTTCTGAATTTCAAAGAGCATTATTTACCCTTTCATTCACAAATTCTCTCAAGAAAAGCCCTTCCTTCCCCCAAGAATAAATTCAAGCTTCATTCTCAAGAAATCAAGAGTTCAAGCTTCCCACCCAAGAAAATCTTTAAGAATTCAGTTGTTAAGGTATGTGGGAGTTTAACAATGGGTACCTTTCATCCATTGAGCCCAAAAACCTTCCCTTTTGAGTAAAGTATGAGCTTTTCCTCTATTATGAAGCTTATTATGTTCATGATAAGTTTAATTCATGCTTTCCATGGTAATTTAAGTTCAATTAAGGTGTGTGTATGATCCCATGAAAGATTAGATTATCTCATGCTTTAAATCTCAGTTTCCCATGTCTTATTCAAATGAATTTCATGTTATATTATTAAATTATGATCTTAGTCACATAACCATGCTATTTTCCCATGTTTTAAGATATTCTTATGTTCAAGTTCATGATTCTCATATGTTTGACTAAATGTTTATGTTTGGTATCTTTGAAACCATGATTCCATACTAAAGTTTTAAGGTTTAATATTGTATTTTATGATCACTCGATGTTGGAGGGTTATGAACACCCGATGCCTATGTGTTTTACATGATTTCAAATTTTCAAGTAATGATCTTGTTAAATCATAAATATTACTATTTACTCAGTTGATATAATCATGATGAGAACTATTAGAAATAATGTTCAGTTAAACTTAGTTCAGTTCAGTACCAGTGTCAGTTCAGTTGGGAGTAAGATTTAGCACCGAGCGAACCTAGGGATTGAGGGTCACCCGCCAGTTAGGACTGGGTCCTTAGTAGCAGTCCCTAAGTTCCAGAACTTTATATCCAGCATAGGATTATGAAATGTTACCCACCAGTTTAAGACTGATAATCTCTTAGGGGCCACCCGCCAGTTTAGGACTGACTCTCTAGTCCTTCGGGACATCAGACTTGTGGATCCAAACAACCAGTGTTAGTACCCGTGTTAAGGTACTGACACCCTTCCAAATAGGTTATAGGTTGGCCCCAATTAGCTCAGATTACAGCATTTCGATTATATGGTACCTCCCACAGTTTCAGTCAGTATTTCAGTTTATCTCATTCAGGTTTACTTGACCAAGTGTACAGGTTTTCAGTCATTCAATTATATAGATTTTAGTCTTTTAGATTTCATATTTATTTCAGAAACATATTTATACTTGGTCTTGCATTCTTAAATATTACATGTTCATGCATTTATGTTTAGTTACCTCATGCATTTCATCCAATCCTCATCTCATATACTAGTAAATTCAAAGTACTGACCGCATACTTTTCTTTTGCACTATGTTATCTTATAACATAGGTTCGGATACTTAATTTTTTGACCGTTCTTTGATATCTTAGTATTACTCAGCACCAGTAGTGGTAAGTCCTTATCCATCGAGGACATGATATATTTATTTCAGCGTTTTTTATGGTCAGTCAATCAGAGTTAGTTATGGGTTTGTCCCATCAATTTCTCATGAAGTTTATAGGCTTTTAGATAATCAGTTAGATAGCCAGTAAGTCATTTCAGTGTTATCAGTTGTTATCAAATATTTCTGACATATTTTGATTCGTATTTCAATATTCAGTTTTATAGTATTTTATCAGTTTACCTTCCGCACATATGATGTATTACTATTTTTTCCAGTGATCACAGCAGGTACCAGCGCATAGGTTAGCTTATGGTCACTTGTGGTCGTAACCACCATCGTCTAGACTAGGGGTTAGCCTCGGTTAATGATAGTAGGTGTCCTCCCAACATACCCATGTGATCTTTAGGGCTATTTTTCCCCATATTTGACCTCTCCTTGACTTGAATGACTTGTTCATCTTACCTTTTAAATCTTTACCTGAATATATAATAATTCAGTATGAGATTTCATCAAGTTAATAAAAAAAAGCATGATAATTTAAGCATAAAAGGTTCTAGCAAGTCATCAAATTGATGACTTATCACTAAACGAATTCATTTCAATATATATACATACAACACTTATCTATTAGTGTTGTATCCTACAATATTCTTAGTTGTTGTGTCCATTAGCAATGGCTCATTAGAATTGTATTAACATAAATATAACACAGATAAACAAAGTATCAGATACATAACATATTAATACACATAACATATTAATACACATCACATATTAATGTACAAGATGCTTAGGTGTTTTTCTAGCACTTGCCGACTTCAACTCATACATTCTGTATCTTATGTTGAAATTTAGATTTATTATGCTATAAATAACAAAAATTAAAGTGTGCGAGCTGTTGACCATTATATATGTCTATAACAACCAATCATCTATAAAACCTATCGAAAATTATGGAAATGCATACCAAAACTTAATTGTTAAAAAACACCCATAACTATTGTTAGAGTCATTACATGAAATTTCATTAAAAAAGATTTAACAATGTTCAAACTATGCAAAATGCAACCAATAATTGAGTGCTCCAGGTGAACAACACTATGTATCTAGCAACACAAATTTCAATTATCCATTGACAAAAAATCACAAGTGTGCCTGTTATGACCTACACGACTGCACTTTCCACAACAGTTTATGCTCGTTGATAGCGTTTCACTTGATTTCTTATGTATCCCTTTTTTAACCTTCTAGATGGTCTTCAATATTTAGGTGATAAAAATTCTTTCTCATCTACAAATTTAGTCACATCCCAATCTTTCATATCTGGCATCGAAATGATTGAAAACTCATACATCTTTCTTAAAGTGGCAGACTTATGGTAATCTAAGCAGTATGGACTCATTTTCTTCACATTTTTACTTCTTCGAAACTGCAATTACTTAAGGAAATGGTATCTCATCAAGTTGAAAGTGTCCACAATTACATGTATTACTCTCAAGGTTGACAGTGTACCTCCTACCAAATTCATTGACAGATTACACATAGTTTGAGGAAGCGTTAACCTGAAATACATATAACCAGGTAATCAAGTGATACATAAAAGTCATCTCAATTTAATAAATATTTCAATACCAAATAGATATTTAGCAATAAAAAAATAAATTTATATTTTTTTAAAAAAACATACCGTCATACGAGAAGCTTTCTCACAGTTAAGAGTTAGAATGTCTTCGAACCGCCGCCCTAAAGTTGTCTTTGTATGTGATGTTATTTTTTTGTTTTTATAATTTCAAGACTCGAACAATATTCTTGATTCTTCTAGAAATCCTAATATATGTAGTTACTTCACCTTTACCAAACAACCATTTATACATTCAACAATATTAGATGTCGTCATCCTCCCTCTGTTTACTGGTGCACGACACCTAGATCATTTTTCATAACCAAATTTTTCAAGGTAATTCTTTATACTATCATCCACCGATCCTACCTTTGTAATTATGTAATTGAAATCCTCTTTTTTATCAGTTTTCACCATAGAATAGTATAAATCACTAAGTCTATCCTTGTTTTTTCAAAAGTTAGTGCAAACTTTTTTTAAAGATGTCAAATGCACTCAAGATGGAGTACATTCAAAGACACAATACTTAGACTTTTGATGATGCTTTCGTTGCAATACAATGTAACACACATGTCGTCGCGCTCTGTAAAGGCACTTCTAAACTGCTGAAAAAATCATGTCAATGAGCAATCATTCTCTGTATCTACAACCTCATACACTATTGACAAAATACAACCTAACCATAAAAGAATAATTATTTAGTTTCCATGATATTTTTAGCAATTTTGTATGTATAAGTAAACTATTGAAATAATGTATAAGTAAAATAGACACCACAGTAAAAAAAAGACAGTACGTTTATTTTGTTATTTTGAATTATGATACATAGCTATTTCTGTATATGTATGTAAATAGGACATTTGTTAGAGGTTCTTCTTTAACTACATACATAAATCTATTATGTATATGTATTCAAATAGTAACTGTTGGGCTATGTTGTTACAATTCATATACATTACAGAGTAATGTATATGTTAGGCATTATCTGTGCTATAAATAGGATATTTATGTATAGGCCTCTGTTCGTTATGCTGATCTGATATCTGTTCAACCTATATACATAAAACTACTTTCTATATGACAGAAAATTATTTTAATATTAAACAAAAGTTAAAAGCATAAAAATAACGCATTATATACATGAATAGAATAAGAACATTTCTAAAACAAGTAATGATATTACAATATAATATCAGTATGTGTTTTGAGAACAATTCATTAAAACAAGAATATTTTTAGTACCTGCACCATCGAGAGTGCTCGCTGAAAGAAATGTTTCTTTGTATGGTCCACTCAGATGAGCCTCATTTATCACTGCAGTTTGCAAAATTCAAAACCACTTATCATTAGATGTAACAGAATAAACAAATACATGAACTCATTCTCTGCTGACTTATGCATTCTAATATGAGAGTTAGGATATGCAGTATTTAACATGTAAATATACGTTGATATTTTTTTATACTTATTAGCCGGTCCACCTCTAAGCATCTCTACAGCATGCTCCTATATCAACCCCAAAAACAACTTTTTTTTCTTAAATTGTGTCTCCTAGTGTATGTATCCGCTTATCATTACCTAACTTCGATGTTGTAAAGTCATTAACCAAAGTTGTTGCAGTTTACAAATTTTCCAATCTGTCACTCAATCGACATATTTGTTTAGCGTTGAACGATCAAATCATAAATGCCTCTGATTTGTTAAGACTATATGCCTTTAAGATTTATTTACAGTCTTAATTATAACAATACAAGACACAACTGAAAAAAAAATATTGTTTTAACTTTACTTTACTTATAACTACTTATACAAAAATATATTTCAAAACATAACAATATAAATGGTAAATCATAATGTATAGAATTTCTATTTGATGTTTATGTTTATTATTTTAGAAAATATTACTGTAGGACCCCGCAAAATTCTAAGCTTAACTCAGTCCATTAAAGCTTGAAAAGAGGTCCCAAACTTAGAAATTTTAGCTAAGTGTTTACACCTAGAATTATTTTAGCCTTCATAATTTAGCAATCTTATTTTACGACCCTTATGACCTTAAAATATCGATCCTTAGATTGAATCATGATCAGGTGTGTCAGTAGGTTACTTCGAGTGAGTTTTGGATTTTAAGGACCTTGAATCATATTCAAGTGGCCAAAACTGTGGGTCAATGTGATCTAAATGCATCGCGTCGCATCGACGGATAATTTTTCCTCAGTTTTCAGTATAATTCCAGTGAACCAATGCAAACTAGACGTGGCATGTTGGTCATCGCATTGATGCCATTGATTTGATGCGACGCTCACCGCATCACTGAGCATATTTTTAGTCATTAAAACTCTGTGTCCAGAGAGGTATTTGGGTCATTTTCCTACCCTTAATTAACCCCAAAAACATGATATTAACCTACTATAAACGAAACATCTCTCATTATCCCTCAAATTTACTCAAGAATAAATCCTAGGGCATTCAAATTTCAAGACCAGTCTTCAAGAACACACCATCAATATTCACGAATTTGATTATCAAGGTATGTTAGGTGTTCATCCAAGGGTTTCCTTACACCCTTGGAATTCAAGAACCTCTGTTAAAATTTTAAGATGATTGCTTTCATGAATTTCATGTTGAGTTAAATTGAATTCATGATTATGATTTTATTTGGGATCTAAACTATGATTAATTACAAAATTCATGTGAATTAAATACCATGTGCTCATGATGCTTGCATGTTGACTAGTATTATGTGCATAAACTATGCCCCCAAGTGTTTGACATAATATTCATGAGAGTTAAATAGTGAATCATGACATAATAGTATGTGTACAAGTTTATGCCATGCAAGTGTTTGCTAAAATGCCTCAATGAATGAATTGTGACAAAGTGACTTGTTATCATATTTTTAAGATTATGCTATGTTTTTACTATCTATGTTATCGAGTCCTGGGGGTATCTAATACTCGATAATCTAGCTGCTACCTAGATTTACAGTAGTTTCAGGATAGTCTCAGTGATGTCACGTACAGTAGTACTCAGTCAGTAACAGAATTTAGTATACTCAGTCAGTAACAAAACTTAGTATATTCAGTCAGTTAACAGTACTCAGTGAACTCAGTCAAGTTCAGTTAGATAGCACAATCAGTAATAGTTCAATCAAGCCTAGTACATTCTAGAAATCATTTTAGTGTCCTTTTAGTTGGTAGTAGGAATCAGCACCGAGCGAACCCAGGGATGGGGGCATTTCTGTCAGTAAAAAGGGTTTGACTCTTAGTAGTAGTCCCTGCATTACAGAACTACATAGCCAACGTAGGTTGAGATATCTTCCTACCAATTTAGGGTTGATACATCTCGTACGAGTTTTCCTTCCAGCGAGGGTTAATGAAAGGGCTTCCTGCCAGAGAGGGTTAACTCATAGCCATTGTTAGTATCCCTTGGCAAGGTGCTAACACCCTTCCAACTAGGGTCACAGGTTGGACCCCAACTCAATTCATAATCGGGGTATGTCGATTAGATAAACACTCCCAAAGTTTCAATTTCAATTTCAGACTCAATATAAAACCTCAGTTCAGTATCAGAATTAGGATTGTCAGATACAGTCACCTTACTCAGTTTAGAACTCAGTTCATTTCTACAGAATCAGGACTATCAAAAATAGTTACTTAGTTAACAGTAATACAGTATCAGTAAACCCAGATATCAGTTATTCAATTTTCAGAACTCATTAGCAAGTTTTAAATGTGATCTCAGTTACAGTATACGTAGTTATGTGCATACCAATGCAAAATCAGCATTTTACAGCAGTTTCAGATATACATGTACTCGCACTCAGTTATATTCATGATTTCTTATCCAGTTACTATTCATGCATATGAACCCCTGCATTCAGACTTACCTCACCTAGCATACTAGTACATTCAAAGTACTGATTCATACCTTTCTTTTACTCTATGATGTATCATATTATAGGTTTAGACACACGGGCTCCTGACCGTACTTAGTAGCCCAGATTATCAGCAGCAAATTTAGTGGTGAGTCCTTATGGATCAAGGAAAGAGTATTATTTTAGTTATCAGTACTTCAATAGTCAAAGTTAGTTGGGGGCTTGTCCCATCAACTCCATATTCAGACAGTTCAGTTTGAAGCTCTTCAGACTAGATTATTTCAGACAGTTGTTCAGTTTTCAGTAGTTATTTATCAGTATTCAGTGTTTGATTTTAGTTATGAACCTTATGGAAGATTCTGCCAAATTTCTGCATTATTACAAAGTTATTATTATTTAGTGATTACAGCAGGTACTAGTCATGGTTTAGCTTGTGGTCCTTCAGGATTATGAGCACCGTATGATGTCCGGGGTGCAGACTCGAGGTGTTACAATTACTAAGTTAAAATCATATCATACATGCATAAATACTACAACATTTAACATATCAATACATATTTGCATATTAGCCATACTAATGACATTAGGAATTAGTCTTTGCTTGTGAATTCAATAAATATAATATATTTAAATATACATAACATATTATGTATATGTTTATTATATTATGTATATTGAGCTACAATAACATAGTCTATCAATTCTAAACGAAAAATATAAATAAGATGTTTATGTATATGTAATGAAATATGCATGTTATGCCAACATAGTCCTCACTATTATACATATCTCAATATTATACTTTACTCGTCAATACAATCAAACATACAAAAAATTATAAGCAGTTTGGTAATCAATAGTATACATAAAAAAGAAATGTATAAGATCAATAATTGATGTACTTAACATACAAAATCAAGAAATCATAATGTATTTATCTTTAATATATAAAACTTACATTGTAAACATCCCCCTCTTTGTCTGATCGCTTGGCTCTGAAGTTAAAAATTATGCTCTAAGGCACATTTCGCCACTACAGAAATAAGAGTCAAGTTGTCCTTCTAAAGCTGTTTCACCTCCACTTCAATATTTTTCATATCAGTTATGTAATTTTTAACCTCAAATTCAGGGATATATAATGAGTATTCATTTTGTGACTCAACAACATAAAGAGCAAGCATCCAATTTCATTCCTTCTACACAAACTACAATTTCAGTTTCACCATCAAACTCCAACTCTTCTGATGACTTATCTATTGTCGGCATGTACGAGGGATACATTACAAATTTTGGAACACTTTTACTTAATTTAACATAAAGTTGAACATCATTATCGTTCTTTATAATCATTAGTGATGAATTACATTCAACGATGTATCAAACATCAATATTTTTTCGAGATTGATCAATATCTAATTCTACTGCAATTGCTGAAATCAACCCCAAATACGTAATACTTTCTGTGACAAAAATTTCATCAATTTTGTATTATTCATGTAGCAATTCGAATTGTCATATACCAAAATGCCTTAACAATATTGTAATGTTCATCTTCTTGAGTAGTTAAATTTGAAAAAACAGAGTATGCAAAAGTAGAAAAAAATTTATTGATAATAGCAAAATTGAGGATTGTTTTATCGATTCCTTTGGATTGGCATTTCAATTTTTTGAAATTCAAAAGTTGTTACTGATTTTAAGTAAGGAATTCAATAATCACATCTCATTAAGTATAGCGTTAATTGCGCTAGAATTTAAGAAAAAACTGTTATTTTTTAAAATATTGTTAAATCTATTTGTTTCAGCATATATGTTCTATGTATATGGTAACTTTTGTATGTATATCGACAATCAAAATTTGAAAGAAAGTGATTATTAATAAATCTAGGAGAGGGTAATTATATTATAAATCCTTGAATTTATGTTATTTATACTTATATGAACCCAATAAAATATAGAATCACTTCTTATGGACTTAAGAGTGTCAAAATGAACTCAAATTGAGTTGACCCACCCAACTTGTTCAAAATTTAATGGGTTGAGTTCAAAATAATTTACTATTTGGTAAATCTCAACCCATTTAAACTGAATTCAAATGAGCTCAATTCAATATCCACTTCAACCTACTTAATAGAAAAGCAATTTTCATAATAAAAGTAGAGAAAACAAGTGACAATGTGTCCTCCCCCTATCAAAATCACCCACTGCACCTCACCCAAACCCCACCACACCCCCAGCTTACTCCACCCCCACCCAGCCTCTCTTAAATAACTTATTTTTATTCCTTAGAAGGATTTTTATAAAAAAAATTCTTTCCCCCCCCCACCTCATCCCCATGCCCCCTCCCTATCCCGACCCCCTACCCCCGCCACAAAAAAGAAAATTAGAAATAAATTAAAAAAAAATTCTTACCCCACAGTCAAAGCCTTAGCCCCCTCTTCCTCGCACCTCCTACCCCTCCCCCAAAAAAACATTTTTTTAAAAATGACTTTTAAAATAAATAAAACTTTTTTTAAAAAAATAAATCTTATCCCAACCCCCATCTCCCCCTACCTTTTGCACCCATCGCACCCTCTCCCCTATACAACATACCCCCCTTTCCCTAAAAAAATATATTTTTTTAAAATAAGTTTCTTTTTAAATAAAAAAAGAAAGAAAAACTCTTACCTCAACCCCTATCCCTTCCCTACCCCCCACACCCACACCCACCCCCCACCGCTCTCTATTTAAAAAAAATATTTTTAAAAAAAATTCTTACCCCAAACCCCGTCACCCCTCCCTCTCCCCCCTCCCCCCACGACATACCCCTTCCTTAAAAAATTATTTTCTTTTTTAATAATAAATCTTACCTCAACTCGCATCCTAAACACCACTCCTCCTACCCCCCGAATCCCTACCCTACACCCATCCCAAAAGAGTTGAATTTTTATCTTGGGAATATTTATTCTTAGCCCAACCCCATGCCCACTCCCTACCCAGCCATCTCAGTCAACCCCGTACAAATTTATTTTCTTGAGTTGGATTTATAAGGGATAAATATCAATATGTTAATATTTTTTAAAACTAAGAGGGTCAAATTGGACAGATCAAAACTCAACTTGACTTTTTGCGTATTTAAACCCAATGTAAATTTAAGCGAATCATGACCCAATCCAATAGATAATTCAATACATTTAATATCTTCAATCTCAACCCAACCTACCCATTTGACACCCTTATTAATGCACTCGATGAAAAGTATTTTAGGGTTCGTTGAATATCATTTTTGGGTAACTTACATAAATCTAAAATTTTTAATGGGTTTAACAATTTTTTCCATAACTTTATTTAATTACATGATATCCCGTATTTTGATATTTATGATACATATCTTTATCCTTTATACATATGCATTATGATACATTTGTAATTTAGTGGTTAGTTAAATAGGAAGTAACTAATTTTCAATTATTACACGGAGTAAAATTGAGCGCAAATCATGGTATAAATACATCTGATTTCGGATGTATCATAATGATGCATTTGGTAAAATTACTCAATACCCATTGATAATTCAATCTCACACAAAAATAAATAGTTTACATATGTCAAACATATGTTGAATGTATCAAACATTTATAAATAAATAAAAAATATGAATCACTATCACAAAGTATCTATCATATATATCACCAGCATTCCAACAACAAATGTATTATATTGGTGATGTATATATTTTATATAACTAGTTAACAACACTAATATATATTTTTATACAATTATATCAGTGTTATACATGTCATTTCTCACGAAATAAAATGTATCAATGGTCGTATAAAATGTATCACAGAATGAAATAAAATACCATATATATCAATTGAAAAATATCCAAATTGAATGGGGGTGGGGAAATCATTAAATGACCAAAAAAACATATGCATCATCCTTACAATTATGAAAAGAGTACACAAATTCTTCATATATCTATATATGTATTAAATATATTTATTTGATACATATGATTGATACGTATATGTCTTGATACATATGTTTGGTAGATATGTATACGTCTGGATACTTATGATTGATACATATAATCCACCACCATCACCCCCTCCATCGTTCGTCCGCACCATTACGGCCACTTTGGCTACCCCATCCCCTTTGTCGTTCGTCCTCACCACCATCGCCACTTTGATTGTTCTCTTCATAAATCTAAGAACTAATTTTTCAATTTACTTATGATTGATACATATAATCCACCACCACCACCCCTCAATTATTCGGTCGCACCATCACCTCTGCCTTGGCTACCCCACCTTTTTGTCATTCATCCTCACCAATACTGCAATTTTGGCCATTCTCGTTGGAAATCTAACAACTCATTGCTCAATTTATCCTCTTTTTCTTAATAGGTATTAACTTAAAAGTTAAAAAATATCAAAATTGATAAAAGAAAAGTTGATAAAAAGATTTTTTTAATAAAAAAAAAGATAATTAAATTGGTGAAGAAGATGGAGATGAAAGTTGTATCAATTGAAGATAATTTGGGAGAGATTTTAGCGGATGAAATTTTTGAAAGAAGTTGGATTGCATGCATTAATTGTGAAGTAAAAATAGGATTTAGGGTTTTGTTCATATGTATCAAGAGTAAAATATTAAATTCAAAATTTAAGTAATTGTTTAAAAGGTTAGGGATTTTGAGTAATAAGGTCTCTTAGGTTTGTAGTTTTATGTAATTTTTCCATCATTTTAATTTAATTTACAGCCTTTTAAGTAGCAAAGAGTAACAGGGGCAATTTAGTTAAAAGTGATAAAAGAGTTTGAAAATGAGGTGTAGGTGACTCAAGTTTTAATAATTGAGTGTAGGTGACAATTAATTTATTAGTAATTAAGAAAGTTTGGAAAGTTTGAGAATAGACCACAAGTTTTTTAATTTATAATTTGATCCAAATGTTGACCTAATATAACTAGAAATGGAGGGAATAAAAATGCTTTTTTTGTCTCTCTTCCCATTATTGTTGTTTTCTCTTTCTTCGACATTTTTGTTGTTCATTGTTGCTACTACTTTATTCATCATCTTGTACTTTATTATTATCTTCTTCTTCTTCATTATCATCATCATCTTCTTCTTGTTTACCATTGCTATTGTTGTTACCGCTACTGTTGCTACTTGACCAATCTTTAAGTTAAATTTTGTTTCGTACATCACTTTGCAATTACTTCATAGGCAACGTTGGAAAGTAAAACTATGATTTTTAGTTGAATCTCTCATATGGGTACGCTACTACTGTCGTTTTTTAAATAATGGATAGAACCATAAATATGAACCCAATAAAAGATTCATCTATTTCAATATATGACTCATCTGTTGTGATAGATGAGTCATAGATTGTGACAGATGAGTCATCTATTGCAGCGAAAGACTCATATGTTGGATTCATATTTATAGTTCTATAGTGCTTTAGCATGAACCAAATAGATGGGTCATCTGTTGCAATATACGAGTTCCTTGTTGCAACAAAGAAGTCATCTATTGACATAAAATACCCACTAATTGTAATAGAACCTATGCTCGGTTCTAACAGATGAGATATCTGTTGCAATATGTAACTAATATGTTGCAACAGGTTCTGTATCTGTTGTAATATGTCACTTATCTGTTGGAATCACCTTCAAAGGTTTTGTAGTACATCCTTATAGGTGATTCATCTGTTGCGACAAATGTATAATCTATTGCAACATAGGAGTCAACTTTTCTAACAGATGACTCATCTGTTGGGATCAACTTCAGGTTCTATAGTACTGTAACGTGAATTACCAATAGGTGATTCATCTATTGCAATATATAACTAACCAGTTGCAACATATTATTCTTCAGTTGCAACAGATTATTCATCTATTGGGGTTTATGTTACGGCATTATAAAATCACCATTAATTTTATTATGATGTCATTGTTAACTTTTTTTAACAAATGTCTTTATTAGGTACCACTAATGGAAGAATCAATAACAAATGTCTTTATTTAGCTACCGCAAAATGTAATAGCAAAATTTGTGTTGTTGTTTGTTATGGATTTTGATATTTTTAATTCAATCATGTGAACATAAATGTTACTATTTATTATATAAAATATCTTTTTTATTAAATTGTGGATCAATAAAAAGAGGTAAAACATGAACTAAATACAACAGACCACAAAATTATTTTCAGCAGACTACTCATCTGTTGTAACAGATGGACATTTGATAGAAGAACACAATATTGTTCATCAAACTGGAATGTATTCCTCCAATATATGACAAATATATTGTAACAGATGGATAATTTGTGGGAGCAACATAATACAGTTCCTGCCACAAACCCAACAGTTAACCAATCTATTTAAACAGAAGGTCCATATGTTGAAAGAACTCAAAACTCTTGGTTGCTATTGGATTCAAAATTGTTCCTTACGTCCAACCCATCGACATATTTGTTGAGAAGAAAAAATATACAAAATAATTAAATAAGCATTAAAAAGTCAAACTCGACCAAACATAAATTTTTCACTAAATAAAAACAAAATACATTAGGTAGGTAGATCTGATATAGAAAAATAAAAATACATACGCCAGAAGAAAAAAATCACCTAATTATTAGCATTACTAGTATTATTATTATTAGTATTATTATTAGTATTATTATTATCAGTCGACCAATCATCAACCGACAGCAGCAGGACACTCCTCAACTTTTGAATCTCTCGGAGCATCCTTGCTCCTAGGGCATCCAACTCCCGCTGGAGTTTATTAACCTATCTGTGAAGTTCCCACATGGTGTCGCGCAAAATGGCAATGTCCCAAACAGGATCAATCATATCTAGAACATGCATGAATTGACAAAAAATGTAAGTACAAAATTAAAGAAAGGATTTCAAATGTAATACAACGTATACTACCAACATGTAGATTTACACATATACAAAAAAAACTTACCTAAATAAGAAATGAATCTGGTCTTTGGAGAGAAGTGGTTAAATATGTAATACGAAAGAAAAAATGCAAAAAATAAATAAAGTGGAGCAGAATGAATGAGTATGGAGGGACCAATTTATAGAGGATTAAATCTGAATGTGGTAGGTAAAAAGTAACGACTGTTCACCTCCTTCATTAAATCTAACCAGTGATGTTTTAATTATTGTGAAAGTCATAATTAAATCTGACGGATGACTTTTTGATTATTATGAAAAGTCATGTCTTTTAAACTTTTCAATAATATAACTATTTTTATTGAATTATTACAACTCTTGTATCCATCTGTTTTAACATATAGTCCATCTGTCGCTACAGATTAGTCATCAGTTGCAACATATTGTCCAGTCACAACAGATTAACCATCTGTAGCAATATATGGTTAATCTATTGTAACAGATTAACCATCTATTGCAACATATAGTCCACACATTTTAACAAACGCTCAATCCCTACCTTGAACCGTTGATATGTCGAGAATAAGGAATAGACAGAATGAAAAATAAATAATAATTACAAATCCAAAGTCGACCAAACATACATAGATTTTTTAATCCATTATATATAAATTTATAATAAAAAACAAAACATACATTAGGTTCCTCCCTTAGATAGATCCGATATAATAAAACAAAATACATACACTAAAAGAAAAAACATAACCTACTTACCATAATCATTATCAATATTATTAATATTATTAATATTATTATTATTATTATTATTAACCAGCCAATTGTCATCTGGTTGTAGCAGGGCCCTCCTCAGCCTTGCTCTCATGGCACCAACTCCCACTGGAGTTCATGAATCTGCCTTTTAAGTTTCCATAAAGAGTCGCGCATGATCACCTTACATAAATATGGATTAGCCATATCTAGAAGTGGAGTAGACTGAAGGAGTAAGGAGGGACCTATATATAGAGGATTGAATTTGAATGGGTTAGTCAAAAAGCCACGACTGTTCACATATTTATCTTTATTAAAAACAAAATTAAATGAAATATTTTATCTTTATTTTATTTTGGAAACAAAATTATTTTAAAATAAATTCTATCTGTTTGATAATTTATAACATATTGGAAATTTATTCCAACAAATGAGTCGCCTTGTTGCAACATATTGATCATCTATTGTAATAAATGTCTATAATTTTTTGATAATTTTAACAGATGTGTTATCTGTTATAATAGGTTTGTCATCTATTTAGTCAAATTAAGCCTTAGATTGGGTAGGATGAATAAGGTGCGTGCAGATGGATGGATTCATTTTCATGTGTGGGAATTATGTATTACTGATAAAGTCATCATGAAAACACACATAAAGTATAATGATTTTTTAATGCAGTTTTTAACCGATTAGGCATTGATCATTCAATCAATATCCTACATTGTACATTTAAAGTTTTGAATGGTTCAAATTGATAAGGTCGAGGGACCATAAAGACAGTGTTGATACCCTATTACAATTTAATGACGGTTGTTACTCATGTTTATACGTGTCAAGTTTTAGAAAGGGATCAATATTTGGTGGCATTGCAGAAATCCAATAGTGATTGGACTGACTTTAAGGGTGCACTGGACTTTCAGAAGACCTTCAAAGCCTCTCTCTGCAACAAACAAGAATGAAAAAATAATAGAAATTCCCCTAGCCTAAATTTCTATGGATGGGCTATTCAAGAAGATGATTATACACCAGAAGGAGACGTAGGAGAATACCTGCAAGGGAAAAGGGAGTTGATAAAAGACTATGTCATCTGAGGTCTAATTAAAGAGGAAATATAAGGTAGCAAGTAAGGAACTTCTAGTGAATTTGGCCGATGAAATTGACTTAATACATGAGAAATTTGAATCAAGTGAAAATACAAAAGTGTAACCAAAAATGAAAATTCATCGATTTTCTCTCTCAAAGAAAAAATTGCAGTTGGACATTTACTAGGGAACGGTGACTAATTAGCGTGGTTGGAATGATCACCTCTAGAAAAATTAACAAAACACCAAGGAAGCAGATTTGCGGGCACCGAGGGTTGAAATGATGTACAGTAAAGAAATAAAAATTGCGTCAAGAATTTCTAAAGTTAAGATAAGGAATCAAGCCAAGATGGTAATTTTAGAAGTTACACTTGCATCCTATGCCTTCTGTTTGTGGTTCTGATCAGGTCAATAGCTGTGAAAACAAAAAGGTATGAAGTTGGGCAGAAATCCCAGGCCTTTTTTTACTGCGATTGACGTAACCAAAACCACAAACTGAAGGCCTAGGATACAAGTGTAACTTCTTAAATTGCATTCTTGGCTTGATTCCTTATCTTAATTTCAGAAGTTCTTGGGGAAAGTTTTCATTCTTTAATATTCATCATTTCAACCCTTGATGCCCGTAAAGCTGCTTCCTTAGTGTTTTATTATTTTCTCTGGAGGTGATCATTCCGAACACGCTAAGTAGTCGCAGTTCCCTAGCAAAGTGTCCAATTGCAGTAGTTTTCTTTTGAGAGGGATGACTGGCGAATTTTCATTTTTGGTTGCACTTTCATATTTGCACCTCATTTAGATTTCTCATGTTTTAAGTCAACTTGATCATCCAGATTTGCTACACTTTCCTTGGTACCCTATGTTTCTTCTTTAATAAGGTCTGAGATGATATAATCCGCATTACCTCCCCTTTCCCTAGCAGGTATTCTCCTACCGCACCTTCTATTGTATAATCATCACCTGAGCAACCTAACCATATAAATTTGTGCTAGGATAATAACTATATTGATTTCGTTCTTGGTTACAATAGTGTGATGCTTCAGAGGCCTTTCAAAAGTTCATTGAACCCTTAAAATTAGTTCAAGCACTATTAAATCTTTTTACAATGCCTCCAAAACTTGATCCCTTCACCAAACTTCACACATAAACATTTGCAAAACTATCCTTAAACCATAACAGGATATCAACACCACCTATAAGGTCCTTCAGCCTGATCAATTCGGACCTATCAAACTTAACTGTAAAACTGTAGATATCTTGTATCATAAAATTGATGTACTCTATGTGTGTTTGGACGATAACATGATCAGTAATACATACCTCCCACATATGAAGTGGTTTCTTCTGCAAGCAGCTTATTCCTCCGAACCCATCTTTACTCTAGCCTTTTATATTGGTCGGGCAAAAGTTGATCCACTTTCAATTTCTTTTATCTACAAATAAGAGAAAAATAAATGATGTCAAACAAGAGAAGAACAAAAAGCACATTACAATTGATGTCTACATAATTTTAAAAAAGGGTAACACAAAATTGAATGAATACAACACATTACAACAAGCATTCCAATAGATAACCCATTTGTTGCAACAAATTCTCCATCTGTTCAATAGATGAGTAATCTATTTCAACAAGTGACACATTTATGTCAATAGATGGATGACATCTTGCAATAAATGGGTCATCTGTTGGAATAAATCAAATTAGTCTTGCTACCGGTTTGATTTCTTTCAACAGTTACTCAATTTGTTCCAATTGTTGATACATCAGTTGTAACAGTTGGGGAAGTTGTTGCAACACCACAAACACTAACAAAAGCATCAACAACAAAGAAACAACACCATATGTTCCAACTCCAACATCAGCATCAACAACGAAGAAACAAACAAAATACATAAAAATGATACTGCCAACAAGGCTTTTTAAGTTCTTTCAATAGATGACTTTTTTTGCATATTTTAATAAAAATAATAGTTTATTCATTCAAGACTTAAAAATCACCTTTTCTTGAATTTTTCCAATAAATAGGATATGGGTAATGGGTAAATATATAAAAATAATATATGTAAATAACTAATTTAACTAACATGCAAAGAAGAAGATAAGAAGGAAAGAGAAATAGTAACCATACCCGCAATGTCAAAAGCAAAGGGATCAAAACACCAATTTTAGTTGAGAAAAGATATAGATCGATTGAAATCTTATAGGATCCTTATGCAAAAGAGGCGAGAAAATAAAGAAAAAAGAGGGGAAAAAAGACGGTTGTGTTTACCCAAAAGACGAGAGAAAGAAAAAGAAGAGAGATGGATTAATTTATGGTTTAAGGAGAGATAATTCTATATATGGGTTTAAATATTAATTAATAACTTTGAGGGGCATGAAACGATGACATTGAAAATACAAGATAAGACAATTCAAGGACGTAACTTTTGAGTTATCTAAGAAATATTTTTTACCGCTTTGGTATTTTATCATTTTTATTTCGGATAAAAAATTACTTTAGAATAAAAAAGGAACTTAAAACAGATAAGTCATGTATTACAACAGATGCCAATATCTGTTTGACAAATTCCAACAGCTCAGTCATTTGTCGCAATAAATGGCAATGTCTATTTTATAATTTACAACAGATAAGTCATCTGTTGCAACAGGTTGAACATCTATTTTAATATAATTTCAATTGAGTTCATAGGTTCAAATAAAATTTCAATTGATTTAGCTAGAATTATGGATGAGTTTACAGGGTCAATTACATTTTTATTCGAGTCGCTACAGTTGCATGAGGTTGGTGTTGCGTTCCTCTTAACACGAGTCGTTAATCGATCATTCTGAGTTGAAATAATTCATATTAACTCATTGTTTAAGAAACCTAAATTTATTTAGCTAGAATTATGGATGAGTTCACAGGGTCAACTACAGTTTTAATTGAGTCACTGCAATTGTATGATGTTGGTATTGCATTTTTTTAACCTAAGTCTCCAACCGATCAATCTGAGTTGAAATGATTCATATTAACTCATTATTTGAGATACATAAATTGATTTAGCTATAATTATGGATGGTTTCACAGGCTCAACTACAGTTTTAACTGAGTCACTACAGTTGCATGATATTGGTATTGTGATCCTCCTAACCCGAGCCGTCAACCGATAATCTAAGTTGAAACGATTCATATTAACTCATTGTTTAAGATACCTAATTTTTTTAGGATATAATTTTGGATAGGTTCACAGGGTCAACTATAGTTTTAATTGAGTCGTTGCAGTTGCATGATATTGGTATTGTGTTTCTCCTGACCTAAGCCATCAATCGATCAATCAAAGTTGAAACAATTCATATTAACTCATTATTTGAGATACCTAAATTGATTTATCTATAAATGTATATGGGTTCATAGGTTCAACTATAGTTTCAATTAGGTCGTTGCAGTTGTATGATGTTGGTATCATATTTCTTCTGACCCGAGCTGTCAACCGATCAATCTGAGTTGAAATGATACATATTAACTCATTGTTTGAGATACCTAAATTGATTTACCTAGAATTATGAATGGGTTCACAAGGTTAATTACAATTTTAATTGAGTCATTGCAGTTGCATGATGTTTGTATTGCGTTCCTCTTGACCTAAGCCGCCAATCGCTCAATCTGAGTTGAAATGATTCATATTAACTCATTGTTGGAGATACTAAAATTAATTTAGCTATAATTATATATGTCTTCACAGGGTCAACTACAGTTTTAACTGAGTCGCTACATATACATGATATTGGATTGCGTTCCTCATAACCCAACCCGTCAACCAATCAATCAAGTTGAAATGATTCATATTAACTCATTATTTGAGATACCTAAATTTATTTTGATATAATTATGGATGGTTTCAAAGGTTCAAATACGGCTTCAATTGAGTCATTGCAGCTGCATGATATTGGTATTGCGTTTCTCCTAACCCGAGCCATCAACCGATCAATCTAAGTTGAAACGATTCATATTAACTCACTATTTGAGATACCTAAATTTATTTAGCTAGAATTATGGATAGTTTCACAGGGTCAACTACAGTTTCAATTTAGTCGCTGCAGTTTCATGATGTTAGTATTACATACCTCTTGACCTGAGCCTTCAACCGATCAATATGAGTTGAAATGATTCATATTAACTCATTGTTTAAGATACCTATATTTATTTATCTAGAATTATGGATGATTTCACTAGGTTAGATACAGTTTCAATTGAGTCGCTGCAGTTGCATTATGTTGGTATTGCATTTCTTTTGACCCGAGCCGTCAACCAATTAATCTGAGTTGAAATGATTCATATTAACTCATTGGTTGAGATACCTAAATTGATTTATATAGAATTATTGATGGTTTCACAGGGTCAACTACAATTTCAATTGAGTCACTGTAGTTGCATGATGTTTTCATTGCATTTCTCTTAACCTGAGTCGTCAATCGATCAATCTGAGTTCAAACCATTTTTATTAACTCATTATTTGAGATACCTAAATTTATTTAGCTAGAATTATATATGGGTTCACAGGTTCAACTGCAGTTTCAATTGAGTCGTTGTAGTTGCATGATGTTGGTATGCGTTCTTCTTGACCTGAGTCATTAACCGATCAATCTGAGTTGAAATGATTTATATTAACTCATTGTTTGAGATGCCTAGATTGATTTAGCTAGAATTATGTATGGGTTCACAGGTTTAACTATAGTTTTAATTGATTCGTTGTAGTTGCATGATGTTGGTATTGCGTTCCTCTTGACCCGAGCCGTCAACCGATCAATCTAAGTTGAAATGATTCATATGAACTCATTAGTTGAGATAACTAAATTTATTTTGATAGAATTATGGATGGGTTCACAAGGTTAACTACAATTTCAATTGAGTCGCTGCAGTTGCATGATATTTTTATTATCTTTCTCTTGACCTGAGTCGCTTATCAATCAATCTGAGTTGAAATAATTTCTACTAACTCATTATTTGAGATACCTAAATTTATTTAGCTATAATTATGTATGGGTTCACAGGGTCAACTACAGTTTTAATTGAGTCATTGTATTTGCATGATGTTAGTATTGCGTTCCTCTTGACCTGAACCATCAACCCATCAATCTAAGTTGAAATAATTCATGTTAACTCATTGTTTGATATGCCAAAATTTATTTATCTAGAATTATGGATGGGTTCATAGTTTTAACTATAGTTTCAATTGAGCCGCTGCAGTTGCATGATGTTGGTATCATATTTCTCCTGACCCAACCCGTCAATCGATCAATCTGAGTTGAAACGATTCATATTAACTAATTTTTTGAGATACCTAAATTGATTTTGCTTTTTATTTAGCTAATATTAAGTTCACCAGTGATCCAATTGAACTTAATACAATTAATTATAATGAAACGGTTAAGATTTATCTCTTTTAAAAAATTAATTAGAATCATTTCGGACCAAAATAACATTTTCAAAACTTGTTATTCTTTTCCAAAATACAAATCAACTCATTCAAATAATCCATTTGCTATAAAAATGCTACATCATTTCAAATCTCCAATTCTCGCTCCTTTCTTTATCTCTTAATAATACAAATAACTACTACTCAACATATTGCTCTACCATTCATAACAGATCAGTTTTCTTTCTATTTTTGACCACATAGTTGTTATTTTTTACTTCATTCTTGCTTGTACCTATCATTTTCTCTGTTTTCATAGGTAATAGAGCTTGAGAAGAGTTCTACATGTGTTCTTTTTTCTAAAAATTAAGGCTTTTTAGTTAATCATGAAAAATAAGACTTTTAATTGTATTATCTTTGAGAATGGGTTAACAATTTTGATTTTTGATGATAAAATCGTAGGAAGAACTTGAGAAAACCCTAGTTTTTGTTGCAGTGTTTCATTAACTGTCGTAGTATTGTTGGATGGTGTTTGTGGTGGTATTGGTGGTATTGGTGGTGGTGGTATAGGTATTAGTATTGGCGGTATTAGTGGTGATGTTGGTATTGATGGTGGTGGTGGTAGTATTGGTGGTGGTGGTGGTGGTGGTGGTGATTTTGGTATTGGTGGTGTTAGTAGTGGTGTTGGTGGAGGTATTGGTGGTGGTGATGGTGGTGATGTTAGTATTGGTGGTGATGTTATTATTGGTGGTGATGTTAGTATTGGTGGTGATGTTGATATTGGTGGTGTTGGTAGTGGTCTTGGTGGTCTTGGTGGTCTTGGTGGTCTTGGTAGTGGTGTGGGTAGCCTTGATGGTTGTGTTGGTATTGGTGGCATTGGTGGTGGTGTTGGTCCATCTGTTACAATGGGTAGAACATCTGTTGGGAGATATTAACATAGATCTTAAAATGGATTCCCCATCTATTGCAACAAATGTTTCAGCTGTTGGTATAAGACAAACCAGTAGCAAGACTATTTTAATCTCATCCATCTAAAAGTTCATCTGTTGCAACATCTTATGCATTTGTCATAACAGATGATTCATCCGTTCCAACTGATTGGTTATCTTTTGGAATTCTTTTTTTGTAATATGGCATATTAAAATTTATTGAAATTTGTCTTACCTTCTTTTAAAAATCATGTAGACATCAAATATAATATATTTTTAGTTTTTCTGTTGTTTGTAGTTAAAAGATGTCGCTCAAAAGAAAAGAAATTGAAAGTGGATCAACTTCTGACCACCTAACAAAAAAGACTAGAGTACAGATGGATTCGGAGGAAATTCCTAAACAATCTCAATCAGGGAAAAGTGGAGCTGAGAAAAGTTATAAAAACGGTGTTGAGGAAGATGGATAAGGGTAGGCTTGTAAGGAAAATAAAAGTGAATAAGAAGAAGAAGAAGAAGAAGAAGAAGAAAGGGATGTAGAAAGTGAGAAAGAGGATGATGATCAAAATGATGATAATGCATCATCAATGGGACGTGAATTAAGAACGAAATCGCAGTATGATCCTATCAAAACTATTAGTATTGACAGGTTTCAAGTTGAGATGTCGATAAATGACCTTGCAGATTTAACTAGTGATTTAGTACTTAAATCTTAGTTGTGGAAACCTTTTGATGATTTTACGAAAACAATGAAGGATGAAAAAATTGATGAATTTTTTAAGAAGAGCTACTTTGGACACTTTCTTGAGCTGCCTGAGGACAACAATGCCCATTTGCAAATGAGCATGGTATATGGTCTTCTCAAGCATAGGATCAAGTACGTGGGGGATGATAATGATTCGAATGAGAAGGGATAAAAGATGGATGAAATCTAGATCAACTACTGTGGCATGCTGGTTTGTTTTGTCATGAAAAGGTTTGGCATAGTGGCAGGCTTGAGATGCGCTCATCCAAAATAACCTCTCATAAAAAAACATCTTGTAAAATGTTCAAAGCAAGAAGGACAATAAAACCACCACCATCAAATAAAGGCAAGGTATTTTCCAAGAGACCACCCACCAAAATGAACAAACAAAAGGAAAAAATTGATGGGCTATTGGACATTGTTGTACATGGATACAGAGCCACGGAGTTGTTACAAGATCTCAAGGATAAATTCATACCAAAAAGTATAAGGAGGAATTGTGCTTAGTTTGGTTTGACCATTCCATTATATTGTCAATAGACATCTACACAGTCATAGAAGATGATTTCTTGGAGCTTGACGAGGATCATGAGAAATTCAACAATTATCCCTGGGGATATGACATCTACAAGTTGACTATCAAATATTTACTGACAAAGCTATCCCCAAGGAAGATCACCTTGTATGGATTTTCTTGGGCTTTTATGGAAAATATAATCACTATTTGTATACAATTGCATTATCTTGTATTGAATAATTATTATGACTTTTTTTATTTATTTATTGTTTATATTTTTTAGTCTTGGGCATTTGAAGCCACTCCTCCCCTTCGAAAGGAGGACAAGGATTACCCAGGTAAGGTTTTTTATTCAAAGATCCTTAGGTGGTTGACTGCAAAGAACAACACGAGAATTAAGGAGGTTGATCTCTTTAACCCTTTGAATGATGTAGTAAGTCTTCTTTCAAGTAAAATATTTGACTCAAAGAAAGATATTGAAATAGATGATTCATATGTTGCAACAGATTGGTAATCTGGTGCAATTTATCTTAACAGATTCCTCATCTGCCGCAATAGATTGGTAATCAGTTGTGAAGGATGAGTCATTTTCCACAACAAATTACCCATTTTTTGCTTTAGTGCTCTAAACCTGACTTTAATAGATTAACAATTTATTGATTACCCATCCACTACAACTTATGTAACAAATGGGTAATCTAATGCAACAGATGGTTATTCTATTGCCATGTATGATTCATCTATTGCACCATAAAGATCATCTATTGCATAAGTTGTTTGTGTTGACATATTGCCCAACTGACTGTAAATTATTATTTGATTTAAACGTATATACCCTTTCTATATGGTTGTGCATTCATGGATCGTACCCACTCAACAAGAGTTGGGGATGACATCTTTTATTACTCTAGGTCTTGTTGATACAATAGAAGACCCAGCAGTGGAGTTAATAAAGAAGAAATTGGCTGGAGCAACAGCCATAAGAAGAGTAGTTAGGCAAGGGCCTAATGTTGAGGCTCTTTATTACCAACCTGCTGCAACAGATCCAGGTGACACTTTTGGGGTGTTGTTAGTGGAGTTGTTGATGTTAGTGGCATCCATGTTGATGCTGACGCCAGTTGTGATGATAAGCATGAAATCACCCCTTATACTAGTCCTTTTTACCCTTACCGGTCCCTCTCTCCCTTGTGGTTGTCCTTATCACCCCTCTTCACTCTCATGTTCTTATTTCAAATTCAAGAAGTTCAAGGATATATAGGATAAACTCTTTGGGAAAATAGATGCTACTGCTGAAGTTGTCGAGGAATTGAAATCTAAGAGGGGTGTCGTATCATCCAAGAAGGTGAGTGAGCCCAACACTCCTATAGTAGAGGTTAGGAAGAATAAAAGAGTAATTAGACATAATCGTCAATTATGAAACAAAAAAAATTATGAAACAAAAAAATTGCAACTCCTCCTCCTCTAAAAGTTGTTGAGGTTCAGGGACCGTTGAAGAAGATGGACATATAGATGGAACTTGACGCCAAATAGAAGCATGTTTTGAGAAGGACAATAAATTCCAGACAATGTGCAAAATCCTACACCATGAATACCTTTACCCCTAAGACTTCAAGAAGATGAAAAATATGGGTCTGTGGTACGTGCACAAAGTAAGTTTATTTTTTCCTAACCTAGCCTTCTAATCTGCTCTATGTAGAAGAAGTTACGAAACAGATGTGTCATCTATTGCAACAGTTAGGTATTTTAGTGCAAATGGCGGTGGTTCTGATGCAACAGATTACCCATCTGTTGCATAAGTTGCAGTAGATGGGTAATTTATTAACAGATTCAAAAAACTCTGTGCAATAGACGGTCCATCCATCGCATCTTTCCACTTTGTTTTTATTTTTTAAAATTATTAACCTATTTAAAAATTGTCTTCTTATAACATAATATTTTGATGAAATTCTCTTCCTCATGAGGAGCAGACAATTAGCATACCCGGATGTTTATGATATTGCCGATAGGATAATGGCTGTCAAATTCTACAATAATTTCAAAAATAGGTACGATAAGCTCATTGTGCAAGCGTCAACTCCCAGTGGCCCAGGATTTGATTCGTTAGTGTCTGCATTCGAATGGGATAAAAATATGATTAAATATGTTAAAGAGAAATGGCCATATCCACAAGGCAAGGACTGAACCAAAGCAAAGAGGATTCTTGAAGTCATGAACGTGGAGGTCAAACATTTTTTGTCTCTTGAGATACTACTCCAAGCAAAAAAGATGAAGGTTTATGACTCCAATTTACCTGTCTTCGACGAGGCCATTTTTTAACCTACATGCAGCTACTGTTGGAGTTGTTCCCCAACTTGTTAAGGTAGAGTAAACTGATGGACCATTTGCCAGTCAAAATGTTGAATGAAAGATGGGAATTTGAAGATTGAAACAAGGACATGATCCTTCTAAAAAAAATAAAACATGTGCCGCATGTGGGTCGTACGTACTTGCACGTATCGAGTGTTTGATGACCGGCACAATAATGATCGAGCCTACGACCTTTCTGTGCGACAATGCTGTGAAAAATATGCAAAAGGTCTGGGCTTATGGGGTACTAAATAAATACTTGGAGCCTGTGTATAAAAATGAAGATGTAGAAACACGAACACCATGACAATTTTTATTTCATGACAATTTTTTATATTTGATGAAAATTGAATTATTTTATAATGCAACAGATTGTCTAACAATTATAACAGATAGTTTATCTTTTCTGACAGATAATTTATCTGTTGCAATAGATCGGTCATCTATTGCATTATGCAGATGTTTATATCTAAGTCTATCTGTTGCAACAGTCGGAAGACATGTTTGATAATTTCAAACAGATGACCTACATGTTGCAACATATGTCTAAATCTATTTGATAATTTCCAACAGAGATGTCATTTATTGCAACAGATACATTATCTGTTGTAATATTTGAATCTAGTATTCTATTTTAATTAATAAGTTCAAATTTAAGGATAACATAGACAAAATAAAATAAATCGAAACCATCATAAATTACATGAAATAAATCAATAAATAAATGAAATGTAAAAAAAATATTATGGGTACAGATCTCGACAAATAAATCAACAATTTAAGTTTTGGTGCCAACAATTCCTAAGGAGAGGTTATTACTTTGACAGACTCACGTTGTAAAGATCTACTCAATATGGACAAGTTTTTCATCCGGTGCTATGAAATTTGACTTTGGTCACGTGGATCTTCATCTTTGGAAGCAATTGATGGATTATCAACTGTGATATTATGTTGTTCAGCAGTAGCTTCTACTGTGACATCCACCTGGAAATCCAGAATTATGAATGCTAATCACAAAGATACAAAAAAATGAAAAAGGATAACTCATCTGTTTGAGCAAATCAAACAGGTCTTCCTCTTATTTTAAATTATACCAACAGATTACCTATCCGTTGCAATAGATAGATCATCAATTGGGACAAATTAAAACGGGATACAAACCCATATGATAATTTCCAACAGATGATCCATCTATTGTAACATATGACTAATATGTTTGGACAAACTAAAACAGTAGGAAGTCTTGATTTAATTTGTCCCGATAGATTCTCCATCCATTGCAGAAAATAGCTTATCCGTTGGTACAAATTAAAACAGGAGAAAGACCTGTTTGATTTTCTAAAACAGACGATACATATATTTCAACATATAATGCATCTGATGCAACATGTTAGTCAACTATTGCAACAGATGCATATATCTGTTTGATAATTTTCAGCAGATGTGTCATCTGTTGAAACAGATATGTAGTCTGCTAGTTTGTTGGAACAAATGATATATATTCACCTTCTTCAGCTCGTGCTGCTCTATATTTGGCCTTGTACATTGATCAAACATCTAAGAAAAAGATAGAGGAGTTACAATTTTGCTTTTTTCGATGCTTAATGATGCCTTAAAAAAAATTTTCCTTCTCTTCTTAGCCGCCTTAATCTCTGATGGAGTATATGGATATAAAATTCTCTTTGATGGAATTCCACCCCTCTTAGATGTCAATTCCTTTACAGAAGTAGTTAATGCATTAATAGCATTAATCACTCCATCAAGTTTCGTTTTGCAGTCTTGATATTTGCATGCAGAACATTCGCTAGGAGGGGCGAAATCTGTAAAACCAATATGATAATAATCATAATGGTTTGTAGTTTCAAAAACTACAAGATGAGCATCATTAGCCCCAACAATAGCACCACTACCACCTCCAACAACTTCATCACCACTAACACCACCACCACCAACAAGCCCACACTCCAAAATTGTTTTTTTTCTTGTGATGGTTGTTGCTCCAAGTAATTCCTTTTTAATTCCATCATTGGTCTTAGGGTCTGATAGAGTTTGCACAGACCGTAAAGTAAGAAAAAATGACATTTTTAACTTTCGATTGATCAAAACAAGCCACGAATTCACAATCTAAAATATATCAGTACATATATTAGAATGGTGATTAAATTATTGTTAAAAATTATGAATTAAAATAAAAATTTAAATAGAGTTAGACTTACTGCTTTCTTTGGGGGTTGAAGAGATCAATAAATTTTGCATTTTCATCAATTTTGACCGACAACCATCTCAGGATTCTTGAAAATGAAACATCTTTCTTGTAATTCACTTGTTGTCTCAAATAAGAAATGACTTCAAATGCCCAAACCTATAAAATAACACTAATAAATCAAAACCCTTATTCAATGAATCATAAAAGGAAATATTTACCATAAAAGCCCATGGAAAGCCATCTAAGTTGACTGTCTTTGGTGTTAATGGATTCAACAAATATTTGACAGTCATTTTGAAGCTTTCATAACCCCAAGGATAGTTGTTAAATGCCTCAAGATCCTCTGAGAGATTTATTAAACCTAGTGATATGTTGTTGTTAACATCGCTTGCCCAAAGAATATTATGTACAAACCAAACCAAGAACAATGATTGCTTATACTTCTTTGAAAGTATTTTACCTTTCAATACTTCTATCAAATTTTTGTTTTTGAAGTTTGGACCAACAAGGGACACAACTCATCACCATTGCTTGACTTGCCTTTGCCTTTTTTAAGTGTGCGGGGTGTTTTTCTTGGGTCAGTATAGGTATGGGATAAGAAGGAGGATAACATTTTAGTTTAGTAACTATGGCAAACTCCTTCCAACCAAAACAAGCAGACATGCCACAGTCATTTATCCACACCTCATCCATCTTATCTTTATTTTCATACATAAACCTATGTTTGAGAAGATCAAATACTATTTTCATTTGGAAATGAGTATTGTTGTCCTCCGGCAAATCAAGATATTGCCCAAAGCAGCTGTCCCTGAAATAAGCATCCAATTTTGTTCTCGAAGTATTTTTCTAAAGGCGTCAAAAGATTTTTTTCATGGCTGACTTAACCACTAAATCACTAGTTAAATTTGTGGCATCATTGCACTGCATTCTCACAAGATAACTATCAATGCTGAAGGTTTTGACCAACTCTTCAGTGGAAGGGTTATTAACATTTGGATCATCTCTTTTGAAACATTCCTCATCCCCATGTTTGTTATCTTCTGCTTCTGATTGAGATAACGCTTGTAAAGCAATCTCATAAAGTGGTGAATGTAGCCTAGCTGCTTCACTTGTTCCTTTACGCGGACTTGATCGGTTATTTTTCTTTTGGGAGTCATATTATCTAAAATAATAGAAAAATAAAAAAAGATTATAATTGATTGAAGCATTATTAAAAAGGGATAACAGTAAATCTAACATGTACAATATAGTAAAATAACAGTTCCAACATAACACACATACATTGCAATAAGTGTGTTATCAGTTGCAACATATAACTAACCTGTTGCAACGGAAGATTAATCTGTTGTAAACAATAAAAACAGTTTCTATACTATTGTGATTTCTTTCAATAGATCACTCATCTGTTGAAATCGATTCCTGTTCTGTGCAACAGATCAAATATCAATATTGTTTAGATTTCTTCCAACAAAAGCATCATCTATCGCAACAGATGAATTATCTGTTGAGAGAAATTAACCTATTGCAATAGAAGAGTAATTTGTTATAAATAATAAAAATAATTTCTATATTGTTGAAACAGATGACTGGTCTGTGCAGCAGATCAACTGTCAATATTATTTAGATTTCTTTCAACAGAAGCCTCATCTATCGCAACAAATGAATTATCTTTTGGGAGATATCAAAGTCTTGGACATGTCGTCCTATTGGAATAGTTGATAGGATTTCAAACAACAGATTGTTCATCTATTACATCAGATGGTTCATCTGTTTCAAAAAAATAGTAGCAGGATTTTGTTTAATAGAACGGCAACAATATCTCCATTTAATATCAAATACACTATTTTTACCAAGAACAACAACAAATCAACCAAGCAACACCAACACAACACAGACGCCAAGAACATCAACAGTGACCAAAAACACCAAAATTGTTGTTTTGTTTGTATGAACACAAAAAACAAAAATCAAACTTCAAAAAACTCAATAGACACCAACAAATCGAATCAATAGTTTGACAAGAAGAACTACAGCAAGAACAAAAAATCATTTTTCACTCTGAAAAGAGCAGAGAAGAATAAGAAATACCAAAAATTAGGTTTTTCTTCAATCCCCATTTCAAATTTAAGCAGCAAATATTGAAATTGTTAACCAATATTAGAAGGGAAGTTGGCTCAAGTTCCTCTTTTTCTTAATAACTAAAAAGCCCTAATTTTTTACCTGTGAAAGAAGAAAAGGGACGATGAAGAATTCGAAGTTGTTGTCGCCGAAGAGCAATGTTGTCATGTCGATTGAAGGTTGAAAGTCAAAAAGAAACTCGAAGCCCAACTATTTATTGCCGGGAGGTTGAAGTCGCTGGGGATTGAAGAAAAAAATTTGCATAACTGTTAGTTGGGAGAAGCTTGAGAGAAACAATCGAAATAGAGAGAAAGGAGAGAGGAGAGAGACGGATGATTTGGAGAAGAGAGGGGTATGGATTGATTTGTATTTTTAAAAAGATTTAAAAAAAAATTAAAAATATTAATCAAGTCCACAATTAACTTAATTAAGTTTCTAATTATGTTTCAATGTCACCAATCATTCATTCAAGGCTTAAATGACACCTTTCCTTCAATTTTCTCGAGTAACAACATATGAAATGCCGCAAGTTACCCTACATATGACGCCCTTGGCCTTTACGAGTGTAGCTCATGCCACCTCCGAGGCACAACTTGAAAATAACAAGCATAAGAAACTTTCTAGTCGAATTTATCTTTCTACTTCGTATACCTGGTTTAATATTACCAGAACTCCAATACCTTTTATTGACATAAACAAGACGAATAGCATCAGATCCAATAGTACTCTATCGCCACAAAAAGAAAAAAGAAAGAGATCCAATGAATGCTCTAAAAAGGGTGAGATCTAGAAGGCAAAGATATTGAAATAACAAACTTAAATGTTTCAGAAGACAGACAAAATAAACGGTGTACATTCCTTTGCATGATAAAGACGAGGCGAGGAGAGGCTTATGTAGAATTTGATGGAAAACTCTAGGAGCTAATGTTCATTCATCATGTCAAGTATCTCTTAATGCCAGCTTTCTGCTCAGAAGTAAGTTTGCTGGGGAACTTGATGTTAAACTTTACTCTCAAGTTTCCTTTTCTGCTAGGTTCCTTGGGAATGGGCATACCTTCTCCTTTGATAACTTCTTCATAATTTGGACTAATGACTGAATTAATTGGTACAGTTAGAACCCGTCCATCAAGCGTTGTTATCTGTGCAGTGTATCCAGTAAGAGCCTCTACCAAGGAGATTTTCTGGGTGATGATGAGGTCATTGCCGTCTCTCTTAAAGACACCATGCGGCTTCTCATCAATTATGAAGACGAGGTCCGATGGAATTATGCCTCGTTGCTCGTTTCCTTTCTCTGGAAATGTTATTTTAGTCCCCTTCTTCCATCCTGGCTTGATATCAATAGTCAGAATTTCCTCAGTCGTACTGGGTCTCCTGAGCAAACACCACTACTATGAGATGGGATTAAAAAAAATTTTACTAAGAATCAACTCAATATAATTAAAGAAAATGAAAAAATACAAATGCCGAAACACCAAGCGCTCGACCAGCAGGAATCCAAGGATCAGTTGCTTCTTTTAGAAGTAGCAGAAAGCACTTCACCTGTGAGAAACAAGAACTTCCTACTGATTGTCATTGACATGAACTGACACTTATACAAACATATATAGGAGAAATGCCTGAGGATCTGTGCCACAGTTCGAAACTCGGTGATAATGCGACTGCCCTTACATCCTCCCCCACCTAAATATCAATCAGGTTTTTGTTTGCAGCGGAGTTTGAATGAGTGACAGATATCATTTCACCAGATTAGTCATTTGCACATCCAAAATGTTCAACTTCAAATCCCAGCAAATTAGCAACTTAACATTAAGCTTCACTTGAAGAGAAATATATATGTACACTCCGTATATCATCAAAAGAAAACGACAATATGTATGTGGTGTGTATATACACACATCATATTTTCCAAAAGAAAAGTGATGAGTTTATAATTTCTTCTAAAATTAAAATCCATTTAAGAACTTCTTGTTCCCTACACCAATTAATTCCTTCTAGGGAAAAAAGACAAACGGTTACATAATTAGGACTACGGAATTTGCCTGATAGTAAAAGCCATACCAAGCAGTCAATTAAACTTTCAACCATCCAAATAAAAGAATATAAAAAGCAGTCAAAAATAATAGTCAGATAAGAATTTGTAGGAACTAGCATCAGACTTCTTTCCCCATTATTTATTTTGTTCTTCTACCTAGGCTTGTCGTTTTGTCCTTCTACTAACCCTTGAACATGACGTGCTTTCCCCGCGCATATGGAAAAACATCCACAAATGCATCCAAAAGAGAAACAGAGGATGACAACAGGACACTTGAAAGAAAATGAGAAACAGCACCACCGTTTTTTTGGGAGTGCCAGGCTGGTTAGGGATTAGCATCAGAAATATGAGTGTGCTTTTGTCTCGAAGAGACATCACAAGAGGAGCACTCTTTTTCAGTCTTGATTTAGCATCATCTTTCAAAAATGTGATGTATATTTCTAAACATTCAGAACAAGCTTGGACTTTAGTGCTTATCCAAAGGAAAAGGGAAGACGCACTTGTCAAATGAAAAAGGGTGAAGAGGTAAATCCCTTGTACTTTTTGGGACTCTGATCTTACCAAACATGAGAGGGGGAGGGGCAAAGAGCAAATGGGAACAAAACAAGAGTTGTATAAAAATACTCAATATGAACAACCAAATTGTTAACTATTGAGAACATGCTGCATAACTTTTCTAGGGTAGAATACAATCTCAGATCTAATAACTATGCTCAACCATTCATACAGTAACTTCTACTCACAGCTTGCAGGTAATAACTAAATTAAGTGGCACCCATAAATGCTTAAATAATAAGTATCCTTCCCTAAAACAATGTCCTACTCACAACTTGCAGATTTATTCATCCTCCTTTCCCCCTATTGACAGGCTCATCAATGGGTGATGTACGTATCAACAGTGAGTTTTGCAATTGATTAAATTCTTCATACTCAAGTCTGATCCTGGAATCATGTGATCTTAACCAGAAGTTTGAAGGTGTCGAGGAAACACCAGAAGTTTCTTGTCAAAGGTAGGACCACTCAGTTCAACACTTCTTTATTAAAAGGTGGGATCGTGATCTCTAACTTTAGCAACACAATTTTGCAGGGTCCATTTCATGTTTGTACCAAGTTAAACGTGGAGGTTCACTTTACGATAGAAGAGATCTAATTGTATGGTTGTATCTTCAATAGATCCTCAAGTAAAGAAATCTTCTGGAAATGTGCATTACTGTCTTACATCATGGGTTAGAATTTTTCTTACCCAATATATATCTTGTTCAAGGAGACAATGCTTGATTGAGAAAGTGGATTACGACTAGAACTTTCAGATATCCTTTCCTAACATGACGTTCTACTCACAGCTAACAGATTAATTCTTTCTACTACTGGAGCACACAGCGAGGTAAAACTGTAGACCACTTTATTAGGAAATGTAAACGCTGAAATGATAGTGTATTTTTTGATGTACGAAGTCATTCCAATTCTTAGATCACAGTTTCTCTTTTTTCTTTTAAGCTAGTTTTCTAGCTTAGTGTCAGACCTAAAGGAACGGATTGGTGCATACGTCAATATGAGAACTTGCCCTTGCTTCCTGAACATCAATAATGCACAAAATGGAAGAGGAAAATGAGCCTACGGTGAATTTGTAGAAGCAGAAGCAACAGACTCTTTGAATACAGCTTCTTTTAAACTTATAGTCATAAAATGAGCTTCGTTCAGAACTTGTGTGTCTTGTGCAATTCGAGATCATCACTCCGTTTGAGGAGGTTAAAAGAAATACATCATGACCTTGGTTGAGGCTATAATATGGATTAGATTACAAATCTAAGGTCATCATTCTTTGAATGATAGAAAAGCTTTCCACTTCTAGACTAAGTTACTCGGACTCGGGTGTGGTGTCAAATACGGGTGTAAATCTAAAGGTAGACCCTTCATGATCTAAATTAAGATCCAGGGGTATGATCGAGATACAATACGAGTGTAAGGATTAGGTTAAAAATAATTCAAATATTTTAAAATAGAGTTATATGTCCAAATTGTGAGACATTAGACGGAAAACTTACAAGGTATTATGAGGAAAAAAATATAGATCAAGAGATCACAAAAATACTGTATCTGTCCCAAACTTTCACCATTGATTTCGGTCAAAGTACCCAAATTCGGATGACCAAATACAGTATGGATCTCACACCCACACTCATGTCGTGTTGACACGGGTGTGACATCGAAAATGAAGAGACCGAGCAACTTAACTTCTAGAGACATGCAGTTTTATCAAAAGTGAAAAGCACAAAATAGCTCTAAGGTCTGGGCCTTTAAGTACCAATAAAGTGTGGGTTTTAATACAAAAAGGCGCAAATAGGAGAAAAGTACAAATATATATATATGTATGCTTTGTCCAAGACTAATAAATAAAGCATCAAAACAAATATATGGACAAATAAATAGAGCTTTTTTATAATAAAGTGAAATACTAACAATTTAGTGTCGCCTCTTCAAGAATCGATCATTTGCAAGGAACAATTTGTCTTAGAGCCTTAATGACGGCACTGAAGTGCATATTAAGCAAGGTGAAGCGTTCAATATGTTTTGAGCCTCGCTTCAAGGCATAAGCATGCCTTTGACAACACTAAAGACATGTAAAATTGATCTAGCGTCTATCAGAAACAGAAATTCAGCTATAACTAGTCTAAAATACTTCTTCTCCATTCAAGCAGAAAGGAAGTTTCCCACTAGACTACCTAACACACTTCACACAAAAGAAAAAAACAATTTCCCACCTGATGATCAATTTGCACATTTGAATAATATAAATGATAATTCAGCCTTAACAAAGTAATGCTACAAAGACAAAAAAAGAAAACCAAACCAACTACATGACTTATTTCTACGAGCTTTAGCTTTCTCTATTTGCTCATGTTAAGTAGTACCCTCTCCTAACAACTCCAAAGGTAACAACATGAAGATGCAAATTCATAATCCCCCTCTTTCCCTCTCCCCCCACCCCTCTTGCTCCCTCCCTCTCTTTGATAAATATTCATATTTCTTTCTCTTTCACAATTTGAACCCCTAAAGTGCGTGAGACAAATTTCGTGAAACACCCTTTTATAACTGCGGTATCTAGGTCAGGTTGCACACACATAGACGAATTACAAGGGATATTTGCCACCTCTCACCAGAAACATGTAGCAGGTAACGCCGTCTTTAACACAAGGCTTTTCATATTTGAGTTCAGCCAATGCATCACAGATCATCTCATTGTAAAAACAAAAATGATAAATGCTAAACTATAGCCAGCTCATTGATATTTAACATTTATCTCATAAGTGGGGTCTGGGAGGGTAGAATGTATGCAGACCTTATCCCTATCTTTGTGGGTAGAAAGGTTGTTTTGGGTAGACTCTCGGCTCAAACAAAGGAAGAATTTAAAGCTCAATAATAAGAAAATAAGACATCAAGAAGCAGGATACAAAGCAAATGGAGCAACAGATAGTAATACTGAAGAACAAAGAAACTATGTAGTTCCTAAATAATACTCCATTACTAATAAGGAGAAACGAGGAGGATGCTAGCTCTAAATAGGCTACACACTATTTTTTTTACCCTAATTCTTGACCTCTATACCTTCCTATCTAACATAGGCGATTCTAGGATTTCTAGAACATGGGTGCACCATTAAAAAAATGAAGGAAAAGATGTATTTAGTAGGAGTTGGTTCTAGTCCTCAAAGCAGATAACTTAACCTTTAACCAAGTGCACCATTTAGTCTTCTTATAGCATGGGTGCCAACAGGTAATATTATACTAATTTTAGAATATATATACACATAAAATACCTAGTTTTACAAAGAGACCACGGGTTCCCGTGCCTCATTTTCTAAGAGTAAATTCGCCCCTACTACCTAAGGTCATGGCCTCAATAAGTTAGAAGTAGTGTCATGTCCTATCTAATCACCTCTTCTCGTTCTTCTTTGACCTACCTCCCTTCCTAAGTACTGTTATGGAGAACCTCTCGCACTACCTTACAGTTGCATCCATACACCTCCTCTTCACATGCTTGAATCATCTCAGACTCGCTTCCCTCTCTTGTCCGCCACGGAAGCAAGTCCCACCTTGTCCCCTATATCTTTGTTTCTAATCATATCTCTCCTAGTACTCACCATTTTGGGTATGTGCATGCAAAATCTACATTTGAGTTTCAGAGAAAGGAATGGCTATATCTTCTACTAGCATGAGTAGAACGATTCCTATTGTAGTATAGGTTAATTGAAAAACTAACGCTCCAACTAAAGTAACATGCTTTCGATGGCTTGCTACTAGGGGTGGGCATTCGGTTTGTTCGGTCTGATAGTTTAATATCGGTTCGATTTTTCAATTTTTCGATTTTTTGATTTTCGGATTGACAAAAATGACAATCGTAACCAAACCAAAATAAATTCGGTTTGGTTATTGCGGTTTTAAAAAATAAAGTAGTGACCTCTTTTTTGTCATGTTTGGACATTTAAAATTGATGATTTTATTTAAAAAATAATTTTTTCAAATCCAATTTTCATTCCCAATATAAATAAATTTAGGGTTGTCAGCGGGCTGCGGCGTATGAACCGGGTCGTCCCTTTATTATTTACTTAAGTATAAAATTTCGGTTTTTTGGTTTAACCGATCTTTATTTTTTTTTGAAAAACCGAAAACCGAACCAAAAAACCGAATTTTAAAATAACAAACTGAAACCGATCCGAAAAACCGAAAAAACAAAACCAAAATTAAAATTTTGGTTTGGTTTTTTCGGTTTTTTCAGTTTAGACCAAAATACGTCCAGCCCTACTTGCTACTGATGGTGCTTGTTTGACTCTATGATAACTTAGAAAGAAATTACCACCATTAAGGTGAGCATCTGCAAAAGATATGCCAAAATCCTTTATATCTACTCTATCCAGGTTAATGTTGTTCCAATACACAATATTTTTCCTTCATAGAGGTTCTCTACACCTCACTCTTATCCCTACACAGACTACTCAACCGAACACCAACTTAAAACATTTCATTCAAGAAAAAATGGGAAAAGGTAAGATTTTTATCACTAAGTGCATACTCTGAAAACTCACCCAGCAGCGTCAGTAACTTCTCTGGATATCTTCATCTTCTTGGTGGTTCCCTTATACAGGTCCTCCAAGCTACAAGGCAGTGCCCGCTCTAGCGGAGCGGCCTTTCGTGACGCATTACCTGATGCACCTTCACCAGCAGCATTCCTAAAAGAAGTGAAAATATCTTCCCCAAACATACTCCCCCTAGAAAAACCTGAGGCACCAGTCCTTCCACCCATATCTCCCATCCCACCAAACGGAGCCGAAAACCCGAAAAATTCAGAGAATATATCATCAGCACTACGCGGATTGAATCGAAACGAACCATGACCACCACCACCACCACCATCTGATGAACCTGGAAATCCACCGGCACCTGGCGGTGGCACTTGCCCTTTTAACCCCTCTTCTCCGTATTGATCATATACTACTCTCTTCTGTGGATCACTCAAAACCTGCAATAAACACACAAAATTCTTCAGAATTCAGAGAGAACTATATATTTCTTTTTGTACAAATTCACAGAAAAATACAAAAAATACGTCGTAGGCTTCGGAGATTTGTTTGAATTTGGATTCAGCTTCTTTTTTGTTGTTAGGGTTCTTATCGGGATGCCATTTCATGGCGAGTTTGCGATAGGCTTTTTTGAGGTCGTCATCTTTGGCGTTGCGGTCTACCTGAAGAACCTTGTAATAGTCCACACCCATAATTCAACAGATTTTCGACGGAACTTTTGCTTTTTTCTGGCTTCACTCTTTGAGTGAGTAACCCGGGGGAAAGAAATTCTGTTGGGAATTTCTACTTTCTTGTAGGTATTGGGCCTGTTGATCCCCGGTAAAATCCACAAATAAGACACTTTCTGGTTTTGTTTAATTGAAAAATACTTTTTTTTTTTTGGCCGATTCACTTTTTGGTGGAACTCTTTATTTTGAGAACCACGAGGGCTCGATCGTTTGGAGAGATAAAAAATAATTAATTTTGATTTTAGAATTAGTTTATTTCATAATTAGTTCGATGATTATTTCATCCCACATTAAAAATTGAATAATAATTTCGAGATAACTCCCTCCTTGAATAAACGAGCCCTAAACTTAGGAAAAAATGTTAGCACTATTTAGTCTAAAAATTCATTTATTAAGTAAATTAGTTGAATATAAATTTATTTTAGAATTTTAATGAAGTTAACTCAATTATTTAGTAAACCTTTGATTTAAGCTTTGAATCAATGAATAATACAAAAGAGTTGCCAATTAAAAAAAATATTTCATTCGCATATAATAGACTATTTCTTACAAGTCGGTGCATAGGTGAACTGTCATGCTCTGGCTGTTGGAATAGGTAGAGGCGCTCGAGGAAGATACCACTGACAGAGAAAACGAATGATGCTATACAACATATCATAGACGAATGGTAAGGGAGAATCACAACTCCAGTTCTATTGAAAGACAAGGATCGATGATACTCAGACTTATACAAGGGAAAAGTGGTGTCATGCTCGTTGTGGGAGTTACCCTACCACCTGAGGCTAGATCTACCACTAAGTTGAGCTCTAAATTGGGGGTAAGTCACTTTACTCCATTTGCACCCAATTCTTTGATAGAAAAGGAGAAACAAAACATACAAGGGGTTACGCCGATGATCAATGAAGGAGTTCAATACAATGATCGAGGAGCTAGTATGGGCAAGGAATTGAAAGATGATGATGGACATTACCTGCAAAAGGGATATGAATAGAGAGAATAGATCCGAAACCAAGAAATGGGCAAATTGTTTCACAAAGAACAAATTCGCAGCAAAAGGTATGGAATTGGACCTCGTTGGTCCAATGATAGTTGACGGTGAACTAACGGTCCAATTACAAAAGGATGATATCAACAAAGGAACATAAAACTAAAAGCACACACTAATATTGTACATGGTGGAAAATTCATCAACAATTGCAGTTATTGAAAGATACTTGACGAGAAATTGGAATCAAGTAACTAACCCGAAAGCTAAGTATCATAACGATGTATACTTCTTTGTGAAATTTTTAACCATTGAAAATACGGATAAGGTCTTATACGCATGCCCTCATATGATCCAAAATAGGCCATTCATTATGAAGGTTTTGGAAGTTGATTTTGACCTCAATAAAGAAGTTCTTAGGATGATACCTGTATAGATAAAATTACCGGGCTTGCCTTTGAGCTATTGGAGTTTGAACTCACTTAGTAAGATAGGAAGGGCCTTGGGGAGACCTATCTATGTCGGTGTCTGTACCATTAATGTTGAGAGGATGTTGTTGTTTTAACCCTTTTGGAATTTATTAATGGGAGAATAAAATTATTTAAAGAAAATAATTTTTGACTTCTCAAATTATTTTAAAACTTAAAGAGAATTTAAAAATAGTTCAAGAAAAATTACTGAGTTGCCACTTAGTTTTTTATTGAAAATTTAAGAAAATTTAAAAGAATTTCAAAGATTCAAAAAGAGAAATAAATCTGTAAAATTAGAGAAGATGGATAAGGTCCTAATTAACGTTATAAGAAGGGTTTTAAGACACATAGGAACGTTCGTTTTAAAAATCGTTGACCAAAGACAATTTCACTAATTCAAAAGATGCCTAACTTTGCAAAAAAGGTCAATTTTTATGAAAATATTGAACTTGATTCAAGATATTTTGAAAATAACATTATTTTATTCAAATCCAAATAGTTCATTTTTAGCTAAGAAGATACTTGAAAGAAAAAATTTAGTCAAAATTTCATTTTAAACTCAATTTTAAAGGAAAAAACTTATTATTATTATTATTATTATTATTATTATTATTATTATTATTATTATTATATTTTGTTTACTTAAGAGAATTTCTTTAGCCTAAATGAAACTAACTAGGAGTTTTGGGCTCTAGGTGATAAAAAATTTTTAAAATGAATTGTGGGTGACACAAGTCTTAATAATTGAGTGGAGTTGACAATTACTTTATTAAGGATTAAGAAAGTAAGAAAAGTTTGAAAATAACCCACAAGTTTTTAAATTTATACTTTGATCCAATGTAAAACCTAATATAACTATAAATAGAGGCAAAAAGGGCAAATTTCTCTCTCTTATCATAAATTAGAGTTTTCTCTCTCTTCGTGACTTTTGTTGTTCATTGTTGTTGTTGCTTTATTCATCATCTTCTTCTTCATTATTATTATCTTGTTCTTCATTATCATCTCTTCTTGTTCATCATCATCTTCTTGTTGTTGAACATTGTTGTTACCGCTACTATTGCTACTTGATCAAATTCTTTTAGGTTAAATTTTATTCGTATATCACTTGAGAATTACTTATAGGTGATTTTAGTAAGTAAAATTATAATTTTTAGTTGAATTTCTCATCTGGGTATATCTGTTACTGCTGTTTTTTCAATAATAGATAAAACATGTAACGTGAATCCAACAGATGAGTAATCTGTTGCAACATATTGACTAATCTGTTGCAATAGATTGACTAATCTGTTGCAACATATTGACTAATCTGTTGCAACATATGAGTAATCTGTTGCAACATATATGACTAATCTGTTGCAACAGATTACTCATCTGTTTGATTTGTATTATGGTGTTGTAACATTAATCCAACATATGGGTCATCTGTTGCAATAGATTAGTCATATATTGCAACAGATTACTCACTTGTTGCAACAAATAACTTATATATTGGATTCATGTTACAGGTTCTATCCATTGTAGCAGTAGCAAATATACCAAATAAAAAATTCAACAAAAATCATAATTATACTTACTAAATCACCTATGAAGTAATGTCCAAGTGATATACGAATAAAATTTGACCTAAAAAAATTCTAAAAAATTCCACAAGGGCACAATGAATAAGTGAAACACATGAAAATTTTCATAAAACAAGTAAAGAAGACAAAAATAGTGTATCATACATCAAATGCAAAAGGATCGAAGGGGACAAACATTTGAGTTCTCCTAAAACATTTAAGTTCGCTGGTATTTTAATTGCTTTCTTATGGATAACCCATCTATTATAACATATTTTCTATCTGTTTCATAATTTTCAATAGATAAATCATCTGTTGCAACATGTTAGCCATTTGTGGATTCAAATTAAACAATTATTAGTAATAACTAAATTGATTTAGATAAAATTAAAAACAAGTGTTTAAGATAATGGGATAAACATTTGAGTTCTCCTAAAAATATTTGAGTTCCCTAGTATTTTAATTATTTTTCAACAGATCACCTATTTGTTGCAACAAGTAGTCATCTGTTGTAATAAATGCTTATAACAGGTTAGTCATTTGTTGATTCAAATTACGCAATTATTAATAATAATTAAATTGATTTAACTAAAATTGAAGACAAGACCTTAGACAAGGGAAAAAACGTTTGAGTTCTCCTAAAAAATATTTGAGCTTTAGTGTTTTAAATTGCTTTTCAACACATATTTTGTCTATTTAGTAATTTTCAACAGATGAATTATATGTTGCAACAACTTAGTCATCTGGTGCAACAGATGTCTATATTTGTTTGATAATTTTCAATAGATGAATTAGTTGTTGCAACAAGTGAGTCATTTGTTGCAACAAATGTCTATATCTGTTTGGTCATTTTCAACAAATATTTTTATTTGTTTGGTCATTTCCAACAGATTACTCATCTGTTGTAACAAGTTAGTCATCTATTGATTCACATTAAGTCATTATTAGTAATAACTAAATTGATTACTAAAATAAAATATGAATTAATAAGTTCAATTACAGTTTCAATTAATCTCATGGTAATTACACGAATAACTAAGTATGTTAGTCCCGAGTAGAGTGATCAATTGACCAATTTTATTTGAAATGATTCAAACTCAGTCATCATTAGAAATAACTATATTGATTTAACTAAAATTAAAGATGAATTAGTAAGTTCACTTACGATTTCAATTAATTTCATAGTAATTACATGATCAATTCAGTGTTTCTGTCACGACCCAAAATCCCATCGGGCCAGACTAACACCCGAAGCCGAGAAGGCCCGGGAGAACCCGTTCAAATACTTGTAATTTCACTTACATGTCACCAAAAATTTGGGCAGCACTTCGCTGCATATAAAAGGGTCTAATTACCTGTATCAGCACAACACGCACAAATATATATATATATATATATATATATATATATATATATATATATATATATATATATAAATACTTGGCCGTCGGGACCACCCCATATACGAATATAACATCACAATATAAAATTCCATGACTTTACCCTTCCTTATGTCTACAAAGCCTCTAGGACATACATGACATAACTAGGGTCGGGACAAACCCCCGCCCACACATGACTCCTGTACAATAACAAAATATAAGGAACCGACTCGGAAAGCTCCGAAGTAAACTGGAGCTCACCAACAGTAGTTGTATGACCTGGCTCCTACTGGTGCGGTGTATGAGCTGAGGTACCTGTGCCTGCAGCATAAAATGCAGGTCCCCCGTAAGGGACGTCAGTACGAAATATGTACTGAGTATGTAAAGCTGTAAATAATCATATGTGATATGGGGGATCAAGAAAAATCAGACACAAGTGAATAAATCATAATAGAAGTGAACCACACTTCATAAACATTTTTAGGATCATGAACATTATCATTAATCTGAATTGGGTTCTTGAATTCAAACACATTTGTGGAACGGTATACATTCGTTCATTTCATTCTTTACAATTATTATTCGCTATTACCTCCTCCTCTCGAACCTCCAACCACCTAACAATAATCAATACTGTACCGTACTGTGACCATTAGGCTGCCCCCCGTACATATTAATTGGGATCGACCCATGCTAGGCTTATGCCCCTGGGATACCACCCATAAACACATAAATAGGGATCGACCCATGCTAGGCTTATGCCCCTGGGATACCACCCACACGTATATCAAGTAACACATAAGAGATTTTTCCAATAACTTAGTTCAAAAGCTTTTGAGATTATTACATTAGTGTTCATGCCAATATAGTACCTTTGGAACAATGATACATCAATAGGAATCAAGTAATAGACCTTCTATACAATAACGATGTAATAAGGACTCATTGGTACATCAACAATATGTTTCAGAATCATTAATATCACAATATCACAATTCTTTCCTATAATTGATGATGAATATGAGTTTTTGAACTCATATACATGTATATATACACATATTCCCGTCCATAATACCATAGAAAATGACCAAAGTGCCCTTAAAATTTAAATAATGTCAAATATGTCCTCCGGTGGACTGTTTTGACAAGCTGAAGTAGATAGACCATAACTCTTTGATCCGATATTGGATTTGGGTGAAATTAGTATAATTGTTAATATAATTCAAAGGGCTTTCATTTCATATAAATTAGGCCACCCAGTTCGTCCTGTACAAGGAGTTATGATCGTTTGAAGTTGACCCTAAAAATCTGTTTTAAGAGGCTGAAGTAAAACGCGTATAACTCCTTACGCAGATGTTGGATTTGGATAAAACCAATTGCATTGGAAAGACGACTCAAATATATTTCTTTTAATATATGGTAGCTCTCCCAGTTCATTATATTGAGGGAGTTATGATCGTTCAAAGTTGACCCAAAAACTGGCAGGCCTCAGTATTTTTCTGTAAATTTACTGTTCACAAAAATCTGTTTTGAGAGGCTGAAGTAAAACGAGTATAACTCCTTACTAAGATGTTAGATTTGGATGAAACTAATTTCATTAGAAAGAAGACTCAAAGATCTTTCTTTTGATAGGTGGTATCTTGCCCAGTTCATTATTTTGAGGGAGTTATGATCGTTCAAAGTTGACCCAAAATCTGGCAGGCCTCAGTTTTTCTGCACATTTACTGTTCATATCCCGGCCACCGTTTTATAGTTTCGAACGTGCTCTCTTATATCCAAAACTTATCCGTTTTTGAAAATATTTATATCGTCAGAAATCTTATTCAATAACCTTCGTATGGAAACATCGACGGGAAAATTCCGATATAAATAAGGTCGATTCCTATACCCATATAATCAAATTATACACTTGAAACCATCTCAAAATAATTAATACTCATACTTAAACTCATATATACCTAACTTAGGATCAATACATATATTCCAACACATATAACAATGGCTAAGCACGTAATTAAGTACGGGGTGTTACAGTTTCATACTGAGTAGAATGATTAATTGACCAATTTTATGTGAAATAATTCAAATTAAACCATTATTAGAAATAACTACATTGATTTAACTAAAATTAAAGATGAATTAGTAAGTTCAATTACGATTTCAATTAATCTCAGTAATTAAATGATCAATTAAGTGTTTCATCCTTAGTAGAATAACTAATTGACCAATTTTATTTTAAATGATTCAAATTAAGTCATTATTAGTGATAACTATGTTGATTTAACTAAAATTAAACATGAATGAATGAGTTCACTTACAATTTCAATTAATCTCATCGAAATTACATGATTAACTAAGTGTATTCGTCCCGAGTAGAGTGATCAATCGGCCAATTTTATTTGAAATAATTCAAATTCAGACATTAGTAGTAATAACTAAATTTATTTAACTAAAATTAAAGATAAACTTACAATTTCAGTTAATCTCATAGTAATTAAATGATCAACTAAGTGTATTCGTCATGAGTAGAGTGATCAATTGATCAATTTTATTTGAAATGAATCAAATTAATCCATTATTCGTAATAACTAAATTGATATAACTAAAATTAAATATGAATTGATAAGTTCACTTACAATTTCAATTAATCTCATAGTAGTTACATGATTAACTATGTGTATTCGTCTCGAGGAGAGTGATCAATCGATAAATTTTATTTCAAATGATTCAAAATTAAGTCATTATTAGTAATAACTAAATTGATTTTGACTAAATTAAAGATGAATTGATAAGTCCACTTACAATTTCAATTAATGTATTCGTCCTTAATAGAATGATCAATTGATAAATTTGATTTAAAATGATTTAAATTAAACAATTATTAGGAGTAACTAAATTGATTTAACTAAAATTAAAGACAAGACCTTAGACAAGGGGACAAACATTTGAGTTCTCTTAAAAACATCTAACCTTTAGTATTTTAAATTATTTTTCAACATATATCCTATATGTTTGATAATTTTCAACAGATAAGTCATCTGTTGGAACAACTTAGTCATCTGTTGCAACAGATGTCTATATTTGTTTGATAATTTTTAATAAATGAGTCATTTATTGAAACAGGTTAGTCATCTGTTGCAACATATGTCTATATTTGTTTGGTCATTTCCAACAGATGTCGTTATCTGTTTGGTCATTATTAACAGATATCTTTATCTGTTTAGTTATTTTCAACAGATTACTCATCTGTTGTACATGTTAGTCATCTATTGATTCATATGAAGCCATTATATTATTAATAACTAAATTTATTTAACTAGAATTAAACATGAATTAATAAGTTCAATTACAGTTTCAATTAATCTCATGGTAATTACACTATCAACTAAGTGTGTTCGTCTTGAGTAGAGTGATCAATAGACCAATTTTATTTGAAATAATTAAAACCAAACCATAATTAGAAATAACTATATTGATTTAACTAAAATTAAAGATGAATTAGTAAGTTGACTTATAATTTCAATTAATTTTATAGTAATTACATGATCAACTAAGTATTTCATCTTAAGTAGAATGATCAATTGACCAATTTTATTTGAAATAATCAAAACCAAGCAATTACTAGTAATAATTAAAATAATTTAGCTAAAATTAAAGATGAATTGATAATTTTAATTACGATTTCAATTAATCTCATAGTAATTACATGATCATCTAAGTGTATTTGTCTTGAGTAAAGTGTTAATTGACCAATTTTATTTGAAATGATTAAAACCAAGCAATTACTAGTAATAATTAAAATAATTTAGCTAAAATTAAAGATGAATTGATAATTTTAATTACGATTTCAATTAATCTCATAGTAATTACATGATCATCTAAGTGTATTTGTCTTGAGTAAAGTGTTAATTGACCAATTTTATTTGAAATGATTCAAATTAAGATATTATTAGTAATAACGACATTGATATAACTAAAATTAAAGATGAATTGGTAGGTTCAATTACGATTTTAATTTTTCTCATATTAATTACACGATCATCTTAGTGTGTTCGTTCTGAGTAGAGTGATCAATTGACTAATTTTATTTGCAATGATTCAAATTAAGCGATTATTAGTAATAGCTAAATTGATTTAATAATTACAATTTTAATTAATCTCATAGTAATTACATGACGATTTAAGTATATAACATATTGCAACAAATTTAGTCTGTTGTAACAGATGAGTCATCTGTTGAAAATTATCAAAAAGATATATACATATGTTACAATAGATTAGTCATCTGTTGTAACAAATGTCTTTATCTGTTCGTCATTTCCAACAGATGACCAATCTGTTACGACATATGACTTTATTTGTTTGTTATTTCCAACAGATTACTAATTTGTTGCAATAGATGACTAATTTATTGCAACAGATGTCTTTATCTATTTGGTCATTTTCAACAGATTACTCATCTTTTACAACATCTTAGTCATCTATTGATTTATATTAAGCCATTATATTAGTAATAACTAAATTGATTTAACTAGTATTAATAAGTTCAATTATTGTTTCAATTAATCTCATGGTAATTACACAATCAACTAAGTGTGTTCGTTCAGAATAGAGTGATCAATTAACCAATTTCATTTGAAATGATTCAAACCAAGCCATAATTAGAAATAACTATATTGATTTAACTAAAATTAAAGATGAATTAGTAAGTTCACTTACAATTTCAATTAATTTTATAGTAATTACATGATCAACTAAGTGTTTCGTCTTAAGTAGAATGATCAATTGACCAATTTGATTTGAAATAATTAAAATTAAGTAATTATTAGTAATAACTAAATTGATTTAACTAAAATTAAACATGAATTGATAATTTAATTATGATTTCAATTAATCTCATAGTAATTACATGATCATCTAAGTGCATTCGTCTTGAGTAAAGTATTAATTGACCAATTTTATTTGAAATGATTCAAATAAAGATATTATAAGTAATAACAACATTGGTTTAACTAAAATTAAAGATGAATTGATAAGTTTAGTTACGATTTCAATTATTCTCATATTAATTACACGATCATCTTAGTGTGTTTGTTATGAGTAGAGTGATCAGTTGACTAATTTTATTTAAAATGGTTCAAATTATGTCATTACTAGTAATAACTAAATTGATTTAATAATTACAATTTTAATTAATGTCATAGTAATTACATGATTATTTAAGTGTATAACCTATTGCAACAGATTTAACCTGTTGCAACAGATGAGTCATCTATTGAAAATTATCAAACAGATATACACATATGTTGCAATAGATTGGTCATCTGTTGTAACAATGTCTTTATCTATTGGTCATTTCCAACTGATGACCAATCTGTTGCAACATATGACTTTATTTGTTTGTCATTTCCAACAGATTACTAATTTGTTGCAATAGATGACTAATCTGTTGCAACAAATATCCTTATCTGTCTGGTCATTTTCAATATCTTACTAATTTATTGCGACAGACGATCAATCTGTTGCAATAGATGTCTTTAACTACTTGGTCATTTCCAATAGATTACCCATCTGTTGTAATAGATGGGTCCTCTGTGATCAATCTATCTTTAATTTTGTTGCAATAGTAAATAATCGTGTGTTGTTATTTAATTTTAGTCTATGACCTTGCTCTCAACCAAACACTTTCTTTCTTGTAATTGACTCTTTCTACTACTGAATGCTCAAAAACCTACACCTCTTAACATCTTTAAAAAATAGGCAGAATGAAAAAAAATAAAAATAAACTTAGTCGATCAAATAAAGATTTTCTCATTGATTACATAAAAAAAATTTACAACATTAGGTAGATCCGATAAAATAAATTACAAATGATAAAAAAAATTTATAACCTTATTATTATTATAATAATAATAATAATAATAATAATAATTATTATTATTATTATTATTATCAATCGAAAATTCATTGGGCGGCAGATCCCTCAGCCTTTGAATCCCACGAAGCACCCTTGTTATCGCGGCACCTAACTCTCACTCGAGTTCATGACCAGCCTTTCAAGTTCCTACACGGTGTCAAGCAGAATCGCCATGTACCAAATCAGACCAGTCATATCTAGAACATGCATGAACAAATAACGTAAATCACTAAACCACATATAGTACCAACTAGTAGTTTAACAAAAAAATGTGAAACTTAACTAGAAAATAGATGCATGTTAATAATTTTCATATTAGAATAAGAAAATAAAACATACCTCAACGGACGAACAAGAAATTTATTTTTAAAAGGGAAGTAATTTAAGATATAATGACGGTTTTATGCAAGACAAGATGCAACAGATAGAGCTAAGGAGACCTATTTATAAAAGATTAGATGAGTGAGTAGTGCAATGTGTTACGCAAAAAATCACAACCGTTCACCTTTTTTTTTAATAATTATATCTCTTAATTAAATCGAACTTGGTGACTTTTCAATTATTTAAATCAAAAAATAGATTTAAATAGAAAAAGGTGAAAAGTCATAATTTTTTATCTTTTTGGTATTTTAGTTATTTAAATTAAATAGCTACAAAATTGTGTTTATCATATTTTTTTCATATTATTTATTTACGAATCATTTTCTTAATTTAATGATCGAAAAGTCATGACCCTTGAGTTCTTCCAAAGATGATCTATTTGTTGCAACATATGGTCCATCTGTTACAACAGATGACCCTTCTATTGCAACATATGACTCATTTGTTAGAGTAATTGATTCATTTTTACAACATATGGTTCATCTATTGCAACATATTGTTAATTTATTGCAACAGATTATTTATTTGTTGAAAAAACAAATCAATAGCAAGATTTATTCAATAGAAATAATAAAAAATCATCATTTATCAATACACCATTTTTATCATAAGATTAATTGAAATTATAATTGAACTTACTAATTCATCTTTAATTTTAGTTAAATCAATATAGTTATTTCTAATGATGGATTAGTTTGAGTCATTTTAAATAAAATTGGTCAACTGATCACTCTACTCAGGACGAGTATACTTAGCTGATCATGTAATTACCATGAGATTAGTTGAAACTGTAATTGAACTTATTAATTCATATTTTATTTTAGTTAAATCAATTAATTATTACTAATAATGGCTTATAAATGAATAACATGTTGTAATAGATGAGTAATCTGTTGAAAAAGACCAAACAGTTAAAGATATTTGTTGAAAATGACCAAACAGATATAGACATTTGTTGCAACAAATGACTGACCTGTTGCAATAGCTAACTCGTCTGTTGAAAATTATCAAACAAATATAGACATCTGTTGAAACAGATGTCTCAATTGTTGCAACATATGACTGATCTATTGGAAATTATTAAATAGACAAGATATATGTGGAAAAGCAATTCTTGTCTAAGGTCTTGTATTAAAGACTTGTCTTCAATTTCAATTAAATTAATTTAGTTATTATTAATAATTGCTAAATTTGAATAAACAAATGACTAACCTGCTATAAACATCTGTTGCAATAGATGACTAACTTGTTGCAACAAATAGATAATCAGTTGGAAAATAATTAAAATACTAAGGAACTCAAATATTTTTAGGAGAACACAAATGTTTATCCCATTGTTGTAGAGACGTCTTTAATTTTAGCTAAATCAATTTAGTTATTACTAATAATTACTTAATTTGAATCAATAGATGACTAGCATGTTGCATCAGATGATTTATCTGTTGAAAAATTATCAAACAGATAGAAAATCTGTTGCAACAGATGGGTCAACTATTAGAAAGCAATTAAAATACTAGGGAACTTAAATGTTTTTAGGAGAACTCAAACGTTTGTCCCCTTGATCCTTTTGCATTAGATGTATGGTATATTATTTTTGTCTTCTTTACCTGATTCATGAAATTTTTCATATGTTTTACTTATTCGTTGTGCCCCTGTAGAAATTTTTAATTTTTTTTTTAGGTCAAATTTTGTTCGTATATCACTTGGACATTACTTCATAGCTTATTTTGTAAGTAAAATTATGATTTTTGTTGAATTTATTATTTGGTGTATCTGCTACTGCTATAATGGATAGAGCCTGCAATATGAATCCAACATATGAGTCCTCTATTGCAATAAGCGAGTAATCTGTTGCAACAAATGACCCATATGTAGGATTCATGTTATAACACTATAAAACGAATCCAACAGATGAGTAATCTGTTGCAACAGATTAGTCATATATGTTGCAACAGATTGGTCATATATGTTGCAACAGATTAGTCATATATGTTGCAACAGATTACTAATCTGCGCAACATATTAGTCATATATATTGCAACAGATTACTAATCTGTGCAACAGATTAGTCATATATGTTGTCACGTTACATATTTTATCCAATGTTAAAAAACAACAGTAGCAGATACATCCAAATGAGAAATTCAACTAAAAAATAACAAACATTAAAAAAAATAAAAATAACAAACACCAACAAATCAAATTCCTCGCTTTCTTCATAACTTAAAAGCCCTAATTTTTTACTTGTGAAAATAAAAAAGAAATGATGAAGAACTCGAAGTTGTTATCATTGGAGAATGATGTCACGTTGACTGATGGTTGAAAGTAAAAAGGAACGGACAAGAACTCAAAACTATTTGTTGTCAGAGGTTGAAGTTGCACTAGATTGAAAGGAGAAATTTGAAAAGTTTTTGGTTGGGAGAAGTTAGAAAGAGAAACTATCGAGAGAAAGAGAGAAGAGAGATTGATTTGCAAAGAGAGAAAAGTATTATGGGTGTGGGTTAATTTGTATTTTTGAAAAGATTAAAAAGTTTGGAAAATATTAATCAAGTCCACAATTAACCTAATCAAGTTTTTTAATTATGTTTGACCCTTTAAGTTGATCAATGTCACCAATCTTTTATTCAAGACTTAAAAGACTCCTTTCCTTCAATTTTCTCAACTAACTAGCACATGAACCAAAAGAAACTTGTTCTTAAGAAGATTAACATTTTTACTTCATGTTTTAAACAAGATAAATTAGTAATTGAGGAAATTCGACTAAGTAAAGAAAAATGAAGATAAAATTGAAATGGTAACACCTTGAAAAAATTATTTAGGTTATTTAAAACTAGTTAAAGTTAGACTCATAGATATCACAAATAAATTACAAGGAACTAAATAATGAAGAAGAGTTTGGATTGAGCTTTTTTGGTTCATTTCTGTTGCTGGTTTAGATTGGGACATTTGAAAAATAATGACCTTTGGTCCATTTTTGTCTTGTATATCAGATGTACATTAACATTTCCACTCCCCCCACGTTACTATATGCCATCGTTATATATGAGTGTATATCAATCACATATACAAGTATTTTGGTCTTCTACCTATATGATAGTTTTCCTTTCTCAAGTTCTACTATACATCCCATGTATACCTATGTATATATGCTAATTCTTTGAATTTTGATGAGGTTTGACTCGAAAGACATGCTCTTTACTCACTGAGATGCAAGGTTAAAAAGGTTGAGGGACTCGATGGGGGAGTTTTATGCATAAGAAAGAAAAATAAGAATTAGCAGGATAGAAGAGGAATTTATTAAGAACCAAGTAGCATTTTAAGTTCTCTAATCACACAAGGCATGGCACAATCACATAACTTCATTAATTGTTTCAAGGGAAGACTTTACTTGCAAGGGTCAAGTAATATAGAAAAAGCCTTTAAAAGAAAATACAAAACCTCATATTCAACTTATATGGCTAATTAAAATGAACATAACTCAAAAGACCAAATAGTTAAAACACTTAATCTAAACAAGGAATGAACATATGATTAGATCAAACAAGACACACAACACTTTGTCTCATGAAGACTAGCAAGCTTAGGTGATAATGAACACAAGTGGAATAAATTTAGGAACGAAGTTCAACGTTGCAAGGAAACTTAATAGTATATAGATTTTATTCAGAATCTAGGGAAAATTTCAAAGCAAGTTCAATATATCAAAGACAAAGTTGTGTAAGTAAAAAGGGGGTGGGTGAATTTCAATTCTTGGAGCACCTAGGAGTAGTCAAACTAGTTCGTTGAAAGTTCCTCCTTGAGCTCAACAAAGTCCTGATCACCAACCCATATTTATTTGAAACCAACAAATTAAGTTAAAATCTATCACGATCCAAATAGTCATGATTATCACCCACCTAACCTATGGCGGGAGAACCATGCTTAACCCAATCCCTCAACTAACACTGCCATATTTTACATTCACATTAACCTACTTCATTATTAAATAAGTCTGAAATTTCTTTATTAAGTTATTAAGTAATCAACTTCAAATTAATGAAATTATCCAACCACTAATAGAGTGCGGAAACCTCTAATTATTACAATTCCTGGAATCTGAAGTCACTGTATAAGAATATCTAAAGGAAAATCAAATCTATAAGCTAAATGATTATCTAAAAAAAGGAATGAATAAAAATGTCTTAGTTCCAAAATAAGGAACGTGAACAACGATAAGAAAATCCAAAGGCTGCTCAGTCATGGTCTCTTGAAACTGAGTCTGGCACTATTAGCTTAAGGCTAGATCTTATCTCAAATGCTAAAACATAATCTTCACTCAGTAAAAAGAAGAGCATAAGTGACATTAATACAACAATACATACTGGTAGGCATCATATTCCAACTCAACCCATACCACATGAATAAGTAAATCACAGTGATGCAAGGGATCATCATAGAACTCATAATCAAAGACAAATAAAAAATTATAACATTTCACTTTAAGGAAAAATATAAAATCTTATCCATTTAACTTTACGCTTAGTCAAATTTAGCAATAAGTTTTAACCGACAATACAGTTACAAGTGGTCATTCAATGCACATGAATCAATACATCAATGCAAGATACGCACATCATCTCTTTCTTTTCCTATTCTCATCAATATCATCATCATCTCATTAATATCACAATCAATACCAATATCATGAACATCATAGGTTGCAAATTAGCGTCATTACCATCACCATCAACTTAATTATATCAATATGAATGAACATTCAATGTATTCAATAATCATAAACAACGCTCGAATTTACAACATTCAATACACATATAAGCACAGAGTCAAGCAAGTATAATTACTACAATAAATCATATCTTACCTTGAATCCTTGCTCAAGGTCACTTTCAAGCCACACATTTGCCTTTTCCTTCCAGTTGAACTCATCCTTGATCTATAGCAACAAGATCACACACTTATTTCGTTAATTCATCCCTTTTATAAAGGATTAAAAATCATTAATTTTAACTATAAACTTTCCCTATTTCTTCCTCTTAGGATTTTTTTACCTGTTAAACCTCATGAACCCTACTTGAATTAGCATGAAAAACCATAATTCTACATCCATTAGTGTTTTCTAACACCGTAGTATTATTATCTACCAATTTTATACTCATTCCCATAACTTTACACCAATTTCATAAATTAGGGCTAAACCTTAAATTCCACCACGAATCTATTTCTAATGATTTTCAAAGATTATGAGATGTAATTCAAGCTAAGAATGTAAAAACTTACCTCTAAAGATGAAAAATTCCTAATTTGTATAAATAATTGCCTTTCCAAAGCTCTTTTTGGTTTTCAGAATATGGGGAATGAAAATTTTAGTCAATTTTATTTATATTAAAATCATATTGAAAATTAATTGGCCAATTGCATTGTAATTATGGTCAAATTGATTTCAATTATGACCAAATTCAATAAATCGACTAAAATTTAAATAAGATTTGATACGAATTATTATCCAGTTTAATACTAAGCTTCTTGATTAGATAAAACCAAATAAATATTTCTCCAAATAAATTATTTTTATGAACAAATTATATTTGAATCCAGATTTTACCCGATATATCCTTAAATCAGCCGTAGGTCAAATCACAAGTGGATACTAACGAATGAATCATTTGAATTAATTTTCAAGATTAATATCAGTAATAGTCCAGTTTTGATAAAAATGTTCATTTAAGTAACAAAATTAATACAATCTCATATATATAAATATGAAAATGGGTAATCATCACTTAAATGATAAAATTAACCCAAAATAAATATTTTAGAGAACATTTATTCGAATGAAATAAACATTCTAATTTTATTTAAAATCGAAGAAACTCGGGATTAAATTTAGTCATGGGAGAGCAAAAATTAGGTGTCAACAACTGTTTCTTTTCCCTTTTTAATAATTGATAACTTTAAGATTTCAGACTTTTGATCCGGGTTAGATGAACCAAGTTGACTAACCTATTCCTTTAAGGTACAGTTTGTATCATTGACATTCTTTTAAGTCTCAAGATCAGTGTAATCAAACTCTAGACTTGCAAAAGCACTTAATACCTTATCTCTATCCGATGCTAGTTTATGAGAATCATCAAGTAGTGAATTCATCAGGGAAATTAGCCATTTCTTAGAATAAAGATGGATTTTATCTTTAAGATTAAGTAGACTTAACTCATATTTTAATTCTTCTTCTTTTAAATCAAAATAACCCATTACCATAAATGTTGTTTTATCAACTTCATCATTAGATTATTCTAAGTTTGATCCCTATGTTGCCATTATAACAAGGGATTCCTTTTTTTTGGAGTCAAATTTTTCTTTTAGTTTCAACACTTTTTTAGCTCTTTCATTTTTATCTCAATTTCCCATAGTGGAAAATCCTTGATCATATGATCTGTATTTTTGCACTTGAAGCAACCAAATTGAGACTTATTGTTGGTATAATACCTACTACGTGTTCCTCTCTTCTTCTGTTACTTTTCTTAAAATACCTTTTGAACTTCTTGGTAAGTTTTTTATCATCCAGATCTGGTACTTCATTTTCAGACTCTTTTAATGGTAGTGAATTATCCTTAGTTCCTTTATTTTTCTGAAAGGTATCTATGTTCTTCTCATGCATGTTTACAAAAGTAACCCAAATTTATTTTGAAGTGGTGCAACCTGAGATCCTGTTGTATTCATCTGGTCCAAGTCTACAAATAAGAATACACTTAGCTTTTGCATTCTTTCTTGAAGTCATCTGCATTATACTTATCATTTTGTTTTATTACATTCTTATTTTCAGCATCCTTCTTCATAGGGTACTGAGATCCATCAATGACCTTGTTCCAAAGTTCATAGTCCACAGTTTGCAAAAAAACATTCATTCTTTCTTTCCACTTTGAGTAGTAGTTTTAATTGAATAGTAGAGGTTGGTTAATTGATGTTAGGCGTATTTACACGCCTAAAGTATTATAATTTACCCATATTTTAGCTAAGTTTTGAGGACAAAATATATAATTCCTGCACTTTTAGTCCTTTTTCCTGTAAGTGAGCTAACCAACCTGATTAGCAAGTTTTCAGGTATAAATGATGAAGATTTCAGCATTTTATGGACTGGTTGCCACCAAAGGAAGCTTCACGAAAGAAGGAAGGCAGCTTATGGAAGCTTATGGACTGAAAGTGATGCATGGAGAACTTGTCCCGGGCAAAAACAACATTTCTAGAGACTTGGGGATCAGCAGTAACTTAGCAGGATTAGGATAAGAATGCAGTAACCTAGTAGGATTAGGATAAGTACGCAGTAGCTTAGTAGGAATAGGATATGGGTGTTATAAAAACCCTATTTTACTGAACTTTTCAGCAACGAATTTCGCACCATTCTTCCTTATTCCTGACAATTTTCTTTCATCTATTCGACTTTTAATTCTTACAACAAGAGAAACGCTATTTGCAAGGAATTCACGCCACAAGTGCTACCAAAACATACTTCCCATAAAATTCTTATTTTGGTATGATGATAATGTCTATTGTGTTTTCCGTTGCACTCATGAGTAGCTAAACTTCTCTGTTAGGGTTATGGAAGCCTTATGAGATACTATCTATTGCTATGAGTTTGTGAATTCTTGACACGTATGCTGCTTATATCATTCTTCTCTTCATCTTAATTTAAATTCTTATGGTTTCAAACATATAGAATACGCAAGTATAACATTAACTTGTTCGAAAAAAAAGTTACATGTCTGGAAAAGAGGGAATGTCAAGGAAATAGGGCACCAACCCCTGTTTAAAAGTTAGTGTCGTAACTGGATTAACCTCTTGGAGAATTCGTACCATTAGATACGCTTTAAGCTCGAAAGAGTTAAAGTGAAATAATCCTTGATGGTTGAAAGACGCCTGGATTTACCATAGAATACGAATCTCTATAAGCGTATGCATGTCTGAATTCCGTATAACTCATAGTTAATAGATATGTACAACTCATAAGGTGGACATAACCCTAACTTACAATTCTCATTGATTAAACCCTACCAAACATTCTGTTTTTACTTTGCTATTTTTATTTTTGCTTAAACATCACACTCCAATTCCCCCTTTTTGTAGAGTTTTCGATCAACAGTCTACTAATCGTTGCTTACTTAGTGACCAAGTATTCCCTGTGGGATTTGACACCCAACCCAGTTGGGTTTTATATTTGACGACGACCGTTTATACTCTTACGAGAGCTGTAGTTTGAGCGTTATCATTGATGTCTTACCCCTAACCGTGTCTGAGTAGAGGTGAAAAATTCATTTTGATCTTATCTTAAGGTGCTAGCCTTCACAAGATAATCTACCCAGATACCAATTTATATTTTTGAACATCTAAATAACTTATGTGAGTTATGCTTGATTTTCACCTATGGATGGACCGGGTTGCATAATGTGTTCCAACGAAAGCGATAAAAATGGTAAATAATGAACAGGATAGTTTTACATACAAAATACCCGACTCACAAAAGGTTTAAGAAATCACGACCTATACCTACACAGGATTTAATCCCAACTTCATTTAACACAATGAGCCTATCAATAAAAGATTACAAAATTTGTTACCTAAGAAATTATAAACTCTAATTCATAATGTTCAACAGTCTCGCAGACTATTGGAACCACTTCAATCTCCCCCACTTTAAAATCATAATACAAAACTCTAGCAACCCTACTCTAATTCCTAAAATACACAACCCTCCCAAAGTTTATGTTCCTAAGTCTTTAATTTATCCCAACTTAAATACTAAAATTCTAAACCATTTTATAACATACCGGCACTAAAAAAGCATAAAAATTACAATTCAATAACTTCTTAATGCATAATAACTAGAATAGAAGGTTTTTAGACACATGGATGAAATAGGTTTTTCAATTTGGTTCACTGTTTTAGGTTGTACTTTGATAAGTAGGCAGAACTCTCTCAAAAAATTATTTTTGATTATTTCCTCGTGCTCTACCTTTTTTTTCTCTCAGTATAAGTTCATGAATTTTATTTTAAAAGACCTTGAGTATTTATAGCTCCAACTAAGTAGACTTATAACTCCACACAAACTCTCATACTTTTTGGACTCTCTATGTAACACCCCGTATTCAAGTATGTGTATTGCCGTATTTAAGTCAATTGATATTCCAAATAGTAGCTTGGACTCTCTGTGTAACACCCCGTATTCTCTCTCATACTTTTTGTAGCTGAATGTGCAAATTATCAAAGAGTTAAAGTTGAGCACCAAAAACCCGGAGGTTATATGCAATGCACTATTCTTCCAAGCTGGAAGTGGGACATGATCAACATAGATTTCATTATTGGTTTGCTTCGTACATCCCAGAAGTTTGATTCTATATGGGTAATTGTTGATAGTCTTACCAAATCCGCATATTTCCTACCAGTTAGGACCACTTACACAGTTGAAGAGTATGCGAAGCTGTACATTAAAGAGATAGTCCGATTACATGGAGTGCCAATCTCTATTATATCAGATCGGGGAACCCAATTTACCGCAAACTTTTGGAAGTCTTTTCAGAGGTGTTTGGGAACACAAGTGCAGTTGAGTACAACTTTTCACCCTAAAAAAGATGGACAAGAAGAACATACCATCCAAACACTTGAAGATATACTATGAGCTTGTGTAATAGCTTTTAAGGGCAACTAAGATGATCATTTACCTCTTATTGAGTTTGCCTACAATAATAGCTATCATTTAAGTATCAAAATTGCACCATATGAAACTTTATATGGAAGAAAGTGTAGATCACCAATAGGATGGTTCGAAGTGGGTGAAACTCTTTTGTTCGGACCGAATCTTGTTTATCAAGCCATAGAGAAGGTTAAAGTAATTAAGCAATGACTGAAAACGGCCCAATGTCGACACAAGTGATATGCAGATAGTAGAAGGAGAGGGCTAGAGTTTTCTATAAGTGATTGGTATTTTTGAAGGTATCACCAATGAAAGAGGTAATGAGATTTGGAAAGAAAGGGAAGTTGAGTCCATGTTATATAGGCCCTTATAAGATCCCTCGAAGGTTTGGACAAGTTGCATATGGATTAGAGCTACCCCAAGAGCTCTCATCAGTATATCCGATATTTTATGTGTCAATGCTTCGAAAGTGCATCGGACATCCATCAAATATCACTTCTACTGAGGATGTACAAGTTGAGGAAGATCTTACCTATGAGGAAGTGCCTATTGCTATTCTAGATTGCCAAGTTAAGAAGATCAGAGATAAAGAGATAGTATCTGTGAAAGTACGTTGGAGAAATCGTCAAACGGAAGAGATTACATGGGAAGCTGAGGAAGCAATGGAATCTAAGTACCCTTTTTGTTCAAAGATGAAGAGGAAGTTCAAGAAACAGAGTTAGAACATTAACAAGTAAGTTTTTTTTTATATATGCATAGTATTTATGTGATGATGTGAATATTAATGATGGACTTGAACTTGTTTCGGTTGAATAACTATGCTAACATTTGAGGACGAATGTCCTAAAGGGGGAAGGATGTAACACCCCGTATTCAAGTACGTGTATTGGTCTTATTTATATGGAATTATTTTATTATTTTATTTATACCAAAATTTTCCCGTCGATGGTTTCATGCGAAGATTATTGAATAATATTTTCAACGATATAAAGATTTCAAAAAACAGATAGGTTTCAGATATAATCGAGCATGTTCGAAACTATAGAAATGTTGGCCGGGATATTTAGGAATAGTAAATATGCAGGAAAATTTCCTGCACACAAACTACTGAGGCCAGTCGAATTTTTGGGTCAATTTCAAACGATCATAACTTCCTTAATATAATGAACTGGGAGAGCCGCGACCTATGAAAATAAAGATCTTTGAGTCTTATTTCAAATGCAATTAGTTTCATCCAAATCCAACATCTGAGTAAGGAGTTATACTTATTTCACTTCAGCCTATCAAAACAGATTTTTAGGGTCAACTTCAAACGACCATAAATCCTTGTACAGGATGAACTGGGTGGCCTATTTTATATGAAATAAAAGACCTTTGAATTATCCTTCCAACGACACCAATTTAACCCAAATCTGATATTAGAGCAAAGAGTTACGGTCGATCTACCTTAGCTTTTCAAAACAGTCCACCAAAGGATAGATTTGACATTATTTAAATTTTAAAGGAATTTTGGTCATTTCCTATTATATTATGGACGGAAATATTTGTATATATACATGTATATATATTCAAAAACTTATTTTTCTCATCAATCATTCAGAAAGAACAAACCCTAGCCAAATTTGACCTTTAAATTACTTTTGATTCAACCGTAGAAATTCCAAAGTAATCCGATAATTGTGTTTGTCATCTCAAGAGCTTCGAACGATACCTATTATTTGTGCAAACAGGATTGCATAATCAGTAAGTGAATTCTAAGGTATGAATATTGTTTGCCTTTGTTGTTTTCCATATGTATATGTGTGATAGAAGATTATATGTATTGGTTGTTATTGAAAAGTGATGGAAGTAGGGTTATGGACTATTTTGCATGGTTTGGTTGTATTGAATTGTGGAAGGTGGATATGGTAATTAAGTTATGGAAGGTGGATATGGTGATATAATATTGAATTAATGATTATTTATGTCTATGGCTCAATTTGGTTTAATGGATTGATTGGAAGGATAAATGAATCCAAACTTGATATTGGAGGATGTTGTATGAATATGCATGGCATGTGAATGTAATCGAAGTATAAGAGGGTTAAAGTGACACCGTTTATGGTGTAATTAAGGCTTACTACTTAACCACTAGTTTGGTGAAGTCAAATAATTGAATTATGACGTTTGGTTGCTAATACTAGATTGCTATATATGTTCATTGTAGAAAAGTAATCCAAAAAGACGGAAAGTCCATTTGGGACTAGTATTGAAGGTTGAAAGTCAGGTATGTAAAGAATACTCTATACCATATCTTTGGCATGAAAGTGAATAATTGTTCTATTAAGAAAATTTCCAAAGTTATTCAATAACATGTGATACATAATGGTTTTGTATGATGTCCTACGTTACCAATGAACTTGTTTCCACCCAACAAGATGTCAACACATTCCAATACTTACTTTTCTTCCAAATCTTACATGTTTATTGCACTAATGAATGTCAGAAGGTATTCGGTTACTCAAACAAGATCCATGTGCTATTAATGACTCCAAAACGTTTCGTTGATATCCCAATAAGTTCCTACTTCATTGTTATGGCATTGATGACTCCAAAACACTTCATTGATGTGCCAATGAGTTCTTACTTCATTGTTATTGCATTTATGGTCTATTTATATGTCTCTTATTGATGTATCATTGTTTCAAAGTATCAAAAATGCGATGGCGACCAAAATAACAATCTCAAAGATTAATTGAACTAAGTGATGGAAGTTCTCTCTTATCAGGTGATATCCTAGGGGCATAAGCCTATTATGGGTTGATCCCTATTTATGTGTTTATGGGTGGTATCCCAGGGGCATAAGCCTATCATGGGTCGATCCCAGTTGATATGTACTAGAGGAAGCCTAATGGTCACAATACAGTATAGTAATAATTACAAAGATGATAGGAACGAAGGTAAAGTGATTGAATAAATACAATGTACAGGTTGTCACAAGTTCTAATAAGTGTGGTCCACTCCTATTACGATTTATTCACTTATTTATGATTTCTATTGAGCTCCTATATCATATGTGATTATCTACAGCTTTACATACTCAGTACATATTTCGTACTGACGTCCCCTAAGGGGGACCTGCATTTTATGCTGCAGGCATAGGTACCTCAGCTCATACACCGCACAAGTAGGAGCCAGGATATCCAACTACTTTTGGTGAGCTCCAGTTTACTTCGAGGCTTTCCGTGTCATTTCCAGTCACTTTTGGTGTTGTATAGAAGTTAGTTATATGGCGGGGTGTGTCCCGACCTTAGTTAAACTCTGTGTATTGTCTAGAGGATTTGTAGACCTAATATACAGTCAAGGTGGTGTTTTGTTAATAGACGTGATAGCTCCAACGGCCAAGTATTGTGCATACATATATATGTGTGCTCGAGCTTATACAGGTGATTATTTCCTTTTATATGCGACATGATGTTGTTCGAATTTCGGGTTATCATTGAGGTATGCATGGAAAGTATAAGGTTATGAGCTGGTTCTCCCAGGCCTCCTCGGTTACGGGTGCCATTCTGCCCCAATAGGACTTGAGGCATGACAAAAGTGGTATCAGAGAAGTTCATCCTAACGAGTCTACAAAGCCGTGTTTACATAGAGTATTATTTATCGGTGTGTTGTGCACCGCATCTATAAAGAGAAGGCTATGGATATTTAGGAATTGTTTCTTTTTTTCATGTCTTAGATCGTGCAATAGAGCCTATATTGTATATGAAGTCATAGTTGACCACTAAATCCATTTGTTTTTATTATTATAGTCATGATGCCGATTACCAGAAGCAAGAATACCAGTAAGCAAGTAGATGTGGCTATCGGAGAGGAGAATAGTAAGTTACCACTATACTAGCTAATCAAAGTGAGGCTCCAGGTGAGCATGCATCAGAAACTTCTTTCACTCCAGAAGAAATAAGGGAGAGGAGAACTATATCCCCAGAGCCACCTATTAATGCTGCTGATCAAGATCTTAGAAATACAGTACAACTTTTGACTCGTATAATTACTGGGCGAGCTCAAGGGCAAACCGTTCCTACCACGGGTCCTAGTGGTACAGATAAGGTGGCTAGCCTTCGAACACAGTATTTTCTTTAGATAAATCCTCCCAGTTTTACTGGATTAGATCTCAATGAAGACCTACAGGACTTTCTTGATCAAATTCAAAGGTCCTTAGATGTTATGCATGTAACAGGTAGAGAGACAGCGGAGTTAGCGGTGTATAGATTTAAAGGGGAGGCTATATATTGGTACGAGGACTGGAAAGGATCTAGGGGTATTGATACACCCCCCAGCTACTTGGAAGGAGTTCAAAGAGGTATTTTTTGATCATTATCTTCCATTCGAGATTCGTCAGGCCTGTGTAGATCAGTTTTTAAATCTTCGTCAGGCAAATATGAGCGTGAGAGAGTATAGTCTCCAATTTAATTCCTTGTTGAGATATGGTCCTACTGTTGTAGCTACTATGGATGACATATTTCATCATTATGTGGATAGGATGGATCCATATCTGGTTAAAGATTGTACTATTGCAGCTTTGAACAAAGATATGGACATAGCGAGGATCCAAGCTTTTGCATAAAAAATGAAATATTAGAGGCAGAAGAGAAAGAACAGGAATTAGAAAGAGGATATTCCAAGAGGGCCAAATCTACAGGGCAGTTCATGGCATACCAAAGAGGGTTCAGACTACAGTTTTCTGCTAGACCATGTAGTCCATTATCTTCTTATTCTGCAGCTAGTGCCCCACCACAGTTCCAAGGGTCCAGAGGAAATCAATTTGGGCACAGAAGTGAGAGTCAGAGTTCATGGATAGTGGGGTACCAAGGGCAAGGGAATATGATCCAATCGAGACCTCTTCGAGAGCCATACAATAAATGTGAAAGGTATCATTTAGGCGCATGTCGGATGGGGACCAATGTTTGCTTTTGGTGTGGTATATCGGGGTATATGATGAGAGAATGCCCACGAAGGGTCATAGGGGGTATGGCATAACCTATGGGATTATTTGTTGTATCATCATCATCGATGCCTTATTCAGGAAGGGGTACACAACCAATGGGTTGTGTTAGAGGTGATAGAAGAGCCATGAGTACTAGCAGGGCTCAAAATCGTACATATGCTCTAGCGGATCGACAAAATTTAGAGGCTTCCCCAGATGTGGTTACAGGTACATTGTCTATCTTTTCATTCGATGTATATGCCTTAATTGATCCCGGTTCTACATTATCTTATGTTACTCCATTAGTTGCTGGAAAGTTCAAAAGAATACCCGAACTGTTAGTTAAGCTATTTGAAGTGTCCACACTGGTTGGGGAATCTATTGTAGCTAGAAGGGTTTACCAAAACTGCATAGTAACTATTTGTGGTCGTTATAAGATGGATGATCTTGTGGAGTTAGAAATGGTAGATTTTGATGTTATAATGGGTATGGACTGGTTGGCGTCGTGTTATGCCATAATTGATTATTGCACGAAAAAAGTATATTTCCATTTTCCAAATGAATCAGTCCTTGAATGGAAAGGTGAAATTGGTGAGCCAAGAGGTAGATTTATTTCTTATAAGGCAAGAAGAATGATTTCCAAGGGATACATATATCATTTAGTTAGAGTAAGGGATACAGAAGCGGAGCCACCAACTCTTCACGCTGTTTCGGTGGTAAATGAATTTTCTGATATATTTCCTAAAGATCTTCCAAGTTTGCCTCCTGAATGAGAAGTAGAGTTTGGTATTGATGTAATACCAGGTACCCAACCAATCTCTATTCCTCCGTATAGAATGGCCCCAACAGAATTACGAGAATTGAAAGAGCAATTGAAAGATTTACTAGAGAAGGGATTCATAAGGCCTAGTATGTCCCCCTGGGGAGCACCAGTGTTGTTTGGGCGCAAAAAGGATGGCTCATTAAGGATGTGTATTGATTATCGACAATTGAATAAGATGACTATTAAGAATAAATATCCTCTCCCAAGAATTGATGATTTATTTGATCAGTTATAGGGCGCCAAGTGCTTTTCTAAGATTGATTTGAGGTCAGGTTACCACCAAGTAAGGGTCAAAGAGAAGGATATACCCAAGACAGCTTTCCGAACATGGTATGGTCATTATGAGTTTCTAGTTATGTCATTTGGGCTAAAAAAAATACCCACAACTTTTATGTATTTGATGAAGATGGTGTTTAAGCCATTCCTAAATGTATTTGTGATAGTTTTTATAGATGATATTCTAGTTTATTTTAGATCAGAAGAGGACCATGCCAATCACTTACGACAGGCATTGTAGACTCTTCGTGATTGTAAGCTTTATGGAAAGTTCTCTAAATGTGAGTTTTGGTTAAAGTATGTGGCATTTTTTGGTTATATTGTATCTAGTGAAGGGATAAAGGTTGATGCTCAAAAGATAGAAGCTGTGAAGAACTGGCCAAGGCCCACAACGCCTCCGTAGATTCGTAGTTTTCTCGGGTTGGCCGGTTATTATAGAAGGTTTGTTGAAGAATTTTCTTCTATTTCAGTACCCTTAACCAAGCTAACCCATAAAGCATCCAAATTTCAATAGAATGATGCCTGTGAGAAGAGTTTTCAAGATTTAAAGAACAAGTTGATTTCTACACCCGTGTTGGTACTTCCAGAAGGCACCGAAGGGTATAAAGTGCATTGTGATGCTTTCAAAATTGGTTTAGGATGTGTATTAAAGCAGCATGGTAAGGTAATAGCATATGATTCTAGACAATTGTGGCCACATCAGAAAAATTATCCTAAACACGATCTTGAGCTGGCAACAGTTATTTTTGCTTTAAAGATATGACGCCACTACTTATATGGGGTTCATGTTGATATATATACTGACCATAAGAGCTTGCAATATATTTTTAATCAGAAGGATCTAAATTTAAGGTAGCGGAGATGGCTTAAACTATTAAAGAACTACGATGTTGATATATTGTACCATCCAGGGAAAGCAAATGTGGTAACTGATGCGTTAAGTCGTAAGGCTATGATGGCACCTATAAAAAGGCAATGGATGATTAAAGATCTTCACCAGTTAGCTAGTTTGGGAGTTCTCCTTCTTGAAACTTCGGATAAAGAGCTTATCGCACATAATGCAGTGGAATCTTCATTAGTAGCGAAAGTGAAAGAGAAGCAATATGCAGATCCTATTATATTACAGCTTAAGGAAAACGTTCAGAGTGGTGCGACCAAGGTATTTGAGCTTACGTGAGAAGAAGTACTTCAGTGCCAAAATCGATTGTGTGTGCCGGATGTAGACGGGCTAAGAAAGACGATTATGACAGAGGCACATTGTTCAAGGTATTCCATTCATCCAAGATCAGCCAAAATGTATCAAGATTTGAAAGATATGTATTGGTGGAATGACATGAAGAAGAGCATTGCAGAATTTGTAGCTGAATATCGAAATTGTCAAAGAGTTAAAGTTGAGCACCAAAAACCCGGTGGTTATATGCAATGAATTGATCTTCCAAGCTGGAAGTGGGACATGATCAACATGGATTTCGTTGTTGGTTTGTCTCGTACATCCCAGAAGTTTGATTCTATATGGGTGATTGTTGATAGGCTTACTAAATCCGCACATTTCCTACCAGTTAGGACTACTTACACAGTTGAAGAGTTTGTGAAACTGTATATTAAAGAGATAGTCTGATTACATGGAGTGCCAATCTCTATTTTATCAGATCGACGAACCCAATTTACAGAAAACTTTTGGAAGTCTTTTTAGAGGTGTTTGGGAACACAAGTCAAGTTGAGTACAACTTTTCACCCTCAAAAAGATTGACAAGCAGAACATACCATCCAAACACTTGAAGATATGCTACAATCTCGTGTAATAGATTTTAAGGGCAACTGGGATAATTATTTACCTTTTGTTGAGTTTGCCTACAATAATAGCTATCATTCAAGTATCAAAATGGCATATGGAAGGAAGTGTAGATCACCAATAGGATGGTTCGAAGTGGGTAAACTCTTTTGTTCGGACCAAATCTTGTTTATCATACCATAGAGAAAGTTAAAGTAATTAACCAATGACTGAAAATTAAACAATGTCGACACAAGTCATATGCAGATAGTAGAAGGAGAGGGCTAGAGTTTTCTATAAGTGATTGGTATTTTTGAAGGTATCACCAATGAAAGAGGTAATGAGATTTGGGAAGAAAGGGAAGTTGAGTCCATGTTATATAGGCTCGTATAAGATTACTCGAAGGTTTGGACAAGTTGTATATGAATTAGAGCTGCCCCAAGAGATCTCATTAGTACATCCGGTATTTTATGTGTCAATGCTTCGAATGTGCATCGAAGATCCATCACATATCACTTCTACTGAGGATGTGCAAGTTGCGGGAGACCTTACCTATGAGGAAGTGCCTATTGCTATTCTAGATCACCAAGTTAAGAAGATGAGAGATATAGAGATAGCATTTGTGAAAGTACGTTGGAGAAATCGTCAATAGGAAGAGATTATATGGGAAGGTGAGGAAGCAATGAAATCTAAGTACCCTCATTTGTTCAAAGATGAAGAGGAAGTTCAAGAAACGGAGTTAGAACATTAACAAGTAAGTCTTTTTTTATATATGCATGGTATTTATGTGATGACGTAAATATTAATGATGGACTTGAACTTGCTTCGGTTGAATAACTACACTAACATTTGAGGACGAATGTCCTAAAGGGTGGAAGGATGTAACACCCCATATTCAAGTACGTTTATTGGTCTTATTTATATAGAATTAATTTTTTATTTTATTTTTACCGGAATTTTCCAATCGATGGTTCCATGCGAAGATTATTGAATAATATTTCCAATGATATAAAGATTTTGAAAAACGAATAGGTTTTGGATATAATCGAGCACGTTCGAAACTATAAAATGGTGGCCAGGATATTTGGGAATGGTAAATGTGCAGGAAAATTTCCTGCACACAAACTATTGAGGCCAGTCTAATCTTTGAGTCAACTTCAAACGATCATAAATCCCTTAATATAATAAACTGGGAGAGACGTGACCTATGAAAATTAAGATATTTGAGTCTTCTTTCAAATGCAATTGGTTTCATCCAAATCCAACATCTGAGTAAGGAGTTATCTCATTTTACTTCAGCCTATCAAAATAGATTTTTAGGGTCAACTTCAAACGACCATAACTCCTTTCGACGATACCAATTTAACCCAAATCTAATATCAGAGCAAAGAGTTACGGTCGATCTACCTTAGCTTTTCAAAACAGTCCACCAAAGGATAGATTTGACATTATTTAAATTTTAAAGACATTTTGGTCATTTCCTATTATATTATGGACGGGAATATTTGTATATATACATGTATATATATTCAAAAACTTATTTTTCTCATCAATCATTCAGAAAGAACAAACCCTAGCCAAATTTGACCTTTAAATTACTTTTGATTCAACCATAGAAATTCCAAAGTAATCCGATAATTGTGTTTGTCATCTCGAGAGCTTCGAACGATACCTATTATTTGTGCAAACAGGATTGCATAATCAGTAAGTGAATTCTAAGGTATGAATATTGTTTGCCTTTGTTGTTTTCCATATGTATATGTGTGATAGAAGATTATATGTATTGGTTGTTATTGAAAGGTGATGGAAATAGGGTTATGGACTATTTTGCATGGTTTGGTTGTATTGAATTGTGGAAGGTGGATATGGTAATTAAGTTATGGAAGGTGGATATGGTGATATACTATTGAATTAATGATTATTTATGTCTATGGCTCAATTTGGTTTAATGGATTGATTGGAAGGATAAATGAATCCAAACTTGATATTGGAGGATGTTGTATGAATATGCATGGCATGTGAATGTAATCGGAGTATAAGAGGGTTAAAGTGACACCGTTTATGGTGTAATTAAGGCTTAATACTTAACCACTAGTTTGGTGAAGTCAAATAATTGAATTATGACGTTTGGTTGCTAATACTAGATTGCTATATATGTTCATTGTAGAAAAGTAATCCAAAAAGACGGAAAGTCCATTTGGGACTAGTATTGAAGGTTGAAAGTCAGGTATGTAAAGAATACTCTATACCATATCTTTGGCATGAAAGTGAATAATTGTTCTATTAAGAAAATTTCCAAAGTTATTCAATAACATGTGATACATAATGGTTTTGTATGATGTCCTACGTTACCAATGAACTTGTTTCCACCCAACAAGATGTCAACACATTCCAATACTTACTTTTCTTCCAAATCTTACATGTTTATTGCACTAATGAATGTCAGAAGGTATTCGGTTACTCAAACAAGATCCATGTGCTATTAATGACTCCAAAACGTTTCGTTGATATCCCAATAAGTTCCTACTTCATTGTTATGGCATTGATGACTCCAAAATACTTCATTGATGTGCCAATGAGTTCTTACTTCATTGTTATTGCATTTATGGTCTATTTATATGTCTCTTATTGATGTATCATTGTTTCAAAGTATCAAAAATGCGGTGGCGACCAAAATAACAATCTCAAAGATTAATTGAACTAAGTGATGGAAGTTCTCTCTTATCAGGTGATATCCCAGGGGCATAAGCCTATTATGGGTTGATCCCTATTTATGTGTTTATGGGTGGTATCCCAGGGGCATAAGCCTATCATGGGTCGATCCCAGTTGATATGTACTAGAGGAAGCCTAATGGTCACAGTACAGTATAGTAATGATTACAAAGATGATAGGAACGAAGGTAAAGTGATTGAATAAATACAATGTACAGGTTGTCACAAGTTCTAATAAGTGTGGTCCACTCCTATTACGATTTATTCACTTATTTATGATTTCTATTGAGCTCATATATCATATGTGATTATCTACAGCTTTACATACTCAGTACATATTTTGTACTGACGTCCCCCATGAGGGACTTGCATTTCATGCTGCAGGCACAGGTACCTCAGCTTATACACAGTACAAGTAGGAGCCAGGATATCCAACTGCTTTTGGTGAGCTCCAGTTTGCTTTGAGGCTTTCCGTGTCATATCCAGTCACTTTTGGTATTGTATAGAAGTTAATTATATGGCGGGGTATGACCCGACCTTAGTTAAACTCTGTGTATTGTCTAGAGGCTTTGTAGACCTAATGTACAGTCAAGGTGGTGTTTTATTAATAGATGTGATGGCTCCAATAGCCAAGTATTGTATTTACATATATATGTGTGCTCGAGCTTATATAGGTGATTATTTCCTTTTGTATGCGACATGATGCTCTCTGAATTTTGGGTTGTCATAGAGGTATGCATCTGAAGTATAAGGTTATGAGCTGGTTCTCTCAGGCCTCCTCGGTTATGGGTATCATTCTGCCCCAATAGTATTTGAGGCGTGACAAAAGTGGTATTAGAGAAGTTCGTCCTAGTGAGTCTACAAAGTCGTGTCTACGTAGAGTCTTGTTTATCGGTATGTTGTGCTCTGCATCTATAAAGAGGAGGCTATGGACATTTAGGAATTGTTTCTTTTCTTCATGTCTTAGATCGTGCAATAAAGCCTATATTGTATATGAAGTCATAGTTGACCACTGAATCCATTTGTTTCTCTTACTATTGTTATGATGCCAGTTACCAGAAGCAAGAATACCGGTAAGTAAGTAGATGTGGCTGTCGGAGAGGGGAATAGTAAGTCACCACTATACTAGCTAATCAAAGTGAGGCTCCAGCTGAGCATGCATCAGAAACTTCTTTCACTCCAGAAGAAATAAGGGGGAGGAGAACTATATCCCCAGATCCACCTATTAATACTGCTAAGCAAGATCTTAGAAATGTAGTACAACTTTTGACTCATATAATTACTGGGCAAGCTCAAGGGCAAGCCATTCCTACCACGGGTCCTAGTGGTATAGATAGGGTGGCTAGCTTTCGAACATAGTATTTTCTTAAGATGAATCCTCCCACTTTTACTGGTTCAGATCTTAACGAAGACCCACAGGACTTTCTTGATCAAATTCAAAGGGCCTTAGATGTTATGCATGTAACGGGTAGAGAGACAGTAGAGTTACCGGCGTATAGATTTAAAGGGGAGGATATATATTGGTACGAGGACTGGAAAGGATATAGGGGTATTGATGCACCCCCAACTACTTGGAAAGAGTTCAAAGAGGCATTTATTGATAATTATCTTCCATTCAAGATTCGTCAGGCCCGTGCAGATCAGTTTTTAAATCTTCTTCAGGGGAATATGAGCGTGAGAGAGTATAGTCTTAATTCCTTGTCGAGATATGCTCCTAATATTGTAACTACTATGGATGATAGAGTTCATCAATATGTGGATAGGCTGGATCCATATCTTGTTAAATATTATACTATTGCCTCTTTGAACAAAGATATAGACATAGCGAGGATCCAAGCTTTTGCAAAGAAAATGAAAGATCAGAGGCAGAGGAGAAGAACATAGGAATTAGAAAGAGGATATTCCAAGAGGGCCAGATCTACAAGGCAGTTCATGGAATACCAAGGAGGGTTCAGACCACAGTTTTCTGCTAGACCACCTAGGACATTATCTTCTTATTCTGCAGCTAGTGCCCCACCAAATTTCCAAGGGTCCAGAGGAAATCAATTTGGGAACAGAAGTGAGAGTCAGAGTTCGCGGATAGTGGGGTACCAAGGGCAAAGGAATATGAGCCAATCGAGACCTCCTCAAGAGCCATGCAATAAATATGAAAGGTATTATTTAGGCGCATGTCGGATGGGGACCAATGTTTGCTTTTGGTGTGGTATGTCTGGGCATATGATGAGAGAATGCCCACAAAGGGGTATAGGGGGTATGGCATGACCTACGGGATCATTTGTTGCATCATCATCATCGATGCATTATTCAGGAAGGGGTACATAACCAATGGGTCATGTTAGAGGTGATAGAGGAGTCACAAGTTCTAGCAGGGCTTAAAATTATACATATGATCTAGCGGATAGACAGAATTTAGAGGCTTCCCCAGATGTGGTTACGGGTACATTATCTATCTTTTCATTTGATGTATATGCGTTAATTGATCCCGGTTCTACATTATCTTATGTTAATCCATTGGTTGCTGGAAAGTTCAAAAGAATACCCGAACTGTTAGTTAAGCCATTTGAAGTGTCTACACTGGTTAGGGAATCTATTATAGCTAGAAGGGTTTACCAAAACTGCATAGTAACTATTTGTGGTCGTGATAAGATGGATGATCTTGTGGAGTTAGAAATGATAGATTTTGATATTATAATGGGTATGGACTGGTTGGCATCTTGTTATGCCATAATTGATTGCTGCACGAAAAAAGTATATTTCCATTTTCCAAATGAATCAGTCCTTGAATGGAAAGGTGAAATTGGTGAGCCAAGAGGTAGATTTATTTTTAATTTTAAGGCAAGAAGAATGATTTCCAAGGGATACATATATCATTTAGTTAGAGTAAGGGATACAGAAGTGGAGCCACCAACTCTTCACGCTGTTTTGGTGGTAAATGAATTTTCTGATGTATTTCCTAAAGATCCTCCAGGTTTGCCCCCTGAATGAGAAGTAGAGTTTGGTATTGATGTTATAACAGGTACCCAACCAATCTACATTCCTTCGTATAGAATGGACCTAGCAGAATTACGAGAATTGAAAGAGCAATTGAAAGATTTGCTAGAGAAGGGATTCATAAGGCCTAGTATGTCCCCCTGGGGAGCACCAGTGTTGTTTGTGCGCAAAAAGGATGGCTCGCTGAGGATGTGTATTGATTATCGACAATTGAATAAGGTGACTATTAAGAATAAATATCCTCTCCCAAGAATTGATAATTTATCTGATCAGTTATAGGGTGCCAAGTGCTTTTCTAAGATTGATTTGAGGTCAGGTTACCACCAAGTGAGGGTCAAAGAGAAGGATATACCCAAGACAGCTTTCCGAACATGGTATGGTCATTATGAGTTTCTAGTTATGTCATTTGGGTTAAAAAAAAGCACCCACAACTTTTATGGATTTGATGAATAGGGTGTTTAAGCCATTCCTGGATGTATTTGTGATAGTTTTTGTAGATGATATTCTAGTTTATTCTAGATCAGAAGAGGACCATGCCAATCACTTACGACAGGCATTGCAGACTCTTCGTGATTGTAATCTTTATGGAAAGTTCTCTAAATGTGAGTTTTGGTTAAAGTAGGTGGCATGTTTTGGTTATATTGTATCTAGTGAAGGGATAAAGGTTGATGCTCAAAAGATAGAAGCTGTGAAGAACTAGCCAAGGCCCACAATGCCTCTAGAGATTCGCAGTTTTCTTGGGTTGGCCGGTTATTATAGAAGGTTTGTTGAAGGATTTTCTTCTATTTCAGCACCCTTAACCAAGCTAACCCATAAAGCATCCAAATTTCAATAGAATGATGCCTGTGAGAAGAGTTTTCAAGATTTAAAGAACAAGTTGATTTCTACACCCGTGTTGGTACTTCCAAAAGGCACCGAAGGGTATACAGTGGATTGTGATGCTTTCAAAATTGGTTTAGTATGTGTATTAATGAAGCATGGTAAGGTAATAGCATATGCTTCTAGATAATTGCGGCCACATCAGAAAAATTATCCTACACACGATCTTGAGCTGGCAACAGTTATTTTTGCTTTAAAGATATGGCGCCACTACTTATATGGGGTTCATGTTGATATATATACTAACCATAAGAGCTTGCAATATATTTTTAATCAGAAGGATCTAAATTTAAGGTAGCGGAGATGGCTTAAACTATTAATGGACTACGATGTTGATATCTTGTACCATCCAGGGAAAGAAAATATGGTAACTGATGCGTTAAGTCATAAGGCTATGATGGCACCTATAAAAAGGCAATGGATGATTAAAGATCTTCACCAGTTAGCTAGTTTGGGAGTTCGCCTTCTTGAAACTTCGGATAAAGAGCTTATCGTACATAATGCTGTGGAATCTTCATTAGTAGCGAAAGTGAAAGAGATGCAATATGCAGATCCTATTTTATTACAGCTTAAGGAGAACGTTCAGAGTGGTGCGACCAAGGCATTTGAGCTTATGTGTGAAGGAGTACTTCAATGCCAAAACCGATTGTGTGTGCCAGATGTAGACGGGCTAAGAAAGACGATTATGACAGAGGCACATTGTTCAAGGTATTCCATTCATCCAGGATCAGCGAAAATGTATCAAGATTTGAAAGATATATATTGGTGGAATGACATGAAGAAGAGCATTGCAGAATTTGTAGTTGAATGTCCAAATTGTCAAAGAGTTAAAGTTGAGCACCAAAAACCCGGAGGTTATATGCAATGCATTGACCTTCCAAGCTGGAAGTGGGACATGATCAACATGAATTTCGTTATTGGTTTGCCTCGTACATCCCAAAAGTTTGATTCTATATGGGTGATTGTTGATAGGATTACCAAATCCGCACATTTTCTACTACTTAGGACTACTTACATAGTTGAAGAGTATGCGAATATGTACATTAAAGAGATAGTCCGATTACATAGAGTACCAATCTCTATTATATCAAATCGGGGAACCCAATTTACCGCAAACTTTTGGAATTCTTTTCAGAGGTGTTTGGGAACACAAGTGAAGTTGAGTACAACTTTTCACCCTCAAAAAGATGGACAAGTAGAACATACCATCCAAACACTTAAAGATATGCTACGAGCTCGTGTAATAGATTTTAAGGGCAACTGGGATGATCATTTACCTCTTATTGAGTTTTCCTACAATAATAGCTATCATTCAAGTATCAAAATGGCACCATATGAAACTTTATATGGAAGGAAGTGTAGATCACCAATAGGATGGTTAGAAGTGGGTGAAACTCTTTTGTTTGGACCGAATCTTGTTTATCAAGCCATAGAGAAGGTTAAAGTAATTCAGCAACGACTGAAAATAGCCCAAAGTCGACACAAGTCATATGCGGATAGTAGAAGGAGAGGGCTAGAGTTTTCTATAGGTGATTGGGTATTTTTGAAGGTATCACCAATGAAAGAGGTAATTGATAACGCTCAAACTACAGCTCTCGTAAGAGTGTATGCGATCGTTGACAAATATAGAACCCAACTGGGTTGGGTGTCGAATCCCACAGGGAATACTTGGTCACTAAGTAAGCAATGATTATTAGACTTTTGATGAAAGTTATGCGAATAAAGGGGGGATTTTGTGCGAGTAAATAACGTAAACAAAATAGTAGAGTAACAACGGAAAATAGAAGAGTAAATCGGAGTACTTGGTAGGTTTTAATCAATGAGAATTGAGAGTTAGGGTTATGTCCACCTTATGAGTTATATGTATCTATTGACTATGAGTTATGCAGAATTCAGACATGCATGCGCTTATAGAGAATCGTATTCTATGGTAAATCCAGGCATCTTTCGACCATCAAGGATTATTTCACTTTAACTCTTTCGAGCTTAAAGCGTATCTAATGGTACAGATTCTCCAAGAGGTTAATCCAGTTACGACACTAACTTTTTAACAGGGGTTGGTGCCCTATTACCTTGACATTATCTCTTTTCCAGACATGTAACTTTTCTTTCGAACAAGTTAATGCTATACTGGCGTATTCTATATGTTTGCAACCACAAGAATTTAAATTAAGATGAAGAGAATAATGATATAAGAAGCATACGTGTCAAGAATTCACAAACTCATAGCAATAGATAGTATCTCATAAGACTTCCATAACCTAACAGAGAAGTTTAGCTACTCATGAATGCAACGGAAATCACAATAGACATTATCATCACACCAAAAAAAGAGTCTAACGTGAAGTGTGTTTTGGTCACTTGTGGCGTGATTTCTTTGCTTAGTAGCGTTTCTCTTGTTATGAAAATTTAAGAGTTGAATAGATGAAGAGAAGGGAAGAAGAATTAATTTAAAGAGAGTGAATTGAAAGTGTTGAATTGGAAGATGATGAATGATGGAATGAATAATAAAAAGTTTCAGCAAAATAGGGTATGTATAACACCCATATCCTATTCCTACTGAGCTACTGCATTACTTATCCTAATCCTACTAGGTTACTGCATCATTATCCTAATCCTAATAAGTTACTGCTGATCCCCACAGTCTTTGGAAATGTTGTTTTTGCCCGGAACAGGTTTTCCATGCATCACTTTTAGTCCCTAGGCGTCCAAGCTCTGCTTTCCTTCTTTCGTGAAGCTTCCTTTGGCGTCAAGTTATCCATAAAATGCTGAAAGCTTTATCATTTATACCTGAAAACTTGCTAATCATGTTTGTTAGCTCACTTACGGGAAAAAGGACTAAAAGTGCATGAATTATATATTTTGTCCTCAAAACTTAACCAAAAATATGGGTAAATAATGGTGTTTAGGCGTGTAAATACGCCTAACATCAGTAATGAGATTTGGACAAGTTGCATATGAATTAGAGCTACCCCAAGAGCTCTCATCAGTACATCCGGTATTTTATATGTCAATGCTTCGAAAGTGCATCGGAGATCCATCACATATCACTTCTAATGAGGATGTCCAAGTTACGGATGATCTTACATATGAGGAAGTGCCTATTGCTATTATAGATCGCCAAGTTAAGAAGATGAGAGATAAAGAGATAGCATTTATGAAAGTACATTGAAGAAATCATCAAAAGGAAGAGATTACATGGGAAGCTGAGGAAGCAATGAAATCTAAGTACCCTCATTTGTTCAAAGATGAAGAGGAAGTTCAAGAAACGGAGTTAGAACATTAATAAGTAAGTTTTTTTTTTATATATGCATAGTATTTATGTGATGATGTAAATATTAATGATGGACTTGAACTTGTTTCGGTTGAATAACTACACTTACATTTGACGACGAATGTCCTAAAGTGGGGAAGGATGTAATACCCCATATTCAAGTACGTGTATTGGTCTTATTTATATGAAATTAATTTTTTATTTTATTTATACCGAAATTTTCCCGTCGATGGTTCCATGCGAAGATTATTGAATAATATTTCCAATGATATAAAGATTTCAAAAAATGGATAGATTTCGGATATAATCGAGCAGTTCAAAACTATAATATGGTGGCCGGGATGTTTGGGGATAGTAAATGTGCAGGAAAATTTCCTGCACACAAACTACTGAGGCCAGTCGAATTTTTTAGTCAACTTCAAATGATCATAACTCCTTTAATATAATGAACTGGGAGAGCTTCAACCTATGAAAATAAAGATCTTTGAGTCTTATTTCAAATGCAATTGGTTTCATCCAAATCCAACGTCTGAGTAATGAGTTATACTCGTTTACTTCAGCCTATCAAAATAGATTTTTAGGGTCAACTTCAAACGACCATAACTCCTTGTACAGGACGAACTGGGTGGCCTATTTTATATGAAATGAAAGCCCTTTGAATTATCCTTTCAACGATACTAATTTCACCTAAATCTTATATCAGAGAAAAGAGTTATGGTCCATCTACTTTAGCTTATTAAAACAGTCCACCAAAGAACAAATTTGACATTGTTTAAATTTTAAAGGCATTTTGGTCATTTTCTATTATATTATGGACGGGAATATGTGTATATATACATGTATATATGTTCAAAAACTTATTTTTATTATCAATCATTGAGAAAGAACAAACCCTAGCCAAATTTGACCTTTAAATTACTTTTGATTCAACCGTAGAAATTCCAAAGTAATCCGGTAATTGTGTTTGTCATCTCTAGAGCTTCGAATGACACCTATTATTTGTGCAAACGGGATTGCAAAATCAAGAGGTGAATTCTAAGGTATGAATATTGTTTGCCTTTGTTCTTTTCCATATGTATATGTGCGATAAAGGATTATATGTATTGGTTGTTATTGAAAGGTGATGGAAATAGGGTTATGGACTATTTTGCATGGTTTGGCTATATTGAATTATGGAAGGTGGATATAGTAATTGAGTTATGGAAGGTGGATATGGTGATATACTATTGAATTAATGATTATTTATGTCTATGGCTCAATTTGGTTTAATGGATTGGTTGGAAGGATAAATGAATCCAAACTTGATATTGGAGGATGTTGTATGAATATGCATGGCATGTGAATGTAATTGGAGTATAAGAGGGTTAAAGTGACACACTTTATGGTGTAATTAAGGCTTACTACTTAACCACTAGTATGGTGAATTCAAATAATTGAATTGTGATGTTTGGTTGCTAATATTAGATTGCTATATATGTTCATTGTAGATAAGTAATCTGAAAAGGCGAGAAGTCCATTTGAGACTAGTATTGAAGGTTGACAGTCAGGTATGTAAAGCATACTCTATACCATATCTTTGGCATGAAAGTGAATAATTGTTCTATTAAGAAAGTTTCCAAAGTTATTCAATAACATGTGATCCATAATGGTTTTGTATGATGTCCTACGTTACCAATGAACTTGTTTCCACCCAACAAGATGTCAACACATTCCAATACTTACTTTTCTTCCAAATCTTACATGTTTATTGCACTAATGAATGTCAGAAGGTATCCGGTTACTCAAATAAGATCCATGTGCTATTAATGACTCCAAAACGTTTCATTGATATACTAATAAGTTTCTACTTCATTGTTATGGCATTGATGACTCCAAAACACTTCATTGATGTGACAATGAGTTGTTAATTCATTGTTATTACATTGATGGTCTATATGTATCTTATTGATGTATCATTATTTCAAAGTATCAAAAATGCGGTGGCGACCGAAATAACAATCTCAAAGATTAATTGAACTAAGTGATGGAAGTTCTCTCTTATCGGGTGGTATCCCAGGGGAATAAGCCTATTATGGGTCGATCCCTATTTATATGTTTATGGGTGGTATCCTAGGGGCAGAAGCCTATCATGGGTCGATCCCAGTTGATATGTACTGGAGGAAGCCTAATGGTCACAGTATAGTACAGTAATGATTACAAGGATAATAAGAATGAAGGTAAAGTGATTGAATAAATACAATGTATAGGTTTTCACAAGTTCTAATAAGTGTGATCCACTCCTATTATGATTTATTCACTTGTTTCGGATTTCTATGAGCTCCTATATCATATGTGATTATCTACAGCTTTACATACTCAGTATATATTTTGTACTGACGTCCCCCACGGGGGACCTGCATTTCATGCTGCAGGCATAGGTACCTCAGCTCATACACCGCACAAGTAGGAGCCAGGATATCCAACTGCTTTTGGTAAGCTCCAGTTTACTTCGGGGCTTTCCGTGTAATATCCAGTCACTCTTGGTATTGTATAGAAGTTAGTTATATGGCGGGGTGTGTCCTGACCTTAGTTAAACTCTGTGTATTGTCTAGAGGCTTTGTAGACCTAATGTACAGTCAAGGTGGTGTTTTGTTAATAGACGTGATGGATCCAACGGCTAAGTATTGTATATACATATATATGTGTGCTTAAGCTTATACAGGTGATTATTTCCTTTTATATACGACATGATGCTGCTCAAATTTTGGGTTGTCATAGAGGTATGCATGGGAAGTATAAGGTTATGAGCTGGTTCTTCTGGGCCTCCTCGGTTACGGGTGCCAGTCCGCCCCAATAGGATTTGAGTCGTGACACTCTGTTCCTTTACTTTTGCACCTGTGACTAGACACAAAAAGTCCTCTAGCAAGTTGAATTGTTTTGAAGTAGTTTTTCATGAATAAGTTATGCTTACTTGTTCAAGGGCCTCTTGTCAATCATCAAAATTTCACAAGTCCTAAGAAATTCCCTCTTCTTGATAATACAACAAACTCAGGCTCATGGGATTCTATTTTGATGTCAACATCTTGGCCTGTGAACGCTAAATCATGGAACACTTAAATGAAAACTCATGCTCTTGTGCATTTCATTTTAATAATAATATCTTGACCTGTGAAAACTAAACCATGGAATACTTGAATATGCCAGATTAGTTTACTAGGTTATAAAATCTGCACAACCCTTATCTTCCTCCTTTTAGCATCATCGAAAGTTGTTTCAACCATACAAATGTCAAAGAATTATTAACTTTTGCATGATGGAACAGGTAATGGAAACATGTTTCATGTACCTAGTTCATGACTTTATCAATCATCAAATCTATCAATCCATTAAGAACTCTTGCTTGACAAGGACTCTTATTTTTTTTATCCTTGAGCCTGCATATTTGTGGACTCCTTATATGGATCTGGTTTGTCCAAATCTGTAAGAACTCTTTCATAACAAGGACTCCCATCTTGCTTGTACCTTGAGTCCATACATTTTTGGCCTCCTATCTTGAATATGCTTTGTGCAGACTAAGGCTGGCAATGGAAGCGAAAAATTTTGTTCTGGTCCACCAACTCCGGTTCTGGTATATTTTTCATTCCAGTAAGCAACAATTTCGGTTGGGTTTGGTATACCGGTACTCAATGGTCCGGATAACATTACGGGTGTGGAACGTCGAAAAAATCCGATATTTACGATTCCAATTAATCGATTCTGGTACCGATTGACCGAATATCGATCCGGCGAACGCGTTAATTTCTATTTTTTTAAAATTGGGATTTGGTTGGCAACGACACTTTTGTCCGTTGATTTCTAGCCGTTCCCCCCTCCTAATTACCCCACCCCGTCTCAATTACCCCACACCACCCCTTAAAATTTTTATTATAAATATTCTTTTTTTTTTGCACACAAATATTATTAATTCTCACACTGTCTCTTAATATCACATTCGCTCCAAATATTTATAATTGTTATATTAGTTAGAGTTCAAGATTCAATTATTATATTAGTTGGAGTTAAAGATTTTTTGAAGATATTATAACCTTCAATTATCATCTTTTGATTTTGACATTTGGTATACGTCTTCCTTTACGCAGACGTTCGGTATAATCGTTCCAACTTTAAGCTCTTTTTATTTTCGTTAGTATCTATAATTTTATTTTTTAGTATCTACATTTGTTTACTTACATTAATTTTGTAATTTATAATATTTGTATTGCTTGTGTTAATATTTTAATTTAAATTATGGATTTCAAAAAAAAATAGTAATGGTACAAAAAAAGGGTTGGCAAGATTTTTCATAGAAATTAAAAAAGTAAGGCTAGTACTAGTTCATTACCTCCTACATTTAATAAAACTTGTTTATCACAATCTAATGGTTTCGATGCTGGTATCGGTATGGAATTAGATAATGAGATCCTAAGTAGGCGTTATAATAATTTTGAGGAAGACTCACCGGAGGAAGATGATATAGGTGATACCCCTACCCCTACTAGTCCGGTTACGAAATTACCGAAACACGGTGAAGAACTTCCCCATTTACCGAAATTTACTAGGGCCAAAGGTACCAAACGTACTAAAAGGTCTTTAGTTTGGAAATTTATGGAGCATGATAGGGTAAAAGGTATTGCTACTTGCAATAAATGCAAGAATATTTTTAAACATTGACCGGGGAAAAAATGGCCGGACAGAGTTGCTAACTACGCATTTGATGAGATGTAATAAAGAATTTATTCGTCTAAAATATGAGGCTAAGGCAAAAAAAGATGGTACAACATTTGTACATGAATCTGTAGGAGGTAATATGGTTCAAACGCGTTTAGACATGTTTAACCCGGCTGAAGCAAGTTCATCATCGACATATAGTGAAGATGTAGATAGAGAAGAACTAACGAAAATGGTTGTTGTTATAGGTTTGACTTATAGTTTTCCTTCGCGTCCCAATTTTATTCATTATATTCAACGAGTATATAACCCTCTTTTAAAGGTTTTTCACGAAATACAATTAAAAATGATATTTTTAAATTTCAAGCTGAACATTGTCATTTTCTTCGTTGCTTATTTGATAAATTTGATGGTAGAATATCTGTTACTTCTGATATGGGTACTAGTGTTTTCGCTACTAATTATTTCTCTCATGGCTCATTGGATTGATCACGATTGGAACATACAAAAAAAATTATTGCTTATAAATATGTTGACGAGTCGGTATGTATATAGCTAGTAAAATAACGGAGAGTATGAAATATTTTAGATTTATTGATAAACCTATGGCATGCACATTAGATAATGCTTCTAATAATTTGAAAGTTATTGACGAGTTAAAAACTAGATTATGTTTAATGGATGAAGATTATTTTAATGTTAGATATTCTGCACATATTTTAAATTTGATAGTACATGATGGTATTCATTTGTTTGGAAATGGTTGTCTTAAAGTGCGAATTGCTTGTAGTTATATGTTTAAAAATAAAAGAAAGGGTGCAATGGATAATTTTAAACGTAACTCTAAACAATGTGACCTTCCATATAGAAAAGTTCCAAAAGAAATTCCTACTAGATGGAATTCTTTGTTTCAAATGTTTGAAGTTGCTGTTATATATCGTAAACCTATACAATTCATTATAATTCTTATAATGAGGATGTTAATTTAATGATAGACGAAGATGGTTGGACTAAAGTAGAACTCTGTAAATTTTTGAAAACTTTTTATCAAGCTACAAACACAGTATCTGCTCAATATACTCCAACTATTTCTTCTGTTTTAGTAACTATTACTGCTATTTCTAAAGTACTTACTGAATATAAGAAAATATGTCCTAACAAAAAGGCAATTGAAGCTATGATTGAAAAATTTTAAAAATATTATTTTTCTATTCCACAAATTCTTTTAACAACTAATTTATTAAACCCATTTTATAAAGAACATGGTACAGTGATGTTGGTTAGAAAATTATACAACAATTTAGAAATTGGACGTCATGAAAAACCATCAGTTGAAACTTGTTGTGCTAGCATAATATCTACAATTAGGAGTTTATGTAACTTGTATCAAGTTATGGAACAAAAGATTGGGTCGATCGAACCTCCTACTTCTAGACGTAGATATGAGGATTTAGATGACAAGATAGCCGAAGAACTTGGTCTTCAATGTTGTAAGAGTAATGATTTTGATTCGTATATTTCGCAGGATTGGGAAAATATTAGAGATTAAAAAACAACTTTTATCATGATGGGCGGCCCGTATCAGACAATTTTCAAAACTTTCAAGGATGGTTCGAGATTTTCTATCAACTCAAACTTCTTCAGTTGCTTCGAAGCAAGTTTTCAGCGCAAGAAGATTTATAATAGGAGATCATCGGTATTCGTTAGCAAGGGATAGTTTGGAGATTTCGGTATTATTTAGAGATTAGATAAATGCCGAGCGAAGAAATTTTGGGCTCCCCAAATTACCACCCCATATTGAAGACGAAATAGATGAATTTTTTGAGAAAAATAGTGATGATAGAATGGAAGCAATGGAGGAACAAGGAAATAGACCGATTCCAGAAGATTTATCTGCCGAAGAAATAGAAAAATTACACCTAAAAAATTATAGACAATTTAGATATTAATAAGATTCTACAATAGAGATCTAATTCAAACCGAACCTTTCCTGGAAGGTGGCTGCGTATATTAGATTTTCATTTAATATCTTTGTAATAAATGTACAACGTACGAAATTTGAATAAATATAACGGCTATTTGCCTAGTTTTGTTTTAAAATTTGTCTTTTGTTCGATGTAATAATTTTGTTTGTTAGCAAATTTTTTAACTTCTGAAACTTATTAAAAATATTATATTAACTTAAACTTATATTTTGTATGTTAAAATTTAAACTTTTTAAGATATATTAATAAATTATATAAGTTATTATATATATATATATATAACTTATATCTTAATGCCATTAAGTTAAGATATAGATAATTTAAATTAAAATTGTAAAACAAAAATTGTATTACTGTACACTATGTCATCTCTTTCGGTAATTTCGGTGTCGCTCCGGTCCACACCGGTAGCAAGCGGACCGGTCCAAACAATGAAAAAATTTCTGTAAGACCGATTCCAGTAGCAAAAACGATAAGGAAGTTCCGGTATCAATTTCAGCATCGGTTAAACCGGTCCGACATTCCGGTTCCAGTTCGTTGCCAGCCCTTGTGCAAACTTCATGGTCTTTTCTTCTTGAGACTTTCTTTATTTCAAAAAGTCCTTATACAAGTTAAGACTCTGGATGCAGGAAAGTATTGATCAACCTGTTTCATGTACATGTTCCAATGCTTTGTCAATCATCAATATATATATATATATATATATGCCCAATAATTCTGAATCTGGGGAAAATTTCAAAGCAATTTCAATATGTCAAAGACCATACTTGTGTATGTAAAACGGTGGTAGAAGGATTTTGGCTCTTGGATCACCTAGGAGAAGCCGAATTAGTTCATTGAAAGTTTCTCCTTGAGCTCAAAAAAGTCTCGATCATCGGCTTAGATTCCTTTCAAACTAACAAATTAAGACAAAATCACAACAATCATTGAATGGGTAGAAGTCTTAGCATATTCATGTCAATACTAAATGGATCAAACGGTCATGACTCTAGCTTAATAGTTACTAACATACAACTCCAAATAAGAACACATGTTCTTTTTATTTTAATAAAAAATCTAGAGCCGATCAATATATGCACCTTCGATCAGCAAGGAACTCAACAAACTCTTACATTTTTCTTAAACACAAAATTTATAAATATACAAGATCATTGCCAAGTTTCTATACAACTAACGAAAAACAGAGAAAATGATGCATTGAAATTTGATAAATGCATGATCTTCTAAAGCTAAAGAGATACAAAAAGAAAGATATATTAAGACTTATGATGATTAGGTTTACATGACTCTATCCAGAGAACAAGCAACAAACAAGAAAAGCAAGCAGATGACAGTTCCAAATTCAAACTACACGAAATTTAAGCTTAAGAGGAAAGAAATAAAACAAAGGCGAGAAATATTTTTTTTACTAATTATGAATAAAAGAGGACAAATCCGCTAGATGAGAGGTGAATCTAAGGAAAATAAGGGATTAACTAATTCATGCTTTAAATTTCTAAACACCACTATAGCAATAATATGACCAAAAGCAGCCAATTCGCTAACATACTTAAATCAAAATGCAACAACACTAATTATAACTTTGATAGTTTGAAAAAATATGAAAGTGAGAAATATAATCCTAGTATGGTTGAATATTGACTACACATTATCTTATGTCAATAACAAGTAAATGAAGTGCTGAATTTAAAGAAATAAAGGAGAAAAGTGAAAAAACAAATTCACCTTGAATGCACAAAACTTAAACAAAAAAGAAAGCAACATACCATTTTCTTTTTTTTATTCAAGATTTTACTAAAATCAAACACAAAATCGAACGCATATTAAGGTCTAGATATAAAGTGAATGGGAATTACCTTTTAGAGCAGCGGACTAAGACGAGAAGTTATTCGGAATTAGTTTTCACACACTTGACTCCTCTTCGAATAAATTTCTTTTTTTGATTTTCTTTTGATTTGAGATTAATTAAGAAATAGGAACTATGATACTTTTTTGGTTAAGCAATAGGAAATTAACACTTCAAAAACCTCTCAAATTCTCTACCACTTAACCTCTGCCTCAACGGGCAAATGTAACCCTCACTTCATAGGTTGAGTTTGTTGTAACAGCTCCTTTAAGAAGCTTCCAACAGATTCCAAATTTGAAACATTAAAAGGATGGGTCACGGAGAAAAGATTAAAAATAGAGAAAGTTGACAACGGAGATAAGGGTTATCCTATTTTTTAGATTAATTGGAAAGATGCATAAAATTTGAATGGCAAAGACAAATTTGGTGGTACGAACCTAATTTGTAGGTCTACAGTTTTTTATTTCTCCCAGGCTAACGGTGGAGATGAAGGGACTTTTTCAACCTTGAAATCACGCCGAGATAAGCCATTTGAACTCAAAATCAGGCGAATTTCTCCCGAGTAGATGGGGCGATGACAGAGGTTTGTTGGAGTTTCTATGGGTGTTTTAGATGATGAAGGAGAAGGCGATCCAGTGTTAGGGGTGTTTAGTGTAAATTTAGGTTAATTGTGGTGTCTAATTGGGTTTAGATTCAAAACTGTTAAAAGCCATCCCCTGCTAATTTATTGGTTGAAAAATAAGTTGAATTGGTCCAAGTTAGCAAACAAATTAGTTTTGTAGGAAAAATCAAATCCTCCTCAATCACTTTCCACTAAATTAATTTAACAATGCTTATCCTAATTAATTTTCTAAACACATACCTATAAAATAGGATGGTGTGATAATATATCAAAATATATTTAGAGTTTGAAATAGAAGCTAATACATCAATTTAAAATTTTATAAGAACAATAGTGAAAGAAATAAACTATTCATAATAATGTTTTTGAGTAAATTTATAAGGTACGATACTAGTTGTTACTCTATACATATGAAAAGTCGAACTAAAGGCAATAATATTTTTGAAAGTGTTATAAGTGCCAAATTATATATAAAAAAGATATTTTGACCAAGTATTTTGGACTTAAAAGCAAAGGAAAATAAATTTTAGAAAAAAAAGAGAGTGAAAATTGAGTGTCAACAATCTGAAGCTACATGTTGGTGGAGATGGACATAACTAAACCCCTCCCGTAATTGGTGAAGTTGTTGGATGCTAATGGGAAAATGTTTGAGCATGAAATATAATATGAATGGAATCCTATATATTGCATCATTCTTACAAGTGGGACATAATTGTCATGCTGAAAAAAAATTGGGTGACAAGGAGAAACCAACTACCAAGCAAGATAAGAGAGTTGAAGCTACACAAAAAGATAAACCCCATATGGCAAAGGAAACACATTCTATACCAGCAAGATCAGGATACTACTTTGGTGGAAGAGGGATTGAAGAAAAAAGATGGACAAAAATAATTGGAAGGGCAGTAGGTAAAGTTTTTCAAAGTCAAGTATGAGGAACGTGCAATAGTAAATATGTTCAGCCCTATAGAGTTTATTTTTATACAGTTGACAATGGCGCATAATAGGTGTGGATAGGAGCATGTAAGAAAAGGTGGGGACCTGGTGAGCCTTCCGAACCCTATATCTTGATTAATGAAAATCATAGCATGGAATATACGAGGTCTAAATAAAGTCTCTAAGCAGACCAAAGTAATAAAGGTTTTAGGTAGAATAATGTAGGATTGATAGCTATCATGGAACATAAGGTTGCAAAGGAACATGTTGCTAATATCAAGAGGAAAATAACTCCAGGCTATAATGATTACCTGAACTATGATGCAAAAGTTAAGGGAAGAATATAGGTTTTGTCGGACACAAGCACTATTAACTTTCAGGTGATAACCACCACCACCAACATATACATGGAAAACTAAGCTTCTAGATCTCTAATTATTATAGGGATACTTTCTATATCTATGAATTCTATTGGATCCAAAAATAATACATTAGAAGAATCCTTTGGGTGTTCTACGTCGCACTGGTCTACAGTTTGTATACAAGACTTGATACGGTCTACATGGATGCTTTGAGTGTTATTGATGAAAGTCAACAAGGTACACAGATAATTTTAGGAAACTTTAATACTATAAAAGGATCAGAGGACAGGTTGTATGGAAATCCAGTTCAAGAGTATGAAGTTGTAGATTTTAATGATATCATGTTGGTAATAGGATTAACTAAACTTAAACATCTGGAAGGAGGTATACATGGAATAACAACATAGTCATCAAAATAGACTAGGTGTTAGAAAATAGAGATTGGATGACCCAATTCACTTGTTTAAAAGTTGTAGTTATGGATCCATGGTGCTCGAATCATTCATTTTTGTATATTGAACTTAAAAGATAACATTAAGAAAAGTCCAAGACTTTTCGGGTTCTCTAACTATTTGGCTGGCCACCCTAAATTTTTAAACTTATCCAAAGATGTTAGATGCAACAAGGTCACAGAAAATAAATGTATGCTATATGGGGGAAATCAAGGGTAGTCTAACAGTAATGTCAGAGACTTCTCCAAAGTGGAAGAAGATGATGTAAACTATAAAAAGAAGTTGGAGGAGATTCGACATCAAATGAAAGATCTAACCAACGATGCTTAATTATTTGAAAGGGAGAGAGAGGCAAGATCAAAACTGGAGAACTGAGCTTCAATTAAGGACATACTACAATAAAAATCAAGGGTCAAGTGGCCTATTTACATGCTTGTATGAAAGAACGATGTGCCCAAACCACATTAGTACACTCACAACATTGGTTGGAACTCTAGTACACATAGAATATGATATTAAGGTTGAAATTGCTCTATTTTATAAGTAGATGCTTGGATTTAGAATTCACTATATACTTGTAATAAAAGAAGAGGCAATTCAATATGGTTATTTATTTTAAAGGGACCAACAGTTTATGCTCATCAGAACAAACTTAAAAAAAAAATAAGAATAACATTAAATGGTATAGATGACTAAAAATCCCTAGGGTGTGATAGGTACAATACTCTATTCCATCAGGAGAGTTGGTGACACGGCCTGAACCAGGGCCTTATTGCAATAGGAAACTCAAGACCAACAAGGATCGAAGATCGCCCCGCTACCCAATCCAACTAACCAACATATACCCTGAGTCAGATAAATTCCAGACATATAACAAGATTGAGAGATCAATCAATGCAAAGACTTTAGGATAGGTCTAAGACCATTACCAACCCAAACAAGTCTAACCATTTAATGCTCAACCTATAACCATAACGAAACCAAGTCTATATCTATACCATAACAAAATGGAACGATCATAAATCAAATACAGTCATGTGGTATCAGCCTCAATACCAATACCAATGCCAAGGCTGATAGCACTATTGACACCACCCATACCAACCCTCATTTGGAACTTGTAATCTATCGCTCAAATAATCAATGTAAGTGGCAACAAAAATACCACAATCCTGGCGTTTGTAAAAATGAAATAATCCATATCTTGAAATTAATGTAAGAGTTGTACAATTTATGAAATGAAACTAAATCATGATACTTACAGGCTACCAATGGATTGTTGAGCAATTCCTTCAGCATATTCTACATCAAATGGATTACCCATTTTATCTTGGTATGCTTCACTCGTCGACCAATCAGTACAAATTTTTTGGTCCAAAAAGTCACTTATATCAAGGTAAGTAGGTAATATTTTGACCAGCTTTTGTATCTCAGATGGCGACCCAAAATATCTCTTTCATGATATCAAGTCATAAACTTAGATGCACCTCTCTTTAAGAACAACGAAAGCCAACACCCAATGGGACTCATTACTACAATTGATTGGGATGTACTCATTTTCGGACTGTTGTTGACAAATATCATAGGCCTTATTGATGTAGACTTTGAACAAACCATTGTCTGTCATGTATCTATATTATTGTTGTATTTGCAACTTGTCCTTCTTTTAGAGGTGGTAAAAAATAATATTGATGTGTTGTACATTTCAGATTATGTAAAAGTAAAATTAATAAAGAGATACAATTAAATATAGTGTTAATAGTAATATATATATATGTATATATATATATATATATATTTAAACCTCATAATTTCGGAAAGTTTGGGGATGTGACATCAAATAAAATCAATTTTTCATTTCGGGATGTGCAACAATAAAGTTGAATATATCCAATTGGTTCACTTTCTAGTGTTTGTCTTTTCTACATGATTTATATGTGTTAATGTTGTGTTTTTACAATGAGAATTGTATAAATCAATATTTTTTAAAAATGAATTATGTACCCATTTGCATGACGCTTCTTCAACAGCCCATCAACAATCCATTTTGGATAGTAATTGATCAACTTTGTTAGATCTTTGAAAGCCTCATCTGAGATGTCAAACCCTTCAAACGAATAATTCTTCCATTCTTCCAGACTGACAGACTTCACTTTTTCTTCCTCTTTGGAAGTAGTTGATGGAATATCAACTGTGGTATATTGTTCAGCAGTATCTTCTACTGTGGAATCCACCTGGAAAGCCAGAATTGTCAATGCTAATCACAGAGATACAAAAAATAAAAAAGATAACTCATCAATTAGAAGAAATCAAATAGGTCTTCCTACTATTTTAACTTGTACCAACAGATGACCTATCTATTGCAACATATAGGTCATCTGTTGGGAGGAACTAAAACACGAAAAAGACCTAATTTACAATTTACAACAAATGAATCATCTGTTGGAACAAACTAAAATAGTAGGAAAGTCTTGATTTAATTTGTCCCAACAGATTACCTATCTATTGTAATAGTTGGGTCATTTATTGGGACAAATTAAGACAGTCGGTAACCTGTTTGATTTTCTCCAATAGATGAGACATATGTTGCAACAAATAATGCATTAGACACAACAGGTTAGTCATCTATTGCAATAAATGTCCATATTTGTTTGATAATTTTCAACAGATATGTAGTTTATTTGTTTATTGGAACAGATGATAAATATTCACCTTTTTCAGCTCATGTTTTTCTCTTGTGGCCCTTATACATTGCTTTATAGTGCAATACAAAGACAAAGGATTTGCAATTTCGCTTTTTGGGATGCTTGATAATGCCTTGGAAATTACTTTTATTCTCCTCTTAACCTTAACTCTAATGGAGTGGATGGATATGAACTCTTCTTTGATGGAATGATACCCCTCTTAGATGTCAATTCCTTTACAGAAGTAGTTAATGCATTAATTTCACTAATCACTCCATCATGCTCTTCCTTGCAGTTTTGACATTTGCAAACAGAACATTTGCTAGGAGGGGCAAAATCTATAAAACTAGTATGATCATAATCATAACGGTTTGTTGTTTCAAAAACTGCAAGAGGAGCATCATTAGCCCCAACAGAAGCACCACTACCACTACCACTTATAGCTCCATCACCACTAACACCATCAACAACAACAAGCTCACTCTCTAAAATTTTCTTGTGATGGTTGTTGCTCTAAACAATTCCTTTTTTATTCTATTAATGACCTTGGAGTCCGATAAGGTTTCCACAGACTGTAAAGTAAGAAAAAATGGCATCTTCAACTCTTGGTTGATCAAAATAAGGCACAGATGCACAATCTAAAATAAATCAGTACATACATTAGAATGATAATTAAATTATTTTAAAAAATTATTAATTTAATAAAAACTTAATTAGAATTAGACTTACTGCTTCCTTCGGGGGTTGAAAAGATCACAAAATTTTACTTTTTTATTAGTTTTGGTCAACAACCATCTCAGGATTCTTGGACATAAAACTTCATCCAGGTAGTTCACTTGTTATCTCAAATAAGGAATGGATTTAAATGCCCAAGCCTATAAAATAACACCAATAAGTCAAAAGCAATATTCAATAAAAAATAATGAATCACAATAAAAGTAATATTTACCATGAAAGCCTATGAAAAGTCATATAAGTTGATTGTCTTTGGCGGTAACGGAGTCAACAAATATTTGACAGTCATTTTAAAGCTTTCATAACCCCAAGGATAGTTGTTAAATGCCTCAAGTTCCTCGAAGAGATTTATTAAACCAAGTGGTATGTTTTTGTTAATGTCTCTCTCCCAAAGAATATTATGTACAAACCAAATCAAGCACAATGATTGTTTGTGATTCTTTAAAAGTATTTTACCTTTCAACTCTAAAGTCTTTTACCTTTCAAAGCTTCTATCAAGTTTTTGTTTTTGAAGCTTAGACCAACAAGGGACACCAAGTCATCACCATCACTTGACTTGCCTTTGCCTTTTTTGAATGTGCAGAGTATCTTTTTGGGTTAGAATAGGTATAAGTTGAAAAGGAGAAGGAAAATAACATTTTAGTCGAGTAACTATGGCAAACTCCTTCCAACCAAAACAAATAGGCATGCCACAATAATTTATCCATACCTCATCCATCTTATCTTTATTTTAATACATAAACCTACACTTTTGAAGATTATATACCATGGTTATTTGGAAACGAGCATTATTGTCCTCTGACAAATAAAGATAGTTTCCAAAGTAGTTATCCATGAAATAAGCATCAAATTTTTAGTCACAAAGCACTTTTCTGAAGGTGTCAAAAGATTTTCCCACGGATGACTTAACCACAAAATCACCAGCTAAATATGTAGCACCATCATATTGCATTTTTATATGATAACTATAAATGCTGAAGGTTTTGTCCAATTTTTAGTGGAAGGGCTATTAGTATTTGGATCATCTCTTTTGAAACATTCCTCATACCCATTGATGAGCGGTGATCTTACCACTCATTCTTACACAACAATCATATACATTTTCTTGGTTTGAAGAAATTAATGAGACATATTTGTGCGTAAACTCACTAATATCCAATCTTTGCAGGTATAGAGTTGAAAAGCTAGAAAGATATGGATTGAAGCTTAAAATGAGTAAAAAGTGAGCAGAAAAGTACAGTTGAAGACTTGGAGAAGGAACTAGCCTCAGGTACTGCAGTTGCGACAGTCAAGTAGAGGTCAATCAACTACGATCACAGAAGTTAGTTGCGGTCAGACTAGCACGACTGCGGCCTAGAAGAATAAAGCAGCCCAAGGACAAAACTTGAAATGCACGCGGCTATTCCCAATTTGACAAAAGACTCAAACCCTAGCCTCAAGGAATCATATTCCATCTTCCCCAATAATTTTTAAGTTTTAGTTCTTGGGATTCATAGTCTCCATTTTTTGGTGAAGAAAATATTGTATAATTATTGGGTGAAAAATAGATTGGAGACTTTCTAAGTGAAAGTTTATCTCACTTCCATTGTTGATTTGTGAGAGTACAAATTCTGAAGTAACATTCACTTAAGCTTCAATCAACCTTTTCAATGGAGATTTTGGGTTTATCTATGCTTACTTATCTTATGTGTAGTTAGATCTCCCCCTTGGGGTTATGTGTGAATAGGGGTTAAAGTGTGAGTGGGTTGTTATTGATTAGCTTCTATTTAGTAGTTCATGTTTATGGATTTTATCATTGCTAAGCTAATTTGGTTGGGTTTTGATCGGCAAAATCCCCAAATACCCATATGGGTATGATGAGTGAAAGCTCTATGCTTTAGAAAACCCAAAGCCATCTTCGAAAGAAGGTTTTGGGGTGAATTTTAGGAATCTATATCATCCTTGAAAAAGGGGTGTGGATACCAAAGCAATGATAGACAATTATGTGTATAGTTTGCAAAATTTTCACTATTTTAGACATAAGGGTGAATGTGAGGTTGACTACAACATAGGTATCATCCTAGAAATAGGGATGCCTAGATTGACATTGTGGTTACCAATTGTTAAACACGCCTATTGGGTATTAGAAAGAATCAATAGGTGAAAGTTTGGTATTTTGTTGAAAGACTAGCATCAAAATCTATAACCAAAACTACCCATATTTGGCTTACTAAATTGATGTTGATTGCTAACACCTACATATCACTCTCTTAGTAATGCATAATTCCAAGATTTGTGCATAATTGTTAAAACTCCAATTATTCATAGCCCTAAATTTATACTAGAGAAACCACAAAGAAACATTAGTGTAGATACCTATCTCCTTCATTTTTACCTTCTTGTGATTTAAATTTTATCTATTATTTTGAAGTGACTTAATTTCCACTCACATTGTTCCTCGTGGATTTGACCTTGACTCTAAAATTAGGTAAATATATTGACGACGACCATCTTTCACTTAAATTAACGTGTAAGTTGAGTATTATAAAAAATAGCGTCGTTGTCGGAGAATAATTTAGCATATTAAGTTAGTTTGAAATTTTAGTTACTTGCTTGAATTCAATCTTGTAAATATTTGTTTGTGATTTTTCTTTGTTGCAGGTATATTTTCTTTTATTTCTACTTTTTCCTATGGCATCTTACGATAAATATGAATTTGGTGGTTGAAGCGCCTATATTAATGGCCTATGTATATATTGTGATGGACCATACTTCATGAGAGATTATAACTATGCTTTCCAAAAAGAGACGGGATCACCATCTCGATCTTATAGGGAGTATGGTTGTACCTCATATGGAAGTTGAGATGGACATAAAGATGATTTCCTGAATGCCCCCTCCCTCTATTATACTAACTAAATTGCTAGTTTTTATGAGATTAATAGATCTTATAATGAGATGATGGAGGAGAAACAAACCGTACTCATTGGTTTTGAAGTAATGTTTCAAACCATTTTGGACTGGGAAACTATGATCGGGGAGAACGCGCAAGACATGCATCAATCCTATGGGGTGTTGACAAGTGTGCATGTCACAACAAAGGAATTGGGCAAGAATATCATTTAACCCACTTTTCAATATTGTGCCTCGGGGATGTTATGAGAATCCATTCATAGAGTCAAATGATGGATAGTGGGGAGACAAAGTACGATTCCTACATTTTGGACTTTGACATTCCAAAGAAGCACATAAAACTCAACTCATCATTGGACAAAGAACTCAACTTCTGATGTTTGAGGAATGGCCTATTGATATGTTCACTCTTACCAAAGAAATTAATCTGAAAGCTTGATGTGAATTTGGGTAAATAATTTAAGTCTTCAAAATGGTAAAATCGAAGCTTGCTCACCATGTTCTCACATCTTCCAAGTTTCACCTTAGAATATCTGAATCTTCTATCCCTCTACCACTCATTGCATATTAAATAAAAGTTGGGATGAAGGTCCAAATCTTCTAAGTGGAAGCACAAAAGGAAGTGGTGATGGCATCGTGCTACGACATTAACCTAAGAACTAGATGGGAGACACCCTATCACGCCATAAAAAGTGGCTCATATCATTTTATTTATGCATGATAGAGTAGATTTTATTTTTGTATTTGTTCATGCATAATCCATGAAAAGTGATTGATATGAGAAATTTTGATTGAAATTAAAAAAGGGAGTTATGAAAGTGTCTTGTTAAACTGAACAGTGAAGTGCAAAAGCCTAGATTTTGGCCTCAGTTACCACGAGCGTAGTCTGTGTCACCACAATCGCGGAGGCCGTGATTGCGGAACTAGGAAAACGATTGCGGTTATACTATTTTAAATAACCATCCAACTGCCACTTTTTCCACTCACTCATTCTCAAAATTCTTTTATATGAAGGCATTGTATGGAGTATCCAATATTTTATTTCAAACCTTTTGCATTATTTATCTGATATATAGTCTCAAACTCCCTTACTTTTATTGTCATTGTAGGCCTAGGACATGTAGTTTAGAAATAGGTTTAAATTTATTTTTATAATTCCAAAATAGTGCTTGTTTGTGTTAATTGTTGTGGTTAGCAGTTGTAGGGTGTCTACACATCATTTGGGGAAGTCTTGAGTACCCATAATTTAGCCTAAAATAGTTGAAACTGACGTGTACATTTTGTGTTCATTCAACTCCAAAATGAGTTCAATATGAATTCCTTCAAGTTTGGGGCTAAAATCTTGCAATCTAGGCTTACTTTATCTAATCATGATGTTTATATGCCTAGTTGGAAGACAAAATTGATGTTAATTTCACATATATTGAACGATGGCAGAATTATTGACTGTGGTCTCATGTATCGCGGTCGCGGCTCTGATGAATGCGATCGCGAAAGTGAGATTGCAGTCAATGCTCTGCGATCGTCTTACCTAAGGACAGTTGTCTGCAGAAATCCAAATTTCTGCACATCTATTTTTCACCTCAAAATCTCTTATACAATTGCCACATGTTCTTTTCTTAGTAATCTAGCATAATTTTTGCCTTGAAAATACTAAAAATGGTCTTAAGTTTATTCCATATAGGTACTCAGCTACAAAATAGGAGACTTAGACGATACCAGATTCATGCCTCCGGAATGCCACAGCCAGTATTACAATGACCTCCCAAGGACCAAGGTACTCTCAGGAAACTTGTTCCAGGGTTATTGTAGGGGTTGGGGGTGTCCTCCACTACTCACCACTTATATGTATCATGGTCTGATTATGAAATATATCAAAAAGAGCAGAAAAATTAGGGCGCCAGGGTTGCCAAATTAGAGATATCATATTCAGCTTTGGCAATATCACATAGGAACCTCAGGGAGTCATAGGAAAAGATGGTGAAGAGGTAAAATAAGAGAGAAAAATTCTTCACCAAGATAGGGAGAGGGGTAAAGGATATCTTTAAGGTGCAAAACCTAAGGATCATACCTTTGCAAAGGGTCGAGAGTGATGATGGAGCCTCTGCTGAGTGGTCTGGTGCTAATGACGGTGGAAATGATGAAGGGTATACCAGAGAGAGAAGTTTGTGAGGTTGATTCAGGGAGCATCCTTTACTCTTATCTTATTGGCTAGGCAGTGGGGGTACTGTCAGCTTTTTAGTTGGGAGTGTTTGTCCCTGTATTTGTACTGCTTGGATATTTTTGGGTAGCGTTTTGATGATAGTCTGGATAATGTTTTATTTTTGTTTTGGGATGCTATATTTGGGCACTTTAATGGTGCCCGCATTTCCATGGATTATCATGTAGTTTTCTTTAGTTTTTTCTCACTTTATGCTTTATTTTATTTATGGTGATACCTGACTAGCTTTGCCTGTAATAGATTGAGTGACGACATTGTTAGGGGTAAAATGTCATGTTTCAGTTTGAAGCATAGATGCAGGGGAATTTTGAATACCCGTGGCATTTAAGTCATTAGTGTAAAGGAACTCTGAGTACCTGTGACATTGTAAGTTTGGGGTACTATTATATGCCATTAGTGAAGTCTGAGTATCCATATTGTTAGTTTGCTCGTTTTGATCCAAAAGGTGAGACTAACGCTTTGGTTGTAGCCATAGTCTAGCAAATCATGCATAGTGCTGATACAAAATGAACAATCCCCTCCATCCAAAATCTTTGAAAATCAAGGGCATGGACGTGAGCAATATTGAAACAAATCGTTTTCTCTTTTTGTGGCTTCATAAATTTCTTTACTTGTAAATAGAAATAGATACTCCAATTTTATCTCTAGCGGGAGGCTCATTTGAGCTCCCTTGGCGAAATTTGCATGCCATGTGTGGTGAGTTTTTGGTATTCATCTCTTGTACACTTGTATTATCTAAAACTTGCCCCGATAGTATTTCAAAGCTAATCTTGATTGTGTGTGGTTAGAGAAATAATCTTAGGTCTTCTTTCTGATTTTGGAGCCCACTCTAGCTTAAAAAAGTCTACCCGTGAACAAAGGAAATCCTTAGTTACCCATTTTTAGACTTTGGACCTTTCTTTGGCAAACATGTTATAAGTCATAAACCATTCTTTTTATGCCCCTTTAACCATACCCTCCTTGAACTTGAACATGCAACTTGAGGATAAAAGCCTAAGTTGGGTGTGGTAAAAATTGATGAAAGTATGTTTGGGGCCACAATGTCGTAAGATAAATGCCTAATGTGCTTTAGAATTGTAAACAAAAGTTTAGAAAAAGAATGGATCCAATGAAGGAATGAATTGCACGAAAGTTGTAAGAAAAGAAGACAAAAGAAAAATGATAAACAAAGGAAGCAAAAAATAGACATATGTAAAGAAAGAAAATAAAAAAAAGTGGCCCTTAGTCGAAGAAGAAGAATTGTAAAGTGTGATGTAGATGTTCAAGGAAGGGTGCATCCATGTACCCCTAAATGATATCTTACCCTAACCCGAACGTACGTTACAAGCTTAGAAAGTCCTTTGACATCTCCAACCATTTGCTTTCTTTGTAGTGGTGATTGAAATAGGGGCAAGCCGATGGTATGACACTTATTGTATTGAGATTTCTTTTGTGAGGGAGAGAGTTCTTACACTTAAAAGTCCTTGTTGCATATTTGGTAGTTTTGTGTGTGAAAATTCTCTATATTGTGTGGATGGCATGTAAACAAGTTTACGTGAGTGATTTTTGTCACCTTCTAAGAAAGGAGGCAATTGGAGTATAGTTAGTATTAGTCACTGGGTGAGATACTTCTAGAGTATTGGTTTTGTTTCTTAGTTTCTCTTTAGAGTCTTACGTGTCCTTTAGTATTGCTTTTTATAATGAGGGGTGTAGTGGAAATTAGCATAGCCCATGTGCAATGAGCTACTTGTGGTTGCGACTAAATTTGAATCCATTATGACCTTTAGGGCATATAGATTGGGCATAAATAATTGTATCTCATAATAAGAGGTGGTGTTTCTTAAGGAAAAACAAATGCTTTAAGTTGGGGGTGTTGATGAGCGGTGATATTACCACTCATTCTTACTCAACAATCATATACATTACCTTAGTTTGTGAATTAATGAAACATATTTGTGAGTAATGCACTAATATCCACTTTTTACAGGTATAGAGTTGAAAAGCTAGAAACTATCCTCAGTACTATGGTCGTGGTTTGTTGATCGTTGTTGCGGCAGTCAAGCAAAAGTCAATCAACTGTGATTGTGGAATTTAACCGCGGTCGTGGCCAGACTAGCGCGACTGTAGCCTAACAAAACAAAACAGCCCAGGCAAAACTGGAAATTCTCGTAGTTGTTCCCAATTTTGACAAAAGACTCAAACCCTAGCCTCATGGAATCATATTCCATCTTCCCTAATTATTTTTAGGTTTTAGTTCTTGGGATTCTTAGCCTCCATTTTTGGAGAAGAAAATATTGTATAATTTTTGGGTGAAGAATACATTGGAGACTTTGTAAGTGGAAGTTTAGATCACATCCATTGTTGATTTGTGGGAGTACAAAGTTTAAAGTAACATTCACTTAAACTTTAATAAATCATTTCAAAGGTGATTTTGGGTATATCTATGCTTATTTATCTTATGTGTAGCTAGATCTCCCTCTTGGGGTTATGTATGAATAGGGGTTAAAGTGTATGTGGGTTGTCATTGGTTAGCTTCTATTTAGTAGTTCATGTTTATGGGTTTTATCATTGATAAGCTAATTTGGTTGGGTTTTGATAGGAGAAATCCCTAAATACCTACATGGGTATGATGAGTGAAAGCTCCATGCTCTAGAAAACCCAAAGCCATCTTCGAAGGGTTTTGGGTGAAGTTAAGGAATCCATATCATCCTTGAAAAAGGGACATGGAGACCAAAGCAATGATAGAAAATTGTGTGTGTAGTGCTAAATTTTCACTATCTTAGACATAATGGTGAATGTGAGGTTGACTACACCATAGGTAACATCCTAGAAATAGGGATACCTAGATTGAGGTTATGGTTACCAATTGTTGAACACACCTATTAGGCATTCAAAAGAATCAATAAGTGAAAGTTTGGTGTTTTGTTGAAAGACTAGCATCAAAATCTATAACCAAACCTACCCATATTTGGCTTACTTAATTGATGTTGATTGCTGACACCTACATATCACTCCCTTAGTAATGCATAATCTTAAGATCTGTGCATAATTTAAAACTCTAATTATTTGTAGCCCCAAATTTATACTAAAAAACCCAGAAAGAAACATTAGTGTAGATACCTATCTCCCTCATTTTTACTTTCTTGTAACATTGGTTTGGATTTAACTTGTATCTATTATTTCGAAGTGACTTAATTACCACTCACATTGTTCCTTATGGATTCACCTCAACTTCAAAGTTGGGTAAATATATTGACGATGATCGCGTTGCACTTAAATTGACGTGTAAGTTGAGTGTTATCACCCATGTTCATTATCTTCTTCTTCTGATTAAGATATTTCTTGTAAAGCAAGCTCATAGAGTGGTGGATGTAGCCTAGCTGCTTCACTTGTTCCTTTACTTGGACTTGATTTGGTTTCTTTTCTTTAGGGAGCCATATTATCTAAAAATAATAGGAAAATAAAAAGATTAAAATTTATTAATGCATCATTAAAAAAATAATAGTAAATGTAACATGTACAATACAGTAAACTAATAATTCTAACATATCACTCCTCTATTGCAACAGGTGGATTTTCTATTGCAACATATAACTAAGTTGTTGCAATAGAAGAGTAATTTGTTGGAAATAATAAAAATAATTTCAATATTATTGTGATTTCTTCCAATAGATCACTCATCTATTGAAATAGATAACTGGTCTAGGCAATATCTCATTCATCTGTTGCAACATATGAGTGATTTATTAGAATTGTTACCAACTGTCAATATTGTTTAGATTTCTTCCAACAAAAGGGTCATCTATCACAATAGATGAATGATCTATTGGAAGAAATCAAAGTCTTAGACATGTTATCCTATTGGAATAGTTGATAGGATTTCATCTATCATATGGTTCATCTGTGGAATTAGATGGTAAATCTATTGCATCAGATGGTTAATCTATTAAACAATCAGTAGCAAGATTTTGCTCAATAGAATAACAACAATATCACCATTTAATATCAACTACACCATTTTTACCAAGAACAATAAAAAATCAATCCATCAACACCAACAAAACTTACACATGACACACACACCAAGAACATCAATTGTGACCAAAAACACGAACAATATTATTTTGTTTATATAAACATAAACAACAAAAATCAAACTTCAAAAAACACAACAAAAACTAACAAATCGAATCAATATTTATGAACAAAAACTACAATAACAACGAAATATTATATTTCACTTCGTAAAGAGAAGAGAAGAAATACCAGAAATTAAAGTTTTCTTCAGTCCCTATTTCAAATTTAAGCAACAACTATTGAAATTATTAACCGATACTAGAAGAGAAGTTCGATCAAGTTCCTATTTTTCTTCATAACTAAAAATCTATAATTTATTACTTGTGAAAGAAGAAAAAGAAAGATAAATAATTCGAAGCTATTGTCGTCGGAGAGCAATGTTGTCACATTGATTAATGATTGAAAATAGAAAGGAACTCTAAGCCCAACTATTTGACACTGGAGGTAAAGGTCTCCAGGTATTGAAGGGAGAAATTTATAGAACTATTGGTTGCAAAAAGTTTGAGCGAAACTTTTAATAGTGAGAGGAGGGGAGGGAGATAATTGATTTGGTGTAATACCCCGATCGTTTCTTAAGCCTAAATCCATCTTTTGAGTGGATTTATATGACTTCTAAAGAAATTTATGTTTAAAACATATTTTATTTCCCTAATTTATACTTTTTGTCATGTAGAGTATTGAATAAGATTTCCATTGATACCAATTTAATTGAGATCCGACATCAAACGAGGGAGTTATAACCGTTTTACTAAATGGTGTTGGATCGCCCAGGTTTGACGGTCGACCTAGCAGACCATTAGGTTCCTGGTGGACCGTCAAATGCCCCATAAACCCAAGGCAGTGACTCCTTTTTTAGGACATCGTGCGATGGCCAAGTTGGTGGACCATCTAAAAGTTGACGAACCGCCAAGGGGTCCGTCAGGTCGAGAGAGAATGTCTTATTTCTAGCCCTCGAGTGATGGACAACTTGGTGGACCATCAGTTTCCTGATGGACCTTTATTTTGACCGTCACGTCGAGGCATAACATTTTATTTTTGGCACCCGAGTGACGAACAATTTGGTGGACCATCACGAGACTTGACGGACCGTCGAGGGAATTTTGGTCATTTTAGCCCTATAGGGTCTTATATATATATATATATATATATATATATATATATATATATATATATATATATATATATATATATATATATATATATATATATATATATATATCTACTAGGATATATATATATATCCTAGTAGAGAATAGCCCTTCATTTTATACTTTCCTCTTTCAGGAAACATCTAGAAATTAGGGTTTTTCTAAAACCCAAAAAAAATCAATCTTTCTTCCAAGAAATTCAAGGATCTTCCATAGATTTCTCCAAGTTGTCCAAGAATTAATCTCCCCTAGTCAAAGGCATCAAAGATCTTAGCTCAAAATGTAAGTAAGAAGTTTCAAATAAATTTCTACATCTCCAAAATCATAATCCAAGGTATGTGGGGTTTGAACAAGAACACTTCTTTCGTTTTTGTGCCCAAAGATTTAATTTCTACTATTAAAATCCATGATTTTGAAAAGTGGGTTTACACTTAAATTACTTTATTAATGATTTATGATATTTGAGCTATTCAAGATCGATACATATGACTATTTCATCATTTTATTTCTTAAATTGAGAACTTATGCCATGAGTTGAATATTATTATTATGAGTTGATGATTTCCGAATGATTTGAGATAAGTCATGATTTAAGCTTTTCTATGAGAATTTTTATTATTGAATATATATATATATATATATATATATATATATATATATTGATATTTGAGCTTGAGAGTCAAGAATGAGTTCTATGATATTTTCATGAAGTTTTTGATACATTATTATTTTACAACTTCCAAATTATGACTTCATATTTAATATTGTGAATTCCATGTTCTACCATGAGTTGGTATTTCAAGTGCTTTCAAGACATGTGTCAAGCTTTAAGCTTCCTTACGACAAATTAAATTATTGAGTATATTGATTCATAAGATTGAGTTGTTATAATGAGTCTTGATATTTCCTCAAAGTTATTAATGCTGCCATGACTAAATGAATTGATACATCTTGATGTTGAGAAAGATTGTTTGATTTTGAGTCAATTTAGGAATCCATAAGATGTTTATGATTTACAGATGAGATATATATTTATGTTTTGGTCTTTAAAATAGACCCATGAGTTGATATTGATTAAGGTGGATTTCTTACCGCGTTCTGAGCTATGTTTGGGAGGAGTATTTAGCACCGAGCAGGAAATGTGGTATTTCCTCAAAACTATGTGCCACCGTAGGATTGATGTTGATAATTGTGGGCCAAAGGCCGAGCATGGAATTGGGATAATTAGATTGAGGTTGTACTCCCTGGAAAGAGTATGACACCCCGCCAATGTGGGGTTCTCTCCTTGGGAGGGCAAAACGTTGGACTCCATGCGGCTTACATGGTGTAGTTGTGTCGGTTATAAAAAACTCCCACGTCCATCATGATCTAAGTACCATGAGTTATCGAGTCACTCTAAGTCATGAGTCAAATAGTTTGAGTTGATTTAAATGATTTATGAGATTTATGAATCATATGTTTTTACTGATGACTTACGAAAATGATGTTTTACATAATTCAAGTGGAGAGAATTATTATTGTCAGCATGAATGATTTTCTTATAAATTTATGATATTATTTAAAAATTTTCATCTACCACTACATACTCAGTACATTCCAAAGTACTGATCCCATACTCTTTTGTATTCTATATTTCCTCATGATATAGGTTCAGGTGCTCGGTCTCAGCAACGACAGTGATCCTTGAGTACTTTCATCTATATTTCTGCTGTTGGTGAGTCCTCATGGTTCAAGGACCTATGTCTCTAATTTTTTCTTGTTAATAGATGGTTGTTTACTTTCAGTTTAGTATGAGTCAGTTGGGGATCTGTCCCAATGGCTCCTCAGTCCTATGTAGTAAAGGCTTTGTCAGACTAGTGTACCAGCGTGTATAGAGATTTTAGTATTTTATTTGTATAGGGAAGTATTACTTTGTATTTTAGTATGTTCATGACATGGTTATTCCTCTTTATTATAGCATGATTTGCGCTATAATGAGTTCTAAAAGTGATGACAGGCTTAGAGGGTTAGCTTGAGGCCACGTGTGGCCTTGAGCACCATGTGACATCTCGGGATAGGTTCCTGGGGAGTCACGATGCTCATATGTTCGTCCTCAGAGTCAGACTATTAGTTCTTCATCCCCTGTAGTTTGTCCTACTCTTCTTCAAGGTGCCACGTCTAGTACTGTAAGTGGTTAGTTACAGAATCGTTTTTATGCAATACCGCCCCGCCAGGAGCAGGAGGATTCACCAAATGTTGTTACTAGTACGCTTTGTGTATTTTATTTTGATGTGTATGTGTTGCTGGACCCTGGATCAAGTCTTTCTTATGTGACTCCATTAGTGCCTGTGAATTTTGAAATTAGTGCTAAAAATATTTCTGAGCCTTTTCTAGTCTCTACACCAGTAGGTGAATCTATTGTTGCTAAGCAAGTATATAAGAAGTGTCCTATCACTGCCCTTCACAGAGCCATGTTTGCAGATTTGATTGATCTAGACATGGTTGATTTTGATATTATTCTGGGTATGGATTGGCTTCACTCTTGTTATGCATCTATAGACTGTCATACCCGTGTAGTCAAGTTTCAGTTTCCCAATGAGCTAGTCTTTGAGTGGTTCAAAAATTTCGTACCTCCTAAAAGTTATTTCATATCCTATCTTAAAGCTAGGAAATTGATATCAAGGTTGTATCTATCATTTAGTTTGAGTTAAGGACACTAAGTCTGAGAATCCAATTATTCAGTCTCTTACTGTTGTCAATGAGTTTTCTAATGTTTTCCCTGAAGATCTCCCAGGGGTACCACCCGATAGAGAGATAGAGCTCAGAATTGATCTTCTCCCTGATACACAGCCTATTTTTATCCCTCCATATCATATGGCCCCCGTAGAACTTAAGGAGTTGAAAGATAAACTCAAAGATCTTCTTGATAAGGGTTTTATAAGGCTCAGTGTGTCTCCATGGGGTGCACCCGTTCTATTCATGAGAAAGAAAGATAGTTCATTGCGCATGTGCATTGACTATCGCCAGTTTAATAAGGTCACAGTCAAGAACAAGTACCCTCTTCCTAGAATTGATGACCTGTTTGATCAGCTGCAAGGTGCCAGTTATTTTTCAAAAATAGATTTGAGATCTGGTTATCACCAACTTAAAGTCAGAGAGTGTGATATTCCAAAGATGGCTTTCCGCACTAGTTATGGTCATTTTGAATTCTTGGTCATGTCCTTTGGGCTAACAAATGCCCCGACAGTTTTTATGTACCTCATGAATCGGGTGTTCAGATCGTACCTAGATATGTTCATTATTGTGTTTATAGATGATATCCTTGTATATTCCCAGAGTGAAAACGACCATGCAGATCATCTTCGAATTATCTTACAAACCCTTAGGGATCAACAGTTGTTTGCCAAATTTAGCAAGTATGAATTCTGGCTAAGGTCGGTTTCTTTTCTAAGTCATATTGTTTCTTCTAATGGTATTCGAGTTGAACCTCAAAAGGTAAAAGTTGTGAAAAATTGGCCTAGACCTATTTCCCCATCTTATATTAGGAGTTTCTTGGGTCTAGCTGGCTACTACCGTTATTTTGTCAAAGATTTCTGTTCCATTGCTGCTCTTTTGACCTTGTTTACCCAAAAGAAGGTTAAATTCCAGTGGTCAGATTCTTGCAAGAAGATTTTTCAGGAGTTAAAGACTCGACTCACTTCATCCCCTATGATGACCTTGCCTAATGGTGTAGATGATTTTGTGGTATATTGTTATACTTCCAGAGTTAGTTTGGGTTGAGTGTTGATGTAGAAGGGTAAGGTTATAGCCTATGCCTCCAGGCAGTTGAAACCTCACAAAAAGATTTATCCGACCCATGACCTCTAGTTAGATACAATGGTTTTTGCTTTGACAATCTAGAGACACTATTTTTATGGTGTTCATGTTGATGTCTTTATGGATCACAAAAGTTTGCAATATGTGTTTACTCAGAGAAAGTTGAATCTCCGATAGAGGTGATGGTTAGAATTACTGAAGGACTATGATATGAGTGGGTTGTATCACCCGGGCAAGGCCAATGTAGTGGCGAATGCCCTTAGCAGATCGTCCATGGGTAGTGTAGCACATTTAGAGTAAGATAAGAAGGAGTTAGATCATGAAGTTCACCGTTTAGCTAGGTTGGGTGTTAGATCGCTCGACTCAGTTAAGGGTAATATTTGGATTCAGAGTAGTTCCGAATCTTCCCTAGTTTCGAAAGTGAAGAAGAAATAGGATATGGATTCTAGTTTGGCTGAATTGAAAGCGTCCATCAAAGACCAAAAGGTGAAGGTTTTCTCCCAAGGGGGAGATGGTGTATTTAGATTTCAAAATAGATTGTGTATGCCTGATGTTGATAATCTGAAGCAGATAATTATGGCTGAGACGCATGGCGTGGTATTCTATTCATCCCGGTGCTACCAAGATGTACCATAATTTGTGGGAAATTTATTGGTGGAATGGTATGAAAAAGGATATAGTGAAGTCCCAAAAAAGGTATGCAACTTGCCAGCAGGTAAAGATAGAGCACCAGAGACCCGGTGGTGTGATACAAGAATTTAGCATTCCATCTTAGAAGTGGGAAGTGGTGAACATTGATTTCGTAACCGATTTACCTCTATCTCTTCGTCATCATGATTCTATTTGGGTCGTTGTAGATAGGTTGAATAAGTCAACACATATTCTACCAGTACATACATCTTTCACCATGGGGGACTATGCAAAGCTATATATTTGAGAGTTAGTCAGGTTGCATGGAGTTTCGTTGTCTATTATCTCCAATAGAGGTACTCAGTTTACTTCTCAGTTTTGGAGAGCCTTTCAAAAGGGTCTCGGCACCTATGTTCATCTTAGCTCTGCTTTTCATCCGCATACAGATGGTCAGACTGAGAGGACTATCCAGATTTTGGAGGATATGTTGAGGACATGTGTTCTTGATTTCAAAGGAAGTTGGGATGAACATTTGCTGTTGATTGAATTTGGTTACAACAATATTTTTCATGCTAGCATTATAATGGCTCCATTTGAAGCTTTGTATGGGAGAAAATGTAGATCGCTCATAGGTTAGTTCAAAGTGGGTGAATCTGCTGTGATTGGACCTTATATTGTATTTGAGGCTATAGAGAAAGTTAAGTTAATTCAGGAGAGATTGAAGACAGCCCAGAGTCGTCAGAAGTTGTATGCAGATATAAGAAGAAGAGCTCCTAAGTTTGAAGTCGATGATTTGGTGTATTTGAAAATTTCACCCATGAAAGGCGTGAAAAGATTTGGAAAGAAAGGAAAGATGAGTCCCAGATATGTTGCCCCTTATAGAGTTTTGAATCATGTTGGGAAAGCATCTTATGAGATTGAGTACCTTCAGAGTGGTCAGTTGTCCATCATGTGTTTCATGTTTCTATGCTCAAGAATCATTTTGGAGACTCTGTTGTTGTTGATCCGTTGGAAGGTTGTGATGTTTAGGATATCCTTTTGTATGATGAAATCCCAGTTGAAATCCTAGATTATCAAGTCCTTAGACTGAGGAACAATAAAGTTCCCTTGGTTAAAGTTCTGTGGCGAAATCAATCAGTCGAGGGTGCCACTTGGGAAGCAGAGGCAGATATACGAGCCAGTTACCCTCATCTTTTCTCCCCGAGTTTGAATTAAGCTGAAGGTACTATTCCCCTAATTTAGTTTCCTCATAATCTAATGTATTTAGCTATATGGTTATTCCCTCTATGATTCGTGCATTTGGTGAAGTACTCAAAGGTTTAGAGTGAAGTGAGCCCTTAGATGTGAGTCATTCCAGTTATACGTCCTTATTTTCTCTTGTTCTTGGCCTATTAGGCAACATTCGAGGATGAATGTGTCCAAGGGGGAGATATTGTAATACCCCGATCATTTCTTAAGCCTTAATCCGTCTTTTGAGTGGATTTGTATGACTTCTAAAGCAATTTATTTTTAAACCATGTTGTACTTCTAAAGCATTGAATAAGCTTTCCATCAATACCAATTTCATTGAGATCTGACATCGAACGAGGGAGTTATGGCCATTTTACTTAACAATGTCGGATCACCCAAGTTTGTCAGTCGACCTGGTGGACCATTAGGTTCCTGGTGGACCGCCAAGTGCCTCGTCAAGCCAAGGCAGTGACTCTTTTTTCAGGACATCGTACGACAGCCAAGTTGGTAGACCATTCAAAAGTTGACGGACCATCAAGGGGTCCGTCAAGTCGATACAGAATGTCTCATTTCTGTCCCTCGAGTGATGGACGACTTAGTGGACCGTCAATTTCCTGACGGCCCATCACGTCGAGGCAGAACGTTTCAGTTTTGGAAATCGAGTGGCGAACAATTTGATGGACCATCAGGAGACTTGACGGATCATCAGATCGACCGTTACATGCCCCGATCAATGAATTTTAGCTTTTTCAAAAGGCAATTTTGGTCATTTCCACCCTATATGATCTTATATATATATCCTAGTAGAGAATAGCCCTTCATTTTCTCATTTCCTCTTTCAAGAAACATCTAGAAAAAAATTCAATCTTCTTCCAAGAAATTTAAGGATCTTTCATAGATTTCTCCAAGTTGTCCAAGAATTAAGCTCCCCTAGTCAAGGGAATCAAGGATCTTAGCTCAAAATGTAAGGAAGAAGTTCCAAACAAGTTTCTACATCTCCAAAATTATAATTCAAGGTATGTGGGGTTTGAACAAGAACACTTCTTTCGTTCTTGTACCCAACGATTTAATTTCTACTATTGAAATCCATGATTTTGCAAAGTAGGTTTACACCCAAATTACTTTATTAATGATTTATGATATTTGAGCTATTCAAGATCGATACACATGACCATTTCATAATTTTATTTCTTAAATTGAGAACTTATGCCATGAGTTGAATATTATTATTATGAGTTGATAATTTTTGAATGATTTGAGGTAAGAGTCATAATTTAAGCTTTTCTATGAGAATTTTTATTATTGAATATATATATATATATTGATATTTGAGCTTAAGTGTCAAGAATGAGTTCTATGATGTTTTCTTAAAGTTTTTGATACATGATTATTTTACAACTTCCAAATTATGACTTGATATTTAATATTGTGAATTTCATGTTCTACCATGAGTTGATATTTCAAGTGCTTTCAAGACATGTGTCAAGCTTTAAGCCTCCTTATGACAAATTGGATTATTGAGTATATTGATTCATAAGATTGAGTTGTTATAATGAGTCTTGATATTTCCTCAAAGTTATTGATGTTGCCATGACTAAATGAATTGATACATCTTGATGTTGAGAAAGATTGTTTGATTTTGAGTTGAGTTAGGAATCGACAAGATGTTTATGATTTACAGATGAGATATATATATGTATGTTTGGGTCTTTAAAATATACCCATGAGTTGATATTGATTAAGATGGATTTCTTAATGAGTTTTGAGTTGAGTCAGGAAGGAGTATTTTGCATCGAGCGGGAAAATGTGGGACTCCATGCGGCTCACATGGTGTAGTTATGTCGGTTTTAAGAAACTCCCACATCCATAATAATCTAAGTACCATGAGTTACCGAGTCACTCTAAGTCATGAGTCAAAGAGTTTGAGTTGATTTAAATGATTTATGAGATTTATGAAGTATATGTTTTTACTGATGACTTACGGAAATGATGTTTTAGATAATTCAAGTGGAGAGAATTACTATTGTTAGCATGAATGATTTTCTTATACATTTATGATATTATTTAAAATATTGCATCCATCCCCACATACTCAGTACATTCCCAAGTACTGACTCTCATACTTTTTGTATTCTATATTTTCTCATGATATAGGTTCAGGTGCTCAGTGTCAGCAGCGACAGTGATCCTTGAGTACCTTCATCTACATTTTTGCAGTTGGTGAGTCCTCATGGTTCGAGGACCTGTGTCTCCAATTTTGTCTTGTTAATACATGGTTGTTTACTTTCAGTTCAGTACGAGTCACTTGAGGATCTATCCCAATGGCTCCTCAGTCCTATGTAGTAGAGGCTTTGTCAGACTAATGTACTAGCGTGTACAAAGATTTCAGTATTTTATTTGTACAGGGCAGTATTACTTCGTATTTCAGTATGTTCATGACATGGTTATTCCTCTTTATTATAGCATGATTTGTGCTATAATGAGTTCTGAAAGTGATGACAGGCTTAGAGGGTTAGATTGAGGCTACGTGTGGCCTTGAGCACCATGTGACGTCTCAGGATAAGTTCCTGGGGCGTTACATTTGGAGAGGGGGTAGGTTGATTTGTATTTTTGAAAAGATTAAAAAAATTAAAAAAAATTAAAAAAATATTAATTAAGTCCGCAATTAACTTAATCAAGTTTTCTAATTATGTTTGATCCTTTAAGTTGGTCAATGTCACCAATCCTTCATTCAAGATTAAAAGACACCTTTCCTTCTATTTTCTCTAGTAGCTTAGGCGTAGGTTTCTTTCCCTTTGGTTAATGCCCTTTTTATACAAAAAACCTAGATCTACTAGCATAAATTTAGGATTTTTAATTATTAATTTTCCTAATACCTTTTATAATATAATATTTCAGTATTTTTTAATTTTTAATATATTTTTTTTAAAAAAATCTTTCCTATTAAACAAGAACATGTTATAGTTGATTTTAAATTTCTAGTAGGATCCTAGTTCAACTAAATTTAGTTTATTTTTAATCTAGTTCAATAATTATTATTATTATTTAAGTAAATAAGAAAAAGAAGATTTTATTTCTTTCCAAGTCTTTTAATGAAGGACAAAAAGTTCTAATTATTTTTTAGGGGTCTTCACACTTTTAATATACGAGTTTAATGTATGTGCGTTGCATGTCTATTTCAACGCTAAAAAGGAAAATATCATGTATAAAAAGAATAAAAAATTAAATATTTCTGAACTTCGAAAGTTTCAAATAAAGATATTGATGGTTTACTCTTGTCAATCATAATTCACTCTCTTTCTATTTTTAAATGGTAAAAAAATCAATCAAACATATAACTTTAAGATTTTATATTTGCAAAAACCTGAGTGTTTTGACTCTTTGTTTTCTTTCTCTATTGGTTTTCTATAGTTAATGCTTTATTCATGGATCTTAAGTTACTAAGTTAAATGTTCCAAAATAAAAATGTGGACGTCATTTTGTTAATATTTTGTAAGAAAGCTGTAGTTTTATATATAATTATTTACATTAATAAGATAAAAATTTAGTAAAAAAAAATAAAACCTCGTACGAACCTAAAAGGACAGTTCAATCAGTTGAAACTTTCCTGGTGCAAACTGAAAGTTATTAAAATTTAATATTCCTACCAAAGTTGATAGTTGATTTTTGTAGTTAATTAGGATGTGGAGGAATTATAAAAAAAAATTACCAAAAAAATTAAAGTGCTAAATATTTTTTAAAATAATTATATCTAACTATTAGAGAGATAATCAAATCACTATTCTTAAATATAATAAAAATAATTTAATTTGTTTTATTTCATTTTTTTTAATATCAGCTCATTCAATTTGTAAATAATATCTATAATTATATCCAAGATATTCCTTCTACCCATTTGAGTATTTAATTAATATTAGTTAAATTAAAGTTAACTTTAGTTTGATATTTTTTAATGGACTATTAGCTAGTTTAGTTATCATTATATTCAAAAATTTAGTTAAGATATTATAATTATATTCAAAGATTTCTCTATGCATCAAAAGATCCTTTTTAGGCGTCGGATTTTCGGTCCTCTTGTCCTTTTCATTAAATTTCACTTAAAAACTTTATCATGGATAGATTTATGGTTGAAATGTTTCACATCTTGAAATTCGAAATCATTAATTTACTTTTGCACATTTAGACTATTATAGAGATAAACAGATAAACGTAAAGAGTTTTTAATTAGCGCCAAACTTCAACAACTAATGAAAATAAATTAGATAAAGAAAATAAATAGGAAATTAAGATAGAAAATGGAACAATAATAGTGAAATTCCCCGTGACGAAGAAGTGGATTTGCGACACTGCTAAATCAAGTCTTATTCAAGTCATTCAATAATCAACTTAGTTAGACCAACAATGATTTATTTGATTAACTATCAATTTAAACTTTTCCTTCCGTGGTGATGAGAGCTGACATGGATCCCTATCATATTTATCAGTTGCTAAAACATATCAATATTCTAAAATTTTATTTTGAAATTCAACTCCGAAAAAAGTAAATATTTTTCTTGACCAAATGTCTCTTTGAAAGATTGAATTTCTTTCTATATCCTTGCAAACTCTTTTAAAAAATAGTTGTTAATGCAATTTTATACTTGTGATAAACAAAATCACCTAAAAACATAAATACATATGACAAATTTACAACAATAATGATTTAATAGTTACTACTCCAATCTTAAGCCACTATTTTCTCAATAATTTAGCTAGAAAGTATTGGCTTCCGAAAAACCCCAACTCAATAAGTAAAAAAGAAGAGAGAGGTAGAAGAACAACTTATAAGTTTGAATAATTCATAAAGGAGGAGCACAAATTATCAAAAAACATGACCTGAAACATAACACCTTAACTTTCTAACTCTACATACAGTACCTCATAGAATCTCGAGTATGATAGTTGCGCGACAAGAATGAAACACCAATAAGTAATAATTAAAAAAAAGATAGTGTAGTTGCATAGGAGGAAGGCCAAACCTGAAGTCAAGCCTGAGGACTGAGGTAGCACCACTATAACTTTCATAACTCTTCTTCTTGAATTTCTTTACTATTTTGATAGCAATGCTCTGACCAATGAATACACACCACTTGACACATTCAGCTTGACCTAGGAGCTTTCTTCAGGTATTCGAAACTGCATCCTATTAGCTAGATTTTTCATTTTCGTGATAGCATATCTTTCTTTCATATACATATATTATGTTTTAACAGGTTCATATTGGAATTGAGACTCTTTAAGTCAAATCGAAGAAGTCTCAATAGCATGCTCCTCATGAATCCTTCTTCTCCTATACAAAAATATCAAAGAATTAATAACGACTTATATAGATTTATTAATATATTAATTGAACAAGGTAATAACTTTAAAAAGAAAAAAAAAACATATTCATACTAATAACTCGGATAGAAAAAGAAATCAATCCAAATAAAAGTTAAAAGTAAAGGAATTAACTCCCACATTAAAATTAATTCGACTATGTTGCATACAAGAACAAAATATTATAAATATAAATGCAAGAAGACAATTGAAATCAAAATCAAAATAAAAGGAAAAAGTAAAGTAGAATAAGTTTATTATAAAGTTTAATCTAAAATATTACTTAAATAGGATTGTACAGATTCTTTTCTATATAAGGAGAAATTTTAATGTATTTAGAACTGTTAAATATTATGATTTCTTACCTAAAGTAAATAATCAAACCTAAAGAAGTTAATAATAAAATTGATTATTAAGAAATATTTACCCAAAAATTAAGGGACAATTACATGATAGGAAAAAGGAACAATATGCTATGAATAACAAAATAAAATTGAGTTGTAAAGAAAAAATAAAACTTAAATTAAATAAACATAAATTGACTCCATGTCAAAGACAACTTGCCTTAAATAATTAATTCTTTATAATAAACATAAATTGAGTCCAAGTCAAATAGAAATTACCTTGAATAACCAAACTTTTTGTAAACGTATGATCCGAAAAAAAATTAATGCAAATATATATTTATTTATTTATTTGAAAAAATGAATTGGAGGATAAAGGTGAAAAGGCTATTTAGTCTAAAGAAGAATCTTATAACAAAGGGCAAAAAGTTTTAATCACTATTGTAAGGGTCTTCATACTTTTAATATATTATTATATTATATATAGATTATATAGATACGTTATATAGATATAGATTATATATATATAGAGAGAGAGAGAGATTATATAGATATATAGATGTACATATATATAGATATATACATGATATAGATATATACATTATATAGATACAAATTTCATATATATATATATATATATACATATATATATATATATATATATATATATATGTATATATAATTAATATTTTGATGATAGATAATGATATAGGAGATCCATATTCAAATACACAATAAGGACAGTATAAGTGAAAAAAATTGATAAAGTAAGTTGGGTAATTAAGCTAAAAGTAACATAAGAGTTTCAAAATGAGGTGTAGAGTGACTCAAATTTTAATAATTGAGTGTAGGTGTTATGGATTTAAAAAGTTGGAAAAGTTTGAAAATAGCCCATAAGTTTTTAAATTTACGCTTTGATTCAAATGTTAATATAACAGGAAAGGGGGGGAGACGTGTTTCTTTCTCTTCTCATCCATTGTTGTTTTCTCTCTCTTTACAATTTTTGTAGTTTATTATTGTTGTTGCTTTATTCATCATCTTTTGCTTTATTATCATCATTTTCTTCTTCATTATCATCTTCATCTTCTTCTTGTTGACCATTTTTGTTGTTTTTACCCTTACTAGTGCTACTTGACCAATTTTTTAGGTCAAATTTTATTTCGTACATCACTTTGACATTACTTCATAGGTGACTTTGGTAAGTAAATTATGATTTTTAGTTAAATTTATCATCTGGGTACACTACCACTGCTATATTTTCAATAATGAATAGAACCTGAACATTAATCCAACATAAGAGCCATCTGTTTAAATAGATCACTCATCTGTTGAGACAGATGAGTCATCAGTTACAATGGAAGACTCATATGTTGGATTCATGTTTATGGTCCTATAGTGCCCATAAGATGAATCAAACAAATGGGTCATCTGTCGCAACAGATAAGTTATCTGTTGCAACAGATGGGTTATATGTTACAACAGATGAGTAATCTGTTGCAATAGAGAAGTCATCTGTTGAACTTGATTAGTCACTTGTTGCAAAAGATGGGTAATCTATTTCGAACAACATAGTATAGTTACTGCCACAAACCCTACAAATAACCAACCTATTTTAACAGATGGTCCACCTGTTGAAAGAACTCAAAACTCTTGCTATTGCTACTGGATTCAAAATTGTTCCTTACGTCCAATTGTGAACATGTTTGTTGAAAAGAAGAAATAGATAGAATGAAAATTAAATAAGAATTAAAAAGTCAAAGTCGACCAAACATAAATTTTTCATTAAGCAAAAACAAAATACATTTGATAGGCAGATCTGATATGTAAAAATAAAAATACATATGCTAAAAGAAAAATATCACCTAATTATTATTCTTATTATTATTATCAGCCGGCCAATCGTAAACCGATAGCAGCAGGCCCTCTTCGGCCTACGAATCTCTTGGGACATCCTTGCTCTCACGGCGCCCAACTCCCACTGCAAGTCATTAATCTACCTCTGAAGTTCTTGCACGGTATCACACAGAATAGCAATGTCCCAAACAGGATCAACCATATCTAGAACATGCATGATTTGACAAAAATCATAAACACAAAATTAAAGAAAAGAGTCCAAATGTAATACAACGTATACTACCAACTAGTAGATTTACACAAAAAACACTTACCACAATGAGAAAGGAAGTTGCTCTCTGAAGAGAAGTGGTTGAAGATGTAATATAAAATACAAGATACAAGAAATAAATAAAGTGGAGTAGAATGAAGAGTAAGGAGGGACCTATATGTAAAGGATTAAATTTAAATGTGGTAGGTAAAAAGGCACGATTGTTCACCTCTATTTTATTAATTACATTCAACTGCTGACTTTTTGTTTTCTATGAAAAGAAATGACTTTATTAAATTAAGCTGGTGACTTTTTTATTATTGTTAGAAGTCATGACTTTTCAACTTCTTAATATTAATTAGTTATTAAAATTAACTAACCGTTTTTTTCTCAATTAAATAATAGAATACTTCTCACCTTTACAATAATTGTTTCCTTTAATAATATTATTTTTACCATCTATTGCAACAGATAACCCATCTGTCATAACAAATTTACCATATGTTGCAACATATGGAATATCTGTTGCGACAGATGGACTATCTGTTGAAGGAACTTTTTTGATTTCTTATAACAGCTGATTCATCATCAGTTGTTTTGAATATGTTAGATAAAAAGTCATGACTGTTCACCTCTTTTTTAATAATTATCGTATACCGTAATTGACCGAATTGGTGACTTTTTTATAATATAAATTAAAAAAAAAAATGATGAAAAGTCACAATTTTTCACCTATTTAATATTAACCATTTTTAAAATTAAAATTATTGAAATTAAATAACCATTTTTTATGGTTATAAATTGTGCTTATCATTTATTTTCTTATTATTTATTTACGAATCACTTTTCATATTAAATAATTGAAAAGTCATGAATTTTCACTCTTCCAATAGCAATAATCATATTTTTTATTAATAACCATCTGTTGCAGCATATGATTCATCTATCGCAATAGATTAACCATCTGTTGCCACAAATGCTCAAACTCTACCTCCAACCATTGGCATGTTGAGAATAAGAAACAAACATAATGAAAATTAAATAACAATTAAAAAGTCAAAGTCAACCAAATGTAGATTTTTTGAATCCATTATATACAAATAGACAATAAAAAATAAAACATACATTAGGTTCCTCCCTTAGGTAGATCTGATATAATAAAAGAAAATACATACGCTAAAAAAAATATAGCCTAATTATTATTATTATTATTATTATTACTATTATTAGCATCGTTATTATTATTGTTATTATTGTTATTATTATTATTATTATTATTATTGTCAGCCGACCAATCATCATCCGGCAGCAGCAGGGCCCTTCTCAGTGTTGCTCTCATGGCGTCCAGCTCCCACCAGAGTTCATGAATCTGCCTTTGAAGTTCCCACAAGGAGTCGCGCAGAATTACCTTGTCCAAATCCGGATCAATCATATCTAAAAGTGGATTTATGTATAATTACATCCCTTAATTAAATAAAATTGGTGAATTTTTGATTGTGTAAATTAAAAATTGAATATAAATACAATATTTTATCTTTATTTTATTTCGGAAAGAAAATTTCTTTAAAATAAATCCAACAAATGGGTAATCTTTTGAAAAATATATCTAATTTGTTTGATAATTTACAATATATTATCAATCTATTGCAACTGGTGTATATATATATGTTTGATTATTCCAACAGATAAGTCATCTATTGCAACATATTTATTATTTGTTGTAACATATGTCTAATTGTTTGATGATTTTAACATAGTGTTATCTGTTGCAATAGGTTAGTCATCTATTTATTCAAATTAACCCATAAATGGGCTAGAAAGAATAAGGTGTGTGCAGATGGACGAACCCACTTTCATGTGTGGGAGTTATGTATTACTGATAAGGTCATTGATAAGTGGTGAAGTTACCACTAATTTGTACTTAACATTCGTGCACATTACCATAATTTAAATGTACAAATGAGACATATGTGTGATTAAATGCACTAATATACACATTATGCAGGCATATAGGTTATGAGATCGAAAGATATGGATTTGAGCTTAAAAGAATTAAAAGAAGAAAAGAAGTGCAGCTGGAAAACCTGGAGCAGAAACAAACCTCAATTACCGTGATTGTGTTAGTCAAGACAGGTCAACATACCACAATCATGAGTTCAGACTTTAGTTACGGTAGCCGTGATTGAGGCAAAGTAGGATTATGCCAAGGGGTAGATTTATAAATGAACGCAGCTGATTCCCAAATTCCCTTAAGAGGCTCAAACCCTATCCCATAGAAGAGATCCAATTTGTGTGGAATTTTTCCACCATCTAATTTCTAACTTTTGAAGAGACAACTATTGTACTAATTCTTGGGTGAAGAATACATTAGAGTAGCTTTTAAGTGGAGGATTGGAAATTTTCATTGAAGATTTATTGAATCCTAAAGCTTGCAATTTGCATTTTCTTTATCTTTCAATAAATCAATTGATGGAGATTTTTGGGTATATCTTTCTTATTAATCTTATGTGTAGCTAGTTATTCCTCTTGCGATTATGTTATAATAGGGTGCAATTGTGTGTGGGTTGTGATTCATTTGTGTATATGATAGTTTGTTGGTCATGGGTTCTATTATTGCCTAATTAACTTGGTTGGGATTTGTGGGTGAAAGCCCTAAATACCCAAATGGGTTTATGGGTGAAAATCTCAAGCTCTTGAAAGCTCAAACCATCCTTAAAAAAGCTATTTGGGTGAACTTTTAGAACCCACATTATCATTGAAAGAGGGATGTGGAACAAGGTAATAGTATACAATTTATGGGTATAGTTTGCTAATTTTAACTATCTTAGACATAAGTGTGATTATAAGGATGACTATACCTTGGGTATCATCCTAGAAATAGGGATACACAATTGAGGTGTTGGGTGGCTTCAATTTACACACTCGTTAGGTACTAAAAAAGGTAAATAAGTGAAATTTTTAAGACTTTGTTTACAAACTAACCTCAAGGACTTTCAACCTAGTCTACCACATCACTAACGACTAGAATTTGCACTGTATCATCATGCTCCCATGCATAATTTTCCCATAAGAAATCATAATCTCAGATCTATGCCTGATTGATTATACTCTAATTACTCATAGCCCAGAATTAGTCCTTTAGAATTCTAAAATTAATTATACCCTTGAAAGACGTTCACCCCTCCCCCCAATTTTTGTATCCTAGTTTGAATTTAGCAAAAAACTTTTATTTTGGACTTATTCAATCACCACTCACATTGTTCCTCGTGGATTTGACCCCAACTCAAAGTTGGTTAATTATATTGACGATGACCACCTTGCACTTAAATTGACGTGCAAGTTGAGCGTTATAAAAAATGGCACCATTTCTGGAGAATAATTTGATGCATTGAGTTAGCTTGAAATTTTAGCTTACTTGCTTAGATTGAAACTTCTAAATATTTGTGTATGATTTTCTTTTGCTTCTTGTGTTAGGTAGATTTTTATTTTTGTTTACTTGTCACTATGGCATCTTGTTATAAATATGATTTTGGTAGTTGGAAATCCTATCTTGATGATCTATGTCCATATTGTGATGGATTTTACTTTTGGCAAGATTGTAGATATGCTCCCTAGAGAGAGATGGAGGCACTATTTTGATCATATTAGGAGTATGATTGTTCTTTATTTGGCGTTCCAAATGGATATTAGAGTGATTGTCTGAATGCCCCACCCCCTAGTTATGCTAATAAGTATGATAGTTCTTCTTATGAGTTTGATAGGTCTCATGGTGTGAAAAAATAAGAATAATATGTCGGATACAATGATGTTTGAGTAATGCTTCAAACTATTTTGAAATGGGCAACTACGTTGAAGGAGGACATGCATGACTTGTTTCAATCCAACGAGGCATTCAAAAAGTAAATGGAAAAGATTGAAGAAATGGGCAAGGAGGCCGATCTTGCAAGTTCCATGAATATGCCCATTCTTTAAACTGAGCTTGAAATTGAATAGTCATCGGTGATTTCCCAACCAAGTACACCTAATATAGTTGAAGATGCCAAAATTGAGGAAATGGTGCTAGAGTCAAAATAAGAAGCCCAACAAATTACTTATAAAGACTCTAGTCCATTTTGGGTAAGGATGACAATAAAGATGCAATTTTGGAATTAAGGGTGAGACCTCATTCGATCCATTTTCAATGTTGAGATTAGTAGATTTGATGAGAGTCTACCCACCTAAGAAAATAATGTATTTTGGGGAGAAGGAGCACCATCCTTACATTTTGGAGTTTGACATCAAAAAGGGCATATGAGATCCCCACACTCGAAGGCCAATGAGATCAACTTTCGATGTTCAACTAGTGGCCTATTGATGTTCCCACCATTACCAAAGGAGCTGAATCAAAAATTTGATGTGCAATTGGGTAAAAGGTTTAAGTCTTCAAATTAGAGAGATAAAATTTGTGTCTCAATGTCCTTAGTTCTATCACATTTCATCTTGGAAGATTTGAATCTTCTGTCCCTATGTCGCTCAATGCATAGAAAGAAAAAGTTGGGACGAAGATTTAAATCTTCTAAGTGGAAACATAAATGATAATGGGAGGGGTGTCTTTCCATAAAAGATGGGTAGCAACCTATCATGACACGAAAGTGACACGTATCTTTTATTTCTGCATAATAGAGTAGATTTTAATTTTGTCATCGATTAATCCATGCATTTGTGGCACTTTAGAGTGTTTATAATAAATTAAAAAAGAAAATACGGGATATTTGCATGGTGGACTGAACAGGGGAAAATAGAGGTAGAAAAATGCACTCTGTTACTGCGATCACGGGCTCTGAGCCATGATCGCAGTCACCCACGTGTCATGATTGCAGTGCAATCAGATTTAAAAGACCATCGGCCTTCCGTTACTCCCACACTTCCTCTCCAATTTCTCTGTCAAATTGCAACTATTTGTGGCTATATTTTAAACATCTCAAAGGCATTTTTGCATGCACTCTATATCACTAGTCTGCTAATTGCTTCAAGCTCATAGTTTAAATTATTATGAGTAGGCCTTAGAGTGGATGAACTAGGTAGCGCCTAAAATTATGTTTTACATTGCTAAATAAATATTGAATAGTACTTGTGTGGTGATTAGCTATTAGATATGGTGTACACATGTGTGGGGAAGTCTTGAGTACGCCCAAATTGTGAGAAATTGAGTGAAATTGAGAGAGCACGCCAAGTGGCCGATAAAATTGTCCAAATGAATCAATAACTAGTTATTTTTGCATTGTGGGGCCATGATCGAACACTTAGAATGCGTGTTTCATGTTTTTAATGATTTATTCTTATTCTAGAACACATTTTGGCCATAAAAATGGATTGTTAAACTGGTGAAAAACTGGTATGGTCTGGTCTTAGGTACCACGATTGCAGCCCTTGGGACCGCGATCACTGCATACGCGATCATTGTTATATAGTTTCCACAATTCCAAACAAGATTTTGTAATTGCTTTAACTGAGACTGAATCTCAGCCTGGGCCAAAATTCCTGCAATTCAAATTTTTATTCAAACCACCAAGTACCTATACCATGAATATTAGGGGATAATATAGTGTAGTATAATTATGAAAATAATGATGATGAATGATGTTGCATTTTCCTCATGTTTTGTAGGTTTCCATATAGAAAACTACAACTAAATTTGGTTCATGACTCCCAAATGCCACAACCAATACTATGATAAGTTTCCAAGGACTAAATTACTCCCGAAAAGGGGTATTTGCTTGGAAAGAGTGTCGGAAAAGCTTTGGGCATTTTATGTTGGACTCATGGACACCAGATGGATTTGTTTTGCCCCATACCCATTTAGGGAAAATGAGAAGTGGGCGTGAGAGTTCTACGATAATTTTAGCATAGTATCTTTTGCAACCCCAATTATTAAGATCCATGGGGTGAATGTTCATTTTTGTGCAGAGAAGATCAATAATTTATATGGGCTTTCAAATGCAGACATGGCTATTTTGAGGCCAATAGGTGTAAGCTAGACAGCCGGATAGAATAGAAATTGTGCTCGGGCAAGGAGGTTCCATGGTCAGCAATAAAAAAGGGCATCTCCATATATGACTTAACTGTCGAGGCCTGGATATGGCTGAAATCATTTGCAGCCAGATATTTCCTTACATACACATGACTGGAATTATAGATATGAATGTTGTATGGTTTCCTACATACTGGATAACATTCCTCTGAATATTTATCGTCTGGTGATATATGAAATGAAGTTCTATAGGAACCATAATGGTATGCATCTCTTATTCCCTTCTCTTATACTGAGCTATGCAAGAGAGCAAGGGTGTTAGAATACCCGAATGGAACTTGGGTATGCCCTGGAACCCCTATTTACCCACTCAAGATTCGGGGTGAGGGTACACCTGGTAAGAGCAAAATGAGGAAGATCGATGTGGGCAAGTCAACAGTTGAGGAGTTAGATTCGTGAAGAACATCCACTACTGGGCCATTGGAAGATATTGGTGTTAATATTACGGTCATTTTTATGTCTCTCGCTCAGATTATGAGATATATCAAGAGGAACAAAAAACGTAGGGAGCCATTGTTGCTAAGCTTAAGAGGGCATATTAAGAACTGATGGAGTCTCACAAGGTTATTTATGACTCCCATGAGAAGATGAAGAAAAGGGGTAAGAAGAGATACAAGTTTTTCAGCAAGATATGGAAGGGAGTAAAGGGCTTATGAAAGGTCCTGAAACCCCCTGACAGACTATCTTCTCCCAGCGTAGAGAGTGATGATGAGGCCCCTGCTGAGTGGTCAGTTTCTAATACTAGTGGTGATGGTGCAAAGTCAGGAGGAGAGGGTAGCTCTTGATGTAGTTTTAGGGAGAACCCTTTTCTCTTTACTGTGATATATTGATTATGCAGTGAGAACACTGCTTGCCTTTCAGTTGGGGGTGCTTAGCCCTAGAGTTGTATTATTTAGATATTTTTGGTTGTTTTGATTATTTTCTTTGGAGGTTGTTTTTTATGATGTTCTAGGTGATTTTTATTTTCTCTTTCTGGGTTGCAACATTTAGTCACTCTGATGGTGCCCATATTTTATGGATTAATTATGTGGTTTGTGTTTACATTTTTACTTTATCTTTATTTTGGCTGTGGTGATATTGAACTATATTTTCCCTATGATAGATTGAGTGACGATATTCTTAAGGGAAAACATCATGATTGGGTTTTGAGCCATGAATATAGAGGAAGTCTAAGTACCCATGGCATCGAGGTCACAATTGCAAGGAAAATCTGAGTACCTGTGGAATTTTGAATTTAGGGTTGTACTTTTACCTATGGTGAAGTCTGAGTAGCCATAAGGTTTACTCATATGAAAGCCACACTATGAAACAAAGGCTTTGGTTATTGCCATGGGTAGCAAATTATGAGTGGTGCAAATGCAAAGCAAACACCTCCCCCCCCCCCCATCCAAATTTTTTGAAAAATCAAGGGCATGGACGTGAGTGACATTGTACCAATACTTTTTATCTTTTTGTGACTCCAAAAATTTTGTCTTGTGAAAATTGATAGATACTCTATTTTTGTCTCTAATGGGAGGGGAAATTGAGCCTCCCAGGCAAATTTGCATGTTATGTGTGGTGAGCTCATTTCTCCAAAGCTCATGTGTACTTATACTATCTAGAAATTGCCTCATTAGTTTCTCAAAGCTAATTTTGATTATACTTGGTTGGTGATATTATCTTAGGCCATCTTTGTGACATTGAAAGTTCACTTTAGCCTAAGAAGTCTATCCTTCCATAGATGTTATACCTAGTCACCCAATTTGAGCTTCTAGACCTTTCTTTGGAAAACATATTTCAAGTCGCGAGCCTTTAAATTTCTATCTCTCTTTTGAACCCTACCCTCCTTAAACTTAAAATTATAAGTTGAGGCTAAAAGCCTAAGTTGGGGGTGGTAAAGATTGGAAGAGGTAACTCTAAGCCACAAAGTTGTAAGTGAGTGCCTGTAGTCTTAAGCATTGAGAACAAATGAATAAGAAAAATAAAAGGATCTAATAAAAGAAAGAAGCCCAAAAGGTGCAAGGAAGGAAATGAAAAGAAAATGGGTGAACCAAGGAAATTAAAGTAGGCACTTATGTAAAAAGTGAATATAAAAAGAAGTGTCCCATGATCAAAAGTTGGATAGGATAGTGTGATGTAGATGTTCAAGGAGCGCATAGTCATGTTGTTCCTAAATGATATCCTACCTTACCCCGAACATATGTTACAAGCTCAAAAATCCTTTGAGATCTCCAACCAAGTGTATTCATTGTAGTGGCAATTAAAAGTAGGGGCAAGCCTATGGCATGGTACTTGTTAGCATCGAGAGTTCTTGAGAGAGAGTGTTTTTGCACTTAAATTCCTTGTTGCAAATTTAATAACTTGGTGTGTGGAATTTTCATTCTTGTAGGGAGGCATGTAAACAAGTTGAGGTAGCTGATTTTGTCGTCTCCTAAAAATTAAGGCAAAAGGAGTATATTGTAGTTGAGGTCAAAAGTGAGTCACTTCTAGAGTATTAGTGATTTTTGCATGGTTTCTCTTTGAAGTCTATTGCATCCATAGATATTGCATTTTATGTTGAGGGGTGTCGGGAGAATCGTTTTGCCCATGTTTGAAGAGCTACTTGTTGTAGTAACAAAGCTTGAAGTCATTATGATCATTGTGTCATTAAATTTGGGCATAAATATGCATTGTCTCATAGTAAGATGTAGTGTTGCTTAAGGACAAACAAAGATTTAAGTTGGGGGTGTTGATGAGGGATGAATTCACCACTCATTTTCATTAAACATTCGTGCACATTACCATGATTTAAATGTATAAATGAGAAATATGTGTGATTAAATGCATTAATATCCACATTTTGTAGGCATACGGGTTATGAGATGGAAAGATGTGGATTTGATCTAAAAAGAATCAAAAGGAGAAAAGATGTGCAACTGGCAAACCTGGAGCAAAACCAAGCCTCAGTTACCATGATTGTGGTTTGAGGACCATGATCGTGGCCAGTCAAGACAGGTCAACATACCATGATTGTGAGTTCTGACTGTGGTCGCGGTAGTCGCAATTGCGGACAACTGCCAGTGATTGGGGCTAAGCGGGATTATACCTAGGGGCAGATTTGTAAATACACATAGCCGATTCCCAAATTCCCTTAAGAGGCTCAAACCCTATCCCATAGAGAAATCCAATTTGTATGGAATTTTTCCACCATCTAGTTTCCAACTTTTGAAGAGACACTATAGTACTAATTCTTGGGTGAAGAACACATTAGGGTAGCTTTTAAGTGGAGGATTGGCAATTTTCGTTGAAGATTTGTTGAATCCTAAAGCTTACAATTTGCATTCTCTTCATCTTTCAATAAATCAAATTGATGGAGATTTTTGGGTATATATTGCTTATTAATCTTATGTGTATCTAGTTCTTCCTCTTATGATTATGTTAAAGTAGGGTTTAATTGTGTGTGGGTTGTAATTCATTTGTGTATATGCTAGTTTGTTGGTGATGCGTTATACTATTGCTTGATTCACTTGGTTGGGATTTGTGGGTGAAAGCCCTAAATACCCAAATGGATTTGTGGGTGAAAATACCAAGCCCTTGAATGCTCAAACCAACCTTGAATGGGGGATTTGGGTGAACTTTTGGAACCCATATCATCCTTGAAAGTGGGATGTGGGAACCAAGGCAATAGTAGATAATTTATGGACACAGTTTGCTAATTTTCACTATCTTAGATATAAGGGTGATTATGAGGTTGACTATACCTTGTTATCATCCTAGAAACAGGGATACCCAATTAAGGTATTGGGTGTCTTCAATTGACACACTGGTTAGGTACTCAAAAGGGTTAATGAGTGACATCTTTGTGACTTTATTGACAAACTAGCCTTAAGGGCTTTCAACCTAGTCTACTATATCACTAACAACTAGAATTTTCACTGAATCATCATGCTCCTGTACATAATTTTCCCCTAGCAAAGTATAATCCCAACATTCGGACTTATTCAATTACCACTCACATTGTTACTCATGGATTTGATCCCAACTCAAAGTTAATAATTATATTGATGATGACCGTGTTGTACTTAAATTGAAAAGTAAGTTAAGTGTTATCAGTCATCGTGATAATACACACAAAGTACAATGAATTTGTGAATGCATTTTTTAACTGATTAGGCATTGATCATTCAAACAAGATCTTGCATTGTAAAGTTAAGTTTGATAGGTTTGAATTGATAAGGCTGAGGGACCATGAAGATAGTTCTGATACTCTTTTAGGATTTAATTATGGTTGTTGCTCATGTTTATGCATGTCAAGTTTTGAGAAGGTGTTAATATTTAGTGTCACTGCAAAGACCCAATAGTAATTGGATTGACTTTAAGGGTGCATTGAACTTTGAGATTGTCTTCAAAGCCTCCCACTAGAACAAACAAGAATGAATAAACAATTGAACTTCCCCTGGGCCAAATTTATATGGATGGGTTGTTCGAGAAGATGATTATACGCCAGAAGAAGCTGTAGGAGAACACCTATGAGGGAAAGGGGAGTTGATAAAAGACTATATCATCTGATACAATTGAAGAGGAAACATAAAGTAGCAATCAAGGAACTTCTAGAAAATCTAGCCTACAAAATTGACTTAAAACATGTGAAATCTGAATCAAGTGCAAATATGAAAGTATATCCATAAATAAAAATCCATCAGTCATCCCTCTCAAAGAAAAATATTACAGTTGGACACTTTACTAGGGAACTGCGACTAGTTAACGTAGTTGGAATGATCACATACAAAAAAAAATAACATAACACCAATAAAGCAGCTTTGCGTGCACCTAGAGATGAAATAATGTAAAATAAAGAATGAAAATTTGCGCCAAGAACTTCTGAAGTTAAAATAAGAAATCAAGCCAAGGCGGCAATTTCTAAATTTTAAATTGCCTCCCATGCTTTCTTTTTGTGGTTCTAATCAGTTCAACAACAGTGGAAATAAAAAGGTATGAAGTTGGGAAGAAATCCCAAGCCTTTTTATTTTTATTGCGACTGACATGACCAGAACCACAAATTGAAGGCCTAGGATACAAGTGTAACTTCTAAAATTGTCGACTTGGCTTGATTCCTTATTTCAAGTTCAGAAGTCCTTGGTGCAATTTTTAGTTTTTACTGTACATCATTTCATCCCTCGGTGCCCGCAAAGTTGCTTCCTTGGTATTCTGCTATTTTCTCTAGAGGTGATCATTTCAACCATACTAACTAGTCGCAGTTATCTGGTAAAGTGTCTAGCTACACTATTTGTCTTTGAGAGAGACGAATAATGAATTTTTATTTTTTGATACACTTTCATATTCGTATTTGATACAAACTTCTCATGTTTTAAGTTAATTTCATTGGCCAGATTCACTACATGTTCCTTGGTACCCTATGTTTCTTCTTTAATAATATTTGAGGTGATATAAGCTTCATCAACTCCCCTCTTCCCTCATAGGTATTCTCATACCACACCTTTTATTCTATAATCATCACCTCGAGCAACCCAACTATATAAATTTTGACTAGGATAATAACTATATTGATTTTTTTCTTAGTTGCAGCAGTGTGATTCTTCGAAGGCCTTTTAAAAGTCTATTGAACCCTTAAAATTAGTCGAATCACCATTGAATCTTTATAAAATACCACTAAAATTTGATTTGTTTACCAAACTTGACGCATAAACATTTGGAAAACCATCATTAAATCGTAACAGGATATCGACACCACCTACAAGGTCCCTCAGCCTTATTAGTTTGGACCTATCAAACATAACTGTAAAATTGTAGATATCTTGCTTGAATGATCAGTGCCTATTCGATAAAAAAAACATTCATAAAATTAGTTTACTCTATGTGTATTTTCATGATAACATAATCAGTAATATATACTTCCCATATATAAAGTGGTTCCATCTACAAGCAACTTATTTCTCCGAACTCATCTTTACTCTAGCCTTTTGTGTTGGTCAGGAAAAAGTTGATCAACTTTTACTTTCTTATATCTACAAACAAGAGTAAAACAAATGATGTCAAACAAGAGAACAACAAAAAGGACATTAAAATTGATGTCTGCATAATTTTTAAAATGGGTAACACAAAATTGAATAAATACAACACATTACAACAAACATTTCAATAGATGACCCATCTGTTCCAATAGATTTTCCATTTTTTTTGACAGATGAACAATTTATTATAATAGGTTACGCATCTGTTGCAACAAATGGCCAATAACATATGGGTCATCTATTCAAATAAATCAAACCAGCTTTGCTAGTGGTTTGCTTTGTTCGAACAGTTGATCCGTCTGTTGCAATAAATGGTTAATCTCTTAGAAAGGTTGATGGATTTATCCTAAGACCTGATTCATTAGTTGCAGCAATTGGGGAATCCGTTGTAACACCACCAATACCAACAATAACATCAACAACAAAAAATAATACCATATGTTCCAACACCATCAACAACACCAACACCACACATTCCAGCAACACCAAACCCACTAATAACATCAATAGTAGCAGCAACAACAAAGAAACAAACAAAAGAGATACAAAAAAATAATACTGCCAATACGACTTTTTAATTTCTCCCAACAAATAGTTTTTTTTTGAACATTTTAATAAAAACAACAATTTATTAATTCAAGTCTCAAATGTCACCTTTTATTCAATTGTCTCAATAAATAGGATATGTGTAATAGGTAAATAAATAAAAATAACTGATGTAAATAACTTATTTAAATAACATGAAAAGAAGAGGACAAGACGAAAAGAACAATAGTGAACCATACCTGTAATGTCAAAAGCAAGGGGACTAAAACACCAATTTAAATTGAGAAAAGATATAGATCAATTGAGATCTGAAAGGATCCTCATGCGAAAGACGAGAGAAAAAAAAAGAGAAAAGAGATAAAAAAGAAGATAATTGTGATTACCCTAAAGAGGAGAAAAAGAAAAAAATGAGAGATGAATTAATTTATGGTTGAAGGAGAGATAATTCTAGAGATAGGTTTAAATATTCATTAATAACTTTGAGGGGCACGAGTAGACGATGACATTGAAAAGATAATATATGACAACTCAAGGAAGAGATTTTTGAGTTATCTAAGAAATATTTTTTACCGCCTTAGTATTTTATCTTTTTTATTTCAGACAAAAACTTTCTTTAAAATAAAAAAAAAGATCTTAAAATAAATAAGTCATCTGTTGCAATAGATATAAATATTTATTTGAAAATTTTCAACAGCTCAGTCATCAGTCGCAAGAAATGGAAATGTTTGTTTGGTAATTTACAATAGATAAGTAATCTATTGCAACAAGTATCTTTATCTATTTGAAAATTTCCAACAGATAAGTCATCTGTTACAATGGATTTTTTATCTGTTTGATATTTTCCAACAGATAAGTTATCTATTGCAACAGGTTTAACTTCTATTTTAATATAATTTCAATTGAATTCATAGGCTCAACTTCATACCTAAATTGATTTTGCTAGAACTAAGGATGAGTTCATAGGTTCAACTAAAATTTCAATTGAGCCATTGTAATTGCATAATGTTGGTATTGCGTTCCTCCTAGCCGAGTTGTCAATCGATCAATCTTAGTTGAAATGATTCATATCAAGCCATTATTTGAAATACCTAAATTAATTTTGCTAGAACTAAGGATGAGCTATAGGGTCAACTACAATTTCAATTGAGTTATTGTAAGTGCATGATATTGGTATTGCGTTCCTCCTGACCTGAGTAGTCAATCGATCAATCTTAGTTGAAATGATCATATCAAGACATTGTTTGAAATACCTAAATTGATTTTGCTAGACCTTGGGATATTTCACAGGGTCAACTATAATTTTAATTGAGTCATTTCAATTTCATAATATTGGTATTGCGTTCCTCATAACCTGAGTCATTAATCGATCAATCTTAGTTGAAATGATTCATATCAAGCCATTATTTTAAATACCTAAATAGATTTTGCTAGAATTAGAGATGAGTTCATAGGGTCAACTACAATTTCAATTGAGTTGTTGCAATTGCATAATGTTGGTATTGCATTCCTCCTTATTTGATTAATCAATTGATCACTATTAGTTGAATTGATTCATATCAAGCCATTATTTCAAATGCCCAAATTAATTTTGCTAGAACTAGGAATGAGGGTCAACTATAATTTCAATTAAGTCATTGCAATTTCATGATATTGGTATTACGTTCCTCCTGACTTGAGTCGTCAATCAAGCAATCTTAGTTGAAATGATTCATATCAAACCATTGTTTGAAATACCTAAATTAATTTTGCTAGAACTTGGGATGATTTCATAGGGTCAACTACAATTTCAATTGAGTCGTTACAATTGCATAATGTTGGTATTGCGTTCATCCTGACCTAAGTCGTCATTCAATAAATCTTAGTTGAAATGATTCATATCAAGCCACTGTTTGAAATACCTAATTGATTTTTCTAAAACTAGGGATGAGTTCATAGGATCAATTACAATTTTAATTAAATAATTTCAATTGCATGATGTTGATATTGCGTTCCTCCTGACATGAGTCGTCAATCGATCAATCTTAGTTGAAATAATTTATATCAAGCCATTGTTTAAGCTAATATTAAATTCATCAATGTTCCAATTAAACTTAATATAATTTATTATTATGAAATGGTTAAAATTTATCTCTTTTAAAAAATTAGTAAAGATCAATTTAGACTAAATTAACATTTTCAAAACTTGTCATTCTTTTCCAAAATACAAATCAACCCACACAAATCATCCATTTGCGGAAAAATATTTCATCATGTCAAATCTTGGGTTCTCACTTTTTCCATTCTCTCTCAATAATTCAAACAACAACCACTCAACATATTGCTCAACCCTTCATAATAAATTATTTTTATTCCCATTTCACACCACGTAGTTGTTATTTTTTACTTCATTTTTGCTTGTATAGGTTATTTTCTCTATCTTCAAAGGTAACAAAGTTTGAGAAGAGTTCTACATTTTTTCTTTTTTGTTAAAAATTAGGGTTTTTTAGTTAATGATGAAAAAAATACTTTTAGTTGTATTATCTTCAAGAATAGGTTAATAATTTAAAGTTTTCATGCTAAAAATATAGGAAAAGCATGAGAAAACCCTAATTTGTTTTGCAATATTTCATTGACTGTTGTAAAATTTTTGGATGGTATTAATGGTGGTGTTGGTGGTCTTATTGGTGGAATTGGTGGTCTTGTTGGGGGTGTTGGTGGCGGTCTTGGTGGTATTTTTGGTAGTGTTGGTAATGTTGGTATTGGTGTTGGTGTTGGTATTGGTGTTGGTAGTGTTGGTGTTGGTTTTGGTATTAGTGGTCTTGGTGGTTGTGTTGGTGGTCTTGGTGTTGGTATTGGTGGCATTGGTGATGGTGTTGATATTGTTGGTGGTGGTGGTAGACTTGGTGGCTATGTTGGTGGTCTTGGTTGTCTAGATAATAGTGGTGGTGGTGGTGGTGGTCTTTGTGGTGATGGTGGCGGCATTGGTATTGGTGGTCCATCAGTTGCAACAGGTGGAACATCTATTGGGAGAAATTAACATAGATCTTCAAATAGATTCCCTATCTATTACAACAAATATTGCAGATGTTGGCATAGGACAAACTGGTAGCAAGACTATTTTGATCTCATCTATCAGGTTGTTAATCTATTGCAACAAGTTATGCATCTATCATAACAGATGATTCATCTATTCCAACTATTGGGTTATCGATTAGAATATTTTTTTTAATGTGGCATATTAAAATTTATTGAAGTTTGTCTTAAATTTTTTAAAAAATTATGCAGACATCAATTGTAATGTGTGTTTTGTTTTTCTGTTGTTTGTAGTTAAAAGATTTCTCTCAAAAGAAAAGAAACTGAAAGTGCATCAACTCTTGACAACCTAACAAAAAAGGCTAGAGTACAGATAGATTCAGAGGAACCTCTTGAACAATCTTAGTTAGGGAAAAGTGAAGCTGAGAAAAGTACTAAAAATGATATTGAGAGAGATGGGGAGGGTATGTAGAGGCTGGTGAGGAAACTAAAAGTAAGAAGGAAGAATAAGAAGATAAACAAGAAGAGGAAGAAGTAAAAAACAAAGATGATGATGATCAACATGATGATAATGCATCGCCAATAGGGAGTAATTAAGATCAAAATCCCAGCATGGTCCTATCAAAACTATTAGTATTGATAGGTTTCAAGTTAAGATGCTGATAGATAACCCTTTAGAACTAATGGGTGATTTTGTTGTTAAATCGCAGTTGGCTAAACCTTTTAATGAATTTAGGGATGCTATGAAGAATGGTCAACTAGAGGAATTTTTTAAGAAGAGCTGCTTTGGACACTTTCTTGAGCTGCCTGAGGACAACAATACATATTTCCAAATGAGCAAGTATATGGTCTTCTCAAGCGTAGGATCAAGTACGTGGTGGATAATAAATATTTGAAGGAAGGGGGCAAAAAGATGGATGAAATCTGGATAAACTATTGTGGCATACTGGTTTGCTTTGGCATGAAAGTGTTTACCATGGTGACAGGCTTCAAATATCATTATCCAAAAGAACTTGTCGTCAAGGAAGCATCTCGCAAAAAGTCTAAAGTAAGCAGGACTGCCAAACTACCACCATCAAATAAAGGCAAGGCAAGGCAAGGCATTGTCCAAGAAACCACCCACCAAAACCAAAAATCACAAGGAAAAAATAGATGGGTTGTTGGACATTGTTAGACATGGCTACAGGGCCACGATGTTGTTATAACATCTCAAGGACAAAACCATACCAAAGAAGTACAAGGAGCAATCGTGCTTGGCTTGGTTTTTCCATTCCGTTATATTGGCAAGAGACATTAACAAAGTCATAGAAGATGATTTGTTGGAGCTTTCTGAGGATCTTGAGAAATTCAACAATCATCCCTGGGGATATGACAGCTACAAGTTGACTTTCAAATAATTATCAACAAAGTTATCCCCAAGAACGGTACCTTGTACGATTTTCCTTGTTTTTTCATGGTAAATTTACTCACTATTTGTATACTCTTGCCTTAGTTTTTATTGAATAATTATTATGACTTATTTTGGTTTGCTTCCTGTTTACATTTTTAGGCTTGGTCATTTGAAGTCATTCCTAACCTCCTAAAGTAGGTCAAGGATTACCCGGATAAGGTTTCTCATTTAGGGTTCCTTAGGTGATTGGTTACAAAGAGCAACACAAGAATTAAGAAAGTTGATCTTTTTAACCCTCCGGATGATGCAATAAGTCTTCTTTTAAGTAAAATAATTCGACTCAAAGAAATATATTGAAACAGATGATTCATATGTTGCAACATATTAGTAATTTGTTGTAAGTTATCTTAACAAGTTACTTGTCTGGTGCAACAGATTGGCAGTCTATTTCAGTAGATGAGTCATTTTTGTAATAAATTACCCATCTGTTGCTTTGGTTCTCTAAACCTGACTTTTCTGATTACTCATCTACTGGAACTGATGCAACAGATAAGTAATCTGATGCAACCAAAGGTTAATCTATTGCCACATATAAATCATCTATTGCACCATAAAGATCATTTGCTGCATAAGTTTTCAATGTTATAGATTACCCAACTGACTGCAAATTATGATTTGATTTAAATGTATCTACCCTTTCTTTTAGGTTATGCATCCATGGATCTTACCTACTGAGAAGGAGTTGGGAATGACTTCTTTTATTACTTTTGGTCTTGTTGATACAATAGCATACCCAATGGTCGAGTTAATAAATAAGGAATTAACTGGAGAATGGTCATAAGAAGAGTCGTTAGGCAAGGTCAGCCTAATGTTGAAGCTTTTCATCACCAACCTGCTCCAACATATAGGGGTGCTGCTTTAGGGGTGTTACTGGTAGAGTTGTTTATGTTGGTGGAAGCCATGTTGTTGCTACTTCCAGTTGTGATGATGAGTATGTTGATACTATAGAAAAAAAAAATATGTTTGAAATCACCCCTTACACTGGTCCCTCTCACCCTTACACCTATCCCTCTAACCTTAAAGTGGTCCCTCTCACCTCTTTTTACCCTCATGTTCTCATTGCAAATGGAATGTGTACGAACAGACAGGATAAACTCTTTGAAAAAGTAGAGGGTATCACTAAAGTTGTCGAGGAATTAAAATCCAAGAGGGGTGTCATATCATCTAAGAAGGTGAGTGTGTCATACACTACTACAATGCCGGTTAGGAAGAAGAAAACAACAATTAGACATATACTCTCAATTATGAAACCAAAAAAAAATTACAACTCCTTCCTCTTCAAAAGATGTTGAAGTTCAAGGACCATTGAAAAGGGTGGACATATACGCGAATCTTGAATCCAAATAGAAGGCAGTTCTGAGAAAGACAATAAATTCCAAGCAACACGCAAAAACCTTCACCATGAATACCTTCCCCCTAGGACTTTAAGAAGACGGAAGATATGGATCAGTGGTATGTGGACACGGTAAGTTTACTTTTCCTAACCTAGCCTTCTAATCTACTCCATGAAGAAAAAGAAAAATATGGATTATCTATTGCAACAGCTGGGTATTCTTGTGCAACTGTCGGTGGTTTTTTTGTATATGTTGCATAAGATACATTAGATGGGTAATCTATTAATATATTCATAGAACGTTGTTCTATAGATGTACTATCCATTGCATCTTTCCACTTTATTTTTCTTTTTTAAAATTACTAACCTATTTAAAAATTGTCTTATTACATCACAGTATGTTGATGAATTTCTCTGCTTCATGAGGGGCAGGCAATTAGCGTACCCGAAAGCCTATGATGCTGTCGATAGCATAATGGACCTCAACTTATACAATTATTTCAAGGATAGACACGTTGACCTCATTAAGCTAGCGTCAACTCTCGATGGACCAAGATTTAATTCATTAGTTTCTGGATTTTAATGGGAGGAAAATATGATTAATTATGTTAGAGGGAAGAGGTCATATCCACATGGTAAGGACTGGAGTAAATTAAAGAGGATTCATGCTACCATAAACATGGAGAAAAAAATATTTTCTAGCTGTTGAGATACTGCTCGAGGAGGGAATGATGAAGGTTTATGATTGCAACTTGACTGTCTTCGAGGAGGTAGAATTTTTTACCAATATATAGCCACTGTTGGCATTATTTCCCAACTTGTTGAGGAAGAGTGGACTGATGAATCATTTACCAGCAAAAGTTAAAGCAAACATGGGATTTGAAGGTCGAAACAAGGACAAGGACCTTTCAAAAAAGGAACTGCTGTCGCATGCGGGTAGTATGTGGTTGCACACATCGAATGTTTGTTAACCGCACAGAAATGTCTTACCCAATGACCTTTCTGTGCGAAAACACTGTGGCAAGGATGCAAGAGGTCTAGGCTTATATGGTATTAACTAAATAATTGTAGCCTATGTATAAAAAAGATGTAGAAACACAAACACCTTGACAATTTTTAATATTTGATGAAAATTTATAATGGAACATATTGTTTATCAGTTGTAACAGACAGTCTATCTGTTCTGACAAATAGTTTATCTATTGCAATAGGTTGGTCATCTATTGAATTATGCAGATTTTTATATCTAAGTTTATCTGTTGAAATAGATAGGTCATTTATTGGAACAAATCAAAATAGTAGGAAGACCTGTTTGATAATTTCCAATAGATGACCTACATGTTGCAACATATGTCTAAATTTGTTTGATAATTTTCAACAGTTATATCATTTATTACAACAAATACATTATTTGTTGCAATATTCGAATCTAATATTCGATTTCAATTAATAAGCTCAAATCTAAGGATAACATAGAACAAAATAAAATAAATCAAAGACTTCAAAAATTACATGAAATAAATCAATAAATAAATAAAATATAAAAAAATTAATATGGGTACAGATGATCTACTCAACAAATAAATCAATAATTTAAGTTTTGGTGCCAACAATTCTTAAGGAGAGGTTATTACTTTGACAGTAAAGATCTATTCAATATGGAAAAGTTGTTCTTCATTCGGTGCTATGAAAATTGGCTTTGGTCGTTGTGGATTTTTTTTGTCGCTTGCATATGGTTTCTGAGCTTTTTCTTCTACGTATTTCCATAAAAGAGTATCATATATTTTATGGAGTAATCCGGCATCAAGTCCATCATTTGGTACTTGTAATTCATCGCTCAAATGCTCAGCGTAAGCGACAACAAAAAGACTGCAATCCGTGCGTTTGTAAAATCAGATAAACCATATCTTGCAATTAATGTAAGCATTGTGAAATTTATGAAATAAAACTAAATCATGTTACTTGATTGATACTTACAGACTACCAATGGGCTATTGATAAATTCCATTAACATATTCTACATCAAATGGATTGTCCATTTTATAATGGTATACATCAATCATCGACCAATTAGTATGAACCTTTTGATCCAAAAAACCACTTATATCAAGGTAAGTAGGTAATATTTTGTCCAGTTTTTGTATCTCAGATGACGTCCCATAATATCTCCTTCCAGACAGCGAGCCATAAACTAAGACCCGCTGTTCTTTTAGAATGACGATAGCCAACACCCAATGGAATCTATCACCACGATTGATTGGGATGTACACTTCATCAACCAAATGCCAAGGTAAGCTAGCTGAAATGCTAAAACCTTTGATGATGTTGATTAAGCATTTCTCGTTTTGGGAATCTTTTGGATATTGTTGACAATACCTATCATAGGCATTATAGATGTAAACTTTGTGCAAATAATTTCCTGTCGTGTATCTGTATTGTTCTTATGTTTGCAACTTGGACTTCTTTTGGAGGTAGTAAAAAATAACATCAATGTGTTGCATATATTATCAAACATTTCTGATTAGGTAACAATAAAATTAATAAATAGATACAATTAAATAAAGTATTAATAGTAATATGTATGACATTTAAACCTCATCATTCCAGCAAGTTTAGGGCTGTGACATCAAATAGAACTAATTCTTTTTCCTGGGATGTGCAACAACAAAGTCGAACATATCAGAACCAAGATGATTCATTCACTTTATAGTGTTCGTCATTTTATTTTCTGGATAATTTATTTGTGTTAATGTCATATTTTTACAACAATAATTTTATAAATCAATATCCTTAAAATTTATTTATGTAACAGTCGGCATGAAGCTTTAACAGCCCTTCGACAATCCATTCTGAATAGTCGTCAATCAACTTTGTTAGTTTTTTTGGAGCCTTATCTGAGATGTTGAACCATTCAAATGGGTAATTCTTCCGTTCTTACGGGCTGACGGGCTTTACTTTTTCTTTATCTTTGGAAGCAATTAATGGGTTATCAACTATAATATTATGTTGTTCAGCAGTAGCTTCTACTATGACATCCACCTAGAAAGCCAAAATTGTCAATGCTAATCACAGAGATACAAAAAAATAAAAAATGATAACTCATCTATTTTACCAAATCAAATAGGTCTTACTCCTATTTCAAATCATACCAACAGATTACCTATCTATTGTAATAGATGGATCATATGATAGGATAAATTAAAATAGGAGTAAGACCTATATAGTAACTTCTAATAGATGACTCGTATATTTGGATAGAATAAAACAGTAGGAAGTCTTGATTTTATTTATTCCAACAGATGAGGCATCTGCTGCAGCAGATAGGTCAACTGTTGGTATAAATTAAAACTGTAGAAAGATCTTTTTTATTTTTCAAAATAGATGAGACATATATTGCAACAGATAATGTATGTAATGCAATAGGTTAGTCAATTGTTGCAACAGATCATATATTTGTTTGATAATTTTTAGAGGATATGTCATCTGTTACAATAGATATGTAGTTTGTTTGTCTATTGGAACAGATGATATATATTCACCTTCTTTGACTCATGATGCTCTTCTGTGGCCCTTGCACATTGATCAAAAGTGCAAGACAAAGATAGAGAAATTGTAATTTTGCTTTTTTCTATGCTTGATGATGCCTTAGAAATTTTTTTTCTTCATCTCTTAGCCGCCTTAATCTCTAATAGAGTTTATAGATATGAAATCTTTTTTGATGGAATAACCTCCCTCTTAGATATCAATTCCTTTACAAAATAAGTTAATGCATTAATAGCAATAATCACTCCATCATGTTTCGCCTTGCAGTCTTGACATTTGCATGCAGAACATTTGCTAAGAGGGGAAAAATCTATAAAACCAGTATGATCAGAATCTTAATGGTTTGTTATTTCAAAAACTTTAAGAGGAGCATCATTAGCCCCAGCAGTAGCACCACCACCAATAACAACTCTATCACCACTAACTTCATTAGCAATAATAAGCCTACCCTCCAAAATTATTATTTTTCTTGTGATGTATGTTGATCCAAACAATTCCTTTTTTATTCTATCAATGACCTTAGGGCCTAATTAAGTTTGCTTATAACATAAATTTCACAAACCGAGGCTACCCCATAGTCGCGACAACAGTGCTTATGGTTACAAATGACTACTATCTAACCCTTTAACTGGTTCCTGTTGTGAGCACCGAGTAAATTGATAATAAATAACATATGCGGAAAGACAACTGATAATACCATAAGGTTTTAAATACTAAAACACGATTAAATAATAGATCTGAAACATATGAATACATACTAAAAAGACTGATCAAATAACTGATAAATTGACTAACTGTCTGAATGTCTGAAAAGCCTCTAACCGACTGACAGTGGAGTTGATGGGACAAACCCCCAACTAACTTCGACTAAATGAAAATACTGAACTGTTGAGATAAACTAAAATGAAACAATCATGTCCTCAATAGATGAGAACTCACCACGAATGATGCTGCTGATAAGCTAAATTATCTAAGTGCGGTCAGGAAACTATGCATCCGAACCTATTATATAATACATCATAGTGAAAAGAAAGTATACAATCAGCACTTTGAATGTACTGGTATATGAGATGAGGTTAGGCTGAAATACATGGGTTAACTGTGCATAAAGTTATGGCTGACTGAATAATACGAGATAACTGTATAAGCATGCATGAAAACTGAAATACTGAGAATGCAAGACCAAGTATATATACATTTCTGAAATAATTTGTAAACAAAAATACTAGAATTTGATAACTGAATAACTGAGAATTTGTATGCTTTGGTCAAGCAAACCTGAACTAAAACTATATTGAATACTATACTGAAACTATAGGAGCTAGCAATAACTGACATTCCCCAAATCTATTATTGGGGTCCAACCTACAACCCCAGTTGGATGGGTGTCAGTACCGTGCTACGGGTACTAATGTTGGTTGTGTGGATCCACTAATCTGATTTATCGAAGGACTAGGATGTCATGTCTAACTGGCCGGGAACCCCTCAAAGTCTACTGTGTCACCATAGGTCTAGAACTTAGGGACTGCTACTAACAGCTCATGCCTAACTGATGGGGGAGATGCCATCCCTACGTTTACTCGGTGTTAAGTTTTACTTCCAATTGAAAGACACTGATTTTGAACTAAGCTAAACTCAACTAAGAGTTATTATATAATTGATAATGCTCATCATGAATATGAATATATAAGTATACTGATAAGTTCATGGATTGACTGTCTGAATACTTGAAAAGCTATATTTTTATATAAATCACATAGGTATCGGGTGTTCATAACCTGCCAGCACTGAATAAAAATAACAATATGGACACATAAAAGCTTTGAAACCATAGTAGGAAATCATTGTTCAGATATCCAACACCTAGGCATTTCATCAAACACATAAGAGTCATCAACTTAAGCATGGGAATGGGTAAATCATGTGATAATAACATAATTACAATACTAAAACCATAAGTTAAGCATTTAACATGAAAATTTCACTATTTAAAAGTGTAAAGGCCTATTCCATCAAAACACTTGTAAACACAATACATAAATTAAAATTCATAAGAGCTTTGTGGAAATAATTCACATAAACATGTAAAATTCATCATTTAAAACATAAAAATAAATTCTTGGACTCTATGGGTGAAAATGGCCCATGGATGAATATCACACATAACTTAAACCCTTAAACTTGAAAGAGAAACACAATCTTGATGCTTTTCTTAAAAGTTCTTTGATTGGAAAACTTAAATTCTTGGTTTTCTTGGAGAGAGGGTAATTGAATTTGTGTTTTTACGAATTGGATTAAGGGGAAAAGAATTAATAACACCTCAGAGAATTAACTTCACAACTAAAATGTGGCTTAAGAGGTCATCGTGATACGCTGAGGCCTTCACCTTTATAACTACCACGACGCACCACTATCGCAGTGAGCTACTTGAATCAAAATCCAAACACGACCCAATCCTCATTTAAAAAATCTAAAACTTTCCCAAGACATGCTCCTTACACCCCTGAACATGAACCAATTTAAAAATCCTTCAAATTAAGAGGCCAAAAATATGGCTAAGTCCCCAACACGTAGTGAAATTTTCAGGCGTTAAGCCTCTTATGCATGAACTAGGAGTTGAACTAAGCTAAGTATAATATGGGGTATTATAATATCTCACCCATGGGAACATTTATCCTTGAATGAGACTGATTAAGCTGAGAATACTGGGGAAACTGAAATCACATACTGAATATGCATAATTTAAAACATGATTACATGATTGAGTCTAAAATATGATACATGACTGAATTGAATTCGTGAATGCATGTAAAGACTTGAGAATTATTATATGGATGGAACTGAGAATGGAAAAGAGTCAATCTAAGGAAACTGTTACCTTAAGTTGTGTCTGAGTTTGCGGAGAAAAAACAAGAGTATATGGTACACATATCTGCTTATGCTTCCCAAGTGACTCCCTCAACAGACTCATTCCACCAAATAACTTTGACCAAGGGAACTTCTTTAGTCCTTAGTATACGAATCTGACGATCAAGGATATCAACTGAGATTTTTTATAAGAAAGGCTATCCTCAACATCTGCGCTTTCTAAAGGAACTATAACAACTGCGTCACCAATATATTTCTTTAATAAGGAAACATGGAACACTGGATGCAATGATTTTAAATCTATAGGCAACTCAATCTTATAGGCTACCTTTCCAAAATGACTCAAAATTTTATAAGGGCCGACATATCAGGGACTAAGCTTTCCTTTCTTGCCAAATATCTTCACTCGCTTCATGGGTGAGATTTTCCAATACACCAAATCCCCAATATCAAACTCAAGATCCCTTCTCCTCACATCTGTATAGGATTTCTGATGACTTTGGGTTGTCTTAAGACTCTCCCTAATCCATTGAACTTTCTCTATTATATCAAACATCGAATCTGGCCCTATTAAAGCAGTCGCACCTGCCTCAAACCAACCAATAGAAGATCTATATCTCCTTCCATAGAGAGCCTCAAACGGAGCCATATAAATACTGAAGTGATAACTATTATTGTAGGCAAACTCGACCAAAAGGTAAGTGATCATCCCAACTACCCTTGAACTTAAGAACACATGCCCTCAATATATTCTCTAGGATCTGAATGGTCCTCTCTGCCTGCCCGTCTTTCTGAGGATGGAAAGTTGTACTGAGATGAACATGGGTACCAAGACCCTTCTGAAAAGCTCTTCAAAAGTGAGAGGTAAATTGAGTACCTTTTTTTGAAATGATAAATAACAGGGCTCTATGCAACCTAACTAACTCTCCAATATAGAGTTTGGCGTAATCCTCAGTTGAATAAAAATGGACTAGCAAGAAATAGGATGATTTGGTCATTCTATCGACAATCACCCATATCAAATCATTTTGACGACGCGTATGAGGCAAATCCATTAGAAAATCCATGTTCACCTCATCCTACTTCCAAGTGGAGATACTGAACTCCTACAATGTTATACTAGGCCTATGGTGTTAAACCTTGACTTGCTGACAGTTAGAATACTTATCTACAGACTTTGTAATATCCCTCTTCATACCATTCTACCAATAGATTTCCCGCAAGTCATGGTACATCTTAATGGATCCTAGGTGCAAAGAGTAACGTGTACTATGCACTTCTTCCAAAATCTGCTTTCTCAAACCATTAATACATGGCACACACAGCCTACCCTGACATCGCAATATATCATCTCCTCCTTAGAAGAAAACCTCTACTTTCTGATCTCTAACTGATTTCTTTAACTTCAATAAATTGGGATCCCTATCTTATTTCTCCATCACTTCGACAACCAAAAAAGATTCTGAACTATTCTAAACCCAAACTCTACCTTCAGCTGAATCAACCAACCAAACACCTAATCTAGTAAGCTGATGAACCTCCTGAACTAACCCCTTCTTATCATTCTCAACATGAGCAGCACTACCCATAGACAACCTACTAAGGGTCTTTGCCACTAGATTGGCCTTGCCCAGATAATACAACACACTCACATCATAATCTTTCAACAACACAATCCACTTCTTTGACAAAGATTTAAATCTTTCTATGAAAATACATACTGCAAACTTTTGTGATCCGTAAACACATCAACATGATCTCCATAAAGATAATGCCTCCAAATTTTCAAGGCAAAAACAACAGCTGGCAACTAAAGATCATGGGTAGAATAATTATTTTCATGGGGCTTAAGTTGTCTAGAGCATAGGGTATGACCTTACCGCTCTGCATCAACACACAACCAAGACCAAATCTACAAGCATCACAGTAAATAACAAATCTATCTGATTAATCTGGAAAAGTTAAGACAGGGGCTGAGGTGAGTCGATTCTTCAAACCCTAAAAACTCTTCTTGCAAGAATCTGACCACTGAAGCTTAACTTTTTTCTGAGTCAATCGAGACATAGGGTACGCAATAGCTGAGAACCCTTCAATAAACCATCAATAATAGCTAACCAAACCAAAGAAACTCTTGATATCTGATGGAGAGATAGGTCTGGGCAAGTTTCTCATTGCTTCGGTCTTTAAAAGGTCAACTATAATGCCATCACCAGAAATAATATGGCTAAGGAAAGCTACTAATATTAGCCAAAACTTTTACTTACTGAATTTGGCAAACAACTCATGGGCTCTAAGAGTCTACATTATGATTCTGAGATAGTCTGCATGATTATTTTCACTGCAGGAGTAGACAAAAATACATCGATATAGGCTATGATGAACATGTCAAAGTACTGCTTGAACACTCAGTTCAGCAATTCCATGAAAGCTACTGGGAATTCATTAGTCTAAAAGACATAACTAGGAATTCGAATTTACCATATCAAGTTCTAAAGGTTGTCTTTAGAATGTCACATTCTCTGACTCTGAGCTGATGATAGCCGGATCAGAGGTCTATCTTAGAGAAATAACGACACCCTAAAGTTGGTCGAACAAGTCATCAATCCTAGGGAGTGGGTACTTATTCTTGATTGTGACTTTGTTCAACTAATGGTAATCAATTCATATTCAAAGATAACCATCTTTCTTATGCACGAAAAGGACTAGATCACCCCATGGGGAAATACTGCCCTGATGAATCCCTTATCTGAGAGATCTTTTAACTATTTTTTAATTCCCTAAGCTCAGTTGGAGCCATTCTATAGGGTAGAATAAATATAGGCTGGGTCTATGGGATAAAAGTAATTAATTGATTATTTGGACCATTTTTTTGAAATTTTAAATTACGTGCTATGTCAGGTCAATAACTGAGTTTTTGGTGTCTTTATTTTGTTTATTAGCATGTTGGGAGTCTAAAAATATGTTCGGATATTATTGTAGAACATTGGGAAAGTGAAACATCTTTTTTTTTATATTAGTAGTGTTGGGCTAGTGTTGAGATTTACTGTTACATTCTTTTTCCCCTCTCGTATGCATATTATCATGATATTAGTAATTCTTTTGAAATGGCATTTAGCTGGATTCAAAGATTTTGATTCAATTGAGGCACCATTAATTTTGTAGAAACTCTTCCAGGGTCCTAGGGATGAATCCTAATTGAGTTGCTTCATAGTATTATCCAATGGCCCAATAAGTAGAGCTGAATTAGATAGTTATATGGTCATCACTTTGATAGCCTTCAGATAGAGTAGTAGGTGTATATAAACCTTGGTAATTCTATTGTGGTTTCACGGAACTTTCAATGCTTAAAACAAAGAAAATATGTAAGAATCTTGATGTATTTAGGATATAATGTATTTGTTTAGGTGTTTTATAGGAAAATACATCTTGGTAATGAAGAAAGGAAAAATAATCTAAAATTGACCAAGTACAAGTTCTTGGTGCTTGGTCACAAGCCATTGGGTCTAATAATGGTATAACCTGACCTATTATGAGCATAAATATGAGATCCTAAAAAAATATAATCCAAGGCATTGGCAATGACTCTTATAATAAGTTATTGGGAGAAGTGAAGAATCCTATGAATAATCCTAATTAGTAAAGGGCTAAAGATTTGAAAAATAAAAAAGGTAGTCCAAAGGCAACAACTCTTCTCACGAGTCGCCATGAGACGTGATGAGTCCTTTCGCACCCATTTTGAGTAAATATTGTGAGAAGATATGAATGTTTAAAGTTGAAAAGGTGACCTTTAGTGGAAATCGATCACATAAAAACTCATTAGGAATCATGCTGAGTGATCGCATAAAGCATCACCAGCCTACAAAAAATCAAACAACGAGTCTTTACCGTTACACAATGAGTCATGGCTAGACCCGATGACTTATGGTTACTATAGTATCTTTTCTCCCACATTGTTTAGGATAAAATTTATTCTGTATCTATTAATAATCCCCATATTTTTATATTTGAGGTTGTGTTTTATTTTTAGTGAGTCCCTATACACACTGTTAATGGTTGATAAACATATTTAAAGTTAATTATAGTTGAAATTCCTGATATTATTTTATTTTTCTTGTAAGTGCATGATCATGTTTTATTATTTAAATTATTATAATATTCTTGAAATTATGAGTAGCTAAAACCCACAAACTTGGGTTGTGGGAACCATGATGGAGTAATAAAGTAGGGTTCATAGACATAGTGATTCTAGATCGGAGGGCTTATATGCATTGTTATTCCTTTTGTATTGATTGTTTTCTAATAGTGTATAAAGTTAGAACATGTATTTTCTCCTTACTTACTTAAACCTATAGAGGTACAACAGCAATAATAACAACAAACCTAGTGTATTCCCACAAAGTGGAGTCTAGAGAGGGTAGAATGCACGCAGTCCATACCGCTACCTCTGAAGAAGTATAGAGGTGGAGATTGGAAAATGGGAATAAACAACGGAGAATTGGAGCTATCAACCTTCACTTAATAGCTTGAGTCGTGGTCGCAGGAAAGCTAATTTAAAATCAAGGATACGAGTTTGATTATAAAACTCGTGAGACTTGGTTGGGTAATTGAGGATAGTCATCTAAAAAGGGCAAACCAGCCTTTAAGCTAAACTAAACTTATTTATTTTGCATTCTAAGCATAGGGATAGAATCACCAATACGGAAACCTACATAGTTATGAAATCATGGGAACATAGTCCTAGTGTCTTATAGTTATTGATCACAACTTAAAACTATTCAATAACTGTTACTTGGTTTCTATGTTGATTTTAAGTATTACTTTCAAAAACCCTCTTTTTATGAAAATAATCAACTAATAGAATAAATAATTGTATTGAACAAGCTTTTAGCCATATTCCCTATGTGATTCACCCCAACCTTCTATATTTGATCAATGATTGCTTTATACTTTAATTGTGAGGTATAATTTAGGTGACATCTATTTTGGCGCCATTGTCGGGGTCTATAATTTAGGATTAGATCAATTGTGTTTATTTAACTATTAGTCCTTGTTTTATGATTTACTTTTTTTATTATTTTGTTTTATGTTTAGGGTGTGCACCAGTGCATGCACAACACTCAAAGTCAAGGCATTTCCCTGATTCCACTTGCTCGTAAAATTGAAAAAATGTTGAGAAAATTAAGGATGATGGACGATAAGGCATTCACGAGACTCCGTACCAAGATATAGCCTAAATTCCAGTCAAAGAACAAGAAATACAAAAAGCAACAACCCTTTAGGTTGTTGATGATAAGCAAACTTATCATGAAGAAGAAGCCCTTCCAGATATAGTTGAGCATCCCCACACTTATGTTTCCAGTATGATAATAAATATGATGACACTGACTTAAACGATCCAGGTGTAACAGATTCTATTGTTCCCATCCCAATGCTATTTAGGAGTAAGTTCAACATCACCAACGCAATACAATCATTGAACTTAGAAGAAGTATTCACTTAACACACTATTGTTGATACAAATTTGCATATAATAAACTTTGTAAGGATTTGTAAATCCTATAACAGACCTAGTGTGAGCCAAGATTCTATCAAACTGTGGTTGTTTTCTTTCTCGTTGGTTGGTAAAGCTACTCTATAGATGGCACAGTTACCAAATAAATCAATTATTGCCTGGTAGGAGTTGAAGACGACCTTCTTGGAAAGGTTTTTCCCACCATCCTAAATATTGCAACTAAAAGATAAGATCTATATCTCCAGACAGAGACATGGTTGAGATTCAAGAAGAAGTTGCAACAAGTCCCATGTCACAAAATAACTTAATACAATTTGCTTACAATTTTCCATAGATCTTTGAATTATAACAATAAGGTTGTAGTGGATACTATAACAGGAAGTGCATTTATCAGTCTGACTTGGCAACATACTTCAAAAATACTAGTTAGAATCACCAAAACCAATAGAGGTTGGAACACATAGGAATGTAGCATTCTCGATGGTGCTTATGAGATAAAAGCATCAGTAGAGCGACGGAGTATAGATCAGGGACTCGCTCATGAAGTAACTCAGAAGTGATCGTGATTTCAAAATAGTTCACAAAAATAAGGTCAAAAAAGGTCAATGCATTCAACTCTAAAGTAACGCATTGATACATAATGATTTTGATTCTGGTGAGAAGGTAAATTATTTAGATGATCAGGTAAAAGAATTTTAGGCCAAATCCCAAAGGTCTAATCAAGATATTAGAAATCAAGGCCAAAACTATTTAAAAAAATGACAACTACAATCGATTAGGGTATAAAGACAAGAGTAGTAGAAAATATGATAGTTGGAAGAAGAGAGACGGTTACAAAAACAATAGAAGTAGTTTATACGTACCTCTCAACAATTGTTAAATTTAGTTGAACAATGCTAGGATAGAAGAGTTACTTTCCAAAGTATCAAAAAGGGTAGAGAATATTGATGAAAACCTTATGGAGATTCGAGCAGATATTTCTGGGATGAGCCAAAAAATGGAGTCATGCACTACCACTATTAAGCAACTTAAGCAACAGTTTTGCTAGATTTTTGTAGCTTTGAACAAATATCAAAAAGGTACACTTACAAGAAACACTATCTAGAATCTGAATAATGATAGTCACTATATAGTTTTGACAACTAGGAGTAAAAAGATGATTGTCGACCCTCCTATGATATTAGTTGTTAATGATGAGGTTGACATTGAGATAATTGATGTTAAAAAGGTAGTCAAATCTAAAAATCAAGTTATTGAGGAAACGTTATCTAAAAATCTAACTCTAGTCATTGAAATGGAGACTGAAGCAAGAAAATGAAAATAAGGCTCCACATATTTTGACTCACATTCCACGACCTCCTTTACCTTTTTCATAGATATTGAAAAAGAGAGTCAAAGAAGGAAATTATCACAAATTTATTTTGACGCTAAAGTAATTGTCTGTGAACATCTCTTTATCTAAGGTACTTGAGAAAATACTTGGCAATGCCAAGTTTATGAAGAATCATCACAACATGATCATAATTTTTGAGCCTGCTGATAATGTTTACCATTATTGTGCAATAGCTTCCTAGTTTCTTTTGTAGAAAAACAAAGATCCTAAAGCATTCACTATTTCATTATCCATTAGAGTATTCAACTGTAATGTCCCATATTTTGGGCTATAATATAGACCATGATTCTGATGTGTTGATAATCCCGAAGCGATAACTCCTATGCCAATGTGGAATGTTAATTATTTGTGTAGTATGTGAATCCATTCAAGCTTGAATTTAGACCATAGAGGTTCTTTGACTCAAGAACTAGTTGAAAACTACTTCGATTGATTAAGTTTAAGTGGATATTATAATTTGTGTCAACTTATATCATCCATGACTCTTTATATATGTTGAATTAGAGATCCTACTGTGTGTAAAATGATAGATTTTTGAGTTAGCTTTCCAATGATACCAATTTTGCTAAAAACTGGCACCCAATCAAGAAGTTATGGCCTTTCAAAGTAGTATGTGTTGTCTAACCAATCGCACATGGCCATAGGAAAGCATATGCGAGAGCATATGCGGTGCCTATGTAAGCATAGGCGATAGCATAGATGGCGCCTATGTAAATTTAGGTGATAGAATAGGTGGCGCCTATGTAAACATAGGAGATATCATATGCAGCGCCTATGTAATGGTTTCAAGTGACTTAAAACACTCCATTTTGGGGGCACAATGGCCCTTTTCCCACCCTTATTCAGTCATAAACATGAAATTCAATCCCCAATTCTCCAAAATACATCCACATTCATCTAAAAATTCTCAAGAACACTCCCAAGGGTTTCAAACTAAAAACCCAAATAAATCAAGATTCAACCGTGGGTTTTCAAAATCAATAAGAGATTCAGAATCACCAATCCACAAGCTTCAAGAAGCACCCATTATTTTCAGAAATAGAGGTACGCGGGGTTTTTCTAAATTCTCATGGGCATAGAAAAATCATATTTAATAATGGATTTTTGAATCTATGTATATATTCATGTATTAAATATTTTAACATCATTATTTTGGTCTTTTGACCTTCCCCAAAGTGATTTGAGAATATGAATGCATGAAACCATGTATTTAATAATGAATTCTTGTTGAGAGCATGATTTTTGGTGAATTCCCTCTTATTCTAAATTTTTTAGATTTCTCATAGCATATGAATTATTTTGCAATGCATCCTTGAAAAGTAACTATATGAAATGATTGAACTCTTGTTATGATTTAAAGGTGGTTTTAAATCACTAAAGAGAGAATCTAGCATGATGTTTAATGTTCATAATGCATTTAATGAAAGAGTGCATGAATTCGCTAAACGCACTAGACCACCATATGTTGATGAAGTTTTTGCATGATTTTGACTTGAGTTTCGAAACTTGAAATCTTCTATATCAGTTGCATATTTTGGGGTGGTCTAAGCTTTACTTTAAATGAAAGACTTATCTTAATGTATTATGGCTCAGAAATCATGACTTGCAAGTCTTGGTATGATGATACCAAACTCAGAAAATGCCATAACAGACATAGATGAATATAGAAATCAGACTTTATCAGATTTGCATATTTTAGAACTTTAGAATGATGCATGTTCAATTACTCTATTTTGGATTGCTTCATGTGCTAGTACAATTATGTTGACCCCCCCCCCCTCCTTCTAGGTTTTGAGGCACAGTCTAGGGGTCCAGATAAACAGTAGAGATTTTAGATCACAGACCAGAGTTTGTAGTGGTGTGCCTTCTCTAATTCAGAAGGACTGGTTATTTCATATTACTACTATTAGTTAGGTTTTGGTCTACTGGGGGCCTTCTCCCAGCTTTCAGGCAACTTTGATTAGTTCATGGTAGAGATTTCGCAGACTTAGTCAGACATTATTATTCAGATATATTTTGGATTTTAGTTTTTAGTATTATGATCATATTAAGATTGAACATGTTGTCATATTAGATTTCTCTTTTCGCATTACCTTTTATCATATGAATTATGTACATGATTACCAGATAGATAGAGAAGGGTGTCCCGGGCCTTCATGGTTTGGGATGCTTATCACAGTTAGGGCCCCGGCTCCGGTCATAACAAACTTGGTATCAAAGCACGGTTCAAAGTCCCAGGGTGTCTGCAAAATTGTGTCGGGTAGAGTCTTGGTTATGGGTGTGTAGCATGCCATACTTATAAGCAAGAGGCTACTAGGCATTTAGGAAATGTTTCCCTTCTTTATGATTTAGTTCATGCTTTAGAGTCTGAAATGTCGCCTAATCAATGATATCTTGTATTTTAGAAACACAGTTATGCCTCCACATCGTATCATAGATTAGAATGCTCAGGCAAATAAGGTCCGTCCCACCTATGGGATACGGACCTGTAATAAAGCTCATACTTTAGAACCTGTCCCTACTCTAGGAGTCCCTCCAGCCCCGACCAGTCCACCTCGGGCTCCGCAAACCGATGACAACCATCCCCCAACTGCTCAAAGAGATATTTTAAATACAGAATTCAGATGTTCTATTCATATGCTGACACAGTTGGTAGCTAACCAGGCTTAACGACCAAAAGATGTTGGGTCTGCATCTTTTATGTCTGAGGCTACCAGGGTTAGACATTTCATGAAAATGAACCCACGTAAGTTCACTGGCACCAAGGTGGAGGAATATCCACAGGAGTTCATGGATGAGATGGAAAAAATCTTTAAGGTAATACATTTGGATAAGGTTGAAGGGGTGGAACTAGCAACTTATTAGCTTAAGTATGTTGCGAATCAGTGGTATGCCAACTAGGAGGATGCAAAAGGTGAGAGTGCTGGGCCCACAGTTTGGGACGAATTTGTGAAAATTTTCCTTGATTGATTCTTTTCTTTGGAGTTGAGGGAGGCCAAAGTAGAAGAGTTTATGAATATGAAGCAGGGCAGTATGAGTGTCTAGGAGTACACTTTGAAGTTTAATAAACTAGCCCGCTATGCACCAGAGTTGACTAGTAATATACATCTGACCTTTCTGATTACCTGGTGCTTGAGTGCCAGGGGGAAATATTGAATAAGGAGTTTGACTTTTCTAGGATGACTGTTTATATGCAGTAGGTGGAAGTGAAAAAGAAGAAGATCTCTAAAGATAAGGAGGTGGAAAGACAAGCAAAAAGAGCCAGATCAGCCAACCAGAGTCATAGTCAGCCTCAGGGTGATAAGTGGGGAAATAAATGGCAGAAAAAGAAGAATTAGGGTAATGCACAGTCTACTGCCAGTTCCCCGATACCTCGACCACCAGCAGACAGATGATCTCAAAGCTTTCAGACTAACCATGGAACCAGAGCTCAAGATACTCGATCACAGGGTAGTGTGGCTTATCAGCATCGTACTTTTTCATGGGTAAGACTTGTGGTAGAAATCATTTGGGAAGGTGTCAGTTGGGATCGATAGTGTGTTATTCATGTGGTCAGCCGGGTTACTTTCAGAGGGAATGTCCATCCGGTAGAAAGAATGTTGGTGGTGCAAACTCTCAGGAAAATTCTTTGGCACCACCCCCCACCTCAGAAGGGAACCACATCAGCTGTCGGGAACAGTCGCAACCAGTTATATGCTTTGACCAACTTCCAGGAGGTGGAAGATTCCCCCGATGTTGTTATCGATACGTTATAAATTTTTTTCCGTGATGTTTATGTGTTACTTGATCTCGGGTATACTTTATCCTATGTGACCCCTTATGTGGCTATTGGTTTCGGGTTTGAGCCCAGTGTGATTTTTGAACCCTTTTCTGTTTCCACCCCAGTGGGGGATTCTATTGTTGCTACAAGTGTGTAAGGGGTTATGTTGTGACTGTTGGTAGTCGGGATATGTTATCAGATCTCATAGAGTTAGATATGGTTGCTTTGGATGCTATCTTGGGAGTGGATTGGCTCCATTCGTGCTATGCCACATTAGAATGTAGGACTCAAAGGGTCACTTTTTCTTTCCCGAATAAACCAGTGATAAAGTGGGAAGGACATTCTTTAGCACCCAGAGGGCACTTTATATCTTATCTCAGAGCCCGTAAACTTATTTCTAAAGGTTATTTGTACCACCTTATCTGAGTTAAGGACTCCAATGCTGAGAGTATTCCTCTTTAACCTGTTCTCGTAGTAAAATAATTCCCAGAAGTCTTTCCAAATAATCTCCCAAGAATGCCACCTGATAGGGAGATTGAGTTTGGTATTGATGTATTGCCAGACACTCATCCTATTTCCATTCTGCCCTATAAAATGGCTCCTGCAGAACTAAAAGAATTGAAAGAACAGTTAGTAAATCTCATAGATAAGGGTTTTATACACCCCAGTGTGTCTCCTTGGGGCGCTCCTGCACTTTTCATGTGAAAGAAAGATGATTCCCTTCGTATGTTCATAGACTACAGTTATCTGAATAAGGTCATGATTAAAAATAAATATCCTCTTCCTAGGATTGACAACCTTTTTTACCAGCTTCAGGGTGCCAAGTGTTTTTCAAAAATAGACCTTTGTTTCGGTTATCATCAGTTGAAAGTTAGGGAGTCATACATACCCAAGACAGCCTTCCAAACTCGATATGGTCACTATAAATTCCTATTCATGTCCTTCAGGTTAAATAACGCCCCTGCAGCCTTCATGGATCTTATGAATAGAGTATTCTATCAGTTTTTTAACTTTTATGTCATTGTATTTATTGATAATATCCTGATCTATTCTAAGAGTAAAGAGGATTACGCCAATCACCTCTAAATTATTCTTCAGACCCTTAAGGATTATCAGTTGTATACCAAATTTTCTAAGTGTGAATTCTGGTTAGATGCTATTGCCTTCTTGCGTCATATTATGTCCAGTGACGTGATAAGAGTGGATCCCCAGAAAGTTGAAGCAGTGAGAAAATAGCCTAGACCCATGACTCCAATCGATATTCGAAGCTTCTTGGGTTTGGTGGGGTATTACAGAAGGTTCGTAGAGAGTTTTTCTTCCATAGCTGCTCCACTCACTAAATTGACTTAGAAAAAGATGAAGTTTGTGTGGTCCAATCTGTGTGAGAATATTTTTGAGAAGTTGAAAGACAAACTGACCACTGCTCCTATTTTGACCCTTCCTGAGGGTGTAACTGGCTTTGTGGTATACTATGATGTATCTCGTGTAGGACTTGGTTGTGTGTTGATGCAGCATGGTAAGGTAGTGGCTTAAGATTTAGAGTTAGCAGTTGTGGTGTCTACACTTAAGATGTGGCGTCACTACTTATATGGTGTTCACGTTGATATATTCACTAACCACAAGAGTCTGCAGTATGTTTTTTTACAGAAAGAATTGAACCTTAGGCAGAGGTGCTAGATAGAGCTTCTGAAAGACTATGATATGAGCCTGCATTACCATTCGAGCAAGGCAAATATTGTAGCTGACGCCCTCAGTAGGTTGTCTATGGGAATCCTTTCTCATGTAGAAGAAGGAAAGAAAGAGATGGCAAAGGATATTCATCACCTTGCAAATCTGGGAGTGTGACTCTTAGATTCCAAAGATTGAGGGGTAATTGTTCATGCTTTAGATAAGTCATCCCTTTGTGTTGAAGTTAAGGAAAAGCAAGTTGAAGATCCCATCTTTATACAAATTAAGAAAGATGTGGGTTAACAAAAGGTTATGTCATTTGAAATTGGTGGTGATGGTATTCTGAGATTTCAGGGTAGGTTGTACATTCTGAATGTTGATGGAATACGGGAAAGAATCCTTGATGAGGTGAACACTTTGAGGTATGTCATTCACCCAGGCTCTACTAAGATGTACCATGATTTGAAAACCTTGTATTGGTGGAATAATATGAAACGTGATGTAGCTGGTTTCGTTTCCAAGTGTTTGAACTGTCAACAAGTGAAGGTAGAACACATGAGGCCAGGTGGTACTTCCCAAGAGATAGCCCTACCTTTATGGAAGTGGGAGATGATAAACATGGACTTCACTACAGGACTTCCGAGATCCTAAAACCAGTATGATTCTAGATAGGTGATTGTAGATCGGTTGACAAAGTCAGTCCACTTTTTGCCTGTGAGAACTAATTATTTGGGAGAGGGTTATACTAAGATTTACATTGAGGAGATAGTTTGGTGGCATGGGGCACCAGTGTCCATTATATCCGATAGAGGTACGCAGTTTTCATATCAGTTCTGGAGATCTTTTCAGAAGGGTTTAGGTACACAAATGAATTTAAGCACAGGCTTACACCCTCAGACGGATGGGCAAGCTGAGCGTACCATTCAGACCCTCGAGGATATGTTGAGAGCATGGTTCATTGATTTCAAATGAAGTTGGGTAGATCTCCTGCCACTGATTGAATTTGCTTATAATAATAATTACCATGCCAGCATCATGATGGCTCCTATTAAGGCTTTGTATGGGAGGAGATGTAGGTCTCTGATAGGATGGTATGAAGTGGGTGAGACTCAGTTGTATGGGCCTGATCTTGTTCATCAGGCGATTGAGAAAGTGAAAATCATTATAGAATGAATCAAGACTGCTCAGAGTCGTCAGAAGTCCTATGCCGATGTTCGGAGAAGAGAATTAGAGTTTGAAGTTGGTGATTGGGTGTTTCTCTAGGTTTCTCCTATGAAAGGAGTTATACAGTTTTGAAAATGGGGGAAATTGAGCCCTCTCTATATAGCGCCATATCAAATTCTGAGAAATATTGGTGCAATTGCTTATGAGCTAGAATTGACTGCAAGTTTGGGTTCCACTCATCCGGTATTCCACGTATCCATGTTGAAGAAATACATTGGTTATCATTCTTTGGTATTGTGAGTAGAGGATATCATAGTGACAGATTCCTTGTCTTACGAAGAAAATCCTGTTAAAATTTTAGATCGCCATGTTCAAAAGTTGAGGAGCAAAGATATAGCCTCAGTGAAGGTATTGTGGAGGAATCAGAAAGTTGAAGAAGCAACTTGGGAGTCAAAAGATGACATAAGAATTATATATCCCAATTTGTTTGCTTCGGTGGATGATGAGACAGAAGGCACTATTCCTATCTTATCTTTCCTAGTCCTTATTATGCTTGAAATTGTGTCTGTCTGTGTCCCGCATCATCATTCGGGGATGAATGATCCTAAGGGGGGATAATATAATGCCCCGTATTTTAGGCTACAATATAGACCATGATTCCGATGTGTTGATAATCCCGAAGATATAAATCCTATGCCAATATGACATGTTAATTATTTGTGTAGTATTTGAATCCATTCAAGCTTGAATTTAGACCATAGAGGACCTTTAACTTAAGGACGTGTTGAAAACTACTTCGATCAATTAAGTTTAAGTGGATATTATAATTTGTACCAACTTCTATCGACCATGACTTTGTATATATCGAATTACAGAGCCTACTATGTGTAAAATAATAGGTTTCTGAGTTATCTTTCCAACGATACCAATTTTGCTAAAAATCAGAACCCGAGCAAGAACTTATGGCCTTTCAAAGTAGTATGCATCGCCTAACCAATCACACATGGCCACTAGAAAGCATATGCGATAGCATATGCGGCGCCTATGTAAACATAGGCGATATCATAGATGGCGCCTATGTAAACGTAGGCGATAGAATAGGCGGCGCCTATGTAAACATAGGCGATATCATATGCGACACCTATGTAATGGTTTCAAGTGACTTAAAACACTCCATTTTGGGGGCAAAATGGCCCTTTTCCCACCCTTATTCAGTCATAAACATGAAATTCAATCCCCAATTCTCCAAAATACATCCACATTCATCTAAAAATTCTCATGAACACTCCCAAGGGTTTCAAACTAAAAACCCAAATAAATCAAGATTCAACCGTGGGTTTTCAAAATCAATTAGAGATTCAGAATCCCCAATCCACAGGCTTCAAGAAGCACCCATTATTTTCAAAAATAGAGGTACGCGAGGTTTTTCTAAATTCTCATGGGCATAGAAAAATCATATTTTATAATGGGTTTTTGAATCTATGTATATATTCATGTATTAAATATTTTAACATCATTGTTTTGGTCTTTTGACCTTCCCTAAAGTGATTTGAGAATATGTATGTATGAAACCATGTATTTAAGAATAAATTCTTATTGAGAGCATGATTTTTGGTGAATTCCCTATTATTATGAATTTTTTAGATTTCTCATAGCATATGAATTGTTTTGCAATGCATCCTTGAAAAGCACTATATGAAATAATTGAACCCTTGTTCTGATTTAAAGGTGGTTTTAAACCACTAAATAGGTAATATAGCATGAATGTTTAATATTCATAATGCATGTAATGAAAGAGTGCATGGATTTGCTAAAAGGCACTAGACCACCATACGTTGATGAAGTTTTTGCATGATTTTGACTTGAGTTTCGGAACACAAAATCTTCTATATCAGTTGCATGTTTTTGGGTGGTCTAAGGTTTGCTTTAAATTTAAGATTTATATTAATGTATTATGGCTCAGAAATCATGACTTGCAAGTATTGGTATGACGATACCAAACTCAGAAAATGCCATAACAGACATAGATGAATACAAAAATCAGACTTTATCAGATTTGCATGTTTTAGAACTTTAGAATGATGCATGTGCAAAAAAGGTTAAAATAGGGCATAAAGAGAGCTTACGTTGTTCCCCGAAGAAGACATGAGTTTAGAAAACTCTTTGCCTAAAACTGTGGTTTGTCGACTCGGGTATATTATTATACGCTGACTTAAGTGTCGTGTGGCGTGTCAGATTCAGGAACTCCAACCCTTGTGGTATACTTGGGTTGGAGGCTTCCCGCTGAGTGAATGGAGGATTTCATATCACCCGTGGAATATTAGAATTGTAGGGGATACCACCTAACTTAGAAGTAATACACAGATCTGAGTTTGAGATTTACATACAGGTTACATATTTTCTGAAGATGCCCACGTGTTTTCAAAAATTGTTTTATACATAATGTCTGATGAAAATTTTCTCTTACATATTATATATATATATGTTCAATTACTCTATTTTGGATTGCTTCACATGCCACTACAATTGTGCTGACCCCTCATTTCCTTCCAGATTTTGAAGCACAGTCTAGGGATCCAGATAAATAGTAGAGATTTCAGATCACAGACCAGAGCTTGCAGTAGTGAGCCTTCTATGATTCAGAAGGCCTGGTTATTTCATATTACTACTATTAGTTAGGTTTTGGTATACTAGGGGCCTTGTCCCAACTTTTAGACAACTTTGATTAGTTCATGGTAGTGATTTTACAGACTGAGTCAGATATTATTATTCAGATGTATTTTGGATTTTAGTTTTCAGTATTATGATCACGTTCAGATTGACCATGTTTACGTATTAGATTTCTCTTTCTGCATTACCTTTTATTATATGAATTATGTGCATGATTACCAGATAGATAGAGAAGGGTGTTCCGGGCCTTCATGGTTCTGGATGCTCGTCACGGCTAGGTCCCCGACTCGGGTCATGACATCAACTTTGCAAAGGTATTATATGATTTGGAGGCTAGTGTAAATTTGATATTATTAGCAGTGTTAGATAGCTAGGGTTGTGATCTCCTAAATAAACTTTAATAAGACTTCTTATGATAGATCGCACTGTTAATAAGCCTGTGGGTATTTTGTATAATGTTCTAGTAAAGGTTGAGTATTTATATTTCCTACTAATATTGTCATCCTCAACTACAAATTGAATTTGAGGTTCATATCATATTATGGAGACATTCCTAATGATCGGACAAGCATTAGTTAACACGAAAACTGATCAGTTTAAGTTTTGGTTGAATAATGAATATGTAAATTTCAATATTTGTCAATCTATGAAGCAACCGAATGACATAGGTATGATGAAAGGTTTGGTTTTTAGGCACTAGCTGTGGTGAGCATAAACTCTAAGGGCGATGATATTGATAAGTATGATGAGATGGTGAGCGCTCTTGCTGGTATAGGTTCCTACACTTATGCATTAAAAAAATTAGACTTGGATATAAAGAATAGGGAAACTCTATCGGCCACTTGGATTTAAAAATATGGCAGCTTCACCGATCAATCGTTCTATTGAGGAGCCTCATATCTTGGAGCTTAAATCTCTCTCATCCCACCTTCACTATGCATTCTTATAAGACAACAATACTTTTCTATTCATTATAGCAATAGATTTGGTCGAATGGAAAGTTGAGGCTCTAATATCAATTTTGAAGAAGTTCAAAAAGGCCATTGGATTATCCATTACTAACATTATTAGTATTCCACGAGAAATTTAAACTCATAAAATATAGCTCGAGCCAGATTGTATTCCTAATATTAAGCATTAATGTAGGTTGTATCCGCCTACGCGAGAGGTGTTGGATGCATGTGTGGTTTACCTTATTATAGACGGTTAATGGGTGACCAGGATTCAATACCTGTCGACGAAGTATTGAATCACTATGGTTCTAGATGTAAAGAAATGAGTTCATATTATGATACCAGATACTAGTTAATGAGTGTGTATGGATTATAGAAAACTGAAAGCATAGATTGAAAGGATTATTTTCTAATGCCTTTTATGGAGCAGATGTTAGACCATCTTGTTGGTAGAGGATGGTATTATTTTCTTGATGGTTATTTTAGATACAATCATATTTTGATTGATCAAAAAGACCAAGATAAGCCACTTTCACTTGTTCATATGATACATTTTCTTTCAAATGGATGCTTTCCAGGTTATGTAATACACTAGTAACTTTTTAGCGTTGTACAAAGTCTATCTTCTCATAAATGATAGAAGACATTATTAAGGTATTCATGGATGATTTTTTGATGGTTTATGATTCTTTTAAAGATTGCTTATCCCATTTGTCAAGTATTCTAAGGAGGTGTGAAGATTGTAATTTAGTGTTTAATTATGAAAAGTGTCATTTTATGATAAAATAGGATATAGTTCTAGCTATAAGATTTCAAAAAAGGGGATCGAGGTTAATAAGGCAAAGATTGAGGTAATTGAAATTTCCTCTATCAATTTTTATAAAGGGTATTCGAAGCTTTTTAACGCACACTTGATTTATCATAGGTTCATCAAGTATTTCTCTATAATTGCATAACCTTGGCGTAAATTTTTAGTGTCATGACACATGAACTGGCATGATACTTGAGCAACTAATTTATAAGAAATAAAATAGCTAAATTTGATGTGAGAAAACATAATCGTGACATAATTAGGATAAATAAAATAATTATAAAGTTACAACCTGACAAAACTGAAGAGAGAACTAGAACTTACAGTTCATGACTCTGACTGACTATCTATGAGACCTCTACTATACTAACTATAGATAGATGGTACATGACTCCAACTACCACTAATCAATACATATGAATAATAAAAATAAAGTACATAAACAACATCTGACTGGAGTCCCCAAAATAGGATAACTCATTACTTGTTGGCTAGAAGCTACAAACTGCCTGACTATAACGTGTAGGCTACAACTGGTACCTATATTATGAGATAACATAGCATAAAAACATATATGTGGATAATTACTTCAGCAATGTACTTAGTAAGTGGAGGTGAAAAATTAAGTAAAACTGATTACATACAAAATCTAAAAACATACATGCTAAGTGCAAGTAGACGCATGAAGAGACTGAAATAAACTGAAAGCTGAAGTATCTTAAAATATAAGTAAAAACCATAATCTGATAAACTGGTGAATCACTACACTTAGTTTATTAAATATTTACTTTTGTAGATAAATAGAACTGAAGTTGAGAAGTGGTAGAACATGGATATTTTATGTAAGTCTCATGTAAAGCTGAATAGATTGTAAAATCGTACTGAGGGTCATGTATAGATGCTGAGCATGAAAACATGAACAAGTAAACCTGAGAATGCAAGACCAAGTAAATAAAGTACTGAAATGATCTGAATATCTAAATAACTGATATCTAAATAACTAAAATAATCTGTAAAACTAACTGAATAAATATTGAAATTTGTCTACTTGGTCAAGCAAACTTGAACTGACATAAAATGAATACTGACTTAAACTGTGGGAACTATCATGTAACCAATATAAACCATGTAAGCTATCATGGAATCCAATTGAGAAGGGTTGTTCTATCCTTGCCATCGGAGTAGAACCTAAACTAGAGTGATCACTAAACTGAGCCCATAGTGGACGAGGGGAAACACTCTTTGCCGAGGCCCCTAAACCTACAATGGCACATAGTTTCTAGGGAAGTAGGATGCACAGAACCCATACTTACCACTCTACACTAAATCCTACTCCCAACTGAAATACCCTAAAATACTAACGGGTGCATACATTGAAGCTAATAATATAAGATCAGGTCATGGTGTTTGGAAAACATCAGTGCATACAGAGTTTGAAGTAATCATAAGCATGTAAAATAATAGTGCTCGACATGATCATAACAACTTAGTATGATGTAGAACATAGTTTAACTGATTTATTACTTAAAAATCCAAAATCATGTAAAATACTTAGGTATTGGGTGTTCATAACTCACCAGCATTGAATGATTCATAAAATATGATATTAACACTTAAAATTATAGTATTAAAATAATGGTTCAAAGATCCAAAACATAAAATTCTCATCAAGTAAGTGAAAAGCATGACCTTGAACATGGGAATGTGTTAAACATGAGTAAACAACATAATTAAGTGGCTAAGTTCATAATTCAATATTATAAAATGAAATTCAGTATAATAAGATATGTGATATGAGTACGATCAAGTAGATATACTTATGAGGGAGTGTATTGGACCCGAGACTTGGTGTGTGCATACACTAGAAGGGCCAAAACAGTCTACTACATACACTAGAGGGGCACCCCTTCACTAGTAGGACTTTTGGTTATTTTTTATATTATTTGTAATACATTATAAATATAATAATGTAGGGTTTCATTCATTAGTTTTAGTTTAATATTAAAAGTGTAACACTTAGAAACATCTCTTTTGATAGAATGTCCCTCCTTTGCCGAAATTATAACTAGGGAAATTAACATGAGTGTGGAATCACTCATGTTGGATTCAAGCTTGGAAACGTTGGATTCTTAGGAGATCGAGGTCCCTCTTGTTCCAATATAAGAGATAGGTGAATTTTTGTGCGTAGTGTTAAGGGTCAAAGAGTGGAATAGGCTTTTGGGTTCTTAAGATTATAACTTCATTTAGTCTATATATCTATCCTTTGTTTTAATTATAATCTTGTAGTTTGTGTTCTTGTTGTAACTGTTTGTAGTTTGTTTTGTGATAGTGAACCCGTGACTTCTTGTTGTTATCATGTTGTTCCTGTTTATTCATCTTAATTTTATAACTTAGTTTGGTTGGCTATTTTTTTGGTGTGAAATCACACCTTTCTTATCTCATTTATTGGTGTATTTGTTGAATCTGAGTGTGGTCTCCAATCAGTCCAAGAATCCCTTTGATTAAAGGACTGGTGTGGAGTGTGTTTTGCGTCCTTCCTTGTTATTAGTGTATCATTTGGTATTAGAGCATGTATTGGTCTTGTTCCTACAAGATTAATCTTTGGCTTGCTTGTTATAAAAATCATAAAAAAGTGTTAGAAAATTGAAAATTCAAAAAGAAGCAAATCTATCCATGTTTGTATTCTTGAACAAAATTGTGTTTTTGTTATGTCTTGGCCGAGATTTTTACTTGTTTTGTTGTTTCTAGTGTTAGTTTTCTTCATCTCTAACACTCTTGAGTCTAAATCTAAATTTGAGCTTGAAATGTTGATCTTATTATTGTGAACCTAACTTGGCCAAAATCGTGTTATTATTATGTCTTAGCCGAGATTTTTACTTGTTTTGTTGTTTCTAGTGTTGTTTTTCTTCATCTCTAACACTCTTGGGTCTAAATCTAAATTTGAGCTTGAAATGTTAATCTTATTATTATGAACCTAACTTGGCCGATTGTGTTGGAATTATTGTTGTGGCTTCACCTTTGGCCGTGTATTGGTGACATTGTTGATTGTTGTGGACATTGAAGTTGTTTTTCTTAAGCTTCGAAGTGAATGTTGTTATAAATTGGTGGCCTAAGAACATTTTGTTGAAGTGTTGTAGTCTTGGTCGTGTGAGGTATTTTTGTTGTAGGGTTGGCTGTATGAAATTTGTTGGTGTTCTTAGAGATTATTATTATTGTAGTTCTTAGTGTTGTTGTTGTTCTTGATGTTCATCACCGCCAAGATAAAGTGAACGCTAAATCCAAAAAGTTGAAGGAAAGGGGGTTGAACGCTAAATCCAAAAAGTTGAAGGAAAGGGGGTGTATTATTTGTTAGTCTTGAAAGACACTACAATCAACAAAGACCTATCAATCAAGTCTCAACCACTTTCCAACACTTTTCCATAATTTAAGGATCCATGTTTTAAGGAGAATTACAATAAAAAGTCAAGTTTTGGAAATTAAAAAAGGCTCCAAGACTTATTTTTCACTCCTAAAATAAATTCCACCGATCCAAATTAAATTTTGACCAAGACATGAACATTTGAGAATAATAATTCCTTGGAAACACCACAACCAATACGTGGCTACCACATCATCAAGTTACAGTTTATGCATCAAATTTTGGCTTAAAATTTAGATTTTACAGTTTCCGTTTGTTGTTCCTAAGTTTCAATTTTGTTGGTTCCAATACTAATTGGCAAACTAGTACTCATCTACTAGATTGATAGTTAGTCTTTGTATTCGTTCATTCGTGTTTAGAATTTCTTGTGAGCTTTTCTCTTTTGTGAATTCATTGTATCTTGTTGGTTCAAGTCCGTAAACAAATTTTCTTTGAGTCAACTCAAACGAAAATCTATTCCGGGCAAGAGTAAACTCTACCCTCAATCACTCGCAAAGTACAAGCTGGTTTTCAACATTTGTGAAACCAGTGAGGCTTTTTGAACTAACTAATTTGTTTTGTTTCATTTGTTGTGTCTTTAATTTTAGGTGACATGGCTTTCAATAATCTCGATGCCACGTTTGATTGCATCAACGACAATCTTGATTACATGAAATGTCATATTGAAAGGCTATGCCAATTGGTATCCATACTCATCCCAACAAATCCAAATGCTAAGGTCTAAACACCTTGAGATGAGACCTTCCTAAAGAAATAAGTGTCATGCCATGACTCATACCAAGGCGACTACTGTAGATCAAGTGAGCTACGAGGTCAAAACGTTATCCCCTACACTCTTATAAGCTTAGAATATTGTGATGTGGCTAGTAGTAGTCAATTAGATATAGTTGCAGATTTACCTAGAGTAGAGGTGTTTTAGTCTCCCTATTGTGATAATCTTGGTTATGTTAGGTCACGTGAGGACCAATTTCTCGTTGTAAGTACGCAAGCACTAATTGATCCTTTAGATGATGAAATTGATTCTTCTTGTAAGAATGATTTATGTTCATCTAGTGATAGACCTTATAACTTGAATGAGGTTCCATTACCAATTGACAAGAGTACTCACACACTAGTGGACCCTTTTGAAAACTAAGGCTAGTCTACATTAGTATACGAGTTGCCAACAACTAGTGAGGGCATGCAAAATAATCTATCGGGTGAAGATGACCTTGATTTGTTTAAAAGTATAGGAAACCCAAAATGTGATTGTACTTATGGAAGTGGTTTTGGTCATAACCCCTTGGCTTCCCGTGATGGTGTGAAGCTAAGTGCAGGTTACCCTTTTGAAATGGAGTATGACCAAAACCTATGCTCATGGATAATTCTCCCATTTGACCCCCGGAGCCATTTTAGAGTATGGTAGGAGTAGCCTCGACCCTTGTTCTTTATTTCTTGAGAGTGATCCCTTTGATGTCCATGATTGTTTATGTCTATGTAGGGACTACTCTCTTGAAAGAAAAAGTGTTGCGTGCCTAGAAATGCTATCTACTCCTTCTTCGTGTGTTCCTATATTGGGCATACTAATGATGGTGAACTTGAAATTAGTAAGTACTTTCATGAGGACACCATAGTTGGAGTTGACTTGTATGACACCTTTCTCTACCCTCTTTGTGTTCATGATATTTTTCCTAGTGATATAGAGGGTATGCCTACTTTTGAGGAAGGCACCTTAGGGGAAAGTGAGCTTGGCTGAGACCTAAGACCTTGGTTACAACTACCATTTGATCCCGGTGCCAACTTAGGATCTAAAAGAATTATTCTCGGCTTAAGCTCATTTTGTTTTGGTGTTTATCCGAGCCACTTCCTTTGTAACATTTGTGCTAAGCTTTTCATGTTTAATACAAAGGACCCGTGGACATACTTCAAATTTTTCCCCCTCGGCATAGTATTTTGATGTGTTTATCTTTGCTAACCCTAACCCTCGTGTCATAAGGATGTGTGCTTGTTTATCATCTCTTAATTTTGCAAGGTACGGATTCAAGGTCGAATCCTTTTCAAGAAGGGAAGGATGATACGAGTACGATCATACAGATGGACTTATGAGGGCGTATGTTGGACCCGAGACTTGGTGTGTGCAAATAAAGTGCAAAGGATCACCTAAATGGACACCAAAACAGTCCACTACATACACTAGAAGGGCCAAAAAAGTCCACTACATGCACCAGAGGGGCGCCCCTTCACTAAGGGACCTTTTGGTCATTTTTTCTATCATTTGTAATACACTATAAATAGAATAATGTTGGGTCTCATTCACTCGTTTTGGTTGAATATTAAAAGTACAACACTTTGAAACATCTCTCTTGAGAGAATGACCCTTCTTGGCCGAAATTGTAACTAGAGAAATCAACTTGAGTATGGATCACTCGTGTTGGATTCAAGCTTGGAAACATTGGATGCTTGGGAGATCGAGGTCCCTATTTTTCCAACATAAGATATAGGAGAATTTCTATGCATAGTTTTAAGGGTCCAAGAGTGGAATAGGCTCTTGGGTTCTTAAGATTATGACTTCATGTAGTCTATCTATCTATCCTTTGTTTTCATTGTAATCTTATAGTTTGTGTTTTTGCTGTAACCATTTGTAGTTTTTCTTGTGATAGTGAACCCATGACTTCTTGTTGTTATCATATTGTTCTTGTTTATTCATCTTAATATTGTAACTTAGTTTGGTTAGCTATTCTTTTGGGTGTGAATTCATACCTTTGTTATCTCGTTTATTGGTGTATTTGTTTAATCCGAGTGTGGTCTCCAATCGGTCCAAGAATCCCTTTGATTAGTGGACTGATGTGGAATGTGTTTTGCATCCTTCCTTGTTATTAGTGTATCAACATGGGAAATCAAAACTTGAAGCATGAGCTAACCTAACTTTCCATGGAATCATACGTGGACATGAATTGAGTTCAAACTACTAAGGAGAAACATGAATCAAACTCATCTTGAACATGTGAAATCCCATAATGAAGGAAAAACTCACACTTTATACAAAGTAATGAAATTCAAAACAAAATATCAACCTTGTAGTTTAAAATATGAATAAGTACAACTCTTGTACTCTTTAGTCACTTAAATCACATGATAATGCTATGATTTCAATACATGAGGATTTGGGAATGAACCCCAACTTAAAACAAATAAATTTAACTTAAAAATCATACATTTGGGCCCAAGGTTGAAAGATTAACCTTGTTCAAAACCCCACATACCTTAATTGAACGAATTCATGAAGAAATCTTAAAATTGAAGCTTGAATTCTTGTGTTCTAGTGAGAAGAAGTTTGGATTATTGTTCTTGGTAAAGGGGAGGGGTTTTAGGTGATTTGATTTGAAGAGGATGGGCAAATAATGCCCTTTTGAGTGTTATAATTCATGCCTTGGACATTTGGGGTTGAGAGGAAAGGACAAAAGTACCCCTTGACCCTTAAGAAGCTAAAACACTAAAGCAATAGACCCCGAAGTACTCCCTCTATTCCATGGGAGTATCCCCCACGACGCCCAACTTATTCCGGGGGAATAACTCCCGCGGCGTGGGCTTATCATCTGCCCTTACTGCCTCTCACAAAAAAAGTCACAACTTTTCGCTCGGGTATCGGATTAAGGTAAAATTGGTATAGTTGGAAAGATAACTCAATTATCTATCATTTGATTGTTCTTGATCTGCAAAATTCCATATATATCAATAGTTATACATGTTAAAAAAAGACCCTTGTAGAATCAAATGCCAAAATTTGGCCGAATCAAAAGCTCTTAACTCAACTTTGCTCTAAGTGATTCCCATGAATGTTTTTCACCTCAAATTACTTTACACACTAGTATAATAACCATTACATGTGTATTAATATACAAATCATGGTATTAAAATTTACACACATAGGAACGATGGTTCAAAGTCTAGCCCAAAAATATGGGGTGTTATATTATCTCCCCCTTGGAATCATTCATCCTCGAATGATGGATAGGAACTTGTTGAAGCCTTAGAAGTATAGAATAATGTACACATGACATGTCTAGTAATGAAGGATATAGTTGAGCTGAAGCATTAAAACTTTATCATGAAACTAATTTCTGGGTTGACTTGACTCTATAACTGTAACGAGCTGATTCATGCTCAGAGTTTAGAACTCACTTGAAATGTTCATGATATGATATTACATATAGAACTACAAAATAATAATAGATGCAATAAAATTCCAAGAGTTACTATGGAGGAAATAAAGCATGTAGCTTCTTATTAGGAACTCTCCCTCGATAAAACACATGTATGAATCAAGAGAGAAGGGTTTCATGGTATCATCATGTACCTTATGTAAGCACAAATCATGATATAGCGAGACTAAGATCGTACAAGGGGTATTACACTATTTGTGCTGAAATACATGGAAAACTGAGATCATTCACTGAACTCTTATGAACTGAATCATAACTACATAGATGAATCTGAAACATGATGCATGAACTGAACTGAATTCATAACTTGTATAGACGTGAATGAATTACCTCATGGAATATCCATATTCATAAAACCTTGGATAGTAAGACTAGATAAAAAGAAGGAAAGCTATAGAAACTTGTCTGTCTGACTGCTAAACTGAATTGTTGGCTATATGGACTAACTCATACTGAAAGTTTATACGAAACTAAAGTATTTCTTCAACACTCTTTACAGTAAGTTCTAGTAACATTAGGGAGAAAAGAATCATGGGCATAATCTGAATAAGGTATCTGAGTAAAGAATCTTAATATGGCTATACCTTTGTAACATGGAACGTAGTCTTATGAAACATAAGCTAGGATATAATTATTATGCCTTAGGTAAGGCAACGTCTAAATTCCAAGCTTAGTCACTCTTATCAAATACTTCCTCAACCATGCGTTCCCTCTTGAATACTATGCTTATTTATTCAACTTAAAATTTTCATATGGGCACATATAACTACTCTAGACAAAGTCTAAATTGAACTATACATTCTCACCATGTTCAAGCCTAACTTAAAATCACAAGGTTCTACACATAACACCATAATACTAGTTTGAACCATGAATTCGATACACCATGTGTGTTCACAACTTCTCATCTCAAGAGCAACTCTTATTACTACTTCAACAACTAAATTCAACCTCTTACTAGGAATTCACTAGCGTAAAATTCACCCATCCACTTATATACCAACATGATATTCAAGCCTGTTATTATAACCACATACAAAATTCTAGGCAAATACCCATAAAATCACCTTTCTCATAGTCTCTAAACCAAAAACAACTTTTCTTGCACTATTCTTAAGAAGATACATGGAATTCTTAACTAACCATGACATATATCAAAAGCTCTACCTCGATCATCCATCACACTTATAGCCATAGATACAATAAGCATGTAACAATTTTTTCCCCAACATGAGACATTTACTCTCTTCCATCTGAATAATTACCCATCACTACTATTATTACATAAGAAGATTTCACTGAAAGGTTAGAACATGAGGATGTAAAGCATGGAAGGATACTATATGTAACATGACACTTAACTAAGTCCTGATAAATAGAGTATCAACAATATGAATTCTTTAAAGAGAGCTAAACTAAGAGCATACATGACATAATCTGAATGTCACTAGTCATTAAGAGTGTAGCATAAGTACCTGGAACTGAACATACTATAAAGTATAAGTACATGAGTTATGAGTTGCATGACCTGAGTTTGGAGTTCATAAATTCATAGAATGTGATTCGCACTGCTGAGTGAACTGGAACTCCTCATAGAAGGATATGAAAGCGTACATGGTTCTATAAGAAGTGCATGCATATGAGATATGATCATAGAGATTACATGTAAGGCATAAGTAGATGTCGTGATAACTGAAGTACAAAACTTTGCATGGAGATAACCAAGATTCAAACTTAAATTTTTCATGATAGAATTTCATATCTTTTTTCTATTATCTCATTTAACCAAGATTCAAACTTAAATTCTAATACTTAACATGGATATTCCCAAACTTTTAATGAACCATACAAATTTCCTTTATAGCCTACTAATGTCACACCTCTAAACTTATATTTTTACCTAGACCAGGAGAATTACCATTATGCCAATATACCTAACATCATCATACCAAATTTCAAATCAACAAACTCAAATTCTTTCATGTAATACTTCAAGCCTACTAATTCACCTTTTATATAACTAGCCCCATGGGTACATAATCTAATAAATCCAAATAAACACCATGACCACTTTACTGTTGCTAAACTTCGGGGTTCATGATTCTAACTCTAGATCATATAATTTTAGAGGATTCTGGGATCGAATTTGAGGGTACATCTGACTTTGGATTATTGCATGATTTTCATGAACATGAATAAAGTCTTTCAAACTCCAGAATATAAAAGCACTAATGGAATACTTTCAAGCCTGCATATAATCCCATAACAGTCTGTGGGGACTATTGAGAAAACTTTTCTATAAGTATTTAAACTTGGGTACTTCTGTTGCTCAAAGATAAGGCAGCGTTGGTAAGACTGGAGTAATGTAGGAATCTACATAAATTTCATAGAGAACACTTCTACTGCACAATCTGAGGCATAAAAGAAGGGAAATATTTATTAAATGCCCTATAGCCTTTTAAAGAAAAGTACAGACGTCTCCATACCATTTTGCAAGACTCTATATGACACGGTTTCATAGACACCCAAGGACACTTGAACTCTGGGCTCTAATACCAAGTTTGTCATGACCCGAGAGTACCCCTTAGTCGTAACATGGTTCTTAGAACCACAAGTAATCCCAAGCTAACCCATGAACTAGCATGATACTTGAGAAACTGACTTAAAATAAATAAAATAGCTAAATTTGTTATGTGGAACATAATCATGACATAATCTGGATAAATAAAATACTGATAAAGTTTACAACCTGATAAAACTGAAGAGAGAACTGGAATTTACATTTCATGACTCTAAATAACTGTCTATGAAACTTCTACTATACTGACTATAGATAGCTGGGATATGCCTCCAACTACCACTAATCAATACATATGAATAACAAAAATAAATTACATAAACAATATCTGACTGGAATCCCCAAAAAAATAGAACACATCACTTGTTGGCTGGAAGCTGCAAACTATCTTATTATGATGTGTAGGCTCCAAATGGTACCTATATTATAAGACAATATAGAACATAAACATATATGTGGATCAGCATTTCTGTAATGTACTTAGTAAGTGGGGGTGAATGCACTAAGTAAAACTGATTACATACAGAATCTTAAAACATGCATGCTAAGTACAAGTAAACTCACCAAGAGACTAAAATAAACCGAAAGCTGAAGTATCTTAAATCATGAGTAACAAACATAATCTGATAAGATGATGAATCACTACACTTAGTTTATTAAATATTTACTTTTGTAGAATAAATAGAACTGAAGTTGAGAAGTGGTAGAACATGGATATTTTATGTAAGTCTCATGTAAAGCTAAATAGACTGTAAAATCATACTGAAGGTCAGGTATGGATAACTGAGCATGAAAACATGAACAAGTAAAATTGAGAATGCAAGACCAAGTAAAGCAAGTGCTAAAATGATCTGAATATCTGAATAACTAAAATAATCTGTAAAACTAACTGAATAAATATTGAAATTTGTCTACTGGTCAAGAAAACTTAAAATGACATAAAATGAATACTAAATTAAACTGTGGGAGCTATCATGTAACTAACATAAACCATGTGAGCTATCATGGAATCCAACGTCTGACCCATGTTGAAGAGGGTTGTTCTATCCTTGCCATTGGAGTAGAACCTGAACTGGAGTGATCACTAAACTAAGCCCATATTGGGCAAGGGGAAACACACTAAACTAAGCCCATATTGGGCAAGAGGAAACACTCTCTGGCGAGTCTCCTAAACCTATAGTGTCACAAAGTTTCTGGAGAAGTAGGATGCATTGACCCCATACTTCCCACTTGGTGCTAAATCCTACGGCCAACTGGAAGACACTAAAATACTAACTGGTGCATGCACTAAAGCTAATAAGATAAGTTCAGGTCATGGTGTTCAGAAAACATTAGTGCATACAGAGTCTAAAGTAATCATAAGCATGTAAACTGATAGTGCTAGACATAAGCATAACAATTGAGTATGATGATAAGACATGGTTTAACTGATTTATTACTTGAAAATCTAAAATTAAGAAAAACACTTAGGTATCGAATATTCATAACCTACCAGCATTGAATGATTCATAAAATATGATATTAACGCTTAAAACTATAGTTTGGAAATCATGGTTTGAAGATCCAAAACATAAACCTCTCACCAAGTAAGTGAAGAGAACTCGAACATGGGAACGTGATAAACATGAGTAAACAACATCATTACGTGGATAAGTTCATAATTCGATATTATAACATGAAATTCACTTAAATAGGACATAGAAAATTGAAACTTAAAGCATGAGATAACATAACTTTTCATGAAATCATACATGTACATGACTTGAGTTAAAACTACTAAGGAGAAACATGAATCAAACTCATCTTGAACATGTGAAATTCCATAATGAAGGAAAAACTCATACTGTATTCAAAGTAATGAAATTCAAAACAAAATATCAACCTGGTAGTTTAAAACGTGAATAAGTACTACCTTATACTCTTTAGTCACTTAAATCACATGATAATGCTATGTTTTCAACACGTGAGGATTTGGGAATGAACCCAAACTTAAAACATATAAACTTAACTTGAAAATCATACATTTGGGCACAAGGTTGAAAGATTAACCTTGTTAAAAAACCCACATACCTTAATTGAATGAATTTATGAAGAAATCTTAAAATTAAAGCTTGAATCCTTGTGTTCTGGAAAGAAGAATCTATGATTATTGTTCTTGGGAAAAAGAAGGGTTTTTACATAAGTTGATTTGAATAAGTGATAACGCTCAATATACAGCTCTCGTTTGAGTGTAAAGCGGTCGTTAGCAAATATAGAACCCAACCTGGGTTGGGTGTCGATCCCACAGGGAATAGCTTGGCCAACAAGTAAGCAAAATTACTAAACTTTTGGTGCAAGTCTCGTAAGAAGGGGGGATTGTAATATGTAACCAAAACAATAAAGTAAATGCTGAAAATAGCAAAGTAAAAAGAGGAAGAATGTTACGTAAGTTGTAAACAATGAGAATTGAAGCGTTGGGGTTATGTCCACCTTCTGAGGTATACGTCTCTATTGGCTATGAGTGTGTAGAGTCTTGACATGCAATTGCTTATAGAGAATTGTAGTCGATGGTAAATCCAAGCGTCTCTCGACCTGAACAAGGACTATTTCACTTTAACTCTCTCGGGCTTAAAGCGTGTCTAACGGTACGAATTCTCCAAGAGGTTAGTCCAGTTACGGCACTAGCTTTTTAATAGGAAAGGGTGTCCTACTACCTTGACATTATCTCTTTTCCAGACAAATAACCTTTCTCTCGAACAAGTTAAATGTTAGACTGGCGTTATTCTATGCGTCTGCAGCCACAAGAATTTGCATTAAGATGAAGAGAATAATGATATAAGCAATATACGTGTCTCGAACTCTCAAACTCACAGCAATAGATAGTATCTCATTCGGCTTCCATAACCCCAACTAAGAGGTTTAGTTACCCATGAATGCGAAGGATATCACGATTTGCATGGTTGATGGCGTGAGAAGTAGGTGATAGGCGTGTGGTTTTGGTGATTCCCTAGCAAGTAACGATTCTCTTGTTGTGGAATTTAAGAATAGAAGAATAGATTAGAAGTGTTTGTGGTGGAAGATGAGAGAGATGGAAGAAGATTAATTGTTGAATGTATCTCTCCACTAAGGGAGGAGTTGCCTCTCCACTAAGGGAGGACTTGATTAAAATCTCTAGCATGATAGGGTATTTATAATACTCCTATCCTACTCCTACTATGCTAATGAAATAAATAACCAAATCCTACTAAACTAAGGAAATACTTAACCCATTTGTACTAGGTTAATGTAACATTCTCCTAATCCAAATAAACTAATGAAATACATAACCCAATTGTACTAGGTTAATGTATCATTGTCAAAATCCAGCTTTGTGTCTGTAAGTCCCCAAAGTCTTCAGAAATGTTGTTTTAGCCCGGGACAGATTTTCCATCCAGCAGTTTTGGTCCAGGTCCCCAGAGTCTTCAGAAATGCTGTTTTAGCCCGGGACAGAGTTTCCATGCAGCAGTTTTGGTCCTTAGGCGTGTAAACTCCCTTTCCTTCGTGAGCTTTCTTTTGCGTCAAGTAAGCCATAAAATGCTGAATTTTGCATCATTTATACCTGAAACTTTACTAATCATGTTTGTTAGCTCATTTATAGGAAAAAGGACTAAAAGTGCATGAAATATATAATTTGTTCTCAAAACTAGGCTAAAATATGGGCAAAATATATTGATATAGGCGCGTAATTTCGCCTATCATCAATAAGATGGGCAAATAATGCTCTTTTAGGTGTTATAATTCATGTCTTGGACATTTGGAGTTGAGGGGAAAGGACCAAAGTACCCCTTGACCCTTAAGAAGTTGAAACACTGAAGCAATAGACCCCTAGGTTCTCCCTTTAGTCTGTAGGAGTAGCCACCATGCCCGCCTTATTCTGAGGGAATAACCCCCAGAGCACTGGCTTATCATCTTCCCTTACTGCCTCTCACAAAAAAAGCCATAACTTTTTACTCAAGTAGCGGATTAAGGCAAAATTGGTAACGTTAAAAAGATAACTCAATTATCTATCATTTGGTTGTTTTTTATATGGAGAAGTCTGCATATTTCAATGGTTATACACGTTAAAAATAGACCCTTGTAGACTCAAATGCCAAAATTTGGCCGAATCAAAAGCTCTTAACTCAACTTTGCTCTAAGTGATTCCCTTGAATGTTTTTCACCTTAAAATCACTTCACACACTAGTATAATGATCATGACACATGTATTCATATACAAATCATGGTATTAAAGTTTAGGCAGGTAGAAACAATGGTTCAAAGTCTAGCCTAAAAATGATAGGTGTTACAGTTAAATAATGAGGTGAATTTTGTGTTTGATGATACATTTATGAATGGATTATAGTGTCTTAAAGATAAATTGACAGCAGACCCTATCATCATCTCACCTTATTGGTCTATGCCATTGGAGGTTATGTGTGATGCTAGTGGATTGGCGTAGGAGCAATCCTAGGTCAAAGGTGTTAAAAGATACTCCATCCCATCTATTATGCTAGAAAGTCACTTGACTTATCTTAAAAAAATTATATTGTGAAGAAACAAGAGTTGCATGCAGTGATTTTTCCTTCGAGAAGTTTTGATCCTATTTGCATGGCACGAAAGTGATTGTGCATACTGACCGCACAACTCTTAGGTATCTTATGGAAAAATAATGAAAATCCTATATTAATTCATTGGGTACTTTCATCGCGAGAATTTGACTTTGAGTTTTAAGTCTGAGAAAGGACAAAAAAATCAAGTAGTTGACTACTTGTCGCGACTTTACGAAGTGCCAATGTTGAAGTTGATGGATAATCTTGACATTGATGGATCATTTTTAAAGGATAAAATATTGGTTGCATCACAAGACTTGATTTCATAATTTCACAAATTATTGATTTGATAATTTCACAAATTATTTGGTGAGTGATGTGGTATCTGTGTACTTCTTCTTTCAGCACCGAAAAAAACTTATGTTAGATATGTGAAATTTTATTTGGGATGAGCCATACTTATTTTGAGTTTGTATGGATGGAATGATTTTTAGATTTGTCACAGAGGTTGAGATGATGAGTATTCTAGAGGCATTTCACTCATCCCCAGTTAGGGGTCATCATAGTGGTGCATGAATGACTCAAAAGATTTTTCAATATGGGTACTATTGGGCCACCATTCATCAAGATACTCATGACTATGTAAATTCTTGTCACCAATGCCAAAGACTAGGGATTATCTTACGAAAGCATGAGTTATCATTGACCCTAATTCTAAAGAATGAGCAATTTGATGTGTGGGATTTTAATTTTATGGGCCTATTTGTCAGGTCATATGGTATAAAGTATATCTTGGTTGTTGTTGCCTACATCTTAAAGTGGGTGGAGGAAATTGTGCTTCCAAACAATAAGGGAAAGAGTGTGACAGCATTTATGAGAAGGAATATATTTTCCAAGTTTGGTACATCGAAGTCATCATTAGTGACAGCGGTTCTCACTTTTTAATCATCTGTTCAAGGACCTTCTTGATAAATATTATGTGAAACATAAGGTGAAAAAACATTACAATCCTCAGTCAAGCGGTCAACTAGAGGCCTCCAATCGAGAAATCAAGACCATCCTTGCAAAGACTATGAATATAAATAGAATGGATGGGTCTTAAAAGTTAAAGATGCATTATGGGCTTATCGAACACCATTCAAGACTCATATTGGTACTTATCCATATCATCTTGTGTTTGTTAAAGCATGTCACTTTCCTGTTAAACTTAAGCACGAGACATTGTAGATACTCAAGAGGTTAAATATGGCATAGAGTAATGTTCATAAGCCGAGACATAAGCAATTGAATGAGATGGATAAGTTCCGTCTTAGATCATATGACAGGTAAGCTTTGTATTTAAAACATAAAACTCCCTCTGCTATAGTAAATGACTGCAAGCATCAATTTTCTCCATTAATTCATCCTTCACCATCTTTAAATTCTCAACTGATCTTGAAATCTACTCATTTTCCGCAATTTCCAAATCAAGTGATGTTGTTTCAAGCCTCTTCTTTTCAATCTTCATAATTGAGATTCAAAGTAAATTAAATCTCTTTAATATATTTTGATTATTGGTAGTGAGATTCAACTATGGGTTTTCTAACAAGAACTTGAGTTTACATAACCCTAGACGAATTTGCTTGAAATAGAAAAGGTTTTGGTTAAATTCAATGATCAATCACTTACAAAATACATGGAAATTTGGCATATAGGACCATAATTTATTTTCATAATGTTGTGTGCTAAATCATGTTCTAAATGTCTATTTAGGGTGAAGTCTGATTAACCTCGATAATTGGTTAAATGATTAATGAGGAATCAGTACTCTCTAACATTCCAATTATCATAATAGTTGGTCTAGATGTTAAATTTAAGGGTGTTCATGGTTTGGTTTGGATTATTTTTTTTATTAAAACTAAAACCAAACAAAATTAATCGATTTAAAAATCTCTAAAACTAATCAAACCAAATAAAATAAAAACCATCAGTTAATTTCTTGTTGGTTTGGTTCGATTTTTCAATTTTTAAAGAGCTAATGATAAATTGATAATGGTAAAAATAACGAGCCATGAGACAACTATTTCAAATGAATATTAAGAATTGACAAATTTCTCTTTATTATCACAAAATGAATGTATATGATTCTCTAGTATTTTTCAATACCATTTCGATCTTTTTGCATGTTAAAGTTGACATAACTATAGAGGTTACTCCACATCACATGTCTAAAAACCACAAAACTAAGATGCAACGTTAAATACAATTGTTAACCCTACAAAAATCAAAGGGTGAGGCATATAAGAGTAGATGGATGTTTCATCAAAGAAAATTAAAAATCAACAATATATTACACCACATGAAGATAATTAGACTTAGACTGTGGGGTATGGACATATTTTTGTTAGAAATAAAACTTAAAAGTGTTGCACTGCATGTGAAAGAAGTAGATTAAAATCAAATTAAGGATTAAAAGATATAAAACACTTATAATTATTTATGAAAAACTAATATCATATATTTAAATGACTATAAAATTTATATATATAATTTCTCGGTTTGGTTTGGTTATTCATTCGGTTATTTTTCAGTAAACTCAACAACTAAACTAAAAATTATTGATTTTAAGTTTAAAACCAAACCTAACCAAACCAAACCAAATATCAATTTTTTTAATCGATTTGGTTTGGTTTGCAGTTCGATTTGGTTTTTAACCAAACCATGAATACCCCTAGCTAAATTGTTGAATGAAATCTGATGCAATAAATTTGTGGAAAAAACTACATAAGTAGTTCTCATTACTGATACAATGACTCATCCACTAAGGCAACGAGCCATCGTGTGAGTCGTGATCACTAGCAATGGGGACTGAAAATTTCAAGTTTTTAAATTTTGTAAAAACTAATTAGAACGAGTATTATGATGAGTAATTAGGAGACCTGGCGACCTATCATGACCACTTATCCTAATACCTGCACTTGACAAATTACATGAGTTTAACACAATGTGTCGTACCCTCTAGTAACGATCGTTTCCTCACCTATCATGACTGACACCAACATAAATACTTTTATTTTGTTTCTTAATCCCTTGAGTACTAACATATGCCCTTAACAAGTACCATGGAACCCAAGAATAGGTCAAGGCGAGGATCAAGAAAAAGGGGTAGAAAACCCCCATTAAGAACCAAATAAGGAAACATCCACTCAAAATTGATAGATGAAAGAACTGATGGTTCTAATAGATCAAGGGAGGAGTATCCACTAATAACTCCACTTGAGTGACAAGAAAGGTTACCTCAGATAATGAATTTAGGGCCTAGTACAAACAATCCAGGGGTGAACCCCTATCTGACCATTATCACATCACCTAAAGAAACTCTTAGTCTAAAAGGAAGAAAATTTAGAATTTGAGAAAGAAGATGATAAAAGTGAATCAAGAAATGAAAAAGTGACCTCAGCTGACATTCCCTCAAAGTATGGAAAAGGAATTAATTTTGACACTCGAGACTCAAATGCTAATTCTAATGAGACTTTTATGGACAACCCTCAACTACCGAAGCTGCACCTAAGCTACATGTTCATATAGCTCCATAGGTTAAAAGATAGTGTGTGTCAGATTTGCAGCATATTTATGATAGATATTTGTCAGTTCATATAGCTCCATAGGTTAAAAGATAGTGTGTGTCATAGTTGCAGCATATTTATGATAGATATTTGTCACTTGATAACAAAGGCCAATCGAAGAGGAATTTTTATAAGTATCCTAGACTGGTGACCACGGGTATGTCTTAGATGCTTGAGTTCTAGAGATTGTTCAACAAGTACAAGTCTAGGTGGATGTATGAGCAAACCCGCAGATATAGTCCCAAGTTGGTTAGAGAATTTTGTGCCATATATTAGGCTATTTTAAAGATGCAAGTAGGGCATGCTTTGGAAGGGTCGGCCTTTACTTTCCAATGTATTGGTATAAGGTACATCGGTGGACATTTTGGAGCGTACTATTTTACGCTTCCTACATGGTCAGGATTTTGAGCCTTCAAACATAACGACAAAGTCAGATTATCTAATAGATGAGATAAAGAAAGTAAAACTAAAATATGTTGGCACCGTGGAAAAAAAGTGCATTATAGATGGATGGAAAATATCATTTCTACATATTATAAAGAGATTTAGTGGGAGGTAGGTGGTGAGTCCCAGATCAAGAAGGACATATTAAACTTTACCGCCAAGTCTTGGTGGTCTTTGGTTTATCATCAATTAGGGCCTACATTTGAGATAATGTATTAAGCCTAGATCGAGCTACCTAGGTGGCAGGTATTATAGAGGGATATGAGATTGACATCTCCAGATTGATTGCTCATGAAATTTTAGATATAGTATAGAGAACACGAAGAGTATGCCCTTCCCATGTTTGGTTACTCGATTATGTTTGGAGTTTGGTATTTTAGAGTGTCCCGAGATGATCGCTTAGAAAATATTTATCATATTACAAATTTTGATTTGTTCAAGATCTAATAAATTCGGTGGCAAAGGTGAAGATTCCAACTTGAATTGCCTTACTAGATGAGGCATTATAATCAGGAATATGCATATAGATTGATACACTCATATTTGCTGATATCGGGGTTGTACCTACTGAGTTATAGTCTGATCCCTTGAGGTTTGAACCTCTTACTACTAATGATGCCAACACCTCCTCTACTTTACAGCCAGCTTCAGTCCCAGTTTCACCAACTCCTAATCTAGGTTTATCCATGATTCGCCCACCTACCAATGGATATGTTATAGTACTACAAGAATTCTTACAAAAGTTCTAAATTTAATTGGCCACTACTAATCAAAAAATTGTAAACCTAGTTGGAGAGGTCAAATAATAGGTGAAGGATGATATTAGTAAGATGATGAACGGGGTACAAGCCCAGTTTGATGGTTTTGAGCAGAGGATGGTTGATAGTCTTGAGGGTGTTCAGTCCCTAGACCTGGTCGGGATCAAGCGTGAGCTTACCTCACTTTGGAAACAATCTAGGAGTAGTCTTTTTAAGAAGTTTCATGCATTTCAACTTCCTATTATACTTATGATTGAGGTAGTTTTTTATGATATTTAGGTGCCCAACATCTGGTACCTGACATATATAAATTAAGGGCAAAATAAGGAATGTTAAGGAAAGCGAGTAGATGGCCTAATAAATGAAAAGAAAAGAAGAGATATAAAGAGAACTTGAAAAGAATTGAGGATAAAACCATTCCAGTTGCACTTGTCTGAATGAGTAAGACGGTGTGAGGGGTTAGGAGCTTTACATCTAGTGAGGTCCTAAAGGATAATGTTATTGTTATTTCTGAGGGTGGTGGGGGTACGAAAACTGCCCTTATGATTTCTACTTTATTAAGTGCATCGATCACTGATGGCGCCACAAGATAAGAGGCTAAAGTTATAGTTGAACCCCCAGTGATTAGGGAGCCTGGAGAGGTTGTATTTATGACTACAATTGATCAGTCCATGTCAATAACCTACAGAGCCATAGGTATTCCCCTACCCTATGATTTACATTTTATTCTTTTGTGCATTGAGGACATTGGAAACAGCCTTTCTACTTCTTTAGAGGTAGAGGTATGGACTGCGTACATCTTACCCCCCCAGACCCCACCAGGTGGGAATACACTGGGTTTGTTGTTGTTGTTGTTGTTGTGCATTGAGGACATTGCATGATTTCTCACTTAGGGAGGGGGTATACCAACTTCTGAGGGTTTTTGTTTTTGTATTTCTTTTTCCTTAGATGATCGGATCTAGTACAATAGACATGTTTAGGATTGTTTAGGATTTTATTTCTATTTTAGTTGTGTTTACGTTATGTTTGTGTTTTTAATTAGGATAAAAATAGGATAACTTACGCAGTCAAATAAAAAATTTTGAAAGTTTTATTTGAATGTTTTAAGGATACCCCTCCTAAATATAAATTTTGAGACTCTCTGTGCGTTTGTTTTGAACTATGGCTAATTGTGGATATCTTTATGCTATTAGAATAATGGGTATGATAATCATACCTTAATGATGCATGAACTAGATAAGTAGTAACTGGTAATATAACCTTGAGCAATAAGTGTGTGAGGTACTTATTTCGGTTCTATGTGTGTGATCTAGAACTTTTTTGGTTCATCTTGCTTAGGTTGTAAGATAGTTGGTTAGTAAAGGATCATATGTCGTTTGTGAATGGTCAACCTTTAGCCTAAATGTCCAGCCAAATGGAATAGATATTCCTTGATCTCGATTTTGAGCCTGAATAGACCTTTTCCTTAACTAGCCCATTCACCTTCCCATTTTTAGTATAATGAACCTACTTTGTTCCTGGTCCCTCCATGGACACTGTGTACCTCAACTCAGGCAAATTACCTAAGTTAAGGGTGGTTATCGTAGGGGTGCTTAAGTAAAAGTAGGTAAGGATAAGAAGTTAGTAATCGAAAAGCATTCGTAAGTGGTATGTGTGAAAAAAAAAAGTAAAAAAAAGATAAAGCTTGATAAAAAGAGAGAGTTGCAAAAAACCACACTCATGAGAAAAATTAAAAAGAATAAGGGGGAAAAAATTGAGTTTGAAAGTAGAGCCAAAATAGTGTAGTGCCAAGGAGGGTTGAGCAACTTGATCTATATCTATCATATCCGTAGCCAAGCCTACATTTTAAACTAATAAACTCCTATAGTGATCCTAATCCGAATATTTAAAAATTTAAGGCATAGAAAATAAGGACAGGTCTTTGGTATTTTATGCGCACTGTCTGAACTTGTTTTTTAGAGTGAGTGCTTCTATTCAGTCCCTATCTTAATATACATGATTAGATTATGAGTATACGGGACTTCGTTGTTGTGAGGGCGCATAGGTTGCATTATTAGTTGCTATATATTTGGGTGATGTCATTTGTATACATGTTTGGTTGTCTGTTCATAGTGTGATGCAAGCTCTTGATCCTGTTATGTCATGGTAAGGAGATGTACATATACATGGTGGTTTTGATTTTGACTATATAAGAGGGGGTTGAAAATATGTGTTGAGATGATGATATGACTGTCGTAGGTCTTTTAACTTTTTCTTAATAAAATGTTGTAAGTGTTTGTTCTGTTTTATTTGTCTAAGGACATGCAAACATTCTAAGTTGAGGGTATTAATGTGTCGTTATCTCACGACACTTTCAATTATTAAAACAAAAAAAATATATAAGAACTTATATGTATTTATGGATATGATGTGTTTATTTAGGTATTTTGTAGGAAAATAGCCTTGATAATAAACAAATTAAAATAGACTAAATACAGATTTTTGGTGTCTGGTCACGACTCATTGAATCAGATAACAAGTTGTGACCTGGCTCATTCTGAGCACAAATGTGAGATCTTGAAAATATTTAATCTAAGACATTGGTAACAACTCTTACAATGAGTCATCAAGAGAGGTGACCTGTCGTCCCATGATTCATACGGACCAATAAAGGGACAAAGATCTGAAAGATGAAAAAGACAGTCCAGGGGTGACGACTCTTCTCACGATTTGTTATGAGGCATGGCGGGACATTTTCACCACTTTTGACCAAGCATTATGAGAAGATCAAAAAGTTGACAAAGTGAGCTTCAGTGGCGACAATTCATAGAAGGACTCATGACTCACGATGAGTCATCACGTGAAGCATTAGCAAACTACAGGAAATTAGATAAAAAGTATTCACCAACACGTAATGAGTCGCCTCTAGACTCGATAAGTCGTGTTCACTGCCGACCCTATTCTCCTACATTGCTTAGGATATGATTCCTTTAGTATCTCTAAATACTCCCTTAGGTTTTATGTTTAAAGTTATGCTTTATTACATTTTGTGAGTTCATATACACACTTTTGAGGGTTGTTAAACATATTTAAAGATTAACCATCGTTGAGATTCTTAGTTTTGTTTTATTCTTCTTGTAAGTGCATAGGTATGTTTTCTACCTTGAATTGTTATCGTGTTTTTACAAGTATGAGTAGCTAAACCCCTGAAATAAGATTATGGGAACCATGATGGAGAAACAAAGTAGGATTCAGAGTATATTGTGATTCTAAACCGGTATGCATCCATGCATTGTTATTCCTTTCATATTAATTATTTTCTAATGGTGCACAACGTCATAACTCGCTTGTATTCCTTACTTGCTTGAACCTAGATAGGTAGATATTGGAAAAAAGAGAATAAATAATAGAGACTTGGAGCTATCAACCTTCACTTAATAACTCGATTCGTGGTCGTGGAAAAGCTAATTTGAATCAAGAATAAGGGTTAGATTGTAAACTCATGTGACCTAATCGGGTAATTAAGGATAGTCATCTAATAGGGGCGAACCAGCTATTTTGGTGAACTTAACTTATCAATTCTACATGCTAAGCAACTGGATAGATCACCAGTATGGAGAACCTACAGAGTTATAAAATTGGAAGGAACATAGTTGTAGTGTCTCATCATTATTGATCACAACTCAAAACAATTTAACAACTATTACTTGGCTACTTAGTTGATTTTAAATATTACTTTCTAAATCCTCATTTACGAAAATAACCGATTAATAGAATAAATAACCGCATCAACTGAACTCCTAACCATATTCTTTGTGTGATCGATCTCAACCTTGGTTAGGTTCTATTTTGACCAACAACCAATTTACTTTAATTGTAAAGTGTAATTTGGGAAACATCATTGATTCTAGCTAACGATGTAGTGTCGTGATTGTATGTGTACATGTAGGATAGGGATGCATCATATTCATCGTCATCATTTCCCCCATTTGATAGCATGACATGCATCACACTCATTATATCTATTTGATTGGGTTGCCTTAGTGTGGTGAGTGATTGATTGACTGTGAAAGTGATATTTTTATTTTTTGATCTGGGTTGTTGTGCTTCATTGAATTGTTTTGTTGGAGCTATATGCATTGTTATTGATATTAATTTCTAAATTAGGTGTGGTCTTCCTGATTATAGGCTTATATGGTTTTTATCGGGTATTGTTGCATTAGGTAGTTCTCACTTTAACTTCAAATTAAGATTGGTCGACTATATTGCTAAATACATGTGGTTTAGTACTCATGCTTATTTATTTTTGTACTTTACGTGCAGGTACTGGGCCAGTTCTTCTCGGGCGCTGAGTCGAAATCGTGCTTGGGTCATTCTCGAGATCAAAGGTGGTCACTGATCAATCCCAGTGTCTACCGGATCTCTTTTATCCTTATGTATGTTTGTTTCTACATTTTGAGATGCTTGGACTCCTTGTTCTATCTAACACTCTTAGGGTCATTTGATAAGTTGTATAAGAATAGTGAGAATTTTACGTTGTATTAGTAATACTTGTATTTAGTTATGTATTGTTTGATTTGATGTATTAAAAATAATATATATTGCATAGTTTCTAAGAAAAAAAAATCTTCACAAGAATAACCTCCACAAATATAGTGGAAAGAATGTGGAAAAGATAATGAAGGATAATTTTGTCTTTAACCATGCTAATGCAGACTAGAATCCATTGCATTACTAATAGTCTAATACCATAGATTTTCATGCAGTTATCACACATTCACACCTAATACCAAATAAAGTGTACTATTACAAAACAAGATAATAGTAATACACAAAGATAATGCTTGGATTATTTTTTCTAAGGCACTTTACCAACCGACCCCTTAGGCTTGTATTTTAGTACCAGTTCTTGGGTTGGTTTTAGGTGATTTAGTCAAGATATTTTACTATTATCTTACTTGTACATTTACTTATGCATATTATTATTATTTTATTACTGTTGGCTTACTTATCATGGGGGGCGATAGGGGCATCACGACCCAAGTTTTGGACCCCTTAGGCTTGTATCTTAGTACCTGTTCTTGGGTTGGTTTTAGGTGATTTAGTCAAGATATTTTATTATTATCTTACTTGTACATTTACTTATGCATATTATTATTGTTTTATTACTGTTGGCTTACTTATCATGGGGGTCGATAGGGGAATCACGACCCGAGTTTTGGATTGTGACAAAAACTATGTTTCGTAAACATTAAAAGATAATTTTATGTATTATAATATAGGGCCTTAAATATATGCTCGGCATGGTTTCCCCAATTAATTACTTCCTATGATTCAAAAATAATGAACTATTTTAATTTGACATGAAATTTAAAAAATAAAGAAAACTTTTGAATCTTACTATCTTGATTTAAAGTTACGTCAAATGTAACAAAATATCCTTTAATCCTGTGGTCTTAAACATTCTACGTGAAAAATTAAAATTAAAATGCTGCCCAAAAAGAATTGAAACGGAGAAAGTAAAATTTTGTAACTCGCCCATTCCCCCCCCCCCCCCCCCCCCCAGAGCTGGCAGCAGCTCACCGGCTCAAGCTGCTACTAGTATTGCATACCGACCGGAGCAACATAATTAGTTAATCTTTGGTAACTACTAACAATTTGCACTGTGGCATATCCCTCTGCCTTTATCTAGATCATTTAGCACCTATAAGATTTCCATGTGTCAAGTTCTGTCACTGATGGATAGATACAGAGAAGCCACATCCTCGAACAAAGAGGGAAGATTGAACTGCAACGTTATGCGTCACTTCTTCAACTTGTGTAAATACATTCCAATGATGTTTGTACCTTTTAATATTGCAATGCAACAAAAGTTTAATATTGAAAGGTTACAATCTGTCCTGCTCGGCTATTGAATAGTTACAATCTCTTCCATTCACCTGAATAAGCATCTACGTCAAAATCTCACATAAACAAGTTCTTCGGTCACATTTTGACTACCACCTTCCCTAAAATTTGCCTGAATGCTTGATTATTAAAGCTAAAGGTAACATACAACACAAGCAGCTATTTGTCGTCTATCGAGACAGTGACTTCCTAGTTCTTTAATCAACTAATACAAAAGGTCGAGCTGAGCACCCTCTGGAAGAGAAGGATACTCCTCAAATACAACTGTTAGTCATTACCAGCAGCAATACCGATGGTTGGGAGAGTCCAAGACTGCCCTCTACAGGAAAAAGTACTTGCAAACACAACTGAGCCTCCATTATAAGGCTGGGGCATTCTGATAACCTCATTCCACGACCAGAAAAGGATCACCGAACTGATTCCCATTAGCCACTGTAAGGACCATGTTTGCATCAGCCTGCCAGATACTTGAAAGAATAGAACCAAGTGCTTTGTTTAGAGGGGAAAACACAACAAGACTCCTGGAGTTAGGATGCTACTCGAATAGCATGCCCACAATTTACAATCTGAAGCACCAAGCTGTGCATCAAATTGGATAAAAGATAGAGCTTCAGTGGGCGTATCAAAGCAAATAGGACTAAAAGCAACGGGTGAGAAGTAATGGAAAATACCACCCCAGGAGAAGTTCATACCTCACACATCAAATTAACCGACAATTGAAGAGTCCCTGGATTTTTCAGCGCCAGTTTCCTTATCAGAATTGCCAATATCACCTGTCTGAGACTGGTTGGGAGGTGCCCGACTTGAAACTTGAGCATCCGATTCAATTCCAAGAACCACTAAAACAGACCTAAAATAATACAAAAGTATATATCATCAATAGAGATGAGTACTAATCCTCTTGACATATACATGCGAGACTGACCTTGGAAGTGAAGATTTTACGTGTGCTTGACTTGCATGTGAGACTAAAGGAGCTTTAAGACCAGGGGTTCTACCCAATGCATTTTCAAGCTGAGCTGGAGGTAGCTGAAAGACACATCAAGGTCATGAAGGTAAAAAGTTAAGTTTCGACTTGCCTATTAAGCAAAACAAACAACTTTCAACAAATTGATGCTGAAAACCAAATCTACCATGAGCCCATCACCCACTCAAAAAACACCTGACAAGACAAAGCAATGTTTGCTCACCTTTTTTTTCAACCAACAGAAATGATGAGGAACAAACAATTTCATATGGAATTACAAAGCCAAATCAGCAACATGACTACTAGTTTGCCTAATATTTCATATTGAAAATTTACAATTTTTTTAAGTGCTGGAGCATTTAAGAAAGCAATACTTTTGAAGAGTTCTGAGGTTAGAAACGTTCAAAGTGTAAACATCAGAAAAAAGCACCAAGTTGCATTTTAGAACATAAATACATCTGTTAAAAGTTTGTTTTAGAAGTTAGAACAGAATCTCGGTAATCGCGACCTTCAGATTTTAATGTTCAAACTAAAAAAAGTCTCAAAACTACCTGATCAATTAGAGGCTAGCCTGCATACATATGTCTAGTATAGTGTCAGTTACAACATACAGCATCAATTTATACCTTTAGTTTTGAGGGCTCCTTTTCTGCCAACTTAATTTCACTTAAAACCGTCTCATTGAGCATGATGATAAAAGAGTAAGTTTAAATTACATACAGCATCCATTGTGCCAGGATAAACAAACAAATACACTAGTGGATATCCTTAGACTGTTTATTGCGGAACATAATTTTTTTTGTTTATAACAGAGTTTAAGAGGACATAGTTTACGAGCACTTGAATAATTAAACCTGGTGAATGTAATTAGTATGATTATTATTCTATATATTAGAAGTGGTGGTTTTGACGTGTTTGTTTCAGCTACTTCACCCGTAATTTTACTATATCACCCCTAATTAATTATTATAAGTCATTTAAGTACTAAAAAATTAATAATTAATAATATTTATAAAAAAAGATAATATAGACATAAAATAATAAATTAGCTCTTGATGTTTTAAATTAAGTTGACGTCTTATATGACGCCCATCAAAATTTCTTTCACAAATATTTTTTATAGTAATTTTGTTATATCACTTCTACTTAGTTGTTGTAAGTCATTTAAGACATGCTTGCTTCGCTACTTCAATCGTGATTTTACTATATTACTCCTAATTAATTATTATGGTCATCTAAGCATTGTGTCACTTATATTGTCACTTGTGATTTATTATCTCACTAATAAAGGATGATAAGCAGGTAGCAGATCGGCATATGTGTTTGTGTTGCCTGCTTAGATATTTCCTTTTATATTTGTTTATTTTACTTTTCTTTTTAATCTATTATATATTTGAGAATTACGTAAAAGTATTATAAATCATAATAATTAACAACTTAAAATAACTAAAAAGACGTAAAAAAATTTAGTTGACTCTCTAAATTTTATTATTACCACACAAATTGGGACAGAAGAAAAAATACTACAAATCACAATAATTAATAATCTAAAATATTTAAAAAAAATACGTATAATTAATAATCTAAAATATTTAAAAAAAAATACGTAAAAAATTTAGTTAACTCTCAAAATTGTATCAATACCACATAAATTGAGACAGAGAGTGTAACATATATTATTTGAAAATTACGTAAAAAGTATTATCAATCACAATAGTTAAACTTAAAAATGTTCTTCGCCCGTACTAACACGGGCCATAATCCCCCTATTTTTTTCAGAAGCATGCAGCACTTACAGATGAAGCAGAACAAAATTCTAAGTTCCTAACCAATCCAAGGACTCGTAACGTAAATTGGATGATGGTAAGATAGTTGAGGATAAACATAGTTAGCTTCTTACATCTAAGACATACCTGAAGCAGCACTCCAAAAGATTGTGGCCTGGTCAAAAGGGCACACTTCACAAATCCTACCCACAGCTTTGGATATTTCCATATCTGGACAACAAATCTGTCAGAGTTGACTATGCATTGAAATAGCTCACAAAGTACAGGTAATACATACCTGCTTGCTAACAAGACGGGAGAGGATCTCCATGATGAAATCCACCTGAGACAACATTAATGACGGAACTCAGACACATACAAGTAATGAGATAAAGGCGAAAAGGAGAAACAAAAGATTATAGCATTACGAGGAAGGAGGCTGCATTTGTCCATTCTCCATGTTCAACTTATGCACAAAACACTTTATGATGCTCTAGTGTTGGCAGGAAGAAACATTACTAGCCGGATATATGAAAAAGCAATATAAGCAAAATAGTGCCCATAAGCAGACACCAGGGCAGGAATCACTAGCCCAAAGAAACATTTAATCTACTTGCTAAGGCACAGATAGTCAGATACAGAAGTATATAAGATTCTTCTGACGAATATAGATAGACTCTTCAGTGCCAAGGTTGACCATGAAATCATTCTCCTGGCAATGTAGCATAAACACATATACGAGGATTATTCCGATTTAGGGGCTACAACGAAATTCCAAAGATGGTATAATCACTTAATGCAGCTAATCATCATTCTACAAATCATGCATGCATTTATCACTACGCCAAAAGATACCAAGAGTGAAACATGTATCTTACCAGAGATGGAAACGCACCAATAGCTTGTATTACTGTCCGCATGAACAACAAAGGAAGAGGAATCTGTTCAACCTGTCCCCACAAAATTAATATATTTATTCTTTCAGGTTAATCTGGATTTCATATTTAAAGAATGGTTGAAGCTGGAAATGAATTGACTAATGAGTATAAAAGGAGCTATACCAATTGGTTCAAGACCTTTGCAAGAACTTGCTGCGTGAATATCTCTCTCTGCTCAAAACAAGCATTGCATGCATCTGTGACCTGCAAAAATCAATATTACCTCTAAGTGGCAAAATTTTGAAAAAATTCAGAAGACGACGGAAGTCAAAGATGGTAGAGAAAACCTACCTTCTTTAGTGGAATGCCTTCTTTTTCAGGATCAATCTTATGGATAGCAATTAATGCTTCAGCAGGGGTTAACACTGGACCCGAGTGAGTTGATCCCTGTGTAACAAACATTTTCAAACCAAGGTCATAAGGATCAAATGCACTTGCATTCGGAAATTTTACTTTTGTTTCCAACTTTTTAACAAGGAATAGAGATTCATATTTTCAACAGAAGCTTTCTTATTTACAACAACTCTCGAAGTTCAACAAGGGAGAATATGAGGTCCAGCTTTTATTCAACATTTCACATTGGCCACCAGAACCTCTGACTTCAATACTTCCCCAGTCAAGTTCAGACTTTCTAGGCTTTTTTTCATAATGGTGGTATCAGGGCCAGCTTGTGCACATCTCAACTAATCCACTGGATACCTACTCCTACTGCCTCCCACCTGCACACGGAACCGAGTAATTTTTCCCACGATGCTTAGGTAGAAAGGAAGAAATCAAGTAGTGATGTTTGCCCCGCTGGGATTTGGAGACCTCATGGTTCTCATCCCAGCTCAGACTTATGTAGGCTTTTTGACAGCCTTCACTATTTTCTTCTCAAACTTGCTGATCCAGGACTTCAATCAACTAACACATACACCACTTATACACATATATCAAACACACAAACTCCAGAAACTGGGATAAGTTGTCCAGAAGCAACAGGGTATCAGGAGATGATATGTCATATGGCCTCTTAACTAAAGGAATCAGTAGTGATATGCACAGAAAGCCCTAATATCTTATATTTTCACCACTTGAAAACCAATCTTGGTTAAAACTTCAGGACAGATGAAGCTTGGGGCTATAGCCTTCGTAACACAAACGGTATTTAATATGAATACCAATCATACTGCTAAAAACAAGTAAGAATGTCAAATCAACTGTGGGTGTTAAGAAACAGAGAAGAATAATGCAGATAAATTACCCCCTTTCCCTCAAAGGAAGAAACTGACAGACTAAAAGATGGGAAGTAAAAAGACCACAAACAACAAACCTGAGAAATTGTGTTCATAGAAGCATGTAAAATACCTGCAGAATACGAGGGAGAGCACCTTGGAATTTCTCCAATGGAGCATTCACAACATGTGGAAAAAGAAGTAAAACCTGAGGAAGAAGGGATGCAAGAACTTAACTCAAAGAAAGATGAAAATAGGCGAAAACATTGGAACATGTGAATGACATACAACAACATACCAGTGTAATCCCACAAGTGGGTCCGGGGAGGGTAGTGTACGCAGCCTTGCCCCTACCTTGTGAAGGTAGAGAGGTTTTCGATAGACCCTCGGCTCAGGAAATACGGTAGTAAATGACCTAAAAGCCAAGAATAAAGCTAAAAACAAAAGGAAAAACACAAAGAAGCTGAAGCAAAGAAAATTCCAACACTCCCCACAGTTTTTTCAAGGAGCCTCTTTTGCACCTCAACAAATAATGAACATCCCTACTGGAATAACTACTCTTGTGCACAGACCACTTTGGTTAGGGATGGAGGGTCACTTACCACCCCCACGGCCCCACCACAACCTTTGGTGGTCCCATGCACAGACCAGTTGAATTATCTTATTACAGTCATTAGTTCCCAGTCTGTGCACGTACATCACCTCCTTGAGCAAAACCTAAGTTAAAGGGAGAAGTGACATATCAACTGAGTAGCAGCGAATGCACAGAGGACGTAAGTTGAAAATTATACAAATTAAGTATATTGAGAAAAAAAGATGAGTACCTCGTCTTTCAACAGGAAAGGAAGTATCATAATAAGGAGTTCAACATCCTGTGAAGCATGATGGCAAATCAAAATAAATTAACCATATCATAACCTAAGCTTTTGGACAGAAAATAGGAATCTTCTAAGGTAAATAAGAAATGCTGATGTTATATCCACAAAGCTAACATTAGTCCCTCCAACTGAACGGTCATTAAGATATACGGTAAACTGCTAACACCAAACCATTAGATTTTTTCTTAATACAGATTTATCAACAAGCAGCATTGCTAGTATTCAACATACCATCCTACAACTTCTGTAATATATTAAAAGGACATGTACGCGGAAGAGGACCACAAGGAGCACATGTTCACCACCCTTGAGAGCAAGGTGATGGACGTGACCAACTCCATGTTTTTAATAAAAGCTTGGAAGAGCTCAAGCTCGAGGGTTTATTGTAGATACTTCATTTAGCAAGTAATTCTAAATAACACAATAATCATATTTGATACCTTTACTTTAGTCTCATATAGCTTCCTGATAGTATTTATCAACAGTACAGAAGGAACTATCCCCTCAGTCAACGTTTGCAAAACCTTGAGTCATGAACAAAGATAAGTATGTTAGACAGTTTATTTCTGTTTCCAACGTAGCATTAACTGAACATTAAAGTGCATCAAGACCTGCATCAATAGCTTTTCACTTCCACTAGGTGGATCTGATATTATTTCAAGTAGCTCAGACGAAGAACCAATTGTCCGAACTAGCATAGGGATTTGTTGATGTATTGCCTGCGTAACATTTACCAACTCTAAGCATGTAATAAAATTAAGGTGACAGAGTGTTAGGAACGACCAACGAAGCTGTGAACACAATCCTAGAAGAAAGTTCAGGTTTTAAAGCAAACCTTCTGTACAGCCTCGGATGCACCACTATATACAACAAATATTTGGCCAAAGAATGAGTGCTTCTGCTCAGCAACATAGACAAGTATTTATTAGGTTACAGATGTGTGAACAAAGTCTCATTAAACAAGAATTAGTGGTCAATGACAAGCAACAGCCAAACCGAGTGGAAGAAACCTTAGTACACAGTGCAAAATAGAGCGATATGCGCCGCTGACCCTCAGATATAGAAAATGGTGATTTGTTTCCAGAAGTGGATGACTGAAGAGTGTTAGAGGAAACAGAAAATGATGGTCCTTCTTCTGAGGGTTTTTCTGAAGCGGCATCCTGAAAAGGAAAAAAAAAAAAAGCATCAGCCATCAGGTAGCTGTACAAAAGAGAGCTCGGAAAAGCAATTGTTTTGAAAGATCATGTCTTCATTTTTATTCTCATTTTTTGGCTTTCTTCCTGGTTATTTCCCTCAAATTCCCAAGGCTGGGGGTTCACATATTCAGACTAGTTCCCTTGCTCATTTCTTTTCTTATACAAAGAAATATATAGCAGCAATCAATTAACAATGATTGTGGAAGCAAAGCAACTGAATTCCCACTTTTTATCCATTCCAACCCCATCACCGAAAAACGAAGTAACACACAGTTAGACAGTAAGTCTAATGTGCATTTGTCGTGGTCACTTGGTACAGCTTACTACATTGAACTTTTGACTGGAAACAAAAATTTACTGCACAAATCACCTCCAGCAATTATAAGAGAATTTACTAATGTCTAATTCTCCTATAAGTAGAATCTAAACTAATCTATCTTTTGCCTCCTTATTTGTGCGCACATCTGCGGATATGTGATCATCCTCTCTTTCATTGATTTTGGATAGAGTGATCAGCAGCACAGCATCAGCGAATCTTTTGCAAAAGAGATCAGTTTATCAGAATCCTTCAACAGCATCTCTAAAGCATGTGTAGAAATACAACTATAACAAGAGGATTGCTTTTAGGCAATAATATGTTAACATTTTTCCGAGAATATTCTGAAAGTCAAAAAGGTGTGTTAGCACTATAAGCTCAGATGATTATCAACATACAAGAAGTGACTGTTGTGCCCCCACCAAAACCCACCACCAAGGTACAGAAAAGCAACAGCCACCAAAAGAAACAGAAATTGACACTAAAAATTAACAAGAGTCAGTTTTCATAATAAGAATCAGCACCTTCTGCAATGCAGGATCAGATCCATCACCATTTGAGTCTGCTTTATGACCAACAGTTGAAACTGACATCAACATTTCATTGGCAAAAAGTTCTATTTGTTGAGAGATAGATGTCAGAGGATAAAGCTTGTTGGCAACCTGCAAAAGCAACATCAAATAGCTGTTAAAAGACCTGCAACAATCATAAAACCAGTCTGTTTCACTAGACAAACAAGTTATGTATGAGATACCAGCCGTATTGCCTTCATGCGCACCTCTTCCAAGTGATGAACAGCACTCTTTGCAATCAAAAGAAGATAGAGGTCAGAACATGATGATGTGAACTAGAATTCTACCTGTAGAAGAATTAAAATTACCAACAGAACAGACAATGGATTTCATCTGACACAAGTTTCAAAAGTCTTTCTTAAAACTTTGGGGTCATTTCGTAGGAGTTAATAAATAAAATAACAAATCTATTAGCTTTGATATTATTTAATACCGTGTTTGGTAGTGTTTTCAACCTATGCATAACTAGACACCCTATTCAGTACTCCCTCCGACCCAATTTGTGTGGCACCCTTTGACTACGCACAAAGTTTGAGAAAGAAACACTTTTAAAATTTGTGGTCTAAAACGGTCAAGCATTTCATTGAGGAAAAGGAACCTTTAAAGTGAATTGTTTCCTTCCTTTCCTGCTGTGTTACTCTTTTCTGTACTGTTTTACTAATTGTACCTGAGCATCTTGTTTCTTTAGCATACATTCAATCCTTTATTTTAAGAACAACCAGAAGTAGAACTGTAGCATTTAGCAATAGATTCTTGATCAAGTTCTGCTCTTCTATTGTTGATTTCTTGTAGAATTCCGTCTTGACTTTAGTTACAGCCTAATCTGAATTCCGTTAGTGTTTTTCGTAAGATTTTGAACTGACTTTCCCTTTGCAGCTTACACCACCTCCTTTGATGGCTTTGGTAAACGATGATAGACTAATGTCATGTCTTGGGTTGAAAATGGGGGTAGGAGTGGTAAGTGGGTTAACGATTCTCCTAGGTTGAGAGTAGGGTCTTGGAATATAGGGCCTTTGACGGGAAAGTCCATAGAGCTAGCGAAGATTCTGAAAAAGAGGAAGATTAATATAGCGTTTGTCCAGAAGGCCGAATAGGGTAGGTACCAATGCTTGGGATGTGGACAGGTTTAACTTTGTCGTACTCAGGAAGATTGAAGGGTAGGAATGGAGTAGGAATCTCAGTAGATATGGACTTTAGGGAGCATGTGGTGGACGTTAGGAGGATCAATGACAGGATGCTGATGATGATTAAGCTAGCCGACGGCGGGCTTAATTTGAACATTTTTAGTGCTTACCCATTGCAAGGGGGATCCAACGAGGCGGTCAGGAAGCACTTTTGAGAGGATTCGGACAAGGTGGTGACAGGTATACCACACACCGAGAAGAATAAAGATACTTATTGGCGGTGGCTTTAATGGACACTCGGGGGAAACCTCCAGTGGTTTGACAGTTTGCATGGAGGCTTTGACTTTGGGGATAGAAATGGTGGTGGTACCTCGCTCCTTGATTTTGCCAATGCCTTGAGTTCGTGATAGCTAACTCATGCTTCCCAAAGAAGGAAAGCCACTTAATTACCTTCCGTAGACCGGAGGTTAGAACCCAGATATACTACTTACTCTTGACGAAGGGAGATCCGAAGGAAAGCCACTTAATTACCTTCCGTAGACCGGCGGTAAGAACCCAGATAGACTACTTACTCTTGAGGAAGGGAGATCGAGGCCTTTGTAATACCGCAAGGTTATCCCGAGTGAGAATCTTATTAACATAAGCTTTTGGTGATGGACATGGAGATTAAACGAAGGAGAGGGAAGAAGAATCGTTATGTCTGGCCTCTCCCAAGAGTTAGGGGAGAAGTTGATGGCAATAGTGACTTGGAGTAGTGGGGATGCAGATAGCATGTAGGATAAGACAGCTACTAGCATTAGGAAAACAACTAGAGAAGTGCTAAGGGTGTCGTGGGGCAATTCCGATGGCCGCCCAGGGGATTGGTGGTGGAATGGAGAAGTCCAACGTAAAGTGGAAGCCAAGAAGGTTGTGTATGCAAAGTGGGTGGATTGGACAGACAAGGAAGAGAAGTGGATGAATAAGGAAATTTATAAGGCGGCAAGGACGGAGGCTAAGTTACCACTTACAAGGGCTAAGATGGCAGCTTTCGAACAATTATATGTTGAACTAGCGGGACAAAAGCAGAGATAAGACACTATACAGGCTCACGACGATGAGGAAGAGGAAAGCCCTAGACCAGAATCAAGTGAAGTGCATCAAAGACGAGGAAGGCAAGATGATGGTAGAAGAGACACTCATTAAGCAAATATGGCAGCATACTTCCACAAACTATTGAACGAGGAAAGGGACAGAGACATTGTGCTAGGTGAGTTGAGGCATTCTGAGAGACATCAAAATTTAGGATATTGTAGGCGGATTAAGATTGAAGAGATAAAATACACTATTAGTAAGATGAGCAGGAGAAAAGCGTCCGGGCCAGATAAGATTTCGGTGGAGTTTGGAAGAGAACAAATACAGCAGGTTTGGAGTGGTTAACTAATTTGGTCAATGTCATTTTCAAGACAGGTAAGGAGCCCGAGGAACGGAGGTGGAGTGCAATGGATCTGTTGTACAAGAATAACGATGATATCCAAAATTGCAACAATTACAAAGGTATTAAGTTGCTAAGCCACAATATGAAAGTTTGGGAGAGAGTGGTGGAGATGAAGGAGAGGAGAGTTATGTCTATTTTCAAGAATCAGTTTGGAGTCATCCTGAGGTGATCAACTATAAAACTCATCCATCTTGTGAGGAGAGGAGACTGATAGAGAAATACCTGGAAAGGAAGAGGGACTTACATATGGTGTTGATTAACCTTGAGGTAGCCTACGACAAAGTCCCGAGGAAAGTACTTTGGAGATGCCAGAAGGCCAGAGGTATACTAGTAGCTTACTTTAAGGTGACAAAGGACATGTTTAAAGGAGCTAAACATGGGTTAGAACGGTGGAGGAGACTCGGAGCACTTTTCAGTGGAGATGAGGTTACACTGGGGATCAACTCTTAGTTCATTCCTATTTGCCTTGGTAGTGGATAAATTAACGAGAAGATGAGGTAACTTAGTTTATGTTATTTACGGATATGCGCAACAGACTTAATGCTAACTAGGAGGTGTGGAGACAACTCTAAAGTCTAAAGGGTTCAGGTCAGTGTTATAAAAGGCGCTCGCCACGTCGCCAATGGCGAGGCATAGTTGCCTCCGGCCTTTGTGGCGCTGCGACATACAAAAGGCGACGCCTCTGCGATAAAGGCGACATGGCGAGGTGAGGCGACAAAGGCATCGCCTTTCTAATTTTTTTTAAAAAAATAGGGTTTTAGGTATATAAAGGTAATTTTAGAGCTTATTTTCCTATTTTTGGCTCTACCATCTTACACGCTTGGCACTGCGATTGCGACCCTAAGGCAAGTCACAAGTTCGACTCCAGCGACCAACGGCGGCTACTCGGGTGACTCCAGCTACCTCGGTAAGTACTACCTCAGTACGTACTGATTTCTCTTTTTTTTTTTTGCTTTTTCTTACTCCAGCGACTCAACAGTGATTTTTGCATACTGATTTTTTTTTCTTTTTTTTCTCTTCTTAGTTCTTCTTCTATTTTTCTTCCACTGTAACAGTTATACTGTCCCTGTAACAGAAAGCATAAACAATGTATTATGCAAAAAAAAAAATTTAATAACTTATATTATATAACATAATAATATACTAATTAAATGACTTGATCATTAACAGCTACTTCAATTTCAATGGCATCTCAATCTACTAGTAGCAAACAAAGGGACATTGGATGGAATTATGGTACACAAGGACTATCAAAAGATGCGGTGATATGCATTATTTCCTAATATATTAGCAGTATTGAAATTTTGATCATTCGTATATCATTTTAATTTTTTTGTATTAAATATCGCCGCACTTTCAAAAGGCGATCGCCTCGCCTCGCCGTGCGGTGAGACGGGGCCTTGTCGCCTTTTGCCGTCCAAAACAGTGATTCAGGTTGAGCAAGACCAAGCCAAAGTATTTGGAGAGCAAATCCATATGATGCATGAGGTAGGAGCGGAACTGAGGCTTGAGACACAAGTTATCCTCAAGAAAGACATTTTTAAATATCTTGGGTCTACAATCTAGGGAAGTAGGGATGTTGACAGGGATATCACACATCTTATTGGTGCGACGTGGATGAAAGAGAGGCTAGTTTGGGAGTCTTGCGTGATAAAAAGGTACCGCCCAAACTCAAAGGTAAATTCTATTAAGTGGTGGTTACCGATGTATAGAACGGAATGTTGGTCAATCAAAAACACTCATGTCCAGAAGATGCATGTTGATGTTGCGGAAATAAGGATGTTAAGGTGTGTTAGAATATGAATAGCAATAGGAATAGCATATAGAATCCTACTTGAAAAAGGATTGTAATGTAGTGTCCTATTAGGAAACGATTTGGAATGTAGTATCTATAAAAAGGGTCTTAATGTAATAATGTAGTTACAATAATTCAACAACATTTTTCTCTTATATTTCTCACATGGTATCAGAGCCTCTATGATCAAAAAGCTTTCGCTGCCAGCGAGTGGCTATTACCCATATATGTCGTCCATCTGGCCAATGATCATGTTACCAAAAGATTGGGCCACCGTGCTTCTTTCCGGTGACTACATTCTCATATCTTTGCGTAGCATCGTGCATCTTTCCGAATACTTTCTCATATCCGAGTTGCATAGCACCCTGTGTCTTTCCGGTGACTCCTCAGATCTAATTTGTGTAGTTTCGTGTGTCTTTCTGGGTGACTCCTCAAATCTGATTTATGTAGGGTCGTTCCATTATTCCAACCCTACCCATATAATTTTTCTTTTTCAGTAGGGTCGTGTCGTCATTCCGACCCTACCCATATAATTTCCTTTCCAGTAGGTTTGTGTCGTCATTCCGACCCTACCCATATAATTTCTCCTTTTCAGTAGGTTAGTGCCATCATTCGGACCTTACCCATATAATTTTTGTTTTCCAGTAGGATTGTGTCGTCATTCCAACCATACCTATATAATTTCTCTTCTCAGTAAAGTCGAGCCATTTTCCAACCCTACCTATATAATTTCTATTTTTCAATAGGGTTCTGCCGTCACTTCAACCCTACCCATATAATTTCTATTTTCCAGAAGGGCCATGTCATCATTTCGACCCTACCCGTATAATTTTTCTCAATTTTTGACCACTTTTCAGCTGTTAAATCAAATAATCAACGGGTTCAGAACTGTTCTGGAACCAATTTTTCGAGCAATTTCTTTTATGATATGTTCGCCCAATCCTACAAGCCTTTCCATTAGTTTTGTTTTGGATTTAGATCGTCGGAACCCCTCTCTATCTTTTCGATGGTTTAGTATAGTTTTTGCAAACGTTAATCACTGATTTTCGATTTTTTCCAATGATTAAGTCTAAACCCTTAATGATGAGATCACAAAATCAAACATCACTTTATCATGAGATGAACAAAAAGTCATCATTGATTGCCCAAGCTCATCATAAGAGTACTAAACACATAGAGATTGATTGTCACTTTGACAGAGAAAAGATACTCTTAGGACATACTGTTAAAAAAATTGTGAAATCGAGTGATCAATTTGTAGATGTCTTCACCAAGTCCCTCACTGATCCTCGTATTAATTACATCCATAACAAGCTTGGTATATATGCCCTCTATGCACTAGCTTGAAGGGGAGTGTTAGAATGAGTAGGAATAGAAATAGCATATAGAATCCTACTTGGAAAAAGATCGTAAAATAATGTCCTATTAGGAAAAGGATAGGAATGTAGTGTCTATAAATAGGACCTCAATGTAATAACGTAGTTATAGCAATTCAATAATATTTTTCTTTTATATTTCTCACATGGTATCAGAGCCTCTATGATCTTGATAGAGAATCAAAGAGCTTTCGTTGTCGGCGATCTGACGAATCACCGTATATGTCGCCCTCCGACAGCGGAAGCTCTTTGATTCTCTACCAAGATCATAGAGGCTCTGATACCATGTGAGAAATATAAGAGAAGAATATTATTGAATTGTTGTAACTACATTATTACATTGAGAACCTATTTATAGACACTACATTCCAATCCTTTTCCTAATAAGACACTACATTACAATCCTTTTCCAAGTAGGATAATATATGATATTCCTATTCCTACTCACATTCTAACAAGATGGATGTGTGGTCATACTAGGGAATTGAGGATATTCAGCATAAGGCGGGAGTGGCCATTATGGTGGACAATAAGGGAAGCAAGATTAAGATGATCTGGACATGTGAAGCAAAGACCCCAGACACCCCAGTGGGGAGTGCGAGAGGTTGGATATAAAAGGCATGAGGAGAAGTAGGGGTAGGCTGAAGAAGTATTGGGGAGATATAATTAGACAGGGTATGACGCAGCTTCAAGTTACCTTGGACATAACCTTAGATAGAAGGGTGTGAAAGACTCCCATTAGGGTGGAAGGTTAGTAGGTAGTGGAATGTTATCTTGCTTTTGAAGGGCTTAGGTTGGTGTTAGTCGTTGTACTAGTTGTATTATTGTAGTTCTTGTTTTGATATATATCATTGTTTATTGTGTTACAATTATCGCACTATTTTGTTGTTGTTCTTGTCCTTTCTTGTCTTCATTGTTTCTTGATCCTTTGTACTTGAATCTATTGCACTTGAGTCGAGGGTCTTTCGAAAACAGCATCTCTACCTCCATGGGATAGTGGTATGCTCTGCGTACACTCTACCCTCCCAGACCCCACTTGTGGGATTTCACCAAGTATGTTGTTGTAATAAAGTTAATTGTTTTCAATAATAGAAAGATGACATTCTTTTTGGAACAGACTAAAAAAGAAAATGTGCCACATAATAAATAGTAAACTATGGTATTAATGATACAGGGTACTATTCCTATTCTAATACACCCAATTCATTTAATACAACAAATCAAAAAGTCGATAAAAAATAATGTCAATATAACTAATCTCAAAATTACTAATACACCTAATTCCGTACTATTCTTATACACCCTACCAAACGACTTTTTCGTATCAAGTCGATCTACATCACAAAAATTGGAAAGAAGGTAGTATAATTTTTTCAAATAAAATATACAGATCAAAGTCATCAGACATAGTACGCTGACAGCAAACCTGCAAAGCAATTTTGAGGCAGGCTTCTCTCATTGGAGGTCTCAGCAGAATCAGGTTCCACACAGTACTGAGGCCTTGAGTGACTCGGTCACCACTATGCAACTCCTTCTCATCCTTTTCAGAACTACCAGGACAACAGAAGCTCTCTAAGAGCTTGAGAGTAGAATTTGGTAAATGAGGAGCTTCACCAAGCAATCTACTTAGAGATTTGTCAGAAGCTGGAAAAGAATCTCTAAGTGTTTCTGCCTGCAAACACATACAGGAATCAAAAGAATGCAAAGGATTTACGAAATCCAAGAAAGTGCACCAGAAAAGAGGCACATATACATACCACTGTAAGTAGAAATGTTTCATATACAGATGCAGCGGCTGTTGAAGAAAAAAAATCCTGGTCTTCTTCAGCATGCCCATACAACCTGTAGAGGACACGCAATGTCAACTCGTGCCCCTGAAGACATCCAATGATTAGTCAACACTAACATAATTAATAGGTATAAATATGACTTAATCAAAAGGTACAGAACTACTACAACAACAGCAAGAACAACGACATACCCAATGTATTCCCGCAAATTGGGGTCTGGGAGGGTAGAGTGTATGCAAACCATACCACTACCACAGATGAAGTAGAGAAGTGGTTTCCGATAGATCCCCGACTTAGAAAAGATAACAAATATAACAAAAAACATAAAAGTAAACAACAAAAAAAGGGGTGGCACACTGCTAGATAATACATAAAACAAGTGAAACACCCTGGGTTTGGGACCCTGAAAAAAATTTCCGAATTTCTGGGTTCTGGACAACATACGATTGGTGGGTACCAGTCGTATAATGGGGTACGAGTGGTATGCCTTGGTCGTATGTTGACCCGTGTTGGTTGGCGGGTTGGATTAGTTTCTGGAATAGGTACGACTTGGGTTGGTACGAGTCATATGGTTAGATACGGGTCGTTTAGTTTGGGTTTTTCCTTCACTTAATCTGAGACTTAGTAAAATAACTTGGATCTGGGTACGAGTGGCTCACCATGAGCCGTAAGCCAGGGTATGAGTCATACCATGTAATCATATAGTGGACAGTGTTCAAACCTCTTGTGATTCTATTCAACCAGGGGGAAGGGTCAAGGGTACTAGTCGTATGCTTAGGTACGACTTGGTTTGGGTAAATCGTATGTTGGACAGTGTTGGATCCAAGGAGGAGGCCTAGGATACGAGTGGTGGGTACCACTCGTATTGGAGGGTACGACCAGTGTGGTATAGTCGTACCCTATGACGAGATTTTTATGCAGTTTAATTGAGGGCAATCTGGACATTCCCCACTTAACCTAGTAAGGCTCCACGACTTCTAAACCACTTGGGAGGTTATTTACCCTATTATTCTATCATTGAACACTTAGAAAACTCTCTTAAACACACTACAATTCTCTCTAAGGCTCTTGGGTAAAGGAAGGCTAGGGTTTCACTAAGGTGATCAATTTGGGGCTTGATTGGGTGATTTTTATCCATCATCTTCATCATCTAAGGCAAGATACTTCTACCTCATAGTTAGTTCCAACTAAAGGCATGATTTATACAATGTTGTCATGGAATGATTATTGCATGATTTTGAGGTTTTCAAATATATGTTGGGGTTTTGGTATTAAATGGTTTGGTTATGATTCTCCCATGTTTTAATTTTGCTTTTACATGCTTTAATGGTGGTTTGGAAAATTGGTTGGATGGGAATGGTTAATTGGTAATTGGAATTGGTTTTGCAAACACTATGTCCCCAACACGTTTGATAAAATGCCTATGATAATGTCTTCACTAAACTATTGGACTTTTAATGAAACTACTGCATGTTATGGTTTGGTAATGGGACCCTAAATGGTATATATGTTTTTGGAATGGTTAAATGAAATGGTTTCGTGGTCATAGTTATGGTTAATTAAACTTCCTTGTGGGGTACAATGGAATAATAACAGAATAATGGTTTGCTTGGATGGTAATGATTTTAATTGGGCAATAATGGTTGGGTGCGATAGCTAACCGTGAAGGTGCGAGTCCGATGGACGGACACTAGAAACTCATGTTTGCCGACATGAGGGGTTGATCATAGCAACCACATATATGTACACTGTACATATATATCATAGAGAGCGAAGGGTACTCGGGAATCTCCTACTCTTATGGTATCTCCGGTTCGTGAGGCTGCACGCATCGGGGCCAGTTCAGAGGGTTACACTAGACCCATATAGCCAGTGGGTAGTTCTAGGACAGTTTAGCTACACATAACCAGGTTAATGGTTCCGCTAACCCGTCCTCGGGCGGTTGTATCCTATGCAATAAAGGAACCATACATGTATATATATATATAACCGGCCATTCTAATCCTCCTTCTTAGTGATCGTATTTCGGGATCAGCTCGATTGGATTGAAGTGGTAAGCTTTCATATTCCAAAAGGCTCCATTTTAAGTTCATGGATGTTTTTACATACTTTGGTTCATTTATGAATATTGGTTCTGGCTATGGTTGGGGGTATGTCCCAACCGAATATTGGTTTTCTTTTGGTTAGAGGCTTTTGTGGAACTACCATGGGTTGGTATGGGCGTGATCGATATTGGTGTCAGCCTTAGTATTGGCATTGGTATTGGGGCTGATACCATTATTTCTCACTGTTCCATCCTTTTATATTATGTTATGGAACTTGGTTTGGTTATTGTTATTGTTTTGGTTGGGTTATGGTCACTGGTTGGGTTCGGGACGGTTGGGCTCGTTTGGGTCGGTCTCGATTATAGACCTATCCCAGAGTCAGGATTTGTGCACTGACACGCTATCTTGTTATACGTTCGGAATTCATCCGACTCGGGATATATGCTGGATGGTTGGATTGGGCTGGGTTCGGTCCTGGTTGGACTTGAGATGCACATTACGACAAGGCCCCTGGTTGGTTCGAGTCAACAAGACACCCCACAAAGTAATATTATAAGCTTGTTATACGAAATCATAGACATCACCAAAACACCATGAACAAGAGGCTACAAGACACTACAAGCACAAATATAAATAGAGCACTCTTTCCTACCATTACGAACGTACTCCTACCTATTGGCCCTCTCTACCCTAATCTGCATCCTCCACACCTTCCTATCAAGGGTCATGTCTTCTGTAAGCTCTGTAAGCTATAACTGCTCCATGTCTTGCCTAATCAACTCCCTCCAATATTTCTTCGGTCTACCTCTACCCCGCCTAAAACTATACATAGGCAGTTTGTCACACCTCCGAACTGGAGCATCCGCATCCCTTCTCATCACATGTCCGAACCAACACATCCTCACTTCTCACATCTTGTCCTCTACTGAATTCACTCCCGTCTTCTCCCGCATAATCTCATTTGTAACCTTATCTCTCTTGGTAAGTCCACACATCCACTGCAACATCCTCATCTCTGTTGCCTTCTACTTTTGGATGTGGAAATTCTTAACTTATCAACACTCCTCGACTACCACTCTGAAGAACTTGCTTCTAAGCTTTGGAGGCACCTTCTTATCACATAAGACTCCCGAGGCGAGCCATCATTTCAACCACGTCGCACCAATATGGTGCGAGACATCATCGTCAATCTCACCATTCCCTTAAATCATACACCCAAGATACTTGAAACGCTCCCTCTTCTGAATGGCCTAAAGACTCCAACTCCACAACCATGTCATCTTCATACAGCAAATCACTAAACTTACATTCCCAGTACTCCATTTTGATCCTACTCAAACCTAAAACCTTTAGACTCAAGGATCTGTCTCCAAACCTCCAACTTATCATTAACTCCACCCGGAGTTTCGTCAATCAGTACATCATCATCAACAAATAACATACACCAAAGCACCTCCCCTTGAATACGCCACGTCAAAACATCCATCGTCAAGGCACATAAAAATAGGCTAAGAGTCGAACATTGGTGCAAACCTGTCAAAACAGGAAAGTGCTCTGAATCTCCTCCTACCCTCCTCACACGAGTCTTCACACCATCGTACATATCCTAGATCGACCTAGCGTGTGCCACAGGCACCCCTCTAGCCTCCAAGCACCTCCACAAAATCTCCCTGGGAACTTTGTCATACGCTTCTTGAGATCAATGAACACCATGTGCAAGTCCTTCTTCCTCTCCCTAAACTGCTCCACTAATCTCCTCACGAGGTGAATGCATAGAACCGAACTAATTCTCGAAAATGGTCACGATCCTCCTCAGCCTCAACTCTACCACCCTTTCCCAAACCTTCATGGTATGACTCAAAAGTTACAGAACTGAACTAAGAAAATACTACTATTACTTGTGCTGCCGAGAAATTTTTGCCATGAAATTTCAGAAGAGGATGCACAAAAGAGAGTTAAAAGGTTAGGCAGAAGCCAACAATCGACATGTTAGGAGTAGAGACAGACATGTACTGAGACAACAACCAACATGTTTATGTCAGGTATCTTTCTCTCGTATAACACTCATATTCCTTCATCTCAATCATCATATTTTAGTTCTATGTTACATCTGCGTATATCATATCTCATTCTCCTGCATGATTGCACGTAGACACTCCTACTTATAATAACGCCCTTAATCTCTAGAGTGTTTCACCATGTTTTCAACTTTTTATTGACTCCCTCATTAACTTTACAATTAACACTATAACATGCAAAGAAAACATCAGTCTTTATCAAAAAGTAAATGACATGATAGTCAATTACCTCATGATTCATATAATCGGACAATATATGTGTTTGCAGAAATTTCCAAGGGTTTAGCTCCGAAGGAAACTGCAGTTTAGAAAAGAAAAGAAAATTATGGAATAGTTAAAATATGACTTTCACTTTAATATAGGCATTGGTAAGAATCCTGTGACAAATACCTCAACACCTAAATAGGCAAGAAGAGAAAAGCGGACTTGAGAACCTCCGGCAATTGCAATTTGCTTGTAAGCATCAACGACACGAGCGAAAGCTGACTTCTGCAAATTGTCCTTCTGTTCATCAGAGAGGTTGATGACTGGAGCAGATATTTTGGGTAGAAGCAACACCGGAGAAATCCCAGTAGAAGTAGCCGTTGCCTTTGATGAGTTCACACTGGTTACATCTGTTACTGCTTCTTTTGGACTAAGCTCCTCCGACCTATCAGTTGAATTCGATGGACCTACTTCCAAAGATGACCTAACTAAACTAGACCCTTGATCTTGGCTCCCATCCTCAAGTTCAGTCGGACCAAATGCTGAAACAGCAACAAGCTCTGATGATTCAACTTTGCGAGCTACAGAATCTAGACCAGGTATGGAATCCTCAGCGTTCTCAATGTCAGCGTCATCAGATTGCACTGCTGAGACATCATTTTCCATTAGTACAGGTATACTCTTTGTAGAAGAAAGAGGCTCAGTTACATAATCTGGTGCTTGATCGCTTGCATAATTTAGGGCATCAGATGTAACATTAGTAGTGACAGAATCAAGGTGCTGTTCTCCCCCTTTAATTTGTTGCAACTGAAAACATGTTCAACAAGAAGCTCATGAGTAACAAAATTAAGAGCTTAAGCAAGCGCTACATAAACCAATTAGAACTTGTCCGACGGGGGCTTTTACTTGTGTACTCCCTAGAAAGTGGAAAAGATAAAGGAAAATATATTGAGGAATAAGAAAAAGCATTGCAGACCTCTGGCTCAATGGAGACCAAACTTTGATCATATCTCTCATCTTTTTCTGCTAACATACTGGACTGAGAAACAGCGTCTGCCAACAGTGATGACAATTGTCTAAGATTAGATTCGATCTCTGGCTTCAGAGGTGGCTCTTCATCAGCATCAAGTTTTGGCTGATTTGAAGGTAGATTTCTCATATTAGCCATCACAACATCAGCTAGCAAATCAGCTGATATGCTAGAGATTAAAATATCTAGTGATGCTGCAGCCTTTTCCCCCTGGGCAACCAATGTACCAAACATTGCAACAAGTGGTTGTAAATTAACATTATCTCCATCAGATCTGATTGTTGTGGAACCCCCAGTTGAAACCCTCTCCTGGTTCCCACTTAACTCTTGCTTTGGTACCTTGGAGACAATAGGCGCCGACCGCATGCGCTTCTTAGAGAGATTATCATCTATCAGTTCAGCATTGTCCTCCACTCCTGGCCTTTTCGTCCCAGCAGACGATCTAATTGAAGGCTTTGCATCCTAAAAGAAGTTTTAAGCAGTTTTGAGGACTATGAACTTCAAATCTTCCACTTGAAGACAAACTAATATTTGAGGACTACAAACTTTAAAGCATCTGCTAGTATGATGAATTGCTTGCCATTGATAATAAATCAAGAGGGAAACTAAAAAATTAGGAACCTCTGAGATAGATGAAACATCTTTCAATTCTATGTGTCCATTATCCTGGGAATCTTGGCTTACAACTGGTTCTGCCTGAACTCCTGCTTTCTTTTCACGGAGTGCACCTTCTAGCCGATCCCGCCACTTCAGAACCGAAAACGAAAAAAGAAAAAAGTTCATGATCAATCTTTGAGCCAACGGAAAATTCTTGTGATACAGAGTCATTATGATCAAACCCAAAAAGGGCCATACTATTTGTCCAATCAAGATAAAGTATAGAAAGTATATTGGATTCTACTGAGGAAAAAGGAAACTAATTACTGGTGCAGCTCCTGGGTGTGTACAATTCAAGCAAGAAATGAACGCAGTCTTCAAAGCATGGTATACCCCAGAAACATGCTTCTCATTGCTGTCAGAGCTTGAAGGATTCAGGCTAAGTAGAACTGGCAGAATACGACCATAAAAAGCCGGCCTTTTAGTAGCAATTGCTGAAAGACTGGGGATAAAAGGAACAAGATACTTCATCAGAAAAGATTAAAAGCAACACACTATATAGAAATTCTAGTAGAAAAAATAATGGATCTCCACAATGCAAGCCCATTAAGAAGAAAGATGGATCATCACCAATTAATAAGCACAATGATCATCAAGTTAGTAATTGTCTTCACTGCAGGAAATCTAAGCTGGTCAAGCAATAAACTCAAACTTTGGCTGGCTTCAACAGACAAATCCCCAACATTTAGAACGGGATGACCTCCACGAAGCCACGATACATTGAATTGTTCAAACTTCCCTAGAAAAAAAAAATAAGAGACCGATTGGGAGAAACAACAACGATCATAAAGCACAAATAACTTACTTTAGAAGATATAACAAGTCATTTACTCCAACTTTCAAAAAGCATTTAATACCTTCAATGTCTAAAGCAGGTGGTGGCTCCGAACTGACACTAGGATCAGGTGTGTAAAGTAGCACGACCGATTCCACAAACTTCAGTGCAAGCAACCTTCTTCCATCACTTGCAGGCTTATCGTCATGTTTGGAGAGTTAGATCCCAAAGAGAAGGTAGATGAACATACGATATGGTTTTAACAAAACTACATACCTGAAAGGCCATTGCATATATTTCCTCCCTAAACTTCAGCATCCAGGCCCATGCTGATTCAAGAGAATCATCCAATTCACTTGAAAACAAGCCCTATGATTGAGATAGCAATTTAAATGTTTAAGAATTTGGTGTGCAAAGTACCGGCTATGAGGCTAGAGAAAAGAATACTCCAGTTAACAAAAAATAGGAAAAAATATCAAAATCATCAAATATCTAATGAAGTATGGCGTAATAAAATAATAGCAATACTTGTTGGAAAAACAGTGGGAAATGGTTTCCATTCTCATGATGTGGTTTGCAATTGAAGGAACTATTCACAGATGGTTTTACTATAAAGATGAATGTTTATATGACATTAATATGGATAAGATATTTTATAGATGATAAGGAAGAAAAAGGAGTGGGAGGAACTAAGTTTGATTTATAGAAAAAAAATGTGATCGCAATGTCTCAAAACTGCATTTCAGTCAAGGTAACGCCGTAATGATCATGAAGTGGCCTAATGCTTTGTTACAAATTTAAACACATGATGTATTCCCTAAAGTTTATTTTATGACATTATTACTATTCAAAAACCGAAAGTTTTTGGTAGACGAAAATTTCTTTTATACAACTTAAATATTTTTTTAAAGGTAAGTGGTATAATTTAAATATTTCTATTTTTTATGAAGTCGGGTCTATAGTATATTATCAAGGTTCTTATCAAGTAATCCCTGAATATACAAATTTTATTCCTGAAAAATCAGTGGATTGATAAATGTGCATATTCGACAGCTTGACATTTGTACGTCCCACCATGTCATTCATTTTGAGACAAGAGTGAATAACAGCAATCATGGCATACATGAATTCAAGGACAGAAGGTTAGATCCATTATTGCCACCAGATGTTAGCCCAAAACTGTCGTGCTAGATGAACTTATGGGGCTATTGAGTTACACCATGCGTGTGTGTAATAATCCAGATTTTAATGAGGGGTAAGTGGGTAATTAGCCATTATTATTATTGTTAATTAATATAATTAAAGTGGGCAAGCCAAAAGACAAAAACCCTCCAAAAGACAAAAACCCTCTCCTCTTATATTTGTGGCTGCACATTCTAATGAGGGAGTAAAAGGTAGGGTAAACAGTTTCTTAAGTTTTCAAAAGCAGCAACTTCTTCAAAGGAGTAGAAAAAAAAAAGAATTAGCGCAATTGATCTCTTCACTCTTGGAAAAGAGCGAGCCAACAGCGTAGAATAACATTAGCCAATAACACACACCAGCGAAACTTCATATTTATAAGGTACGCATCTTGTTCCTAATTCTTTAGCGTGAAAACTGTGCACACAGAGAGTATTTCGGAAGATTGGTCCTAATGGAGTTAACGAGATAGAGTGGAAGTTATTGATTAGTTAATGATTGTTTTTGATGATATAATGATTGAGCAATGAGCAGAGAGAGAAAAGGGATCATATTCATGTAGCTCACTCCACTCCTTAATTGCATATCTGCAGATACGGTTGCAAGAGAGAGAGAATTGTTTTGTGTCTGACGATCTTTACGTGTGGATTTTGTTGCTAAGGTGAATCTTCGCATAGTTCCTGGAGGCTGTCATCCAGCTTTAGTTATTTTTAGCTTATATTTCTTTTTGTTGGGTTGCATGCCCGAAAGCTGAACTCATGTAACATTGTTTAGATGCTCCATGGTCTAGAGTGGGGTTTGGGTTAGAGATTTGTTACCTAAACTACTATTGTTTTCGTAAATCGTTATGCGATATCTTGCTGGATCATTACTTTGCGTTTAATGATTCTTTCATGCATTTGAAGTTGTACACATTTTTATCTCAGTGTTGTATACATTGTGAATGTGTGGAAAGTTGGTTCACCCGACAAGTGTTGTTAACGGGAGCCAGTCACGCCCATGAGGTTTTTGGGACATGATAGTGTGAGTACTAAGAGCAAAGCATGATTTCTTTCCTCCAGCTTGTGATGATGGAGACGAAAGGTGTTTGAAGCCGTTTCTCTTAATGTCAATAGATATCATGCATGATCCCATTGTTATTCCAACAAAAATGCAGAAAAATTAACAATCAAGTTCTTTGGTTAGAAAGGAAACCATGGAAGTACACAACAAATTGCTTAAGCATGATAATGGCAGGTCCAATATGCTAAAGTTGGGGATAATTGATCTCTAACGATCTTAAATCTGGTCAAAGAAAATGATTCATATTTGAAGTTCAGATTTCATATCGGAAACAGCCAACTACCTGGATTGCAACTTTGACTAGAGTACACCGAAATATATCAATTCCACAAGTGATTGCCTGTCGAGCAACAGCTGGGGTATCATCCTTCAAGGCAGAGATCAACACAGGTACAATATCAGGTAAGAATTCTCCGTGTTTGAATCCAATATAACCAATCATCCTGAATAAATAGTGCATCTTTTTAATTTTCCTCATCATGATATGGAGATTGTGAAATCTAGTGGATGGCAAGACATGCTTTAAAGATAAAAGCCTGCTTATGCTTGTAGAGCATATGATTTCAGTATTCAGTTCTGAAACTGTAGTGGGTAAAGACAGCATCGAAGAGAACATGCCATGTGTCGAATGAAAAGGAGTTCAGTTCAAATATAAGGACCAAATTGGCAGGGAAAATTCATGCTATAGAAGAGTATTTATATGAGATAAAGGAAAGCTCATGAAACAATTATGCTGGCAGCTTAAAAGACATCTCTTGAGGTCTTAAAAAGCTTAACAGACATGACCAATAACCAGAATCTAATATAAAATTTTACAGTAGGTAAGCACCAACAATCCTAGTTACTCTTAACTTGAAATTTATCAAAATTCCAAACAGCAAGTAAAAGACATTGGAGCATTGCACTGAACATTGCTTTGCCTCAATAACAAACAACTAAAGAATGCCACCTTCATTTGAACCCCCCAGCACCAAAGTAGAACATTTCCACTTTCTTGCTTTAATTGGAGCTTTTTTTTTTAATCAAGTAATGAAGCTTTTATTGGAGCATTCCACAGGTGCATTCCTAGGTTTTCACACTTTATATTCAAAAGGGTCATATCCTCTTCACACACTCCACAATGCTCCAATCTCCATGTACTACCCAAGCTAGCTTGAGTTGGCATATAAATTCCCCCTGTTCAACTCACTCTATTTGTGCTCATTTATTCAATAACTTGCCATTTTCTCACGCTAGAAGTCACCTGCATTATCGACTGACATACCAGGATTGACATAAATCCAAAGAGTTGCCGGGAAATAAATATGAAAGGCACAAACGCTATTACTCCCTTCGTCTCAATTTGTTTGTCTTATTTTGACTTGGCATGGAGGCTAGGAAAGTAAAGAAGACGTTTATCTTGTGGTATCATAGAGGTAAGGTCTACATACACTCTACCGTCTCCAAACACCACTTGTGGAATCACACTAGATTGTTGTTGTTGTGGTCTTAAATTAAAAATATGTAGAATGTAACAAAGTACTCCATTCGTTCACTTTTACTTGTTTACTATTCCAAAAATAGACTTCCACTCTAATTGTCTAAAGACAATTATTTTTTCCATGTTTTACAACAACAACAACATACCCTGTGTGTTCCCACACATTAGGGTCTAGCAGGGTAGTGTACGCAGTCTGTACCACTGCCTTAGGGTGAGGTAGAGGTTGTTTCCGATAGACCCCCGGCTCAAAACAAAATAGTAAAAGAAAAAGACACATGAACAAGAAACAATAAAAAGTAACAAAACAAAAGCCAGTAACATATACCATCAATCTACCCAAAACAACAAACATCACCAAAACTCCAAAAACAAAACACTACAAGCATAGTACTACGATTACTAGTCCAGATAACAAAACAAAGCACTCCAACCTACTAGCATAGACGCACCCCTTCCGACTAATCTTCTACCCTAATTTGTGTCCACACCTTAATTTGTGTCCACACCTTCTTTTCTAGGGGTATATCCTCGATAAGGCATCATGTCATTGTAATACCCACACTTTTTCTAGCTTGAAATTTTTCCACAAGAATGTCAAGAAGCTTTATTTGAAAGATGAATCCACTTTTATAGATGTGGTATGTTCAAGATTTTAACTTTTTATCATGTGGGGAATCGAATAAGCTTTCCATCGATACTAAATTCACCCAAATCTGACACACGGGTGAAGAGTTAGAGCCTTTTTAGTGAGACAGTGTATCACCTGAGCCTTCAGTGCGTCGCGGAGATAGCTCAAATGGCAATTGTCAGTTTCCAGTGTTGCTCAGCGATAGTGGCGGTCGCGCCAAACTTCCAAGTCTCAAACAAGGTGGCAACGCGATAGCTCCGCGTCGCGCCACCATGCAGATTCCCAATTGTCCAGTTGCAGTGACTTGGCGCGATAGTGGCGCGTCGCGCCAAGGATGAAAATCGAGAAATCTTCTCAGAAATTAAATGTGTCCCAGGGTTAAAAGGGTCAATTTCCCACCTTATATAAGTCTTATAACACGAGATTTAGCCATAATTCAGCAGCTTATACTCAATTACTCTCAAAAACTCTCAAGAACAAGCCCTAGGGTTTTCATAGAAGGTTCAATTCCAACGGAAGTCACTGTCAAATTTCAAGAATCTCTCCGTCAACCTTCGTAAAATCACGAACTAAGGTATGCGTAGTGTTCATTCATGGACTCCTTTCGTCCATGAAATCCAAGAATCTCTTTTCTAAATTCAAGTTATGGATTTTCTTTATGAATTTCATGATTGGATTGCTCTTGTTCATGTTGATAATGACTAATTGCATTCTAATCCATGTTTGGTGATAAATTGCATATGTAATCGATTAGTAATGATGTAGATTCCTGTAAACCTAGGATTAAAACCCTTGGATGATGAAATTAGAGATGAATCATGATGTTTGATTGTTATATAATGTTGTTTACACATTCTATGCCTATTATGTGTATGATTAAATGCCTAGATGAAGGAAACATGCCCAACTAGTATTATATCATGAAATCCCCAATCATGTACAAGTTTATACATATCACATGTTTGACAAAATGCTTCAATATATGAATTATGAATTGTGTTGTTGGTCATGTATTCACGTAAGTCATGTTATACCGTTTCTTCTCATCGAGTCCCGGGGGTACTTGTACCCGAAACATTTAGCTGTGTGCCTAAAGCCATGTCATGCTTTCACGATCTCCTCAGTCAAGCTATGATCCATAGAACTCAGTCAGCCATGTGACTCAGGAAATCTCAGAAATCTCAGTAATTTTAGTAGCTCAGTAATCTCAGTAACCTTATTATTCCCAGTCAATCTCAGTAACTTCAGTATTCTCAGTCAGTCCTCAGAACTCAGTACATCCCGTCAGTCAACGGAACTCAGTAAATTCAGTTTTAGCTCCGCTAAACAATACCATCAATTAATCAGTTCAGTTTAGTTAATCAGATCAGTGTCTATTCAATTGGGAGTAGGATTCAGCACTGAGTGAACCCAAGGATGGGGACTCACCTGTTAGTAGTGGAGGGTGTGATCCTTAGAAGCAATCCTCGTGTTCCAGAAATACGTGGCCAGCGTAGGTTGAGATGCACCCTACACGCTTAGGGATATATATATACATCTCATTTGGGTTACCTACTAGGAGGGGTTGACGGCAGAGCTCCCTGTCAACGAGGGTATACTCACAGCAGGTCTTTACCCGTGGCACGGTATTGATACCTTTTCAGCTGGGGTTACAGGTTGGACACCAACAATTCAATTCCGGGGCATGTCGGTTAGATGATTACCTCCCACGGTCACAGTCTCAGTCTCACTCTCAGATAGTTCCATCAGACTCAGGACTGTCAGATACAGTCACTCATGTTATCAGTTATATCAATTCTCAAAACTCATGTTATCAGTATTCAGCTTTAGGACTGTTAGATACAGTCAACCAGACCAGTTCTTCATAATCAGAACTGTCAGACACAGTTAGTCATGTATCAATAACATAATATCAGTCCCTCAGTATTCAGTAATACAGTATCAGTCTTTCTTACTCATCAGTGACTCAGATGTCTATACCAGTAAACTTAGTAGTCAGAACTCAATATTCAGTCCTATCACAATCTCAGTTACAGTTACATAGTCATGTATGTATTCTCACGTTCATGTTAGTCAGTTAGTTAGTATTGTTCATGCACATGAACCATTCGCATTCAGCCTAACTCACTTCCATACCAGTACATTCAAAGTACTGACGCATTTGCACTATGGTGTCTTATATCATAGGTTTAGAAACACGAGCTCCAATGAACCAGTAGCATCCCAGTTCAGCAATCAGAGTTAGCAATGAGTCCTCATCCTTCGAGGACATAATGATCACATTACTATTTCAGTTTTCAGTTTATTTTCGGTAGTCGGAGTTAGTTGGGGACATGTCCCATCAACTCCTTATTCAGACAGTTTAAAGGCTTTCAAACTATAGTATGTTCAGACAGTTTAGAGACTTTCAAACTATAGTATGTTCAGACAGTTATCTCAGTTGTTTTGGTATTGTTATACCATTTTCAGACATTGCTCTTATCAAATGTTTATCCAATTTGAACCTTATGGCCTTTTAGTTCATGTTTCTGCATTTTTCAGTCTTTTATGCAGTATACAGGTACAGATATCAATCATGGATTAGCTTATGACCCTTCAGGGTCACGAGCACCGTATAGCATTCCGGTTAGAAAATCGGGGCGTTACAGTCATGTCTAATAACCTCCTTCCAATATTTCTTGGTCTACCTCTATCCCGCTTGAATCCATCCATAGACAACCTGTCACACATCTGCACTGGGGTATCCGTTACTCTCCTCATCACATGCTCAAACCATCTCAACTTTGCTTCCCGCATCTTATCTTCCACCAAAGTCACTCCAACCTTATCTCAAATAACTTCATTCCTAATCCTATCCTTCCTAGTAAACCCACACATCTATCGCAGCATCTTCATCTCCGCCACCTTCATCTTTTGGTTGTGAGAATTCTTGACTAGCCAACACTCCACCCATACCCATACAACATAGTTGGTCTACACGTCACCTCGTAGAACTTGTCTTTGAGGTTAGGAGGCACTCGCTTATCACACGAAACTACGAAAGCGAGCCTCCATTCATCCACTTTGCACCAATACGACGGGGGATATCCCTGTCAATCACTCCATTCCACTGAATCATACACCCAAGATACTTGAAACTATCTCTCTCCTAAATGTCCTGGTTAACAAGCTTTCGTCAGGCTCATGCATCATCTCACTGAACTTGCAATCTAAATATTCTGTCTTAGTCTTGCTCAACCAAAACCTTTACACTCTAGGATTTGCCTCCAAACCTCCAACTTGGCATTAACTCCTCCGCCGGTCTCGACAATCAAAACTACGCCATCCGCAAATAACATATACCATGACACCTTACCTTGAATTTATCACGTAAAAACATCCATCACCAAGGCAAATAAAAGGAGGCTAAGGATCGATCCCTGGTGTAACCCCATCAATAGGTGAAAGTGCTCTAAGTCTCCTCAACAGTTCTAACACTAGTCTTAACTCTATTGTACATGTCCTTAATCGACCTAGTGTACACACAAGAACACCTCTACCCTTCAAGCACCTCCATAGAACCTCCCCCAAATCATTTACAAACCGAATACTAAACATCCCATAATGGAGGTAGCATGGTAAAATAGCCATGTCAATCATTGTTTTCTTAATGGGCGTGCCAAATTTAAATATGACAAGTAAAAGTAATCAGAGAGTGCCTTTAATCATGTGGTCTTAAACTTTCCACATGTTTAAAAAGGAAATTAGGACAAACAACTTGAAATGAAGGGAGTAAAACGTACGACAAACCAGAATTACATTTACATTATTGCAGATACAGAAATAATGGAAACGTACTCAGCGGTTAATTTACGAACTGGACTAAACCGGTCGGAAACAAGGTCAAGGAGAGAAGGAAAGAATTCAGACAGCAAAGGAGCGTCAGCGCCGGAGAGTTCATCTTTGAGTCGACGCAAGCTGTGAAGTTTCGACGGAACGTCGGAAGCGAACTTGGCAGCGTTGAGTAGACTCGTTATTCTTTCTTTGGATATCGGAGACATCATTCTCACCATTGCTGATGGCAAAAACTGGAACCCTAGTTTTCTTTGAGGTTCAACTTGCTGTGTTTTTTAACATTTGCTTTGTGAAAAGCAATGGATATGAAGGGAGAATTGCCGGAGAAATTGATGCTTCTGAATTTTTGTATAGCACCACTGGGGTTTTCCTCCGCCGAAAGTGTTTGCTCTGGCCAGTGTGTTTTGTCCAAAGCCCTGGACTTTTTAGGAAAAGATCAAATATACCCTGTAATTTTGGAAGTGCTTATCAAGTAGTCTCGGTGTTGCGGGTGAAGCACATTGCTTGCGACGTGTTTGCTCCTAATTTGATTATATTATTCCTAATTAATTATTATATGTTATCTGCGTAATAAAAATATGAATTATATTTAACAAATAAAATAGATATTTATTATATTTGTTTCAGCTATTTTAATAATAATTTTACTATATAATCCCTAATTAATTATTATATGTTACCTAAATATTAAAAAAATAATAATATTTAATATTAAACTAACTTGACTTCTTATTTGAAGTCCACTTAATTTTTTTAACAGATATTTTTTATAATAATTTTGCTATATTACTTCTAATTAGTTACTACAAATCATTTCATCCTTAATTAATTATTATGATCATCTAAATATTGTGTTACTTAAATTAGAATAGAAAAAATATTATAAATCACAATAATTAAAAAATAAATTATTTTTAAAACTATAAATGCCATAAAAGTTTGGACAATGAGAGTAACATATATTATTTAAAAAATAAATAAAAGTATTATAAATTACAATAGTTAATAATTTAAAATATCTAAAAAAAATAATTTTTATGTATTCAAGAAAAATACATAATAAATTACAACATTTAACAACTTAAAATATCTAAAAAATAATTAATCTGTTATATATACCAAAAAATATTAATCACAATAACTAACAATTTAAAAAAATTAAAGGATATAAAATATCTGGTAGAATCTCGAAATTATATCAATGCCACTTAAATTGGAATAGAAAAAAAGTTATTATAGATTTCAATAATTAAAAACTTAAATTATTTTTAAAATATAATTGACTATAAATGCCAAAAAAGTTTGGACAATGAGAGTAGGGGTTTGGGTTTACAGCTGACAAAAAAGTTTTAAAATAAGGTGTAGGTGATATAAGTCTTAATAATTGGGTGGAGGTGATAATTACTTAATTATAGATTAAAAAAGTTTGAAAAATTTTAAAATAACCCATAAGTTTTCAAATTTACACTTTAATCAAAATATTAGTTAATATAACAAGAAACAAAGGGGAAAAAGGCACGTTTTTCTCTCTCCTCATCCGTTATTATTTTCTCTCTTCACGATATTTGTTGCTCATGTTACTGCTGCTTTATTCATCATCTTTTGATTCATTATCATATCTTATACTTCATATTTTTCTTGTTGGCCATTGTTGTTGTTGTTGTTACGGCAACTGCTCCTCTTTAACGAATTTCTTAGGTCAAATTTTATTTCGTACATCACTTTCAGCTTTGGAATTTACTTTGAGAGGAGACTTTGGTAAGTCAAATTATGCTTTTTAGTAGAATTGTTGTCTGGGTAACTGCTAGTGTGTTGTTTTTGCAACAATAGCTAGCACGCGAACATGAATACAACATAATAGCAATTTGTTTAAACAGATCCATCATCTGTGGCACCAGATAAATGTTTTGTTGCAATAGTAGACTCATGTTGGATTCATGATTATGGTTCTAGGTGCCCGTAATATGAATCGAATGGATGTGTATTCTGTTGCAACAGATTAATAATTTGTTGCACCAGATTAGTTATTTGTTCTAACAGATTAATAATTTGTTGTACCAAATTACTAATCTATTACAACAAATAAATAATCTATTGCACTAAGTTAGTTGTCTGTTGCAATAGACAAGTAATCTGTTACACTAGACAAGTAATCTGTTGCAACAGATAATTATTCTGTTGTAACATATGAATAATCTGTTTCGAATAATAAAATACAGCTCCTGTCACACAAACCCAATAGATAACTCATATGTTGATCTCTTGCTATTGATACTAGATTCAAATTATCCCTTAATTGTAGACATATCATTTGTTAAGAAAAAAATAGACAACATAAAATTTAAATAAGAATTAAAACGTCAAATGCATTGAACATAAATTTTTTATTAAACAACAAAAAATACATAGGTAAAAGAAAAGAAAATGCTTAATTATTATTATCATCATTATTATTTGTATGGCCAACCGGACAATCTTCAACCGACAGCAGCAGTGCCCTCTTCAGCCTATGGATCTCCCGCAGCATCCTTACCCTGACGGCAGCCAACTCCCACTGCAAGTCATAAACCTCCTTCTGCAGTTCCCGCATGACATCTCGTAAAATAGCAACATCCCACACTGGATCAGCCATATCTAGAGAAAACGCATAAGTTGACAAAACACACACGTAAAAACAAAAGTAAAGAAAAAAAGGAATTCGAACGTAGTACAACGTATATTTACACAAAAATTGAAATATTTTTTATTACAGTTCTATATTTGATTCTATATCATATATATCTCTCATTCTATTTTTATTTCAAAATTATTTAATGGAATGGTTAGTTATAATTAATAAGACATTCCTCCGCTTTCAGGAAAAAGTAAAGATAAAAAACAAGAATCGATCGTTCAAGTATTTCAAATTGAATGGCAAAATGACAAGAAGAGGGACATATAGAAAACTTACCAAAGATAGGAAAAAGTTATCAAGTCCTTGAAGAGAAAGTAGTTGAAGGTGTATCAAGAGCAAGGAATAAATATAGTGCAGTAAAATGAACGATTGAGTAAGGAGTGACCTATTTATAGAGGATTGAACTTGAATGTATTAGGCAAAAAGTCGCAATTGTTCACCTGCATTTATTAATGACATTTCTTGCTTACTATGAAAAGTTATGACTTGATTAAATTAAGCAAATATTGTGATAAGTCATGACTTTTCAGTTTATTATTATTAATAACTAGTTCTTTCGAGGAACCATTTTTATATTGAGTTGTGACAACAAATTATATATTTGTTACATCAAATAACTCATCTGTGACAACAGATATTTACAATAAATCGATAATCTGTTGCATCAGATAATATATCTGTTGCAACATATAATCTATGTATATTTTTTTTAAATTATCATCATGACATCCAAATTTTCTGACTTTTTATTTAACTGTTCACCTCCATTTATTAATGACATTCTTGATTACTGTAAAAAGTTATGACTTAATTAAATTAAGCAATATTGTGATAAGTCATGACTTTCCAGGAATCGTTTTTATACTGAGTTGTGATAATAGATTTTATATTTGTTGCATCGGATAACTCATCTGTGACAATACATATATCATCTATTTCAATAAATAGATGACATGTTGCATCAGATAATATATTTGTTGCAACATATAATCTATATATCTTTTTTTAAAATTATCATCATGACATCCAAATTTTCTGACTTTTTAATGATATAAATTAATAAAACAGATTTAAAAGCGCAACTGTTCACCTCCATTTATTAATGACATTCTTGATTACTGTAAAAAGTCATGACTTAATTAAATTAAGCAATATTGTTATAAGTCATGACTTTTCAGCTTATTATTATTAATAATTAGTTCTTTCCAGGAACCATTTTTATACTGAGTTGTGACAACAGACTATATATCTGTTGCATCAGATAACTCATCTGTGACAACAGATATATCATTCGTTGCAATAATAGATAACCTGTTGCATCAGATAATATATCTGCTGCAATATATAATATATCTTATTTTCAAAAAAATTATCATCACATCATTAATCCAAATTTGCTGACCTTTTTATTATATAAATTAATAAACAGATTTAAAAATAAGAATATTTTTATGAGATTTTTACAGTTTAAATTGTGTTTAATCATTTATTTCCTTATTGTGATCTGTGAAAAGAAATGACTTAATTAAATCAAGCTGGTGAATTTTTTATTATTGTGAAAAGTCATGACTTTTCAAGTTATTTCTATTGTAATAATTAGTTCTTAAATTTAAATAATCTTTTTCTCAATTTAAAAATCAAAGACACCTGGTTTTCAATAACCGTTTCTTTAATAAAATAATAACTATTATTTTTATTGAGTTATGGAAACAGATTGTATATCTATTGCATCAGATAACCCATCTGTTGTAACAAATTGACCATCTATTTTAGGAGCTTTTTTATTTCTTCTAACAACTCATTCATTAGTAACAACAAATGAGGAATTTGATGCATCAGCATTGTTTATTTTTTTGTTGAATGTGTTTAGACAAAAAGTCAGAGTCACAACTATTCACTTTTTCCTTAACAATCATCATATAATCCATTTATGTGACTTCTTTTTAAATTGAATAATTTTTCTTTTACGGTTATAAATTGTGTATATCATTTAGTTCCTCATTATTTATTAACGAATCATTTTTAGGAGAATCATGACTTTTCACCACCCACTCTTCGTTGCCACGAGTGCTCAATCCCTACCTTCAATTGTCGAAATGTTGAAAATATGGAATAAATAGAATGATAATTAAATATTAAATAAGAATTAAAAATTTAAAGTCGACCAAACCAAACCAATACATACGCTAAAAGAAATAAAAAACATAACCTAATTATTATTACTACTATTATTATTATCATTACTATTATTATTATTATTATTACTCTTATTATTGTCACTCGGACAATTTTCATCCGACAGCACTAGGGTTGCTCTCCTCATCCTTTCTCCGAAGTCGGCCAAATCCCTATGGAAGTCATCAAACTGCCTTTGAAGTTTCCATAAGGACTCCATATGAATCTTCTTGTATGAATTTGGATTAGCCATATTTGTACTGTAAGTGTAGTGAATGAACCAGTGAGAGAGAATAAGGAAAAGAGGCCAGAGGGGCCTATTTATAAATGATTAAATTAAAAGGGGTGACTAATAATCAAATAAGAAGCCACGACTGTTCATATATCCCTTAATTAAATAAAACTGGTGACTTTTCGAATATATAAATTAAAAAAATATATCTAAATACAACATTTTATGTTTTATTGTATTTTGAAAAGAAAAGAAAATTGCTTTAAAATAAATCTAACAGATGGGTAATCTGTTGCAAAATTTAATCTATCTGTCAGATAACTTACAACATATTGACAATCTTTTGCAACAGATGGATATATCAATTTGCTTTTTCAATAGATGTGGTGTCTGTTGCAACTTGTTAGTCATCTGTTTATTCAATTTAAGCTATAGATGGGCTAGGAAGAATAAGGTGCTTGCAGATGGATCAACTCTCATATGTGTGTGAGTTAAAAAGTATTACTGATAAGGTCATCGGGATAACACACACAAAATACAATATTTTTGTGAATACAATTTTTAACCGATTAGGCACTGATCATTCAAATAAGATCCTATATTATAAAGTTTGATGGGTTTGAATTAACAAGGTTGGAGGCCTCATGAAGATGGTGTAGACACCTTGTTACGAATTACTAATGATTGCTGCACGTGTTTATGCGTGTCAAGTTATGAGAAGGGGTTAATATTTAGTGTCATTGTAGAGAACCAGTAGCGATTGGACTTAACTTTAAGTATGCATTGGACTCTGAAAACACCTTCGAAGCCTCGCACTGCATCAACCAAGAATGGAAAACCAATAGAAATTCCCCTGACCAAATTTATATGTAAGGGTTGATCGTGAAGATGATTATACGCCAGAAGGAACTAAAGGAGAATACCTGCGAGGGAAAGGGGAGTTGATGAAAGACTATATCATCTGAGAGCTAATTGAAGAGGAGACATAGGGTAGAAAGTAAGACTTCTAGTGAATCTGGCCGATGAAATTACCTAAAAACAACATGAGAAATCTGAATCAAGTGCAAATATGAAAGTGTATCCGGCAATATAAATTCGTCTGTTGTCTCACTGAAAGAAAAATAATACAGATGGACACTTTGCTAGGGAGCTTCGACTAGGTAGCATGGTCCGGATTATTACCTAGATAGAAAATAGTAGAAGTCTAAGAAAGTAGCGTTACGGGTATCGAGAGTTGAAATGATATATAATAAGTCTAGAAAACTTACGCCAACAACAACTGCAATTAAAGAAAAGAATCTAAGCGAAGGTAACAATTTCTGAATTTTAAATTGTATCACACGCCTTCTTGTTTATGGTTATGATTAGGTCCACTGTTATTGACCTGATGGGAACCACAAACGTGATTGAAAGGCAAATTGAGTATCATCACTTCCATAGAAATATGATTATAATTGATTGTGTTTTATAGCCTTAGCATGCTTTCAACATTTCTTGGAGAAGATTAGAGGCTTGCTCTAGTTTGTGAATTTTGATAATTTTCAAGCTTGCATCCAGTTTGTTGATTCTGTATTCAAGCTTTTCATTGTCATCTTTGAAGTTGGTTAAGAGCTCCTGATATCTTGTAAGCTAGATCAGGAACACTACCTTCAATTTTGTGGCATTGAAGAAGGCCTTCAGAACACTTTCTTCAGAAGCCTTAAAGGATACATGGAGGGTCGCTGTGTTTGTTTTAGGTCAAAATATGTTGATACACACTCAAAATGTGGTCCTAATAGTTGAACAACACACTTTTATCGAGCGTTGCTCAATGCAGCTTGCTCAACCAATTTGATAAATTAATAAGCGAGGAGTTACGTAGTCTGTGATCTAAACCAACTCTAACAAGCCTATCAAATGTTACGTAGCTCATTACCCTATTAAAAAAATTTGACTGAGTTAGTACACAAATCAAATGAGCTTAATCCCTCAAGCTTTCTGTTGATCGCTCTTCTCCAATTATAAATGATAAGATATCTGTTATGCAAAAGTCTACATCTTCACCAGAAATGCTTGCTAGGGCGTAAGTCTTTAGATGACATCATAAGCAATCTCTCAATATTGAGTGATATTGAGAGATTACTAGTCATGCCTTCTCAAGACGTTCGCTATGGCAAGAATTTCTATTGATGACAAGATATCTGCCATGGGAAAGTCTACACCGTCAGCAGAAATTCCTGCAAGAGCAAAAGTCTTGGGAAGACATTATTAGTAATCTCTTAACATCAAGGAAGCCTTGTACGAAAGTATTCAGAAGACAATTAAAGATAAAAAAAGTTTTTAGCAATGATTACACATAATTACAACATCAATAACCTCACCAGATTCACTCCTCATACAAAAGAAAAGGCAAAAATATTTTTATTTGCATTCGCATGTTACTTATTTAACAAACTAAACAAAGATGAACTAAATCTAGCATTTAATTTATCTTTGTTTGGTTTGTTAAATAAATAACAAGTGAATGCAAATCAAAATATTTCTTTCTTTTATTTTGTACGAGGAGTGAATCTGGTGAGGTTGTTGATGATAATTATGTGTAGTCATTGCTGAAAACTTTCTTATTTTTGAATGTCTTCTGAAAACTTGTGCCCTGGCAAGTATTTCTGGAGATGGTGTAGACTTTTGCATAACAGATATCTTGTTATCTATAATCAGAGAAGAGCGATCAGCAGAAAGGCTGAGAGATTGAGCTCATTTGATTTGTGCACTAACTCGATCTAATTTTTTTGATAGGGTAATAAGACTGGAGTTACGTAATATTTTATAGGCTTGGTAGAGTCGGTTTAGATCACACGCTACATAACTCCTTCCTTATTAATTTATCAAATTAGTTGAGTAAGCTGCATTGAGCAATGCTAGATAAAAATGTGATGTTCAACAGTTGGGACCACATCTTGAGTGTGCATCAACACATTTTGACCTAAAACAAACACAATGACCCTCCGTGTATCCTTTAAGGCTTCTGAAGAGAGTGTTTTGAAGGCCTTCTAAAATGCCACAACTTTGATGTTGGTGTTCCTGATCGAGCTTACAAGATATCAGGAATTCTTGACCAACTTTGAAGACGTCAACGACTAGCTTGAATACGAAAATAAGTAAGCTGGAGACAAGCTTGAAAATTATCGGGATTCATGTACTACAATAAGTCTTTGATCTTCTCCAAGAAATGTTGAAACATGCTAAGGCTATAAAACACAATCAATTATAACCATATTGCTATGGAAGTAATGATACTCAATTTGCCTTTCAATTACGTTTGTGGTTCCTATCAAGTCAACAACAATGGATCTAATCAAAACCACAAACAAGAAGGCATGGAATAAAATTTAAAATTCAAAAATTGCCGCCTTCGCTTAGATTCTTTACTTTAACTGCAGTTGTTGTTGCGCAAGTTTTCTAGACTTACTATACATCATTTCAACCCTCGATGCCCGTAAGGCTGCTTTCTTGGACTTTGATTATTTTCTATATAGGTGATAATCCTGACCATGCTACCTAGTCGCAACTTTCTAACAAAGTATCCATCTGTACTATTTTTCTTTCAGAGAGACAATAGGCGAATTTACATTGCCGATTACACTTTCATATTTGCACTTGATTCAGATTTCTCATCTTGTTTTAAGATAATTTCATCGGCCAGATTCGCTAGAAGTTACTTTCTACCCTATGTCTCTTCTTTAATTAGTTCTCAGATGATGTAGTCTTTTATCAACCATCCATTTTCCCTCGAAGGCATTCTCCTACTACACCTACTGGAGTATAATCATCACCTTGAGCAACTCAACCATATAAATTTGGGCTAGGGCAATAACTATATTGGTTTTTTATTCTTTTTAGATGTAGTGTTAGGCTTCGAAGGCCTTTTCAGAGTCTAATGCAACCTAAAAGTTAGTCCAATCGCTATTGAATCTCTTTACAACGACACCAAAACTAGATCCCTTTACAATGGTTGACAAATAAACATGAGCAACAATCAACATTAAATCTCAACAGGGTATAAGAACCATATTCATGGTCCTACAACCTTATCAGTTTGAACCTACCAAACTTAACTGCAAAATTACAAATATCTTATTTGAATGATCTATGACTTATTGGTACAAATAACATTCATAAAATTAGTGTACTCTATGTGTGTTTCCACGATAACATTATCAGTAATACATACCTCCCATATATGAAGTGGTTCTATCTGTATGCAATTTATTCCTCCGAACCCATCTTTACTGCAGCCTCTTGTGATGGTTGGGCTAAAGTTGGTCAATTGTCCGTTCCTTATATCTACAATATTATTCATAAAAATGAGCATTATTCATCTGTTCAATAGATGTAGAGTCTGTTGTATCAGATGTGGAGTTTATTGTAACATATGTGGTTTGTTATAGAAAAATTTGGAGTCTGTTGTAATAGATTTGGAGTCTGTTGCAACAGATTTAGAGTCTGTTAGAATACATCAAACCAACTTTGCTGGTAGTTTGATTTATTTCAACAGTTGATTCATCTGTTGTAACATCAACAACAACACAAACTACAAAGAAATAATAAATAAAAAACATCAACAACAAAGAAACAATAATATTCGTTCCAACATCATCAACAACAAAGAAATAACATCCTTTGTTCCAACACCATCAACAATACCACACCACAACTTCCAACAATGCCAACCCCACCATCAATATCAAGAACAACATAAACAATAAAGAAATAAATAAAATACATACTAAAAAAATGATACTGCCAACTAGGCTTTTAAACTTCTCCCAATAGAATACTCTTTTGCATATTGTAATAAAAATTCTTGATTCATTTATTCAACACTTAAAAGTTTCCTCAAACTTTTTAAATAAATATCATATGGGTAAATGGTAATTAAATAAAAGAAAGATGTAAATAACTTGCAAAGAAGAAGACGAGAATGAAAGGGCAATAGTGAACCATATCTTAGCATCAAAAGAGGATCAAAATAACAATTTTAGTCAAGGAAAGATATGTATCGGTTTAGATCCTAAAGGATCTTTATGAGAAAGAGAAGAGGAAAGAAATAAGAGAGAAAAAGGTTGTGAAACCCTAAGCTAAGGAGGAGAGAAAGAAAAAGATAAGAGATAAATAAAATAAATTTAGGACTGAAGCTGAGGAGATGAGATAATTCTAGATGTATCATGTATGTAGACATGGGTTTCAATATTCAATAATTAATATAATTAATATTCATTAATAATTTAAGGGGCACGGGGAAGACTTGGTTTAGTTACATTGAAAAGACAAGCTAAGAATACTCAATGAACACATTTTTGAGTTATCCAAGAAAAAGAAACTCTTCATGTTTAACCACATTTTGTTAGTAGTACTTACTACTTTATCTACTCAGACATAAGCTTGTTTTAAAATTGAAAGAAAAAAAGATTTTCAAACAGATATATCATACGTTGCAACGGATAACATTCTCTGTTTAAAATCCCAACAACACAGTCATCTATTATAACAGATACAAATTTCTGTTTAAAAAACCCTTTCCATTTGATAATTAAATATGTCAACTATTACAACAGATATCAATATCTGTTTAAATATCCCAACAGCTCAATTATTTGTGATGACAGATGCAAATGTCCATTTGATAATTAAATATCTGTTGGTATTTGTTCTAACAAATGATTAGTGACATTGCAAAGACAAGATAAGACTACTCAATGAACACTTTTTTGAGTTATCCAAGAAAAAAAACCTCTTTATTTTTACCGCATTTTGTAGTACTTACTAATACTAGTAACTCTTACTCGGATAGAAGCCTGATTTAAAATTGAAAGAAAAAAAGATTTTCAAATAGATATATCATCTGTTACAATAGAAACCAATATCTATTTGAAAATTTTCAATAGCTCAGTCATCTGTCACAACAGATTCAAATGTCCATTTGATAATTAAATTAGATATGTCATCTGTTGCAACATATGTGAATATCTATTAGAAATTGCATTTATCCCTACCAAGGTTGTTGATCAATCACTCTGAGTTGAAATAAGCTCTCATTAACTTAATATCGGGATTAACATTACCTACATTGATTTAGGTAGAAGTAGGGATAAATGAATGAGCTCATAGGGTCAATTATAACTTCAACTGAGTCTTTGCAATTAGCATTGGTATTGCGTGCATCCTGACCTGGGTCGTCGATCGATTTCATTAACTTAATGTTGGGATTAATATTACCTACATTGATTTAGGTGAAAGTAGGGATGAATGAATAAGCTCATAGGGTCAACTACAACTTTAACTGAGTCTTTGCAATTGGCGTTGGTATTGCGTTTATCCCAACCCGGGTCATCGATTAATCTCATTAACTTAATGTTAGAATTAACTACAACTTCAACTGAGTCTTTCTAATTGGCGTTGGTATTGCCTTCATCTCGACCCGGGTTGTCGATCAATCTCATTAACTTAATATTGGGATTAATATTACCTACATTGATTTAGATGGAAGTAGGGATGAATAAATGAGCTTATAGGGTCAACTACAACTTCAACTGAGTCTTTATAATTGGCGTTGGTATTGCGTTTGTCCCGACTCGGATCGTAGATCGATCTCATTAACTTAATGTTAAGATTAACATTATCTACATTGATTTAGGTGGAACTAGGGATAAATGAATGAGCTCATAAGGTTAACTACAACTTCAACTAAGTGTTTGTAATTGGCATTATTATTGTGTTCATCCTGACCCGGGTCGTCGATCGATCTCATTAACTTAATGTTGGCATTAATGTTACCTACATTGATTTAGGTGAAAGTAGGGATGAATAAATGAGTTCATAGGGTAGACTACAACTTTAACTGAGTCTTTGCAATTGGCGTTGGTATATCATTCATCCCGACCGGGGTTGTTGATCAATCTCATTAACTTAATATTGGGGTTAATATTACCTACATTAATTTAGGTGAAACTAGGGATGAATGAATTACCTTATAGGGTCAACTGCTACTTCAATTGAGTTTTTGCAATTGGTGTTGGTATTACATTCATCCCGACCTGGGTCATCGATCGATCACGCTGGGTTAAAAATCGCTCTCATTAACTTAATGTTTTAAAAACCAGTACTCCCCCCATTTCATTTTAGTTGGCCCTCTTTCTAAAAATATTTGTTTCAATTTAGTTGTCTCTTTGATGAAATCAAGAATATTTTATTATGTTCTCCCAATATTACCCTCAACATTAAATTATTAAACAAAGTGTATTTACTCGAATTCATATTTTCTATGCATAATTAATAAGGTTATTTTAGTAAAATAAGCCTCTATTAAATAATTTCTTAAGGGGTGTGCCAAGTCAATAAGGGTCAACTAAAACAAAACGGAGGGAGTATATCTTTTGAAATTTTAAAAACGAATTAAGATCAATTTGGACCAAATTAACAATTTCAAAACTTGTCATTCTTTTCCAAAATTACAAATCAACCCATACCAATCATCCATTTGCGGGAAAAACTTTTCCTCATTTCAAAGCTCAAGTTCTCTCTCATCCCCCCCTCTCTCTTAATAATACAGACAACAACTACTCAACATATTGCTCAACCATTCAAAACAGATATATTTTCTTCCCATTTTCGACTACATAGTTGTTATTTTCAACTTCATTCTTGCTTGTATCCGCCGTTTTCTCTATCTTCATAGGTAACAGAGTTCGAGAAAAGTTCTATATTTGTTGTTTATTCTAAAAATTATGGGTTTTTAGTTAATAATGAAAAAGAAGGCTTTTAGTTGTATTATCTGTGAGAATGGTTTAACAATTTTGTGTTTTGACGCTAAAAAAGTAGGAAACACCCGAGAAAACCCTAGTTTTTGTCTCAGTATTTTGTTGACTATCGTGGTATTATTGGATGGTGTTTATGGTGTTGTTGGTGGATGTTGTTGTTGGTGTCGGTATTTGTGTTTTTAGTGGTGGTGTTGGTGGTCTTACTGTTGGTATTGGTGGCATTGGTGGTGGTATTGGTGGCATTGGTGGTGGTCTTGGTGGTTCATCTGTTGCAATAGGTGGAATATCTGTTGGGAGATATTAAATAGGTCTTCAAACAGATTCCCCATCTGTTCCAACTGATGGCTTATCTATTGGAGTATTTTTTTTTTGTAATGTGGCGTAGAATAATTTTTTAAAATTTGTCTTAGCTTTTTTTTTTAATCATGCAGAAATCTAATGCAGTGTATTTTTTGTTTTTCTATTGTTTGTAGTTAAAAGATGTCTCCCAAAAGAAAAGAAACTGAAAGTGGATCAACTTCTGACCACCTAACAAAAATGGCTAGAGTACAAATAGATTTGGAAGAACTTCCTGAACAATCTCAATCGGGGCAAAATAAAGTCGGGGAAAGTGATAAATTCTCCTCACCAATGGGGTGTGAAATAATAGCAAAATCCCAACATGATTTTGTCAAAACCATTAGTATCGACAGGTTCGAGTTGTGATGTCGATGGATAGCCTTGACAAAGTAACTGGTGATCTTGCACTTAAATGTCAGTTGGGGAAATGTTTTAATGAATTAAGGAGAATTATGAAGAATGAAAACATAGACAAACTTTTTAACAAGAGTTGCTTTGCATACTTTCTCGAGCTGTCTAAGGACCACACTCTCTGTTTCCCAATGAGTATGGCATATGGTCTTCTCAAGCGTAGGATCAAGTACGCGGGGGATGATAAAGATCCGAAGGAGGGCAAAAAAAATATGGATGAAATCTGGATCAACTACTGTGGCATGCCGATTTGTTTTGGGTTGAAAGAGTTTGCCATAGTGACAGGCTTGAGATGCGATCGTCCAAAAGAGTCTCTCATCAAGGAAACACCCCAAAAAGGGTCCAACAAATGCAAAGGAAAAAAAGATGGGTTGTTGGGAATTGTTGGACATAGTAGCTACAAAGTGGTGGATTTGATGGCAGATCTTGATGATAAAGACATACCAAAGCACTGCAGGGAGAAAATGTACTTAGTTTAGTTTGTCCATTGCATTTTATTTGAAAGAGAGGTCAGGAAAGTCATAGAAGATGATATGTTGGCGTTTGCTGATAATTTTAACAAATTCAATGACTATCCTTGGGGATATGACAACTACTACTTGACTGTCGAATATTTACTGACAAAGTTATCCATAAGGAAGATCATATTATATGACTTTCCCTGGACTTTCATGGTATAATTGATCACTATTTTTACTTATCCATTAATTTATAATAACTATATACTTATTATGACTTTTTTTGCTTGCTTCATGTTTACATTTTCCAGTCTTGGGCATGTTAAGCCATTTCTCCCCTCCGAAAGCAGTTCAAGGATTACCCGAATGAGGTTTCTCATCCAAGGATCCTTAGGTGGTTAATGGCTGCAAAGATAGGCAAAAAAATATTAAGAAGTAGGACGGTGATCTATTTAACTCTCCAAATGATGTAGTACGTCTTTTTTCAATTAAAATAATTTACCTCAAAGAAAGATATTGAAATAAATATTCTATCTGTTGAGATAGTGGTTCGTCTGTTGCAATAGATTACCCATTAATTATATCTGGTGCAACAGATGGGTAATATGTTGCGACAAACGATCCATATTTCATAACAGATTAACTATTTGTTGCTCTGGTTCTCTGAACCTGACTCAACGAATAACCCATCTAATGTAAATTATGCAACAGATGTATAATATGCAATATATTGTCAATCTGTTATGATATACAGATCAACTGTTGTGGTAGCTAGATTATTTGTTGCATAAGTTGGTTGTGTTAACATCTATGTAACCCAACTGACTGCAAATTATTGTTATATGATTTAAATGCCTCTTGTTTTTTTATAGGTTGTGCATCCTTGGATCGTGCCTACTGATGATGAGCTAGGGATGACTTTTTTTCTTACTCCGGGTCTTGTTGATACAAAAGAAGACCCAACGGTAGAGTTAATAAAGAAATAATTGGTTGGAGCAACATCCATAAGAAGTGCAGTTAGGCAAGGTCTGCCTAATATTGAAGCTCTTCATGGACAATCTTAAACTGCAACAGATCCGGGTGCTTCTTCTGTGGGTGTTGCTGGTGTAGTTGTTTGTAATGGCTGCAGCTATTCTGTTATTGTTGCTGCTTCTAGTCATGATTATGAGCATGCTCAGCAAAAAATAAATACTTTTGAAAACACCCCTTGCACAGGTCCTTCTTACCCCTCCATCAGTCTCTTCTACCCTTACAATGGTCATTCTCACCCCTCCCTACCCTCACATTCTCATTGCAAATACAAAGTATGCAAGGACAAAGAGGATAATCTCTTTGAAAAGCTAGAGGTTATTGCTAAAGCTGCCGAGGAGTTAAAATTCAGGAGGGGTGTCATACTATCCAATAAGGTGAGGGAGTATTACACTCCTACAGTGGTGGTTAGAAGAAAGAGAAGAAAAATTAGACAAATTCTCTTTGTTATGAAAACAACAAAAATTGCAACTCCTCTCGCTTCAAGAGTTGTTGAAGTTCAAGAGCCGCTGAAGAAGGTGGACATATTTACAACGCTTGGCTAGAAGAAGGAGGAGGAACTACAACAAATCATGAATGGCAGGAGGAACGTTCAAAAAGAATACACCATACATTCATTTGCCGCCAAAGACTTCAAGAATATGATAAATATGTGTGTGTAGTACGAGGATAATACAAGTTTACCTTTGCTAACCTAGCCTTCCAATCTACTCTATGAAGAAGAATCTACATAGCAGAATGTGTAATCTATTGCAATAACTTGGTATTCTGTTATAACATAATACACATTTTTCCATGAGTTGCGTTCGCTGGGTAATCTGTGAACTGATTCAGAAAACCCTCTGCATCAGATTCTTTCCATTGTGTTTTTATTCTTTACAATTACTAACCTATTTAAATTAACTAGCTTCTTATACCACAGTTTGTTGATGAAATTCTCTGCCTCATGAGAGACAGACAATTAGCATACTCGGATGCTTATGATGCTGCTAATAGGATAATGGACCTCAACTTTTACAATAATTTTAAGGATAGGTACGCTGATCTCCGTAAGCAAGCTTATTCTGATGGATCGGGACTTGATCAGTTAGTTTCTACGTTCCAATAGGATGAAGAAGTAATTAAACATGTTAGAGAAAAGAGGCCATATCCACACGACAAGAGTTGGACCAAGGCAAAGAGAATCCTTGCAGTCATGAACGTAGAAGTCAAGCATATTATCGCTGTTGAGATACTACTCTACGAGGGAAAGATTAAGGTTTATGACTGCAACTTAACTATCTTCAGCGAGGATAAGTTTTTAGCCCACATTCATCCACTCTTGAAGTTGTTGCCCAAGTTGTTGACGCAGAGTAAGCTGATGAATTATTTAATGGCTAAAGTCTTGACGAAGAAATCATGAGATTTTAAAGGTCTAAATAAGAACATCGAGCTCTAGAGAAATAGAATCGGTGCTGTGTGTGGGCCATAATCGCTTGCATATATCAAGTATTTACTGACTGACATAGAAATTACCGGTATGTGCGACACCATTGTGGGAAAGATACAATGGGTGTGGGATTATAGGGTACTAAATAAATGGTTGGAGCTCGTGTATAAAGAAGAAAATGTACAAAGATGGAGACGAACACGATAATAATTTTTTATTTCAAGCCACCTCACTTTACATATGGCAATAATTTTTATGTCTGTGGATAGTTTAATTTTTATAATGCAACAGATAGTATATCTGTTGTAACATATATAATACCTGTTATGACAGATTGATTATCTGTTGGAGTAGGTTGGTCATCTATTACATTAATAGATGTTTCTCGATTTATCTGTCGCAGCAGATATCCAATCTGTTGCAACATATAATATATCTATTACAACTGATAGATAATTTATTGCAATAAATCAAGAAAATAGGAAGACCTGTTATATAATTTCCAGTAGATGACCTAACTAAATGGTTGGAGCTCGTATATAAAGAAGAATATTTACAAAGATGGAGACGAACAAGATAATTTTTTTTTAATTTCAAGCCACCTCACTTTACATGTAGTGATAATAATTTCTCTATCTGGTGAAAGTTGAATTTCTATAATGTAACAGATTATAATCTGTTGTAACAGATAGTATATTTGTTATTTCAGATATAGTACCTGTTGTAACATATAGTATGTCTATTGTGTCAGATATAGTACCTGTTGTGACTGATTGATTATCAGTTGGAATAGGTTGGTCATCTATTGCATTATGCAAATGTTCTCAGTCTATCTGTCGCAACAAATATACAATCTATTATAACATATAATCTATCTATTAAAACTGATCGGTAATCTGTTGGAGCAAATAAAAAAAGTAGGAAGACCTATTTTATAATTTCCCGCAGTTGACCTACGTGTTGCATCTCATGTTGCAACATATATCTAAATCTATTTGATAAAATATGTCATCTGTTGCAGCAGTTGTATTATCTGTTGAGATATTTGAATCTAGTATTCCATTTCAATTATTATGTTCAAAACTAAGGATTAAATTATATTCATAGACAACATAAAATAATTGAAGCCTTTGAAAATTACATGAAATAAATGAAATGTAAAAAAATCATTATGGGCGCAAATGATCTACTCTACAAATAAATCAACAAGTTAAATCAAGGAGGATAGGTTATTATATTGATGGAATCAAGCTATAAAGATCTAATCAATATAGACAAGTTGTTCTTCATCCGATATTACACAATTTAGCTTTGGTTGTCGTGGATCCTAGTGTCGCTTGCGTATGACTTCTGAGCTTTTGCTTCTCCGTATTTCCGTCGCTTAAATACTCGGCGTAAGAGACAACAAAAGGATCATAATTCCTGCATTTTAAAAAAATAGATAATCCATATCTTGTCGTTCATGCAAGCGTTGTGAAATTTATGAAATGAAACTAAATCATAACACTTATACTTATCGGCTACCAATAGTTTTTTGAGAAATTCCCTCAAAATATTGTACATCAAATGGATTACCCATTTTATATCGGTATGCTTCAATCATCGACCAATCAGTACGAAACTTTTAGTCCAAAAAGCCACTTATATCGAGGTAAGTAGGTAATATTTTAGCCAGCTTTTATATCTTAGACGAAGGCCCAGAACGTCTCCTTCGTGACATTGAGTTATAAACTCGGATGCGCTTCTCTTTTAGAATGAAGACAGACCCAATGAAATTCATCACCACAATTGATTAGGATGTACACTTCATCGACCAAATGCCAAGGTAAGCTAGCTAGAATGCTAAAACCTTTAACGATATTGATTAAACATTCCTCATTTTGGGAAACTTCCTGCTGTTGTTGACAATACCTATCATAGGCATTATTGATGTAAACTTTGTACAAATAATTGCCTGTCGTGTATCGGTATTGTTCTTGTGTTTGCAACTTGGTCTTCTTTTAGAGGTAGTAAAAAATGACTTCGATGTGTTGTGCATATTATCAAATATTTTAGATTATGTGATGAAAAAATTAATACACAGATGCAACTAAATAAAGTATTAATTAATAGTAATATGTATGGCATTTAAATCTCATTATTCCAGCAAGCTTGGGGATATGACATCAAATAGATCCAATTCTTCATTTCGGAATGTGCAACAACAAAGTTTAACATATCAAAACTAAGACTCGATTCGTTCACTTTTTAGCGTTCGTCATTTTGTTTTCTACATAATGATTTATATGTGTTAATGTCACGTTCTTATAACACGAATCATATAAACCAATATCTTTTAAAATTAATTTATGTATCTGCCAGTATGATGCTTTAACAGCTTATCGGCAATCCATTCTGAATAGTTGTTGATCAACTGCATTAGTTTTTTTGGAGCCTCATCCGAGATGTTAAACCCTTCAAACCTGACAGGCTCCACTTTTTCTTCTTCTTTGGAAGCAGTTTGTGGATTATAAACTGTGATATTATGCTCTTCAGCAGTGGCTTATACCGTGACATCCACTTAGAAAACCAGAATTATCAATGCTAATTACAGATATACAACAGATTATCCATCTGTAGCAACAGGTGATTCTTATGTTACAATAAATGGATCATCTATTGGGATGAATTTGAATAGGTAAATCAAAGCAGTATGATAATTTTAAATAGATGATTGATCTGCTGCAACATAAGACTCATCTGTTACAACAGATAATGCATCTGACACAACAGGTTAGACAAAATTTGCAATAGATATATATATCTGTTTGATATTTTTCAGCAAATGTATCATCTGTTTAAAACAGATATGTGCCTATTTGTTTGTTGGAACATGTGATGTACATTCACTTTTTTCAGCTCATGCTGCTCTTCTATGGCCCTTGCACACTGAACATCGGTGCAAGACAAAGATAGAGGCATTACAATTTTGCTTTTTTTGATGCTTGATGATGCCTTGGAAGTATCTTTTCTTCTCCTCTTAGTCGCCTTGATCTCTTATGGAGTGTATAGATATAAAATTCTCTTTGATGGAATAACACCCCTCTTAGATGTCATTTTCTTTAAGGAAGCAATTAGTGCATTAATAGTATTAATTACTCCATCGTGTTTTGCCTTGCAGTCTTAACATTTATATGTAGAACATTCGCTAGATGTTTCAAAATCTGTACAACTAGTATGATCATAATCATAATGGCTTGTTGTTTCAAAAACAGTAAGAGGAGCATCATTAGCCCCAACAGCAGCACCGCTACCATTACCATGATCCATCTGTTGCGACATAAGACTCATCTGTTATAACAGATAGCGCATCTAATATAATAAGTTAGACAACAGTTACAATAGATATATATATCTATTTGATAATTTTCAGCAGATGTATCATCTATTTAAAATAGATATGTGCCTATTTATTTATTAGAACAGGTGATGTACATTTACCTTCTTCGGCTCATGCTGCACTTTTGTGGCCCTTGCACACTGAACATCGGTGCAAGACAAAGATAGAGGCATTGCAATTTTACTTTTTTTTATGCTTGATGATTCCTTGGAAGTATCTTTTCTTCTCCTCTTAGTCGCCTTGATCTCTTGTGGAGTGTATGGATATAAAATTATCTTTAAAGAAGTAGTTAGTGCATTAATAGCATTAATCACTCCATCATATTTTGCCTTGAAGTCTTAACATTTACATGCAGAACATTCGCTAGATCTGGAAAAATCTGTACAACCAGTATGATCATAATCATAATGGCTTGTTGTTTCAAAAATAGTAAGAGGAGCATCATTAGCCCCAATTGTAGCACCACTACCATTACCATCGTCAACAACAACAAGCCTACCCTCTCAAATTATTTTTCTTATGATTTTTGTTTCTCCAAACAATTCTATATTTATTCCATCAATGACCATAGGGTTCGATAAAGTTTGCACAAACCGTAAAGTAAGAAAAATAGCATCTTCAACTCTCGGATGGTCGGAACAAGCCATGGATGGACAATCTAAAATAAATTGGTGCATATACTAGAATGATGATGAAATCATTTAAAATAATCATTAATTAAAACAAAAACTTGATTAGGATTGGACTCACTGCTTCCTTGGGGGGTTGAAAAGATCAAGAAATTTTGCATTTTTATCGGTTTTAGCTGGCAACCATCTCAGGATTCTTGATAGGAAACTTCTTCCTGGTAGTTCACTTGTTGTCTCAAATAAGGAATGACTTCAAATGCCCAAGCCTATAACATAACGCCGATAAATCAAAATCATTACTGAATAAAAAATTAATGAATTATATCATGATAAAAGAAATATTTACCATGAAGCCCATGGAAAACCATATAAGTTGATTGTTTTTGGCGTTAATGGAGTCAACAAATATTCGACAGTTATTTTGAAGCTTCCATAACCCCAATGATAGCTGTTAAATACCTCAAGATCCTCGGAGAGATTTATTAAACTGGGCTTATGTTATTATTAATGTCTCTCACCCAAAGAATTTTATGTACAATCCAAACCAAGCACAATGATTACTTTTTCTTCTTTGAGAGTCATTTACCTTTCTATGCTTCTATCAAATTTTTATTTTTGAAACTTGGATCAACAACAGACACCAGGTCCTCACGATCACTCGACTTGTCTTTGCCTTTTTGGGGTGTGCGGGGTGATTTATTTTGGATCAGAGTAGGTATAACTTGAGAAGGATGATAGAAGTACAATGAGCCTCAAGAGCATAAGATATTGTCTAAGGGTCAAGGCTTCGGAATCAACAAGCAATTAAAGACCTTTTGGAGTATTTTTGAGCCTTGGTCAAGAGAAGGAAGGAGGGGAATTTATACACTCCATAGGTGCCTCAAAGGAAGGATAATGAAGACTTTTTACACTCCAAAAGAGCACTCTATAGGCGCCTCATTTTAAGTCCTCATTAAGGGCATTTTTGTCCTTTGGCATGTAATAGTATAAATAGAGACCCTTTATCTTGTATTTTCATTAGAATTTGATGAATTGAAATTGAGTATTACTCATAGTTTGTAGATTTAGTCTTGTAGTTGTAGCTCTTAGAACCGAAACTTGGTCCAAGAACATTTGAAGTTAGGGTTTCACTTATTTTGGATAATTTGGCAAGAAAGGTGTACTTGAGGAAGAGTGTTTCCTTTGGGTCACCTAAGAGGAAGGTTTGAACTCCTATTTGTAAGGTGTGTTGAAGATTTTGAAACATCTTCTAGTGCTAATCATTGAATAGGAGTAAGGTCTTTCTATCTATCCTTTAATTACAATCATTCTTCTTCTTCACCTCCATTCTATGTGTTGTTTTCTCTTTATTTGGTTGCTGGAATTTGCATGTGTTTGGTAGTCTTTAGGCTATCATTTGGTATTAAAGCCTTGTTTAGGGTTGTTCCAACATCCCTAAATCTTTGTTTTAGTGTTCTTATATAGGAAATCTCATAAAAAAAGAGTCAAAGGTCAAGAAAATAAAAATAAAAAATAGATGTTTCACCTTTTTGTGTTTTAACAGAATTTTAGATCTTAGATCTACATGTTTTTGTGTTGTTTTGTTGGTTTCAAGTGCTAGATTCTTGTTCCCTAGCACCTAGGAAGTTTAGATCTACTTTTAGAGTGAAGTTTGGTTGATTTTGAGCTAGATCCACCATGGTTATGGCGTTTTGAAGCTGTAAGAAGCTAAATCCGTGTGGTTTTTGTGTTGTGGACGTTGGTTGGTTGTGATTTATTGTTATTTAAGCTCACATTGGTCTAAGTAACCTAGATCTACAATAAAAAAATAAGATTTGGAGTTTATTTGGTTAGGGGTCAAACTTTGGTCAACTCTTAAATATTCATCTTGTTCTTCCATGTTCATCAAGTCTTGCTAAGGAAAACTATTCAAAGAGTGTGTTTGATCCCAAAAAGGGGAAGAAAGAGAGTGCACTTTGTGTTTATGAAAGAATATTCCTTGGCATATTTATTGTCATCCAAAGAAAGAAGAGACAAATGAATGGATGACAATGAATAATCAAAGTACAATATCAAGTACATTACAAAGGGGGGAACCATTTGCTTTTGATTTCATTTGAAGCTCCAAAAAGGCTTTCAAACCTTTATTTTTCCCTCCCAAATGAAATTATTCTTCACCAAAGGGGTTCTAGGCCGAGACTTGAGAATTAGGGTTGAAAAATTTGAAAACTCAACGTCCAATCAAAGCTGCCATGTCATCACTAGCTAATCGGCCAAATTGAGTTCTAAAATTAGATTTCCTAGTTTCTATTTGTTGTTTCTAGTTGATTTTGTGTTGATTCTATTACTAATTTGTAAGCTAGTAATTACCTACTAGTTTGGTAATTAGATTAGAGTCCGTTGTTTTGCGTCTTCGATTTTTGTGTACTTTTCTCATTTTCAAGTCGTAGTATTTTTGTTGGTTCAAGTTCGTGCATCACTTATTTTGAGTCGTTTCAAATGAAGATCCATTCCGATTTAATATTTCTCACCTCTCAAGTAACTTGCCAAGTATTGTCGGTTCTCTAACACTTGTGAAGCCAAGGGTGAGGTGAGGTTGAGTGTGAGTGAAGTAAGACTTTTGAACTAACTCGTTTGCTCATTTTGTAGGTTATTTTGCTTGCTGATTTTTGCACTTACATTTTCCATGGAAACCAAAGGTACTACTTCCCAACCTTTGGGAAATGATGTTATGGGAGCTTTGATGGCCCAAATGGAGGCCTTGAGTCGAGAAATGAAGAGCGAAAATGTTGCTATAAGGAGTGATATAGATTCAGTAAGGGGTGACATGATTAGAGTTAGAGCGAGGGTTGATAGACTATGTCCACCAAAATATCCACAATTCCAAACACCTCAATTCCAAAGATCCTATACTTTACAAAATCCAATGACTCCTCTCCATGAGTTAGAAACTAAAGAGAGTAAGGCCAAGACTCAAGATGGAGAGAAAATTATTAGTGAGGTACAAGAAGAATGTGAACAAAGAAGGGAAAAGGAAGGGAAAACCATGGGTAGTGAATTTGGAAGGAAAAAAAATGCTTGATTGTGGATCTTGTCCACAAAGGACCCTTTTTATTCACTAAACCAAATATTAGTATTTTGCCTAGTATTTTATCTTCTCATGTACAGGTTCAAGACCCTAAAAATCTTGAGGAGAAGACTATGGAAGTTTCCTTCAAGCCATTGGCCGAAAGTCCCCATTATAGGACAAGCGAGGAAGAAGTGAATCCAAAGGGAAACCTTGACATATTCCTTTGTAATGTGGAGCATGAGGGCTGCCATGATGTGAAACAAAGTGAAGAAAACACTTCTCATAATCTACAAGGTAAACAAGCTATTTTCTATGCTCCTAAAAATTTGAATTGTTGTGATATGGCTCGTAGTAGCCAAAGTGGTGTAGTTTCGGATTGGATTAGTCAAGAAGTGTATGAATATACCTTTTGTGATACTCTTGGTGTTGATAGGTTGTATAAGGACCAAACTCTTGTTGTGAGTATGCAAGAACTAGTTGATCCTTTAGATGACAAAATCAATTCTTTTCGTAAGAATGATTTATGTCCATCTAGTGCTAGCACTTATAACTTGAATAAGGTTCCATTATCATGTGACAAAAGTATTCATAAACTACATGAACCTCTTGTAGATGATAGTACCTTGGTTGATGTCTTCACACTTGATTCCTTCTTATACTACCTCTTTGCCTATGATGATAACCATGTTAATTATGAATTGATATTATGTAGAGGTAGTAAGGTTGGTGGCTATTTTCCTTTCTTGAATAAAGTTGATTGTGAGTTTGATTCTCTAGTAAAAGGAATAGCTAACCTCGGCTTAGATTTTTATCTATTTCATCCATTTGATCCTGGTATACTATTAGGGTGGGGAAGGATGTGATTCGGATTACATTCCTTTTTCCTTGATATCTCTCTTAACCATGTCCTTTGTGATGCTTGTAGTAAGTATTTCATGACTGTAACAAAGGATAGTTGGGTGTATTCCAAAAGTGTACCCCCTTGGCATAATTGTATTGTTACCTTGATAAAGTATATGGTCCTTTGAATGTGTGTAATGAAAGACCTTATGTTAATCTTGTTCATAATGACCTTGTGTTTGTCCTAGTGGTGGGTAATGCCTTGAATGATTGTGAACTTGATAACCTAGTGAAAGGAGTAGGACATCTCGACTTAAACCTTCATTATTTACTCCCATTTGACCCCAAAATACTCTTGAGATGTGAAGGATATAGTTGCTGGTCGTGCTCACTTATTTTTTTCTATTGATGCTATTCATGTCTTTGTTATACTTTATAATAAGATCTTTATGTCAAAAACCAAGGATATGTGGATGTATGTCAAGTGTGAGCAACCATGGGTTGATGATATAAGTGTGGTGCTAATACTAACCCTCCTACCAGAGGATTTTGTGTTTGTATTTGCTCTCTCTTTGGTTTTTCCAAGATCTGAATTTGAGGATAAATTCCTTCAAGATGGAGAGGATGATACAAGCACAATGAGCCTCAAGAGAGCAAGATATTGTCTAAGGGTCAAGGCTTCGGAATCGGCAAGGAATTAAAGACTCTTTGGAGTATTTTGGAGCCTTGGTCAAGAGAAGGAAGAAGGGGATTTATACACTCCATAGGTGCCTCAAAGTAAGGATAATGAAGACTGTTTACACTCCAAAAGAGCACTCTATATGCGCTTCCTTTTAAGTCCTCATTAAGGGCATTTTTGTCCTTTGGCATGTAATAGTATAAATAGAGACCCTTTTGCTTGTATTTTCATTAGAATTTGATGAATTGAAATTGATTATTACTCATAGTTTGTAGATTTAGTCTTGTATTTGTAGCTCTTAGAACCGAAACTTGGTCCAAGAACATTTGAAGTTAGGGTTTCACTTATTTTGGATAATTTGGCAAGAAAGGTGTACTTGAGGAAGAGTGTTTCCTTTGGGTCACTTAAGAGGAAGGTTTGAACTCCTATTTGTGAGGTGTGTTGAATATTTTGAAACATATTCTAGTGCTAATCATTGAATATGAGTAATGATGTTTCTATCTATCCTTTAATTACAAGCATTCTTCTTCTTCTTCTTCTTCTTCTTCTTCTTCTTCTTCTTCTTCTTCTTCTTCTTCTTCTTCTTCTTCTTCTTCTTCTTCTTCTTCTTCTTCTTCTTCTTCTTCTTCTTCTTCTTCTTCTTCTATGTGAAGTTTTCTCTTTATTTGGTTGCTGGAATTTGCATCTTAGAAGCCAATTTCGTGTATTTGTTAGTCTTTAGGCTATCAAAGGAGAAGGAGGATAAGATTTTAGTCCGGTAACTATGGCAAACTCCTTCCAACCAAAACAAACAGGTATGCCACAATAATTTATCCACACCTCATCCATCTTGTCTTTGTTTTCATACATAAACCTACACTTGAGAAGATTGTATACCATTTTCATCTAGAAACGAGCATTGTTGTCCTACGGCAAATCAAGATATTTCCCAAAGCAACTTTTCCTGAAATAAGCATCCAATTTTTATTCTCAGAGTATTTTTCTAAAAGTGTTGAAAGATTTTCCCATAGATGACTTAACCACGAAATCACCTGTTAAATTTGTGGCACCATCGCACTGCATTCTAATAGGATAACGATCAATGCTGAAGGTTTTGACCAACTCTTCAGCGGAAGGGCTATTAGCATTTGGATCATCTTTTTTGAGATATTCCTCCTCCCCATGTTCATTATCTTTTGCTCCTGATTAAGATAACACTTGTAAAGCAAGCTCATAGAGTGGTGGATGTAGCCAAACTGCTGCACTTGTTCCTTTACTTGGACTTGATTCAGTTTCTTTTCTTTTTGGATCCATATTATCTTAAATTAACAGGAATATAAAATAGAGTGTAATTGATTAATGCATTGTTATAAAAGGATAACAGTAAATCTAACATACACAATGGTAAAAAAATATTTCCAACAGACAACACATCTGTTGCACCAGGGATGTTATCTATTGCAACATATAACCGACCTATTGCAATGGATGAGTAAATCGTTGGAAACAATAAAAACAGATATCTAATCTGTCTGACCCAGATGCAACGAATGAGTAAACTGTTGGAAATAATAAAATAGATCACTAATCTGTTGCACCAGGTATGTTATCTGATGTAACATATTACCAACCATTGCAGCAGATGAGTAAACCGTTGGAAGCCATAAAATAAATCACTAATCTATTACACTAGGTATTTTATCTGATCCAACCTATAACCAACTTGTTGGAATGAATGAGTAATTCATTGGAAACCATAAAAAGACATCACTAATCTGTTGCAACATATAAATGACTTGTTGCAATGGAAGAGTAATCCATTGAAAATAGTAAAAATAGATTACTGATCTGTTGCACCAAGTATTTTATCTATTGCAATATATAACTAACCTATTGCAATGATGAGTAAACCTTTAGAGAGAATAAAAATATACCACTGAACTGTTGAAGCATATCACTCATCTATTGGAAAATGAGTTATCTGTTAGATCAATATTGTTTAGATTTCTTCCAAACAGGACCATAAAAATAAATCACTAATTTGTTGCACCAGATTTGTTATCTGTTGCAACATATAAATGACCTGTTTCAACAAATGAGTAATCTGTTGGAAATAATAAAAATAGATCACTGATCTGTTTCCCAGGTACTTTATCTGTTGGAATATATAACTGACCTGTTGCAATGAACGAGTAAACCTTTGGAGAGAATAAAAACATATCACTAAACTGTTGAAATATATCACTCATCTATTGGATCAATATTGTTTAGATTTCTTCCAAACTGAAGAGTCATCTGTTGCAATAGATGAATGATCTGTTAGATTATTCATCTGTTGCATCAATTTTCATAGTTGCATCAGATATTAACATCTACTGCATTAGATGTCTTCATCTGTTGCATCAGATGTCATCATCTATTTCATCAGATGTCTTTATCTATTGCATCATATATTTTATCCGTTTCAACACTATTTTTTCCAAAACAAATAACAAATCAACCTAGCAACACCAACACATCACACACACACACACACACTAAGAACATCAACTGTGAACAAAAATTACCAACAAATTCGAATCAACAGTACGATAACAATAGGAAGAAATGTCAACAATTAGAGTTTTATTTAGTCCATATTTCAATACTAGAAGAGTAGTTGACTCAAGTTCCTCTGTTTCTTCATAATTTTTTACTTGTGAAAAAGAAAATGGGACGATAAGGAACTCGAAGTTATTGTCGCCGGAGAAGTCTTCATGTCGATTGATGGTTTAAAGTTGAAAGAGAACTCGCCCGACTATTTTTTGCCGGAGATTGAAGGGAGAATTTTATAGAACTGTTGGTTGGGAGAGAGTTGAGAGAATCTGTTAAGAGAGAGAGGAGAGAGACTTGTTGATTTGGATTGAAGAGGGGTGTGGGTTAGGTTGATTTGTATTTTTGAAAAGATTAAAAAGTTTTGAAAATATTAATCAACTCCACAATTAACTTAATCAAGTTTCCAAATAATGTTTGACCCTTTAACTTAGTCAATGTCACCAATCCTTTATTCAAAACTTAAAAGACACCTTTCCTTCAATTTTCTCATGAGAGTAACCTGTTTTATTTGAAAATTATATAAAAGGTATTCTAAATTACAAGAGTTAACTAACTTAAAATATTTTATTATATATTTCATAATTACTGTGTGAAAAGTAAAAAAAAATTATTGATTCTTGAAATTATATGGGCGTCATATTAATAATTTAAAATATTCTTACACAAATTTTATTAGTCTAAATATAATAATATATGTCTAACTAAGAATTTATCAATCAAAGAAATGAAGATTTTAATTAAATAAGAGAATTATATATAACTTAAAATTTTTATTGATCAATAATGGGCCGTGCATAGCACGGTCGTTGCTAACTAGTTTCTTAATAAGTAAGAGTATGTATAGTCTATTTCTATATCTATATCTATATCTATATCTATATCTATATCTATATCTATAATCTATGATATATGAAAAGTTATTTGAACTTTTTTTCCTTCATTAAAAGATTTCGCTTTAGACAAAATAGTCTTTTCATCCCTTTTCTATTATTTTAATAATATTAAATATTGACTATATTACCAAAAAATAAATTTTCTCACAAAAATAGAATTCTTTTTCACCATCTAAAAAAACTAACCATAACAAGAAATAAAAAAAAAGAATAATAAAAAAATTTTCAAACCAAAAAAATAATTTAAAAAACAATCTTAACGTGAGACCAAAAAAATGTAAGAATAAATAATTAGTAATGCAAAAAACAACCACCCCAAACGTGAACCGAAAAAAAAACTATAATAATTAAAAAGAAAAATCTATTCTTTCCCAACTTGGTTTTAAGCATATCCTCTTTCATGCAACATATGGTAAAAAAGAAAAAAATCAAAAACCAAAAATAAACAATTTCTATCCAATGTAAAATAGGCTTTAACATACCTTTTACCAACTTCTATAAAAAACATGCTAATTTCATTTTTTTACCATCTTCACCATACTTTTCTTTCATTTTTTTTTTAATTTTGTCTCTTCTCTAGGTTCTCTTCGTCAACTCATTTTTGTTTATTTGTCATAAAAACTCTCACTTTTTTTGCATTGTTGATTATTGCTTGCTTATTAATAATTTAAACACAATATTAATTGTTATGCCTATAATTTTTCTTATATTCTTAAATGATCTAATTTACATTATTTGTCAGATTTATGTTCTTAATTGATTTAGTTTGTATTCTTTGTTGGATCTCTTAATAAGTGTTGTTCTTCCTTTTATTAAATATAAGAAAATGACTCACATATTTAAGTACAATTATCTACTCAACTCATCAATATTTTTTCCTTCTAAATCATGTATTGTCGATTTTATAATTTCTTTTTAGGCGGTACCTCTTTTTATAATTCATGCAATACCTCTTTCCCTTGTGTCCATTGCAATAATAGCCTAAAAAGTGATCTCTCTCTCTCTCTCTCTCTCTCTCTCTCTATATATATATATATGAATTTTAATCCTTGGATTTTTCTTAGCAATTCTCCATAGAATGTTGCTTTTAATGCATATCCTCACTGATCTTCTTTAGCCTCTATAACCTAAGTGGTTTCTTCTATGTTCTCAATTTCCTGATTCATTATTCTGAATTAGTACTTGATTCTGAAAATTCTTCATAGAGTTCTATTTAAAAGTCTTCACTTTTAATAGATGAAACTGACTCTCTTTTAATATATGAAACTGACTCTAGGTTTTACTTAATTTATTCTCTATCTATTTTAGATATTTTTACTCTTTTCTTGTTGCATTCATAACTTTTGTGGCCTTCTTCCCCACAATTATAGCATTTGCATTTATCAGTAGATTTTTTTTTGAAATTTCTTCATTTTTTAAAGTACCTTTTTTTTATTTTGGTTCCAAGTATAAGAATCAATTTTTCATTAGAATGACAACAATAAATAAAATTTATTGTAAGGTTTGACAAACCATTATATATATATATATATATATATATATATATATATATATATATATATATATATATATATCATCTTTGTTGTTATTTATTTTTTTGTTTTGGTTCCAAGAATAAGAATCAAATTTTCATTACAATGACAACAATGAATAAAATTTATTGTCAGGTTTGACAAACCATTAACTTCCAGACATGTATAACTCATGTGCCTTGAAAATATTTTTCAGTCACTTTTTTGCGAAGTTTTATGATTAGCTTCCTTATATGCAAATTCCTTTTTGAGTCGAGGGTTTATTAAAGATATTTCTCTCCTGTTGGTGTTATTTTCTGAACTTATGATTCTTTAGTACCTTTGTATATTGAATTGAGGGTCTATTGAAACAACCTCTATTTTTTAGGTAGGGGTAAAGTCTACATACACTCTACCTCCCTAGCTCTCGTTGTGTGGGACCATACTCGATATATTATTTTCAGGCATGACAATGGTCATATAACACCCATTTTCCTCAGTAGAGATCCCTCTTTGCTTGGACTCGACAAGGCCAAATACCTATAAATAGAAAATTCACCATACAACGAAAACATAATAAAAAATTAAACTCCCCTCACTCTATAGGATTCATAATGAGTTGAAGATTTTGGTAATTGCCAACTTCAAAGAAGGAACCGTTTTTCTTTTCCCTGAGAATCAACTAATACAAGATTTGTTATTTTTATTTTCAATCGTAAAATCGCAACACTAGAGAAATTTAGGTTAGATTTGAACCATTAAATATGTGATTTGACTAGAACTATAATAAATCACATGTGAATTTATGTGTTGAAGTTTTACTAAATATACAAAAAAATTAGAGACAAAAGAATCGAAAGCATCAAATTTGAGTTAGAATAATATAGGAAAGTGATGGACGTACGAACCTACAATATATTCGTCTGTTTTACCCTTAAATATATATCTTACATTGTTTAAAATTATAATTTCATACTTTTATTAATATTAAAATTTTAAAATCAATTAAATGTTAGTTATAAATCTCCTTACTTAAATGATGTTTTGATAAACTAAATAAAAATTATTGTCATAAAAATGCTCTGTCGTTATTTTCGGTCTAATAAAAACTACTGTAGGAGTAATATACATAAACATTACTATGTATATTTGAAAAAGAAAAACTTAAAAACTCTAAAAACAACTAAAAAGAATAGGATTAGAATTTTGAATTCAATTAACTAAATTATACCATAATTTTGATGGGATGTGATTTAAGGATTGATATATATATATATATATATATATATGTGATACCAATAAATACAGAAATATTTCAATAGAAATATTTTTCAATAGATATTATGAATTTTTCAATTTTTAAAGATAGTAAACAAGGCAATGAGTAATGATCGATTTGGCAATGAGTAATGATCGATTTTGGATTTTTAGTATATCAATTTTGTAAAAACCTACTCAATACTCCCTCTTTCCCATAGTTTCTTCATGTTTATCATTCTTACAGTTTATATTTTCCCCAGAGTTTTTTTGCCCTATTCATCTCTTCTTCTTAATCTATGTTCTTAACATCTTACTTCTTTAACCACACCCCGAAAAATTTTAATCTGGCAACTAACCCTCGTCCTTTGTCTATTTTGTGGACCTGTTGGACTATCAAGGCCAGAATTCCTAGGAATTTACAGGTTAATCCATCGTTGATATTAAGAAATTAAGAAGCTAACCATATATTAAGGGTAAAAATTTTACAGAGAGAATTTAATTTACATGATGTACAGGGATATGTTAAATAACTTTAAACATGCATATAAAAACGTAAGTATAAATATTTTTTATGGGGAAAATATGTAGATAAGAACTTACACGAAGTAACTAGGAGAGAGGTTTCCCTTTCGGGAACCCCCTTAAGATCAAATAGAAAAGTTGGAAACTTTATTTAAAGCTGACTGATACAAAGTTTATACTATAGGGATTGACTTGGATAGGTTTTTTGGGAGGAAGTGTTTACGAATTTCAAAGTTGGTTCAGAAGTTGGTTTCTTTCACTCTACCCTCCTTCTGCAAAATGTATGCCTTTTATAGGCAGAAACTAAATAAGGTAGTAGTTCTAAATATTACTACGTGGCCTAAACACATGTGGCCAACACTTAAAGATAAGATATAAGAAGGAATCTTAATAATGCAAGTCGGGTACTCATTGGGCCCCATCGTCACATGCATTATTAATTTTTCTTCCAGACTTGTTTCGACACGTGCTTCAATAGTTTTTCTTTCTTTTGGAAAGTAGGATAAAGGAAACACTCTGACTCTGACCCACCTAACCCTACTAGCTAATAATACAAATTGTATATTATCTTATGTATCCAAGTTGTGTAGGGCAATTGAGTCGAAGCTCATTCTTGAGTCATCGTCTTCATATGGATCCTGAGCGTCCTGGAAGTATGCAATACTATCTTGTTCGTCTGATCTTGCTGAATTATTATCTGTATTATTTATCTCTGGGACAGTTCTGTCTAAATTAGTGGGTTGTCCGTCTTGCTGTCCATTCATATCTTTATCTTGTGTTTGGTTGCTGAAGAATCTGTATAAAGTCTGTTTGATTAGTCTCTATGGTTTCATGTTTTGTTTTAGATATTAAAGTTTTCTTTAAAATCTTATTACCTGACCTTGTTAACTTACTTTTTGATGAAGAACACCCTTCATCTTCACTTTTGGGCAAAGTGACACCCATTAACGGGTTTGATTTGTCTTTACCGGTTACTGTTTAAACCAGACTAGTTGTACCAACATCCGGTACAGTGGATCTCATCCATTTTTGAAGAGATGGAGAACTCTGAGTCAGAGTCTATGTTTGTGCATCTGTTTTGCTTACTTTTGTCTGCTGGCTGAGTCTCGCTTCTAATACTTGTATCTGCTTGATTAATCTAGTGTTTTCCATGAGGAGTGATTCTTTCTGAGCATTTAGCTTCTTGAAATTCTCCATCATTGAGAAACAATGGTTGCAAAAAATAATCTTTCCAGTCTCCTTTTGCAATTATACTAGGGTATTTGATGTGGGTTTTGTGTGAGTGATGGAGATATGTAATAGTTTGGTCCTAAATATCCTCTAGCATGATTTGTAGCTTCAGTAAAATCATTAAAACCTTTAAAAAGAGGGGCTTTAAAACCTTGTATTGAATCTAACACTTCTAACCATGTTTGGAAAATTCCGTTAGTTTTTTCATGAATGACTACATAGTATTTAAACCGAGGCTTACTCTTCTCTGCCATGTAATGACATAAAGATTTCATGGATGCCATAAAATGATTACGGTTTTGTCTATTGTAAGAGATCCAAAAATTATCTATCAAACACCTTTGGGGTCTGTCTAAAATGTAATCTGGTCTTACTCTAAAAGATATGTTACTTTCTGGGTTTGCAATTAAATTGAATGGTCCGAAGTGAATTCTTTCCATTGTCTCTAGAGATTCTAGTGGTCTAAAATTTAAATTACCTAACACTGTCTGTTGATATGACTCTGAATATGAAGCTACAACCTTGCCTTTATCTGCAGGAGGTTGTCCTGTTGGTCTCATGCTGAAAACAAATGAGTGAGATTAAAACTTATTTATTTATTTCCAGTTGCAATCTACTTAACTGGTCTGCTAATTCGTTTTCTCTACCTTTTATATGTTCAAATACTATATTCTTATAAACAGATATGGTGTCTGTAAAGTTTAGCCATCTTCTTCTACTACTCATTTTGTCGTTTATTTTTTGATGAAATTTAACTATAGCTTCACAATCTGTTCTAACTAAAATTTCTTCTTTATTTAGAATATATAATTTGAAACTATTTAACCCGTATATTATAGCTAATACTTCTAGGTCTATAACACTCATGTTTCCTTTTTCTTTATACGCCCCACTATGATAACCACATATTTGTTCTTCATTTTTATTACTATATTTATTAGGTCTTGCTTTTAAGATAGCTCCCTATCCTAAATCACTTCCATCTGTTTGAATAATTAAATAATCTGATTCTAATGGAATTTTTAGGTCCGGAATATTTTTAATTTTTTCTTTTATTTTTTGGACTAATTTAATATATTCCATATTGAAATTTTTCTGCCCTTTACTACCTATCTTTGAGTATAATTGTCCTGCTATTTTTCCTAAATCTTGAATAAAATTTCTTGCATAATTTACTAATCCTAAAAATTTTTGTAAGTCTTTTGTCTTTTCTAATTTATCTGGCATTTCTAATACCTTCTTTGCTATGTGTGGTTGGAGTTTTACCTTTTCATTTCCTAGAGTTATTCCTAGGAAATTAATGTAAGTCTTACATAATTCCATTTTCTTTTTACTTATTATTATTCCATGTTTTACAAATAGTCTGAAAATTATTTGGAAGTGTCCTAAGTGTTCTTGCATATTTTGACTAAATACCAAAATATCATCTACATATACTAATATGAAATGTTTATATTCTCCAAATATGTTATCCATCTTTCGTTGGAAAATGGGTGAAGCTGTCTTTAAACCAAACGGCATAACTAACCATTCAAAATGTCCGACTGGGAATGTGAATGCCGCCCATTCTATGCTATCTGGGTGCATTTTGACTTGCCAGTAGCCTGACTTACAGTCAAATTTACTATAAACCTTTTTATTTTGAATTCTATTAATTAACTCACTTTTATCTGGTAGTTTATATGCATCTGTTCTGGTGTTATCATTTAATCTTTTTTAGTTAATTACCATACGAGCTTTACCTCTTATTTGTTCACTATGATTTCTTACCATAAATGCAGCCGATCTGTGTCTAGAGGTAGATCTTCTTATTACTCCTAATTGTAAAAATTCCTTTATTTGTATATCAAACTCTTTAGTATCTTCATTATTTGCTTCTATAGGTGCTGTTTTTATAGTGTATTCTGAATTAATTATATCTAATTTACATATTATTTCGTTAGCGTCCCAATGGGCTAGCGGTCTTTCTCCTATTATTTCCATTTTATCTAGTATAGATATTATATTTTCTAAATCTTTTCGAATGTTTATTATACCTATTTTATCTATTCCTTTTCTAAAATTATAAAACTGAGTTTCTATACATATTAGGTTATAGTTCTTTTCTATATTTGTTAAGCATTCTTGTCCTTCTGCATTAAGCAGAGTATAGTTTCTAACTTCTTCCAGGTTTTCTTTTAACAGGTTGCTGCATTGATTATTTTGGCAGTCTTCGCAATATGGTTCTGGAAGCGATCTCTTTTGATGTGTATTTAGTGTTCTATATACTGTTGGCAATGTTACTGTTTGTACTGGTGTATAAGTTAAGTTTTTAAAGAGCATTATTCCATCTCTTGTTAAGAGACATCCTCCTTTATTCTGTATACAAAATTTTAGTCCTATAACAAAATCTGATCCTATATTTAAGTCTCTTGTTAATATCTTATTAACATTGTAAACTTGGTTATAAAATTTATTGCATGTATTTAAAAAACTTATTTGTGCGTATTCTGTGTAATAATGATAGATATTTTCTGATCCATCCATTTGAGTGGCTATTATAGGTCTTTCAAGTATTTTTAATAAATGTTCGGGTACTATTTCTTTATTGATTAAACAACTGGTACATCCGGGATCTACTAATGCTAGAGTTTCTATTTCTACATCTTTTATTTTAAGTTTTAGTAAGACTTTTATGGTAGAGAATTCTTTATCTTCGTTGCATATTAAACTAGTGTTATTATCTTCTAAATTCATAAGTTCTGCTTCTAACTTTTCTAAATGTACTGCTTCTTGTGTATCTGTTTCTTCTATGGTGATTTTAGTTTTTCCTTTTTCTAGGATGGTCAATCTTTGTTCTAAATCATTTAATCGGGTTTCTAAAGTAGACACCCTAAAAAAAAAAAGTAGACACCCTTAGGTTTAAGATTTGATTGTTCATATATTTTTGTCCGTTATTTATTTCTGGTTCTACTTTTATTTTTAAATTATTTTCTATACAGTTTATACATGCTTCTAAGTAACATTTTTTTGCATTTTGCTCGATTGTCTTTGCTTGGATACCAATTACATATACGACATCTATTACTGTCTAAACCTTTGTTTCTTTGGAATTCATGTATACATTCCTGAGTAACATTCATTAAGTTATTTGTTACTAGATTGTTTAAGTCTAAATCCTCTATTTCTTGTCCTAGCTCATTAACTAAGTTATCTTCTTCTGATTCTGAAGAATCAAATTTTGGATAATCTTTATCATTTATATCAATACTTATTATTGAGTATATACTTTCTATATCTGACATGTATTCGTCTACATTTAATAAAGTTTCTTGGAAATCCTCTATTAGTTGAGAATTTCTAGTTCTATTATTATTTCTCTTAGGACATACATTAGCTAGATGGTCTATGCTTCCACACGTATAACATTCTAATTTATTTTTATAGTTTCTATCATTTCTATATTTTCTAACATGTCTATCTCTATTTAACCACGGTTTTTAGCTTTTGATTTTCTTAGGAAGTATTGTTTTCTACTATATGGTTTTTGATTATTTCTTTTCTTATATTTTCGATGTTGTTTCTGATCGTAATTCTGGGTTGTGTATATAACAGATTTACAGAAATTCATTTCATTTCTTTTTAACTGTTTTTGTATTTGTATGATTGTACATTGTTTTGTTAGTATATCCATTATATGTTGTGTTCTATGTCCTATTGTCCATTTTAAATTTGGGTTTGCTACTACACCATCTCTTTTATACCATCTATCTTCTATTTCTCTTCCTAAAGCTCTAGGTAATTTATTGAATAATTTTTTGGCTAATTCTTCATTAAAAGTATTTCCGCTGACAGTGCAATAATAAAAATAGTCTTGTAGGAATTTCTTTATATATACCCAATGTGAAATACTTAATTGTTCTAGTTTGATTAAAGCTTCTTTTTGTAATGCTAATAATCCACTATTTGGATCTTTTCCAGTTAATAACATATGCATTTTATTTGTAAAATTATATGGGTTTGGTCCCATACTTAATAAAACCTAGAAATCATATGGGCAATTAGTCTTAAAACTTTCCCAAGTGGCTTTTGCCGATTCCCCTAAGAAGGTTTCTAAATATTTATACATTGTTTCTATATCTGTTTCTGTATAATATCTTAAGTAATCTGCCGCTACTATTCCTTTCCATAAGTCTATCACTGTATCCCACATTTGGGGATCATGTGCTGCTATATTCAGAATTTTACCTTTACTACCTCCTTCTTGTAATTTAATCGGTTCTTCTATTGGTATTCTTTTTCCTGCTGGTTTTATATTATCTCCTCTAAGTTCTGTATCTGGGTTTATCCTAATTGCTGGTATTCTAGGTACATTGCCTGTACTATAATCTATTGGTTGGGGATTAGGGTTTGTTTGTTGGAATGGACTAGAACTTGAAGAGCTAGTTGGTTCTAATTCTGCTAGTTCTTTATAACTTATTGTGGAACTGAATACAGAAATTGTGTCTTCATCCTTTCTTTCAAGGAATATTTTTTTTATTTCTATATCCTAAATTATCACTTATCTCTAAACAGTTTTTAAAATGTTCTATACATTCTCCTATTTTAATTTCATCCTTTTGACATCCTTTACATTTAAAAGTTATATATTTATATTCTTCTGCTAAGTTTTCCGCCTTTTCTATTGCCCTGTCTACTTCATATCCTTCTTGTAGGACTTCTATATTCATAAACTCGCTTTCTGTTTCGATATTACTCTCTGTTTCATTATCGTCTAAATTTCTTTTAGTTGTGTAGTTATAATCTATAAACCTGACTGTAGTTTCTCCTTTACTTGTAGTATATAATAGATGAGAGTCTGTTGTAAAAATATTTGGTTGAGTAAATTTGTTTAAATTCCATTCTAATCCTGCATATATTTCTGAGTCTATTTTTATTGTTTTTATTAAGCTTATACCTTTATTTCCCATTATTTCAACTACATCATTTACTTTTAGTTTAAATTTTGTATTATTACTTAAAGTTAGTTTTCCAATAAACCCTATGCACATTAATAGATTATTTCCACTATTCATTTCTTCGTTATAACTTACTATCCATCTGTTGCATAAGTTGCGGTGGATTATTGATTCATAGAACCCTATGCAATAGATGGACCATCTTTACAATTAGTAACCTATTTAAAAATTGTCTTCTTATATCACAACATGTTGACAAAATTCTCTGCCTCATGAGGGAAAGACAATTAACGCACCCGAAAGCTTATGACGCTGCCGATATGATAATAGACCTCAACTTCTGCAAGAAGCTTAAGGATTAGTTCGATCAACTCAATAATGCCGCATTAGAATGTGGCGTGAAATTTGATTTCTTAGCTTATACATTGAACTAGGATGAAGAAGAAATGATAAAATATGTTAGAGGGGAGAGGACAAATCCACATAGCAAGAGCTAGATCGAGGCAAAAAGGATTCTTGTAGTAGCGTGAATGTCATACATTATCGGGCTATTTAGATACTACTCGAGGATGGAAATATCAATGTTTATGACTGTAATAAACCTCTCATCGACAATGTCGATCTTTTCCTTCTCGTGGAGCCACTGATGGAGCTGTTGCCCATCTTGTTGAGGGAGAGTAAACAGATAAATCATTTGCCAAAGAGAGTGTTGATAAGGAAATCATAGGATTTTGAAGGTCAAAACAACGACATGATCCTTCCAAAAAATGATGTCGGTTATGCGAGTGTCTTGCACGCTCTTGCACACATCAAATATTTGATGATTGATACAAAAATGGCTGAGCCAATGACCTTTCTGTGCGACAATGCTGTGGCAAACCTGCAAGAGGTATGGGCTTATAGGGTACTAACTGGACGCTTGGAGCCTGTGTATAGAGAAGAGCTTGTGAAATAATAATTTTTTATTTCAAGTCACACTTCACTTTACTTTAAATTACATGTACATGTAGTGGCAATAATTTTTTTATGATAGAATTAAAGTTGAGATTTTTATAATGTAATAGATTTGTCAATCTATTATAAAATATATTCTATCTATTCTGGAAGATAGTTTATCTGTTGTAATAGGTTGGTCATCTGTTGCATTATGCTGATGTTATTTCTATCTAATCTAAGTCTAATCTGTTGCAACAACGGAAAGACCTGTTTGATAATTTCCAACAAATGACCTAAATTTTACAACCTATGCCTAAATTTGTTTGATATTTTGCAGCAATTACACACTTAAATATCCATGTGCTCGACAACACCAAACCAGTAGCAAATACACCACCATGAAAATTTCAGCAATTAGGATTAAAAATCGATGTGCCCAACACCACCAAACCAGTACCAATAACGCAATAATGTAGTATCTTCTTGCTTGATTTTGTATCTCTTCAGAAGCCTTGACTTTCTTCAACATATTCCAGATTACACGATTTGCTTGTGAAGTGTGTCGTTCTTCATTCCAATCAAAGTAATCGCATCTACCCAATTTTTATAAAAACAAGAACGGAATTACAAAACAATTACAAATCAATAATTAATCAACTAATTAAATAAAAAAATATTACCTTTGAAATCTTAAACGTAAAAAACCTACGACCTCGATTTTGTTGAGTCCGAGAAGTCTTTAATAGAGCTTCATGACTGCACTTACAATATCAAAAATTGTTATCACAAAAGACAGTGTAAGATGCGCTCGACATTGTCAAGTTTAGTTGGAAAAAATAAAAAAAAGTGAAAAAAAAAAGACCAAATGCAAATAATTTAAAGAATTTGGATAGATAAAAAAAATGATGACAAAGAAGAAGATTTGGAAATTTAGGGTTAAATTTTAGGAAGAAGATGAATATATAAGAATGTGGGGGAAAAAAATGACCGTTGGGGGTAAAATCAGACGCCAAGTCAGCAAAGAGTGCCAACCTGACACATTTGTGCCTATTTTATTTTACGTGTTTAAAATTAACACTGTCTACTTGATGCCTATTTTATTTTAGGTGTTTGAACTGAACAGTGTCGATGGATTCCGCCTTTTTTATTTCAATTCACTTTAACTTTTTCACATGTAGTGGCAATTTTTTATGTCCAATGAAAGTTGAATTTTTATAATGCAACAAATTCTCTATCCGTTGTAACAAATATTCTACCTGTTATGGCATATAGTTTATTTGTTGCAATAGGTTGGTCATCTGTTGCATTATGTTGGTGTTTCTATCTAAGTCTATCTGTTGCAGCAGTGGCAAGACCTGTTTGATAAATTCCAATAGATTACCTACCTGTTGCAACATATGTCAAATCTGTTCAATATTTTACAATAGATGTTCCGTCTGTTGCAAAAGATACATTATCAGTTACAATATTTGAATCTAGTAGTCCATTTTAATTAATAAGTTCAAATATAAGGAAAAATAAAATTCATAGACAAAATAAAATAAATTGAAGCCTTAAGAAATTAGTTGAAATAAAATCAATGAATAAATGAAATGTAAAAAAATTATTATGGGTACAGATTTCAACAAATACATCAATAATTTAAGTATTGATGCCACATATTTCTAAGAAGGGATGAGGTTATTACTTTGACAGACTCAATCTATAAAGATCTACTCAATATGGATAATTTGTTCTTAATTCTGTGCTATGAAATTTGGATTTGCTCATTGTGCAACTTTATTTTTGCTTATGTACGGTTTGTGCGCTTTATGTTCTCCGTATTTCCATAAAAAAAGTAGAGTATCATACTGTTAATGCTGTTCAGTAGTAGATTCTACATCCACTTGAAAAGCCAAAATTAGTCAATGCTAATTACGAAGATACAACAAAATGAAAAAGGATAACTCATCTGTTCTAGTAAATCAAACAGGTCTTCCTCCTATTTTAAATTATCCCAAATAGATTATATTTCTGTTGCAATAATGAATCAACTGTTGGGTCAAATTTCTACATGAGAAAGACCTGTATGATAATTTCCAACGGATGAACCATCTATTGTAACATATGAATTATCTATTGCAGTAGATAGGTCATCTATTAGTTCAAATAAAAGTGGTATGAAGTACTGTTTGATTTGCTAAAACAGACGAGACATATGTCACAATATGTACTTTATCTAGTGCAACAAGTTAGTCAATTGTTGCAACAGATGTATATATCTGATAATTTTTAGCAGATATGTCCTCTGTTGAAATAGAAATATGTCTATTTGTTACACATTGTTCTGCTCGTGCTGCTCTCCTTTGGAGTTTTTGCATTGCTTAGTACAACACACGGACAGAGGAGTTGTAATTTCGCTCTTTTGGGTGCTTGATAATGCCTTGGAAATCACTTTCCTTCTCCTCTTAGCCTCAATCTCTAATGGAGTGGATAGAAATAAAATCCTTTTTGGTGGAATGTCACCCCTCTTAGATATCAATTCCTTTACAGAAGCAGTTAATGCATTAATAACATTAATCACTACATCATGTTTTGCCCTGCAGTCTTGACATTTGCATGCAGAACATTCCCTGGAGAGGCGAAGTTTGTATAACCAGTATGATCATACTCATAATGATTTATTTTAAATACTGTAAGAGGAGAATCATTAGCACCAACAACAACACCACTACCACCACCAACTGCTCCATCACCACTAAGACCATCAACAACAACAAGCCCACCCTCCAAAACTGTTTTTCTTGTAATGACTGTTGATCCAAACAATTCCATTTTTATTCTGTCGATGACCTTAGGGTCCAAAAAAGTTTCCATAGACCGTAAAGTAAGAAAAAATGGCATCTTCAAATCTCGATTAGTCGAAACTAGCGACGGATGCACAATCTAACATAAATCATTACATATATTAGAATGATGATTAGATCATTCAAAAAAATTATTAATTAAAATAAAAACTTAATTATAATTATACTTACTACATCCTTTGAGGGGCTGAAGAGATTAAGAAATTTTGCATTTTTATCAGTTTTGGCCGACAACCATCTCAAGATTCTTGGACAGGAAACTTTTTCCTGGTAGTTCACTTGTTGTCTCAAATGAGGAATGACTTCAAACACCCAAGCCTATAAAATAACGCTAATAAATCAAAATTATTATTAAGTGAAAAAATGAATGATATCATAATAAAACAAAGAAATGAAACATTTACCATGAAAGCCCATGAAAAAACATATAAGTTGACTGTCTTTGGCGCTAACGGAGTCTACAAATATTGGACAATCATTTTGAAGCTTTCGTAACCCCAAAGGATAGTTGTTAAATGCCTTAAGATCCTTGGAGAGCTTTATTAAACCAACGCTTATGTTATTGTTAACGTCTTTCGCCCAAAGAATATTATGTACAAACCAAACCAAGCACGATGACTGCTTGTACTACTTTGAAAGTTCTTTACCTTTCAACGCTTCTATTAATTTTTTGTTTTTGAAGTTTGAACCAATAATGGACACCAGTTCATAACGATCACACGACTTGACTTTGCCTTTTTTGGGTGTGCGGGGTATTTTTTTTTGGGTTAGAATAGGTATAACTTGAGAAGGAGGATAACATTTTTAGTCCAGTTACTATGGCAAACTCCTTCCAACCAAAACAAATAGGCATGCTATATAATTTATCCACACCCTATCCATGTTATCTTTGTTTTCATACATAAACCTATGATTGATAAGTTCATATACCATTTTCATTTGTAAACGAGCATTGTTGTCCTCCGGTAAATCAAGATATTTCCTAAAGCAGCTGTCCCTGAAATAAGCATCCAATTTTTATTCTCAAAGTATTTTTCTGAAGGCATCGAAAGATTTTTCCATGGTGACTTAACCACTAAATCACCCGTTAAATCAGTGGCACCATCACACTGCATTCTCACAGGATAACAATCAATGCTGAAGTTTTGACCAACTCTTCGGCGAAAGTTCTGTTAGCATTTGGATCATCTCTTTTGAAATATTCCTCTTCCCCGTGTTCATCATATTCTGCTCCTGATTGAGATAATGCTTATAAAGCAAGCTCATAGAGTGGTGGATGTAGCCTAGCTACTTCACTTGTTCCTTTACTTGGACTTAATTCGTTTTTATAGTTTGGGGAGCCATATTATCTGAATTTAATAGGAATATAAAAAAATATATTATAGTTGATTAATGCTTTGTTTAAAAAAGGTAACAGTAAACCTAACAAGAAAAATAGTAAAATAACAGTTTTAATAGATCACTTATTTGTTGCACCAGGTAGTATATCTGTTACAGCATATAACAAACCTGTTACAGTGGATGAGCAATCTGTTGTAACTATACAAAATGTATCACTCATCTTTTAAGATAGATGAATGGTCTGTGCAACAGATCACACATTATTGCAATATGAGGGATCTGTTGGAATAGTTAAATAACATATTACAATGGTTGAGTAATATGTTGTAATAATACAAAATATATTACTCATCTATTGAGAAAAATGAATAGTTTTTACAGTAGATCACACATCTGTTGCAACATCATTTATTGCAACATATGAGAGATCTATTGGAATAATGAAATAACCTATAACAATGGCTGATTAATCTATTATGATAATACAAAATATATCACTCATCTGTTGAGAAAGATAAATGGTTTGTGCAACAGATCACACATCTATTGCAACATATAAGTGATCTGTTATAATAGTTATCTAACTTGCAGCAGCGACTGAGTAATCTTTTGCAACAATACAAAAGATATCACTCATCTATTGAAAAAAATGAATGGTCTGTGTGACAGGTCACACATCTGTTGTAACACATGAGTGATCTGTTAAAATAGTTATCAATGGTCAATATTATTTAGATTTCTTCCAATATTGGGTCGTCTATCGTGGCAGACAAATCATCAGTTGGAAAAATAATGTCTTGGACATATCCTGTTGGAAGAGTTGATAGGATTTTATCCAACAGGAGGTTCATCTATTACATCAGATCGTTAGTTTAATGGTTCTTCCATTACATCAGATAGTTAATCAGTTGCATCAGAGTTTTTATGTGATACTTAATATGTTGCAACATACGACTAATCTATTGCATCAGATATTTAAACTGTTGTATGATATAATAAATCAATTACATCAGATGATTAATCTGTTGCATCAGAATTGTAATCTGATGGTTTCTCTGGTGCATCAGATGGTCGATTTATTGCACCATCTAACAAATATGTTGAATCATATGGTTAATATGTTGCACCAGATGAATAATTTATTGGATAAAACAAAAATCAGTAGCATAATTTTGTTCAATAGAAAAACAACAATATCACCATTTTTACCAAGAACAAGGACAAAATAAATCAACCCAAATCGTTGTTTTATTTTTATAAAGCCAAACAACAAAAATCAAACTTCAAAAAAATGCAACAAACAACAAAAAATCATAATTCACTTCGAAAAGAGAAGAGAAGAAATACCAGAAATTAGGGTTTTGTTCAGATCACATTTCAAATTAAAGCAACAAATATTAAAGTTGTTAACCAATACTATAAGAGAAGTTGGCTCAAGTTCCTCATTTTATTTAAAACTAAAAAGTTCATAAATTTTTACCTGTGAAAGAAGATAAAGAACAAAGATGAATTAGAAGCTATTTTGGCAGGTGAGCAAGACTATCACACCGATTGAAGGTTGAAGAATTCAAATCTGTTGTGGCCAGAGAGCAAGGATGTCACGTCGATTGTAGGTTGAAGTTGAAAAGAAACTCGAATCCCAACTATCAATCATCGGACGTTGAAGTCACCGAGTATTGAAAGGAGAAATTTGCAGAATTGTCAGTTGGGAGAGAGTTGAAAGAAGCTGTCGAGAGAGCGAAGAGAGACTGGTTGATTTGGATTGAAAAAGGGTATAGGTTGGGTTGACTTATATTTTCGAAAAGATTAGAAAGTTTGAAAAATATTAATCAAGTCCACATTTAACTTAGTCAAGTTTTCTAATGATATTTGACCCTTTAAGTTGGTCAATGTCACCAACCCTTCATTTAAGACTAAAAAGATACATTTTCTTCAATTTTCTCTCGAGTCTGAGGAAGGTTTTCTAAAGCTAACTTTATCAAAAATACATTTATCACGGAAGTTGAGTCCTTTTATATGATTTTTTTATTTTTTTAAAAAAGATTATTACGGCATTTCCGCACAGATTATATTAGAAATTATGAGATGAAAAAAATAATCAAATTTTTTTTGTCAGGTGCCTTGAGAGTATGAAGACAATCATTTTTGTCATTTTTTTTAATTTGTAAATCAAATATAAATTTATTGTAATTACTGTTAAAATTCAAATAATAATAACAATAAATTGTTCCAAACAAAATATGATATTACTGCACTTGAATTCACACTATAACTATAAATCATGTAATAACTGTAGGCAACAAAGTTTTGTTCAATTAAAATCCATATGAAATTTGAATTGTATTAAATTTAGAATATCTTACTCCCAAATAAATATTATGAATTAATATAATTGAATTAATTAGTTATGTCCAAACATGTATCGATTTAATTAAAGTCCAATTTTTATTGGGCTAGTCCATTAATTTGGGCTACAAATGATGAACCCAGTTTGCTAAGCCCAAGATATTGTTAGAAGCCCAAAGGAGTGCCACGTGTCAAATGACATGGCATGCCAAGTCAAGTGAAGGAGTCAATAGGACCATGCCACATGTCAAAATAATGCAGCAGGCCTAGTAAAATCAAAAGCCCATAAAGGCACCACATCACTTGAATTTGATTGGTCAGAGGAAGTCCATCTTCATCATATCTTCCCTTTCCACAACTATAAATAGGAATCTCATATTTCAGAAAAGGGATCCCCAGAACTCTAACAAGAAGCAATAGAAAGCTCACGGATCAAATACCTAATTTATCTACAGAACTCAAGCATTCAAATCAAGTTCATTAAGATTCAAGATCAAGACCACAATATTCAAGAACATGATGAAAAACCCTTAAATTAAAGCACAAGTCATGATCAAGTCCCTCAAATCAACAAATCAAGTTCAATTTCAAGATCAAGCTTTAAGCCCTTGAATTTATATTTGAAAAGGCGAATAAGAGGATTCATAGAGATTGTAACACTTATATATTGAAATCAATAAATTGATTATTGTAATATTTTTCTTGTCGTAATTATTTATTTCCTGACTAGATAATTTTATTGTCTAACAAATTCTGGCATACCCAGTAGGACAATCTCTACCTCTCATCTCAACTTTTCATACTTCAAAGTTTAAGAACAACTAAATGACTTCCAACAAGGTCAACTCTCAATTAACTGTAGAATCCATCATTGGTGTTACTTTTAGAAGTTTGGGAGCTGTCACAAGGAGCAAGGCTTGCTTGCTAGGACAACAAACACATCCAGTGTCGTCCGCGCCAACTCTAGTTTTTGGATCTTCAACCCCAAAAGGAACGAAGTCCAATGCAAGTACTTCTGAAGGAGGAAACAGTATGGTGGAGTGCAAGTACTTCAGAAGGAGGAAGCAGTATGGTGGAATCAATTAAGAAGACTTTAGCTCTACTTGAGCATTCTGGTTCTAAATGCTCTAGCGCAAAGAGCGATGGTCTTTCAACAAATGCGTCATCACCACTTATACCGCATAAGTTGAGTAGTTTAAAGATCAACTTATGCAATAATCTGTGTTATTCTCCAACGTCTCCAGTGATCATGCAAGCAATGGTGATTGATACCTCGTCTGTGGAGGAACAACTTGTGAATTTGACAAAGATAATTTAGGGACTAACCAAAGATGTTTAGAATCAAGATGCTCGGATTGATAAGATAGTGGATAAGATGGAAGGCCTGATAGACGGAGAGTCTAGATATGCACCTGGAAAATCTCCAGAGACTCACGAGATAGAACATCCTGTGAAACAAACACTACCAACTAAAATGGCATAAGTTTCTTCTAAGAGAATGATCCCGATTGAGCAATTGAAGGAATTCATTGAAGAGACCCTAAAAGACAAGTATGATATTGTCACCAAGTCTTCCCTTACATATGCCAAGCCTTACACCAGGAGAATAGATAGCCTCAAAATGCCTGCCGACGATCAACCACCCAAATTTCAATAATTTAAGGGTAAAGGGAACCTAAAACAACACGTTGCACACTTTGTTGAGACATGTAATAATGCTGGAACTTACGGTGATTATCTTGTCAAATAGTTTGTTCGTTCCCTAAAGGGAAACACCTTTGATTGGTATACAAACCTTGAGCCTAACTCTATCGATAGTTGGGAGCAATTGGAGCATGAGTTCCTGAATCACTTTTATATAATAAGACATACAATGAGCATGGCAGTGCTCACAAATACTCAAAAAAAGGACAAACTAGTTATTGAATTCATCAATCAATGGAGAAATTCTAGCCTAAACTACAAAGATGGGCTCAATGAAGCTTCTGCAATAGAGTGCGGCTACGGAATACACTGGGAGCTTCTCAACATCTTGCAAGGCATTAGACTAAATCCTTTAAAAATTTAGATACCCATGCTCATGACATAGAGTTGAGCATGTCTTATGTTGGAAAGGGACTAGTGCCTATCCATGACCCTTGAAGGGGAAATAATAAGTAGGAACCTGAAAGATGGGGCAAGTTTGTCCCAAAAAATGAAAACAAGGAATCTATAAATATTGACGTGTCTCCTGTGAAGGTTACCACGAAGGTGAACAAGAAGAAAAATATGAAGACGACTTCTGGAGCACATCCAAATTAGAAACCTTTAAAGGAGATGCAAGAAAAGGAATATCCCTTTCTTGCTTCTTATGTTGTTGAGATTTTTGACGAACTCCTTGAGCATAAGCTCATTGAAATCCCAGAGATGAAATGACCCATTGAAGCAGGAAAGACCAATGACCCTAAATATTGCAAGTATCATAGGCTTGTGAGTCACCCTCTAGAAAAGTGTTTTGTCTTTAAAGACAAAGTTATGCAACTCGCAAATGCGAAGAAGATCTTCTTTGATGATGAGATGGCCAGTTCTCATCAAATCGTTATCATACTTGGCTCGCTCGATCCAGTCTAAATATGTGTTGATGAACATAAGGAGAAACTATTAGAGCCTGACAGGTCTTCAGTTGACAAAGACAATAACAAAGGTTAGAGTTTGGTGACCCGACATAGACGCAGGAAGACAAGTCTAGAAAAGGAGTCATCCGAGCAACCAACTAGAAGGACGATGGTAAAAAAACCAAAGAAACAAATGTTGATTTAATTTTCAAAGAAAATGAGGGTAATAGAGATTCACTACTAAAAACTATGGTGTCCAGTAACGTTGGAAAAATTCTTACCAAGTTAGTTTCTTGCAATGATTGCTCAAGTCAATCTTAAGGCATCATGTTTTAATACTGCCAAAGAGGGGGCAAAGGGTGAAAACCCATCTGTGGAGGTTCCTCCAACTTCTGAAAAGCTTACGGAGCCACTTAGCCAAGATACATATGTATGTGGTACAAAAATCAAATTTATAAATAGCGATTTATGCATGGAGAAACCCTACACAATCGTCCCTTGTACATGGTAGGTCAAGTTCTGGGAAAAAAGATAAATAGAATCTTGATTGATGAGGGATCCAGAGTAAATATCCTATCTACCCGTACAATGAAGGAACTTGGCATCGCTATCGATAAACTGGCCGAAAGCCATATAATGATTTAAGGCTTTAACCAAGGAGGCCAGAGGGCCATGCGAGCTGTCAAGTTTGGGATTCGTATGAATGATTTTCAATCAAATGCATTGATGCATGTGATTGACGCCAAAACATCATACAATATATTACTTGGTAGGACTAGGGTACACAAAAAATTATCTCATCCTCTTACTATCAATACTTGAAGTACCTCAAATGCGGAGTGGAAATAAAGATAGTTGTCGATGATAAGCCATTCACTGAAGCTGAGTCACACTTTGCCGATGCAAAATTCTACTTAAAGAATTATGTTGAGAATGAGAAAAGGGTTAAAAATGTTACCAAGACCAAGTGTGATGATCTTGCATCTAAGAAGGTCGTGGTGACTGTCGAAAAAGTCTTCACTAAGAAGCTCTTTTTTCACTTCGAATAAAGAAGCGTCGCCCCTACCAAAAAAGAAGGCAACTCCTATTCTTCGCTACATACCAAAGGTAAAGAAAAAAAGGGATCACCTATCTGATGCCTAAGATAATGTGCTAAAGAGGCTAACTTTAGCTATCAAAAAGATTGATGCAATATATCTATCCTCAAGGCTACTTGGAGAGTGTGCGACTGAAAATCCGCCACAAGATATAACACTCCATACGAAGTGTATGAAAGATGGATTTGATCCAAATTCATACAAGCTATTTATAAAGGTTGGATAAAATCTTAATGAGCCATCAGGGTTGGGAAAACTTCCGTCATAAGGTACAACTAGGCAGGCACGTGAAGGCTTAAGATATATGCAGCCACCTCCAATTTGCATCTCTATAAGAAGGCAAGTTAGCAACTATATCACTGTAGAAGAAGAGTCTACTACATCCAAAAAAGGCCTTCTATCTTTGACTAATTTGGATGATCAATCACAAGAACTTCAGTATTCGAGAAGTTGGGTCCTCTAAATAAGAAGAGAAGTAACAATCTTCGGAGAAGTCATCGAAGTATGATAATACACTCTTCACCTAAGATCTAGAAGGATTTCCAAAGTTTGTTTCCTTTTAGAATAATATGGTAAACTGAACTGGTGGTTTCATATGACGAGATGCTAAAAACAAAGACTCATACTATAGTTTATACCAAGGAGAGTAAGAAAGATGAAAAGAGTATTGTTTTTTTATATTATGTTATGATTCAGAATGAGAAAGATGTCTCTTTTCAAATGAAGGTTGATGAAGAGATAAAAGATGCTTTCTGGTGTTATCATATATCTGTCAACAACGATAATCCCCAAGATAAAAAAGATACTGGAGATACTCAATCGCAACTTAAAGAAGGAGCAAAGGGCATAATAAATCCCTTAAAGGAAGTTAATCTTGGAATCGATAAAGAGCCAAGACCAACTTACATAAGTGCATTTCTAGAAGTGGAGGAGGAAATTTATTATATGGATATAATCAAAAAATATATAGATGTGTTCACTTGGATTTACAAAGAAATGCTTTGCTTATATCCAAATGTAGCAGTCCATCAGTTGGCATCCAAGAACGGGGCTCTTCCTATTAAGCAAGACTAAAGATGCTTTAGGTTAGAGTTGGTTCCATTATTGAAAATGAAATTAACAAACTGATTGAAGATGGCTTTATTCGTAAAGTCAAATATCCCATATGAATTTCTAGTATTGTTCCAGTACGGAACAAGAATGGCTAAATCTGAGTTTTTATAGACTTTCGATATCTCAACAACGCCTGCCCTAAGGATGAATTTCTAATTCCTATACCAAAGTTGATGATTGATGCCACAACTGGTTATGAGGTAATGTCCTTCATGAATCGTTCATTCGGCTATAGTTAAGTCCATATGGCACCAAAAGATGAAGAACTCACAGCATTTCATACGGCTAAAAGTATTTATTGCTACAAAGTGATGCCTTTTGGTTTGAAAAACACTGATGCCACTTATAAAAGGGCTATACAAAACATATTTGATGGCCTGCTCCATAAAAATATTGAATTCTACATAGAAGATCTAGTGGTAAAGTCAAGAAAGAGCGACAACCACTTAGAAACCTAAGAATGGTGTTCGAGTTACTTCGAAGATATCAACTTAGGATGAATCCATTGAAGTGTGCCTTTGGAGTTACTTCTAAAAAGTTTTTTGGCTTTAACGTGTGACACCGAGGAATTAAAATTGATCAAGCCAAGGTTGATGTAATTTTAAAGATGCCTGATCCTCTAAACATTCATGAGTTAAAAAGCCTTCAAGGAAGGCTAGCATATTTAAAAAGGTTCATCTCAAACTTGAATGGAAAATTTCAACCATTTAGTCGTCTAATGAAGAAGGATACTCCCTTCGAATGGGCCAAGCTTGTAGTAATGCCTTTGAGAGTATTAAATCATCCTCAATGAAGCCACCAATTCTTGCGACACTGATATCTGGGAAACCATTGATACTCTACATGGCGGCATAGAGAGGTCAGCTGGAGCACTACTGGCTTAAGAAAATAATATAGGGAAAGAGAACTCTCTTTACCATCTTAGTAGAATGATGATGCCGAATAAGCTAAAGTATTCTCCAATCAAAAAGTTGTGTTTGGCATTGGTCTTCTCAATTCAAAAGATGAAATATTACTTTCAAGCTCATGATGTCCGTCTTGTGTCTAGGGCAAATCCCATCAAGTTTGTAAGTTGAAACCAGTCCTTAGTGAAAAACTTGCATGATGGTACCTTTAATTTCAATAGTTTGAGATTGTGTATGTTCCCCAAAAGGTCATAAAAGAACAAACATTGGATGACTTCTTGGCAAACCACTCGATACCTGATGATTGGGAACTAAGAGATGAACTTCCTGATAAAGATACAATGGTTATTGAAGCCAGTCCCTCATGGAAGATGTTGTTTGATGGTACTACACGTCAAGATGGAGATGGTGCTAGTGTGGTATTAGTCACTCCACAAGAAGAGGTCATCCCATACTCTTTTACCCCAACAAACCATTGTTCTAATAATGTTGTTGAATATGAAGCGTTAATATTTGGACTTGAGATGGCAGTTGATATGAAACAACTACAATTACAAGTATTTGGTGACTCTCAATTAGTGATCAAACAACTTTTGGAAAGCTATGAAGTCAAAAAGCCTGAGCTATGACCATATCATGATTATTCACAAAGGTTGATGGGTGTCTTGGAGAAGTAACCCACTAATATATGCCAAGGAAAGAAAATAAGTGAGTTGATGCCCAAGGAAATAAAATAAGCGAGTTGATGCCCTAGCTGCTTTGGACTCAACCCTGACTCTTCCAAATCAAATGCGAGTTACTATCCTCCAAGAATGGGTAGTACAACCATCAAATGAAGACGTAGAAAATAAAGTTGATTACCTTGTTTCCATGTCTGAAGATGTAAAAGAAGATTGGTGACAACCTATCATTGATTACTTATGTTATGAGATACTTCCAGAGAATTCAAGGAGAAAGACTGACATTTGTTGTCGTGCACCTCGCTTTCTTTACTATAAGGACACACTGTATAGAAGATCATTTGAAGGAGTTCTCTTATGGTGTTTGGGAGAGGAACAAGCAATTCAAGCTTTACAAGAAGTACACTCAGGAATTTGTAGATCGCATCAGTCTGAACCAAAGCTGTATTTTCACATTAAAAGGATGGGATATTATTGGACAATGATGATGAAATATTTCTTGGACTATACTAGAAGATGCAAAGCTTTCAATTCCATGTGAATTTTATACATCAACCTCCTGAAGTATTATACCCAACTGTAGCATCTTGGCCATTCAATGCTTGGGGAATGGATGTTGTTGGTCCATTACCAAATTCTTCTGGTGGACACTTATTCATCTTGGTCACAACAAATTACTTCTCAAAATGAGCCAAAGCTAATTGCTCTCAACGAAGTAAAGATAAAGAATATTGCAAATTTTATCTGAGTGAATATCATCTACCACTTTGGAATCCCTTAATATATAATAACCATCAACAACAAGCCATTTGATAACAAGTTGATAAACAAAATTTTTGATCTCTTTGGATTAAAGAAGTGTAAGTCTTCTATGTACCATATTACCTCCAATGGTCTAGCCGAAGCATTTAATAATACTTTATGCAATCTATTGAAGAAAGGTATCTCCATGTTTAAGTGAGACTGGCATAAACGAATGGAAGAAGTTTTAGAGGCATATAGAACAACTTACCACACACTAATGCAAGTAACCCCATATTCATTTTCTTTTGGAGTTAAAGCCATTTTCCCACTTGAGTGTCAAATGCCCTTTTGAAGACTGGCTATTGAATTAGGGTTCACTAATGAAGAAGATGCTAAATTGCGTCTTACAAAATTAGAAGCTCTTGATGAAAAGAGGCTGAAGGCTCAGTAAAATCTTTAATGTTACCAAGCCTATTTATCTCATTCTTTTAACAAAAAGTTTGCTTGAGATGCTTCCAAGTTGGAGATCAAGTCTTCATAGTAAGAAGGCTCATTATTACTTCTCATATGTATGGGGGAAAATTTACCCCAAAATGGGATGGACCATATGTCCTACAAGAAATATATTCAAATGGTGCTTACAAGCTCGTCGAAACAAATGGAGTAAAAATTGTCCCTATCAATGCCAAGTTCTTGAAGAAGTAATATCCTTAAAGAAAGATGTCTATAATACCCCGTACTCCTACCTAGCTTAAAATCATCCCAAAAATATTAAAGACTTACTTTAGAAAATGAATTCACTTTTATACATGTGGAATATTCAAGATTTTGACTTTCTGTTGTGTGGAAAATTGAATAATCTTTCCATCGATACTTAATTCGCCTAAATCCGACACTCGAGCGAAGAGTTAGAGTCATTTTAGCAAGACAGTGTGCCACCTGAGCCATCAACGCGTTGTGGAGCATGCCAAAATGATAATAGTCAAAATCCAACGAGCCTTCGTGATTATGGTGCATCGTGCCAAGGCTTAATTTCAGAGTTTTTAATTTCCAGTGTACCAACATGATTTCACCGCGTCGCAGTGCACTTCCAGTTCACAAATAATATAGCAATGCAATTCCACTGCGTCGCGCCGTCAGCCCTGTTCGCAGTTGGTAATTTCCAGTGACACGGTGCGATAGCGCTGTGTCGCGCCAGCCTGCCAAATTGAGAAATTTTGACAAAAAATAAATATTTTGTCCCGGGATAAATTAGTCTTTTTTCAAGGTTTTAACACGTCCAGGTGCGGGATTTAATCCCTAAAAATATGTTAAATATTTATTTACTCTTTTTTTTCCAAAATCAAGAAAATTCTCTCCTAAGAAGCAAAACCCCAGATTTTAAGAAATCAAAGCCAATTCCAAGAATCTCACTAAGAATTTCAAGAAACTTACAATCAAGGTATGTCAAGTGTAGATTCAAGGGTCCCTTTCACCCATGAAGCTCAAGAATGTCTTTTCAAAATCCAAAGATTGTGTATTTATGAATGTTTATGATTTGGTTGAATTGAGATTAATGTTCATGTTGTTGTTGGATTTTGATTCATGTTTTGAATTCTATGTTCCAATGATTGATTCGAGTAGTGATGTTTTGCATAATATTCATGATAAACCCTTTAAATTGCTAATTTATTTATGCAACCATGATAATTAGATGCATTGATGATGGTATAACCAAAGAATGCTCCCTATGTGTTTGATTAAATGCCTAGGTGAAGGCAAAAGTGCCATTATAGTATGTTAATATGAAATCCGCATTCATGTACAAGTTAATGCATGTCAAGTGTTTGATGAAATGTCTTAGTCAATGAATTATAGATATATATATATATATAGCCACTGTTGTGCTTTCAAACTTATGCCATGATTTACTATTAAACTATCGAGTCCTGGGGGTATTTATACCCAACAATTTAGCTGTGTGCCTAGAGCCAATGCCAATTTCATAATAATCTCATTCATGCCACGATCAGTAATATTCTCTGTCAATTTCAAAACTCAGTAGAATTCAGTCAGTTACATGAGTCAGGAAAACACACTAATCTCATGAACTCAGTCAGTTAACAGAATCTAGTAATATTCCCTAAGTCCACAAAACTCAGTGAACTCAGTCCAGTTTATTTTAGTATAATCAGTTCAGTGTCTATTTAGTTGGGAGTAGGATTTATCACCGAGCAAACCCAAGGATGAGGGTACACACTGACAGTAGAGGGTGTGACTCCTTAGAAGTAATCCATGTATTCCAGAACTATGTATCCAGCATAGGTTGAGACATCAACACTGATAGTTTAGGGTTGATGAGGTGGATTAACACTTCCAGATTTGGGGACATTGCTAGATGAGGGTATTTCACAACTTATCTTTACTAGTGGCACGATATTGACACCCTTCCAATTAGGGTTACAGATTGGACCCCAACTTAGCTATAATAGCTTATTAGGGGCATGTCGGTTGGATGACTACTTACCACAATCTCAGTCTCAGTCTCAAAAATAGAACTCTAATAATTTTATAGATTTCAGGACTATCAGATACAGTTATTCATCTCAGTACGGAACTCAGCTAGTTCTATCAAAACTAAGACTGTCAGCAATAGTCACCCAGTATCAGTCATATCAGTTATCAGTAATCTATGTTATCAGTATGTTCAGTATTCAGAATCCCCATATTTTAGTTGCAGTTATGTTTTTTTGCATGTATCCTCACGTAGTCATGTTCATGGTTACATCATTAGTCTATTATAGTTCATGCTATGAACCTCATGCATTCATCCTACCTCACTTGTGTACCAGTACATTCTTAAGTACTGATGCGTACTTTTTATTTGAGCTATGATATTTTATACCATAGGTTCGGACGCTCAGGTTCCCAATGGCACTTAGCAGCTCAGGTTTCAGTCAGCAGCAATAGATTATCAATGAGTCATCATCATTCAAGGATGCTTTATTATTTCAGTATTTTCGTACTTAGTTTACTTCTGCAGTTGAAGTTAGTTGGGGACATGTATCATCAACAACTTATTCAGACAGTTTGGAGGCTTCAGACTAGATATTCAAACTTCAGTATATTTTGTTATTTTAGTTGTTTTGGTGTTGTTATACCACATTCAGTTTTGTTATTATTCTTTAGTTTTGAACCTTATGGCCTTTCAGCTTTTTATTCTGTATTTATACTGTATATTATGTAGTGCATAGTTACATATATCAGTTATGGGTTAACTTGTGGTCCTTTGGGGTAATGAGCATCGTGTGGTATTTTATTTACCAGATTCAGGGCGCGGCAAACTTGGTATCAGATCCTAAGGTTCAATAGAGTCCAGGGAGTCTAAAAGCCAGATCTAGTAGAGTCTTATGCATGGGTGTATTGTGTGATACATTATGTATAGGAGGCTATAAGATATTTTAGGAATAGTTTTTCTTTTTTTCAGTATTCATATCGTACTAGTGAGCATAAGCCCAAAATTCAACTCTCAATCTAATCTATTTATCCCTTTTTGTTTACAGAACATGCCTCACAAATGAAAAAATGAAAATTAGTCAGCCACTTAGCCCGTCTAAGCAGATCCCTTGGATGAATACGTCTCTCATGCAGAGTTCAAAGCTGCATTCACTACTCTTACTAATTCATTTACTGATCAGAATGAATGGCCAGCTGCTGTTTCGACCAAACCAGTGGCCAATACTGCTGCAACTAGGATTTAGGACTTCACCAAATAAATACTCCATCTTTTTTTTGGGTCTAAGACAGACGAGGACCCTCATAAATTCCTTGATCAGGTTTACAAGGTTACAGATATCATTGGGGTTACCACTAGTGAGAGTGTTGAGCTAGCTGCGTATCAGTTGTAGGATGTGGCTCACACATGGTTCAAACAGTGAAAAGCAGAGATGGTTATAGATTGAGGGCCTGTTGAGTAGAAGGAATTTGCCACTGTCTTCTTAGATAGATTCTTTCCCCTAAAGCTGAGAGAAGTTAAGGTGTTAGAATTTATCAACCTCAGGTAGGGCAACATGACAGTGAAAGAGTATTCTCTTAAGTTTGCTCAACTAGCTAGATATGCTCCTCATGTAGTGGACAAAACAAGGCTAAGATAAGTAAGTTTGTTTCTGGGGTTAATGATAGTGTGGTTAAGGAGTGCAGGACCACCATGTTGATTAGTGATATGGACATAGCCAGGCTTATGATCCATGCTCGACAGATAGAGAAGTACAAGATTAAGGAGAGAATAAAACAGAATAAGAGAGATAGAATAGGTAGTTTCAATTTCAATCAACGTAAGTTGGAGGGTGGTAACTGTTCTCAGTTCTTCCCAAAGTCATCCGTTCTATTTCCTTCCTCAGCCAATGCTCCAGTTCCTAAGTTCAGGGAGGGTGACAAAGATAGGAAGCCAGGCTTTAAATCTCAGGCAGTATTTGCAGTGCCCAAACTAATCCTCTTTGTTAGACTTGTGGTAAGAACTACAAGGGTATTTACAGAGCTAGTAGTGATGTGTGTTTAAGATGTGGTAAGACAGGACACAGAGTTAGAGATTGTTCCCAATCAGGATTTCAGGGTCAAAATAACCGTTCCTCAGCGTAGTCCGATCGCCCAAACCAGCAGGGTGCCACTTCCAGCACCACTAGTGGGCAACACCCTAATAGATTATATGCTCTTTAGTCCCAACAAGATCAGGAAAATTCTCCTGATGTGGTCATTGGTACATTATAGATCTTTCATGTACATGTTTACGCTTTGTTAGATCCAGGATCTTCTTTGTCTTTTATTACCCCTTACATAGAAGTTGATTTTGGAGTAGTCCTAAAATTCTAGCAGAGCCCCTCTCAGTCTCCACCCAATGGGTAAAACCATTATAGACCAACGAGTATACAGGAACTGTCCAATTATGATATTACAGAAAGTCACATCAGCAGACATAGTCGAATTAGAGAGAACTAATTTTGATATCATTCTCAGCATAGATTTGCTTCACTCCTGCTATGCCACAGTTGACTACAGAAATAAATTTGTCCAATTTTAGTTTCTAAAGGAACCTATCCTAGAGTGGAGGGGTAGTACTTCAACCTTTAGGGGTCAGCTTGTTTTCTACCTTCGAGCAAGGAAAATGATATCTAAGGGATGTGTCTATCATCTTATTTGAGTTAAGGACACTAGCTCCGAAACTCCTAGTCTTGAATCAGTCCTAATAGTGAACAAATATTCAAATATCTTTCTAAAAAATCTTCCAAGAATTCTTCCCGAAAGGTAAATAGACTTTGGCATTAATCTTCTTCTAGATACTCATCCTATATCTATTTCGCCAAATAGAATAGCACTAGAAAAACTCAGAGAATTGAAAGAAAAATTGAAGGATCTCCTAGATAAGGGATTCATTAGACCCAATTTATTCCCATGGGGCACACCAGTCTTATTCGTATGAAAGAAAGATGATTCTATCAGAATATGTACAGATTACCATCAGGTCAATAAAGTCACGGTCAAGAAAAAGTATCCACTTCCCAGAATTGATGACTTATTTGACCAACTTCAGGGTGCCAGCTATTTTTTTAAGATAGACCTCAGATCAGGATATCATCAGCTCAGAGTCAGAGAATGTGATATTCCAAAAACATCTTTCCAAACTAGGTATGGTCACTTTGAATTCTTAGTCATGTCCTTTGGTCTTACCAATGCCCCAACCGCTTTCATGGACTTGATGAACCATGTGTTCAAGCAGTACTTGGATATGTTTGTCATAGTATTTATAGATGACATTCTTGTCTATTCCTGCAGTGACCGTGATCATGCAAACCATCTCAGAATAGTATTACAGACTCTCAAAAATCATTAGTTGTTCACCAAATTTAGTAAGTGCAAATTTTGGCTAAGGTCAGTAGCATTTCTTGGGCGTATCATTTCTGGTGATGGAATTCGAGTTGATCCTTAAAAGATTATAGTATTAAAAAACTAGCCTCGCCTTGTCTCTTCATCAGATATCAGTTTTTTGGGTCTGGCTAGCTATTACAGATAGTATGTTGAGGGGTTTTCATCTATTGCATCCCCTATGTCCATATTGACTCAGAAGAAAGTCAAGGTTTACTGGTTTGATCCTTACAAGAAGAGTTTTTTGGAATTGAAGACTCGACTCATCTCTTCCCTAGTTTTAGTTCTTTCAAATAGTTCAGATGGGTTCGTAGTGTATTGTGATACATCTAGAGTAGGTTTGGGTTGTGTCCTCATTCATCATGGTAAGGTCATAGCCTACGTCTCCAAACAGCTTAAACCCTATGAGAAGAATTATCCGACTCATGATCTTTAGTTAGCAGCCTTAGTTTTTGCCTTAAAAGATTTGAAGGCATTACTTGTATGGGGTGCATGTAGATATGTTCATAGATCATAAAAACCTTTAGTACATATTTTGTCAGAAAGAACTTAACCTCCGCCAGAGAAGGTGGTTAGAGCTCTTGAAAGATTACAACATGAGTGTTCTTTACCATTCGGGCAAGGCCAACGTAGTGTTCGACGCTCTCAGTAGACTGTCTATAGGTAGTGTTGCTTATGTTGAGGATAGTAAGAAGAAGCTAGTTTAGCAAGTTCACCAGCTTGCCCGACTAGGTGTCTGCCAAGTTGATTCAGCAGAGGGTAACATATGGGTTCAGAGCAGTTCAGAATCATCTCTAGTTTCCGAGGTAAAGGAAAAGCAAGATAGAGATCCCAGTCTAGTCAAGTTGAAAGAGTTAGTCAAGGATCATAAAGTAGAGGTCTTCTTCCAAGGGGGAGATAGTATTTTGCATTGTTAGGGTCTTCTCTGTGTTCCAGGTGTGGATGACTCAAGGCAATGAATTCTTGGAAAAGTGCATGGTGTGTATTACTCAATTCATCTAGGGGACACTAAGATGTACTGTGACTTGCGGGAGATCTATTGGTGGAATGGGATGAAGAGAGATGTTGCAGAGTTTGTGGCTAAGTGCTCAATATGTCAGCAGGTTAAGATTGAGCACCAGAAACCTAGTAGGTGCATACAGGATTTCAGTATTCTCACTTGGAAGTAGGAAGAAGTAAACATGGACTTTGTGACGGGTTTACCACGTACTCGTTATAAGCATGATTCAGTTTAGGTTATTATAGATTGGATGACCAAATCAGCTCATTTTCTTCCAGTCTATACCTCTTATTCAGCCGAGGATTATGCCAAACTCTATATCAGGGAGTTGGTCAGATTGTACGATGTTCCATTATCTATTATTTTGGATAGAGGTACCCACTTTATCTCTTATTTCTGGAAAGCGTTCCAAAATAGTCTTGGTACCCAGGTCCACCTCAATACAACCTTTCATCCTCAGATAGATGTTCAAGTATAAAGGACCATTCAGGCCTTAGAAGATATGCTAAGGGCGTATGCAATTGATTTCAAGGGTAGTTAGGATGACCACTTTTCTTTGATTGAGCTTGCATACAACAATAGCTATCATTCCAGTATTCAGATAGCTCAATTCGAAGATATTTATGATAGGAGATGTAGGTCTCTAATCGATTGGTTCAAAGTAGGTGAGGCCGCTGTAGTAGGGCCTGACTTAGTATTCAATACCTTAGAGAAAGTTTAATTGATCAGAGAAAGGCTTAAGACATCTTAGAGCCGATAGAAATCGTACGCAGATATGCGTAGAAAATATCTCAAGTTCGATATTGGTGATTATGTGTACTTAAAAATCTCTCCCATAAAGGGAGTGAAGAGGTTCATCAAGAAAGGGAATCTCAGTCCCCGATATGTCGATCCCTTTAAAATTCTCAGTCGCTTCGGCAAAGTAGCTTATAAGCTCGAGTTGCCTTCAAATATTGCTTCAGTTCATCCGGTCTTTTATGTTTCCTTGATAAAAAAGTGCATAGGTGACTAAGCAGTTGTATTCCCTGTTGAGGGAATAGATATCCAAAATAGTCTCTTTTACGAGGAAATTCTAGTCGAAATCCTTGACTATCAGACCCGCTGATTGAGGAACAAAGAAGTCCGTCTAGTCAAAGTTCTTTGGCGGAATCAGACCATTGAGGGAGATACTTTGGAAGCAGAAGTAGACATACAGACCAAGTATCCTCACCTCTTCTTCGCTAATTTAGACTCAGCCCAAGGTAATAGCTTTTCTTAAGCTTATCCAGTTTCATGTTCATATTTTAGTTACAAATGTGGTATTCAGTTCCATGCTTAGTTTTTATTTCAAACTTGGTATCTTTACCCTTTCACATTCAGTCGCATATTCACGAGTTAGTTAAGTAATGTATTCATGCATCAGATATACGTAATCAGCTTATCAGTACTCTCAGTCGTGCATTCATGTATCAGCTCAGTCATAAAATCATGCATCAGATATGCATGCTCAGTATGAATCTCAGTAATGTCAATGATGTAGTCATGTTTCAGTTGTTCATGTTCAGTATATACTTTAGCTTATCGTTTCTCCCATCTCAGTCAGTCTCATTCAGGGATAAATGTTACTAAGAGGGAGATATTGTAAAACCTGTACTCCTACCTAGCTTAAAATCATCCCAAAAATGTTAAAGACTTGCTTTAGAAGATGAATCCACTTTTATAAATGTGGAATTTTCAAGATTTTGACTCTTTGTTGTGTGGGAAATTGAATAAGCTTTCCATCGATACCCGGACGAAGAGTTAGAGTTATTTTAGTAAGACAATGTGACACTTGAGCCATCAACACGTCACGGAGCATGCCAAAATGGCAATTGTAAAAATTTAGTGAGCCTCCGCGATTATAGCACGTCACGCCAAGGCTTAATTTCAGAGTTGTTAATTTCCAATGTACCAACGCGATTCCACCGCGTTGCGTTGCACTTCCAGCTCACAAATAATGTAGCAACGTGATTCCACCGCATTACGCCGTTAGCCCAGTTTGTAGAGGGCAATTTCCAGTGACACGATGCGATAGCACCAGCCTGCCAAATTGGGAAATTTTAACAAAAAATAAATATTTTGTCCAGGGATAAATTGGTCTTTTCCCAAGGTTTTAACACGTCCAGGTGCGAAATTTAATCCCTCAAAATATTTTAAATATTTATTTACTCACTTTTTTCCCATATAAAGAACATTCTCTCCGAAGAAGCAAAACCCTAGCTTTCAAAAAATCAAAGCCAATTCCAAGAATCTCTCCAAGAACTTCAAGAAGCTTACAATCAAGGTATGTCAAGTAGGGGTGGGCATGGTATGGTATGGTACATTTGAAACTTCGGTACGATAGTTTTGGTATTCGGTTTTTAAAAACATTATACCATTACCATACCATATTAATTCGGTATGATTCGGTATTTTGACGTTTGGTTTTGGTATTTTGCCGTATGGTAATCGGTAACCATAGTTTGTACAACTTTGAAAATATATACTCGTATACTAGAGTTTTATTACTTTAGATTTTCAAAAGCAAGTCTCAATTGTATTGTAAATACACATTACACATGTAGAAATATTGAAAAAAAATTACAAACAATTCTTTTTGTTAGTCAATTACACAAAAAAGATATTTCAATCAAGATAGAATAGCAAAAGTTTCCATGTCTAAGCATTTTCATACTAATACTAAGTATTATATTTATGTGTGTGTGTGTGTGTATAAAAGTTACTTATGTAACTATATATACTTCGGTATGGTATTCAGTATTTTGGTATGTCATTTGTAAATATCGAATACCATACCATATACCAAAAAAAATTTAAAATGTATACCATATACCATACCAAATACCTTAATACCAAAACCACGGTATCAAAAATTTTGGTTTGGTATGGTAATTCAGTATATACCATACCATGCCCACCCCTAATGTCAAGTGTTGATTCATGGGTCCCTTTCACCCATAAAGCTCAAAAATCTTTTTTCAAAATCCAAAGATTGTGTATTTATGAATGTTCATGATTTAGTTGAATTGATATTTATGTTCATGTTGTTGTTGGATTTTGATTCATGTTTTAAATTCAATGTTCCAATGATTGATACTAGTATGTGATGTTTTGCATAATATTCATGATAAACCCTTCAAATTGCTAATTTATTTATGCAACCATGATAATTAGATGCATTGATGATGGTATACCCAAAACATGCTCCCCATGTGTTTGATTAAATGCCTAGGTGAAGGAAAAAGTGCCATTATAGTTTGTTAATATGAAATCCCCATTCATGTAAAAGTTAATGCATGTCAAGTATTTGATGAATGTCTTAGTTAATGAATTATGGATATATATATAGCCACTGTTGTGCTTTCAAACCTATGCCATGATTTACTATTATACTATCAAGTCCTGGGGGTATTTATAGCCGACAATTTAGCTGTGTGCCTAGAGCTAGTGTTAGTTTCTTGGTAATCTCAGTCACGCCATGATCAGTAGTATTCTCAGTCAATTTTAGAACTCAATAGAATTCAGTTAGTTATATGCCTCAGGAAAACTCGATAATCTCATAAACCTAATCAGTTAATAGAATCTAGTAATATTCCCTCAGTCCATGAAACTCAGTGAACTCAGTCCAGTTTATTTTAGTATAATCAGTTCAGTGTCTATTTAATTGGGAGTAGGATTTAGCATCGAGCGAACCCAAGGATGAGGGCACACACTGACAGTAGAAGGTGTGACCCCTTAGAAGCAATCCTTTCATTCCAGAACTATGTAGTCAGCATAGGTTAAGACATCAACACTGACAGTTGAGGGTTGATGAGGTGGATTAACACTACCAAATAAGGTTCCCACTATTCTCTTTTAGGGACACTTCCAGATGAGGGTCTTCATAGCTTGTCTTTACCAGTGGTGCGGTATTGACACCCTTCCAATTGGGGTTACTGATTGGACCCCAACTCAGCTATAATAGCTTATTAGGGGCATGTAGGTTAGATGACTACTTCCCATAGTCTCAGTCTTAATCTCAGAAATAGAACTCAGATAGTTCTATTGATTTCAGGACTGCTAGATACAATTATTTATCTCAGTACAGAACCCATCTAGTTTCATCAAAACTAAGACTGTTAGTAATAGTCACCCAGTATCAGTCATATTAGTTATCAGTAATCCATGTTATTAGTATATTCAGTATTCAGAATCCCCATATTTCAGTTGCAGTTATGTTTTTATGCATGCATCCTCACGCAGTCATGTTTATGTTTACGTTATTAGTCAGTTATAGTTCATGCATATGAACCCCATGTATTCAGCCTACCTCACTTGTGTACCAGTACATTCTCAAGTACTGATGCATACTTTTATTTTGAACTATGGTGTTTTATACCATAGGTTCGGACGCGCAAGTTTCTGATTGCACTTAGCAACTCAGGTTTTAGTCAGCAACAATAGATTAGCAGTGAGTCCTCATCATTCGAGGATTCTTTATCATTTCAGTATTTCAGTACTTAGTATAATTTAGTAGTTGGAGTTAGTTGGGGACATGTCCCATCAACTCCTTATTCAGACAGTTTAGAGGCTTTCCGACTAGATATTCAGACTTCATTATTTTCAGTTAATTCAGTTGCGTTGGTATTGTTACACCATATTTAGTATTATTATTGTTCTTCAGTTTTGAACCTTATGGCCTTTCAACCTTTTTTTCCACATTTATATAGTATATTATGCAGTGCTCCATTAAAGATATCAGTCATGGGTTAGCTTGTGGTCTTCTGGGTCATAGGCATCGTGTGGCATTTCGGGTACTAGATTTGGGGCATTACAATATAACTCCTGAAATGCAAGAGTATAAACTGTGTAAGGCTTAAAAAATGTCTGCTAGGTTGAAAACCTTGAAAGAGGTGACCTAGGAAAAAGTTAGGACAAAAAAAACTCACCCAAAACTATGCTGTGACTTGATCCTCTTAACTGAGGTACGTAGGGCCTTGGAATTTCATTCTGACTTTTGTTCCATGAGTATAAAATAAATACATATCCCTGCTACTAAAAAAGAATTTCCATTACAACTAATAGATCCAGCTACTTAATAAAAAGGGTAAAGAAAAGCAACAAGAAGGTTTGATGGAAGACATATCATAGGGCTAATCTAAGTATAGCTTATTATTGACTAAGGGGGGATGAAGCACCTATGCTGTACGATAGGCCTATAATATGTCATCTAACTTTCTCGCCCAATCACTCCTATTGGCATTCATAGTCTTTGCCAATATGGACTGGACTTCTCTATTAGATACTTTAACTTCTCCACTATTCTGCAGATGATAAGATGTTGCCACCTTGTGATTTACACCATATTTTTCAAGTAGACTCTTGAAAGGATGATTGAAAAAATGTGACCCTCCATCACTAATAATAGCACGTGGCATACCAAATTGAGAAAATATTTTCCTTCTCACAAATGCAGTGACACTCCTTGCTTCATTGTTAGGAAGCACAATTTCTTCCACCTACTATGACACATAGTCAACAACCATAAGTATGTACTTCATTCCACACGAACTAACAAAAGGTCCCATGAAATCTATACCTCATACTTCAAAAATTTCCAATTCTAAGTTAGGGTTCATAGGTAATTCATGTCTTCGGGAAATAGTACCTTGTCGTTGGCATTGATCACACGTGACAACATAGTCATGAGCATCTTTGTATATAGTCGGCCAATAATAACCATATTGTAGGATCTTATGTACTGTACGAGCTCCTTTATGATGTCCCCCAACGGGCGATGAATGACACTCTTCATGTATGCTCATCATCTGCGTTTCAAGTATGCACTTACAAATGATTCCATCTACACAAACTTTTAAAAAATAAGGTTCATTCTAGAAAACTTTTCTTACCTCGTGCATGTACTTCTTCCTTTGCTGAAATGAAAGATCTTCTGGGACAAGATCACTTGCTAAGTAATTTACAAAATCTGCAAACCATGGAATTAGATCTTGGGAAACTACCAATATCTGTTCATCTAGGAAAATGTCATCAATCTCCAATCCCTTAGCAACCTTCTGCATAGCTTCCTCATCTAGTCTAGACAATTGATCCGCAACTTGATTTTTTGTGCCTTTTCTGTCTTTCACCTCAAAATCAAATTCTTGCAACAACAACACCTAACAGATAAGCCTTGGCTTTGCATCCTTCTTATCCATTAAGTACCACAATGCCGTATGGTCTGTGTGAACAATCACCTTTGTCCCAATCAAGTAAGATCTAAACTTTTCAAAGGCAAAAACCATAGCCAATAACTCTTTCTCCATCACAGTATAGTTCTTTTATGATGGATTAAGTGCCTTACTGGCATAGTATATGGGATAAATGATCTTTTCTTTTCTTTGGCCTAGTAAATCCCCCAAGGATAATCCACTAGCATCACACATAACTTCAAATAGTAAAGACCAATTAGGAGACATAATGACTGGGGCAGACACAACTTTCTCTTTTAGTGTTTCAAAAGCCTTCTTACATGCATCATCAAAATTAAATTATACCTTTTTCTCAAGAAGCATGCAAAGTGGGCTAGCAATCTTTGAGAAGTCCTTGATAAATCGCCTATAAAATCCCGCCTACCCTAGAAAACTCCAAATTACCTTTACAAAAATTGGATAAGGTAATTTTAAATCACCTCAATCTTCGTTTGATCAACCTCCATGCCTCTCTTCAAAATTTTATTCCCAAGCACAATTTCTTCATTGACTATGAAAGGACACTTCTCCTAATTAAATACCAAGTTGCATTCTTCGCACCTTTGTAGAGCTTTTTACAAATGATTAAGACAATAATTAAAATAATCCAACTATAGAGAAGTCATCCATAAAACTTCACTTGTATCTTCCACTATATTAGAAAAATGGATATATACATCTCTAAAATGTGACTACAGTGTTGCATAGCCCAAATGGCATACATTTGAACATAAAGGTCCCATAAGGATATGTAAAGGTAGTCTTCTCTTGGTCTTTCAATGTGTTAGTGATCTGATTGTAACTGGAGTACCCATCAAGAAAATAATACCATCCTCTGCCTGCTAACTTGTCTAGTATTTGATCCATGCACGACATTAGAAAATGGTCCTTCTGAGTCTAAGCATTCATCTTCTTATAATCCATGCACACTCTTCATCTAGTGACTGGCCTCATTAGCACTAGATCATTATTCTCATTAGGCACAATACTTATTCCCATCCTTTTTCAGAATGCATTGAACTAGACTAACCCACTTGCTATCTGTAATGGGAAATACTGCACCAGCATCCAACCTTTTGATGATGTTCTTCTTAACTACCTCCTACATAGAAAGATTAAGTTAATATTGATGTTCAATATATGGAACACAATCAAGCTCAAGCAAAATTTTATGTGTACACAACAATACTTCTACCTCTGATTGGCTCAGATTAGCTCTAATAATAATCGATAAAGTGTTGTTGTCCTTCAAAAATACATATCGTAAGTCAGATGGGAGGGCCTTCAATTCTAACATCGGTGGTTCCTCAATAGATGGATGAGCTAGTGGAGTAGTTCTATTCTTTAAATATAGATCAAGATTATTTTGTGTATAATTATAACCATCACCACGCAATGCACCCACTAACTCCTCATACTCCTCAATGCCTTCAGATTGGAAATTCATAATCACAGCCGTAAGAGCTTTGACACCTAGTCTCTCTTCCATAGGAACCATCGTATCAAAACTATCATCATACAGAGTAAATGCATTTACAACATAGAGTGAATCTGTCTTCTCATTGTCTACATCAATCACAGACACCACTCTCAATTTATCAGGCTATATAATAGATTTGCATACGTTGAATGTCACCTGTTCATTATTGAGTCATAATATTAGATGTCCTTTCTCCAGATCAATCAGTGTCCTACCTGTAGCCAAAAATAGTCTTCCCAAGATAATCGGGACTTACAATTCCACTTCATAATCTAATATAACAAAATTATCAGGAAATATAAAAGAAGACACTTTTACTAACAAATCATAAAGGATCCCAACACTCTTCTTCACTGTCCAATCTGCTATTACTAGTCTCATGGTAGTTGGTTTGGGAGATACTAACCCAAATTATTTGAATACAGGAAGGTATAAGGTTGATGCTAGCCCCCAAATCACATAATTCTTGAGTGAATTTAAAGGACCCAATAAGGCAAGGTATTGTGAATACGCCAGGGTCCTTTTTCTTATCTACCAAATATCTAGTGACTACAACACTATATTGAAGAACATTGTCAACAAGTTCATAACTGACTGACCTTTTCAGGGTGACCAAATCCTTCATGAATTTTACATATCCTGGTATCTGCTCTAATGCCTCTACAAGCGATATTTGACAGTTAACTCTTTTAACATAGACAAAATTTTTTGATACATACATTCTTCTTGTTTCTTACTCAATCTTTATAGATAGGGAGGAAATGGTATTAGAATAGGCTTTAGAATATGATTTGTATCCTTTTTTTCCCCTTCATTCTGCTTGCTGTTGCTCCTAACATCAATTGTCTCATACTTACTCTTCTGCTCATCAGCTGTGGGCACAGGTGGATCTGTAGTAAACTTACCATTCTTAGTACTAATGGCATGGAATTGACTATTATTTCTGGGATTTACCATTATATTACTTGAAAAAGTGCCAGGTTATCTCTGATTCATTATGGCTAACATCTGACCAAACTATTGCTCCAACTTCTTGATTGCTATCGCATGTGACTCAACTTTCTGTTTCAACCCTAACAATTTATCTTTTATATCCTTCAAGCAATTTTCTTGACTCTCTTTCCCTTTGACCAGCATAGCCAAAAATATGACAGCAATGGACTCTGTATCTCGACTACCTAGTGGAATATACTTGTCACTTTTCTCATTGTAGTCATTCTTACATTAATAATCACCATCTCCATCTCTGCTTCTGTCTTTGTATCCATCTTTATAATAGTTATGACCATGATTTACTTGCCCCTGGGATAAAAAATCTGCCAATCTACAATCAAGATACTTTGTCTCTTCTTTAGATTCGATCTTGAATGGTTCGATGCAGACCTTTGTGCGACTACTGCATTCGCCTTCTCAACACTCAATAATTTAAATTATTTCATAAGGAACCCAAAATCTATACGAAGCTGTGTAACCTCTTATGTTACCATAGTAGTCTCTACTCCATACGTATTTATTACTCTAATAGCATATGCACCACCACCATATTTTGAATCTCCAGTATGCCATTCTTTGTTGGTAACTGCAATATTATTAGCATTTTCTGCGTATTTTCCCAGCAAAGACGAATAAATGCTCCTTCTAAAATAGTATCTATCATAGCTCTTAAGCTATTATTTAATGATCGATAGAAGATCTTAGACAAGTTAGATCCTATAATTCTGTGATTTGTTACCATGCTCAACTTCTTCTTGAATAAAAACTGTGCCTCATAGATAGACTCTGTAGGTAGCTATCTGAAATTATAAATTTCATACTTCAACTATAACATCCGTGCAGGAGGGAAGAGTCTAGTGGTAGATCCTCTTGGAAGTTTCCCTAACCTCAACATTGGATCTCCAGTCAAAGAAAATGGGAACAACCTCAACCTTAATTCTTCTTGATTAACCCTTGGGATATTATAATTTATGTATATCTTGAGAAAATTTTTAAGGTGCATGTTTGCGTTATCCTTTGCAGCTCCCAAAAATACACCCTTCAAATTTATCAATTGGATTATAGCACTAGTTATATCAAACTTCACATTAGGGGCTAAAAGAGGAGGCACAATGGATCTAGACTCTATAGGCTCAACATAACCAGATCTTCATCATCATTCTCATATGTGTCGAAGTGTTGATATGCTGGAATAAATGGAGCCTTTCCTATCTAAATTCGATGATAAATAACCTATCGTAATCGTACCAATCCTTGCTGAGCTACCACCATCTCTTAAGCAAGTATGGCTTCTTTCGCTTCTCTACATTTTTCCTCCAATAGTTGTTGTGTCTGTAAGTCTTCAATATTCTATGGATCTAATAGAGCACACGGAAGTGCCGCATTTGGGTCTACAGGATGGGGATCTTGCATCCCATCATGAACTTGTCCTAATATCCTTCTAGGTGTTTGAAGGATTCTTTCTGGCTCTGGATAAAAAAGGAGTAAGGAATTACCTTTACTCCTAGTACTTGGCTTATACCGGCACCTGCCTAAGCAAAAATTTAAAACTTAAAAACCAACAAACATCACTAATTTAATTTAATACTCAACCTTCATCCCCGGTAATGGCGCCAAAATTTGATTTAGCCCAAAACTACACCTCAACTAGAAGTATAATGTGGTAGAATGCAAATATAGTAACCCAAAAAGGTTGGGGTCCATCCCAATGGGAAAACATAAATAGTTGCTTGCCTTGATGTTATCCACGAGCAGTACTAGAAAGTAAATAGGGATATTTTGTTATCAATTGCAAATAGTAAGCCATCTTTGATGTTTTTTTTGAGTTAAAATCAATATGAGATGAGAACTAGGTATGTGTTCCCCCTGGCTTCTCAACTACATAAATTCCTCGTGATCAACCTAATAATTCTATTGTTCTGTATGCAAAGCATAGAAGATAGGTATTATCTACTGCTTAGAAGATAAATTTCACCCTTTTAACTTGGTTATCATCTCAGGGTGTCACTTTGTTGCCCCTTGATATGACCTCAGGTATACTTGTTTATTATATCACTGCCTTAATCTTCTTTTCCCAATCACAAGCTTCTTGGTTTTCGAATGGATGCGAATATAGGAAATCTCAAGATACTACAGCTACTTGAGGCTAATTATTGTGAAAAAGAATTAAGATACATGAAGAAACCCTAAAGCAATTGAGTCTCATACTTTCTGTACGTAGCTAATCTGCCAGGGTTCCCATAACCCTATATAAGGAGAATAGCAACTCATGTTTTTGCAAAAAACCATGTTTATCAATGAAGAACACATAAAATCAATTGCACAAGAATAAGACGAATAAACTCCAGAGTTTTTAATTAAATAAAACCCTACAAATCTCAAGAACATTTGTAAAAGTATGTAATAATGTGTAATAATGCATAAAAGAACGTCACAACATGTAACCTAATAAAAGATAAACCCTAGGGTATTTATTGAATCTTAAAATAACATAAAATTCATATTAAAAATAGGAAAGGTAAAGTTACATTGGCAGTCGGTACGACTCGGTCGTCACTCGTGTCCTCCGCTTATGAGTCGTACCCTGCCTTGTCGTATCCGTTCCAGTGTATGATCTGCCCAAGTCTTCAACTCTCTAACGTATTTGTATCCACCTGGGACTTTAATATTTCTAGGTTTTAAATACTGGTTTGTATATGACATCTCGATACGTGTCGTACTCAGACTTTTGACTCATATAACTCTGACACTTTACCTTCTGGATAGTAGCTCAGGTTCTGTTATGCTCATAAATTTTGCATACGACTCGTACCCTGGCTTAGACCGGGGTACTTGAGTGGTATCTTCCTGATATTTGGCTCCTTAGTTTTGCTATTTGTTTTGCTATTAATACGATTCAATATACGAGTCGTATTTCTTGGTTACTACTTAGGTACTGACTCTTATATTGATTGAAGTTGGTCTTTTTCAGATCTTTTCTTTTCTTTATGTTCAAGTACTGTTGTAGACTTGTTTTCCTGCAATTCACATCAAAGTGCATCATATTCAACAAAATACCCTAAGTTTACACATAAATTAAATGTTTTAATCATCTAAAGTGTCATATTTCCATGCCACATCTACACCCTCAACTTAAAATTTTGCATGTCCTTGGGAAAATAAAACCAAATTATTAATTTCTAGCACACAACCGATGCTTAAACAGGAAGATCTCAAGCAAACCCATGGCAGTGATTTTGAGTTAAATTTCAATCTTATTGTTCCCGTCTTAATTTTTCAACTTTTTCAACTCAAATTTGTGTATAGAAATTTAGCACATGTAGAAACACGAAGGAATTCGATCATGGCATTACATTAGCAATAGACACTTATGCATAGACATGCTTTACATTCATCAAACAATCTAGCAACCTAGTAATATAACCCATGTGCACTCATAGTCAAAGAAATCCCTTTCACTCTTCAGGGATAGACTACTCTATTCAGGGATATATGAATGACTCTCTCTCTCTCTCACACACACACACAAAGAAGTATCACCGATGTGAACAAAATACCATAAGATTTCCCTTATGATCTTTTCCTAATTCACAGTAGGATCACTGTAGGACTTTATTTGCCTTGTAATGTAGGCTTGGGGCTTGTATGATACGTATGAATATTTAAAGTGACGAATCCTCCTGGACACTACACTCGTTTTGGGGTCCATTACTTTTGACTTCATTTATTTCTACCCTTATGTTTTTTTTATTCTAAGCACATTCCACTTGGGTCAGGTGTTGCTTTCTACCATTTATTTTCTTATTCTATTTTTTTCCTTTTCATTACACCTACCTATAGTTCAACTATTTCCCTTGTACATACTTTTATTCATCCTAGCTTTTCTTTTACTCACCCCTATAATAGCCACCCTCAACTTAGGCGATTTGCCTGAGTTGAGGTACACAGTGTCTAAAGGAGGACCAGGGCCAAAACAGGTTCATTGTAATTTAAATAGCAAGATGATAGGTATAACTAGAAAAATTGGTCTACAAAGGCTCAAATATTTAGAGCAAGGGGATTTATTTCTTTGGTTAAGGCATTTTAGGCTCGAGTGGACTCATGCAACAATGGACTATGATCATCTCCTACTTAACCACCCTAGACCTAGGTAAAGAAAACTAGGCAAGTTCTAGATTCCCACATAACTGGGAACTCAGTAATCCTTACACTTACACTTGCATAGGGTTACACTACTAAGTACTAATCATCCAACTATGCAATTGTTTTATCTTGATATGTACTATCCCTTAACCTAATGCCATTATCAGATACTCAACAGTCTCATACACATATATAAATCATGCAAATACTTCAACAAAATTTTTGAGGGGGTTCAACATTTTCAATCATTTTCGATTCTTATCAGCACAATGTTAACACCACTTTTCATAATATCATTTCAAAAAGTCAACAGTATTGTTTCCTTAATCACAAAGTAAAGCTCAAAACAGAATAAAAATCTTTCAATACATCAGAAATAAAAAATTTAATCAAAATCCATCAATCATAGCAAAAAAAAATCTTTGATGCCATAGGTGCGCTGATCTACTCCTTATCTCAGCTACTTGTATTAAACCTCCAAGTCATATAGAATTTCAGTTTTAGCTACATCTAAAAATTTTCAAACTTATCCCAAATATTTTGGTACCCCCACCCCTAACTTAAGGATGTTATACTATCTCAGTGCTACAAAAAAATAAGATAAAGTAAGGATCAAGGTCATACCTAGGCACTCAAGGCGCTGGAGCATCAATATTAGTACGTGGTCCCTCAATTCGGGTACCACTTGATAACGATCAATCTACAACTCTCGTGGGAGTGTAAAACGGTCGTTATCAAATATAGAACCCAACCTGGGTTGGGTATCGATCCCTCAGGGAATAGCTTAGTCAACAAGTAAGCAACTATTACTAGACTTTTAGTGCAAGTCTCGTAAAAAAAAGGGGGAGTATTGTCGTGCAAGTAATGTAAACAAAGTATTAAAGTAAGAGCTGAAAATAGCAAAATAAAAAGAAAGAATATTTAGTAAGTTGTAAACAATGAGAATTGAGGCATTGGGGTTATGTCCACCTTCTGAGTTATACGTCTCTATTGGCTATGAGTGTGTTGAATCCAAACATGCATGTGCTTATAGAGAATTGTATTCGATGGTAAATCCAGGCGTCTTTCGACCTATTCGAGGATTATTTCACTTTAACTCTTTCTAGCTTAAAGCGTGTCTAACGGTACGAATTCTCCAAGAGGTTAATCCAGTTACGACTCTAACTTTTTAATAGGAGATGGGACCCTACTACCTTGACATTATCTCTTTTCCAGATAGATAACCTTTCTTTTGAATAAGTTAAATGTTATACTGGCGTATTCTTGCGTTTCCAACCACAAAGAATTTAGATTAAGATGAAGAGAATAATGATATAAGCAGCATATGTGTCACGAACTCACAAACGCACAACAATAGATAGTATCTCATTCGGCTTCCATAAACCCAACAGAGAAGTTTAGTTACCCATGAGTGCGAAGGAAATCACAAACGACATTGTTATTATACCATAATTAAAGATTTTCGTGTAGCACAAGAGTGGTAGGCATTAGGCGTGATTTCTTGCAAAGTAACGTTTCTCTTGTTGCGGAAATTAATAATAGATGAATAAAAGAAGAAAAATAGAATTAATGGAAACATTTGGAGTTGAAAAATTAAAAGTAGTAGTGAATGGTGAATGATAGAATATGTCTCCAAATCTCTAGCAAGATAGGGTATTTATAATACCCATATCCTATTCCTACTAAGCTAATGAAATACTTAACCAAATCCTACTAAGCTAATAAAATACTTAACCCAATTGTACTAGGTTAATGTATCATTATCCTAATCCTAATAAGCTAATGAAATACTTAACCCAATTGTACTAGGTTAATGTATCATTATCATAATCCAAATAAGTTACTGCTAGTCCCCAAAGTCTTCAGAAATGCTGTTTTAGCCTGGTACAGAATTTCCATGTGCCATCTTTAGTCCTTGGCGTCCAAGATTGGCTTTTCTCCTTTCGTGAAGCTTTCTTTGGCGTCAAGTTATCCATAAAATGCTGAATTCTGCATCATTTACACCTGAAACTTTGCTAATCATGTTCGTTAGCTCACTTACAGGAAAAAGGACTAAAAGTGCATGAAATATATAATTTGTTCTCAAAACTAGGCTAAACTATGGGCAAAATATAGCACCATAGGCGTGTAAATTCGCCTATCATCAACACCCCACACTTGAAGCTTTGTTCGTCTTCGAACAAAATATCATGTCCTTCTAAACATCAACTTAGGGTTTCACAACAACAACATAAAATATTCATCAAGACGTGCACAACAATTATCAACAAAGAGTGGCTTTCCGATCATTAGTAGAAACCATTTAACCTCCAACATAGACTCGTGATGGTGGTCAACTCATATTCAAAAGTTAGGGCACAAAGAATCATACACAACTACCCAAAACTCATCAACCATGTATGTCTCACAATATATTACCCATAATCACTCATGAGTATAGTATTTTTTTCAAACATGGGTATCAAAATATCCTTTCTCTCATTCTCACAAAGAATTCATATGTTGCAACTGATGACCATAGGCTTGCCCTTAGTGTAATGCTCCACTAAATGTCAGAATGCTAAGCTTAGGATCCAATAGGTCTTTTTTATGGTTGTAATGTAGGCTAAGGGACGGGTAGGACTATTTTGGCCAGAAATAGTGACTAAGTTCCTAAGCACTTTAATACATCACATTAAGTCATTAACACGTTTTCTTCCAAACAACCTTTCTACTTTTTTTTATTCTACCACCCTTATTCTCCTCTTTTGTTTTTCAATTTTTAAGCATAACTCACTTTTCAGTTTTCTTTTCCTTTTTCTTTTCATAACATACCTCTTATGATAGCACTTTTTTTTCATAGCAATTTCAAGCACCAATGCATTCTAAAGCATCATACTCACCCAATTTCCTCTTATTTTGTCACATGACTTTACACTTTAAAGCACTTAGGAATTTGGATCAAATTATGGTCTTAAAAAATGGATTAGGCTTACATATGAGGTTGTCAAAGAAAATAGGCTAAAGGCTTAAAAAGGTTTAACTAGGATGATGTCCATGGGTAGGTAAAAAGAAGGTAAACAAGTATAGGTTGCCAAAGAAATGCCTAAATCATCTCCTAAACTTACACTCTTTATTTTCGCTTTACATACATACCAGGCAAGTTCTAGCATCAGCCACAAACATAGAATATACTATTATCTCACACACACAAGGCACATGGTCGACTTTATTGGGACTAATATAGACTCTTGACCCAACAAGTGAAGGAATTAAACCAAACAATATCACATAGTGAGTCACAATTAGAGCCTAAACGTCTCAATAGTTATGATTTTAGCACATACTCTTATTATAATCTCATGCTGCCTATTAGAATAATTTCATGTGAAGCTAAGTTAAAAAAAAATTTACTACTAAAAAACTTAACTACTAAAAAAACTTAACTAAAAAAAAGAAACACAAATAAAACAAAGTAAACAAAAATAAAACAAAGTAAACAAACATAGATGCGAATAGAGAAGTATAGCCATGGAATACTACCACCCCACACTTAAACGGGACACTGCCCTTAGTGGAAAATAAATACGAAGAACCTGGTTAGTCGGACTCCTCCTCAATGTCGGGGGTCATACCCCCTTCATCGGAATCAACATAGGAGTCGTCGTCATCAGAATTCTCCTCCACGTCAGAGTATGGCATGCGTCGATCATCATCGGTCGACACATCGTCATCTAGAGGTTCCTCAAAGTATGTACCGACTCCACACATCTCCCTTGTATGCATATTCATTGGATAGTCATGGTCCAGCTGTTGGAGCTCTGCAACAGTTGGAACACGACCACCGCTCATCATTGTGAACCGTGTCATGCCATAAAGATGACGGAAGAAACTCTCATCTCGAGCATGTCTCTCCGCAGTAGTAAGGTTGACGCCATGTGTTGTTTCAGCATCTTTGAACTTTGTGAGGTCAACCTTCTTTGGGTTATGTGGGAGTTTGTGATCAGCTGGTTCCTCTTCAATGTCCTCCTTCCGTAATATTGCAGTCAACAGATTGCCAAAAGTGAAGTGGGACCGCTTGTGTAGTCTGGCTTTCCGCATTGTAGAAGGAATGATTGCCCCAATATTGATAGGGACATTCTTCATCAAGGCGTAAACTAGGCACACTATATCTCTTGTTATCTTGGTGTACTGGGTCCCAGGAATAAGGCAAGAGTTGACAATACGCAACCATATCCTTGCTTCCCTATTCAAAGGAGCATAGGAGAAGGTGTTGTGTCGTCCGGTGTCTTTATGTCTGCTCCACAAAGTATGTGTCGAATTTCTCTATAAGGAGGTCTACTGTATAGCTCTTTGAATGGTGCTGGATCGACTGAAGGCAAGCCAAGAAAGTAGTTGATCAAATCAGCATTGAGTTATAAAACTTGGCCCCGAATCTTGACTTCACTGCCTATGGTTTTCGGCGACCAATTGGCATAAAATTCCCTTGTTAAATCAAGATTACATTCTCCCATGTCGCGGAAGATGAAATCCAGATTTAATGCCATGATTTTCGCCAGCATGCGCGGCTCCTTCTTTGCTAGGCTGTCCTTGTTGATCAAGTCGACATGAACGTATTTTCTTTTCTTGTTGTTCCTATACCATTCCTTGGCTTCCTCCTCAAGAACCCATTTTATTCCAAACATGCTGCGTGGTAATTGCATTGAGGATGATTCTCCTTGGTCCTTGCGACCTCTTTTCTTGCCCTTTTGGGAAGTGGTAGCCTTGTATTGTCTTGCTTTAAGAGCCATTGTACCTGCGACTTAAACAATATTCATGTTAGCATCAACTCAATAGATACAATCTATAAACAAGGCATAGGGGTACCACCCCACACTTAGTTTTGTTGATACAAATTAGTGAAGTGAAAGTGGTCGATTACTTAGACTTCGTCGACATACGTTTTAGGAGCTATATTCCGACAAGAAAATCAGAGATGTATCACTTCTTGCAACCTTTGCAATACTTTCATGTTAGGTATAACAATACTACTACATAGGGATTACATCATGGTATAGTTTCTATCAATAATCACAACCTCCTATGTCGGTAGGCAACTATAAGTCTTATTCCGATGAACGAAATATTCTAACATGTAAGTATTCAAGTGACAAGATTATGCAATGTTCATGACTATAGCAATTCCGCAAGTAGTATGACAATGCACCAAAATCAAATTCAAGTCGGAAATAATTTAAGATCATCCTAACGTACATGTTCACTCACTTGGTTTTGTATCAACAATTCAAACACATTAACATCACCAATATTTCTTCAAGATGTAGAAATTCATAATAGACATAGCAACGTAGCACTTACGAGAAATAGATGAAGAACAAGAGAGTACTTACGTGATTGAAGCCTTTGGAGATGTTCTTGTGAAGTGGGAGAGCAAAAAGAAAAGTTTTGGGAGGATTTGGATGCTATGTGCGGCGCCTAGGTCAAGTTTTCAATGTGTTTGTGTTTCAAGACTAAGTCTTCTTTATATAGGAAAAGAATGGGTCGGGTTTTGACCCTTTTAAAATCGGTTTTGGAGACAAAAAGTGACCATAGGCGGCGCCTTTAGCTTTGCCTATACATGGTATAGGCGACGCCTAATGCAAAGCATTTTCTAGCATAGACGGCGCCTAGTGCAACGCCTTTAGTGACCATAGGTGGTGCCTTTAGCATGACATATGAGATTCTGAGACCAAATACTTTAGCATAGGCGGCGCCTATGCTATGGCATACTTGAGCATGGGCGGCGCCTATGCCTTTGCACACTAGATTCTGAGACCTTGGGCTATAGTATAGGCTTTGCCTTGTTTGTGGACTAGTTTTTCCTAGGACTAGCCTTGATCGATGCCTATTTTGTCATGAGAAATGCTCAATCCATAGCCTTATGCATCTTTATTCCTAACTTACCACCTTTACCATGCAATACGTCCAAATCGTCATTTGAAACCAATCTCCTCGTTGAATACCTCTTGCACCTACATTTGCTCAAAACCAATGAAAACGATTTGTACGATGGGTTGCCTCCCATCAAGCGCCTTAGTTTTGGTCGTGGCACGACTCTTATTTTTGGATTTTCATTTATCAAAAGCAAAACACGAAAAAAACAAAATACGATAAACTATAAATGATGGGTTGCCTCCCATCTAGCGCCTTATTTATTGTCGTGGCACGACATGGTTACCTCGAGTACTTAGACTTTGTTGAGATAGGTGATGGCCATATAATTTATCGAATCAAGAGGACCGATATAAGGCTTAACACTTTGGCCATTCACCTTGAAGACAGCGCCATTATTGTCTTCCAACTCAACTACTCCAGACGAGTAGACTTGGATAACTTTGTATGGAACAGATCACTTGGATTTTAACTTACCTGGGAATAACTTCAATCTGGAATTGAAGAGAAGTACCATATCATCCTTTTGAAAGTTTCGTCGAACAATTCGCTGATCATGATACTTCTTCATCCGCTCCTTGTATAGGTCCGATCTCTCATAAGCATAAAGACGGAATTCATCCAACTCGTTCAGCTTCTCCAATCTCAGATTCATTGCATCATCCCAATTCAAATTCAATTGCTTCAACGCCCATAATGCCTCATGATCGATCTCAATGGGTAAGTGACAAGCGTTCCCATAAACTAGTTGATAAGGGGACATGCCAATGGGTGTTTTGAATGCAGTCCTGTACGCCCAGAGTGCGTCGTCCAGCTTTCGAAACCAATCTTTCCTATTAGCATTTACTGTCTTAGCAAGGATTTGCTTGATCTCTCTGTTGGAAACCTCTACCTATCCACTAGTTTGTGGGTGATAAGGCGTGGCTACCTTATGTTGCTTGACACCATATTTGGCCAATACAGATTTGAATAGCTTGTTGCAAAAGTGAGATCCTCCATCGCTTATGATAGTACGTGGTACTCCAAAGCGAGAGAAGATATTCCTATTCAAGAATTCTACAACACGCTTTCCCTCATTGTCGGCCAACGCTATAGCTTCAACCCATTTCGAGACATAATCTACAGCAACTAGGATGTACTTCATTCCAAACGAATTAACGAATGGACCCATGAAATCAATACCCCATACATCAAAGAGCTCTACTTCAAGAATTTTCGACATGGGCATCTCATGGTATTGTGAAATAGCTCCTTGTCGCTGGCATTGGTCGCACCTTCTAACAAAGTCGTAAGCATCTCTAAATATCGAAGGCTAATAATATCCACTTTGAAATACTTTCCTTGCTGTCTGATTACCTGCGTGATGTCCTCCAACTTGGGAAGTGTCGCATGCTTCCAAAATAGTCGGCACCTCTACATGGGATATACATCGTAGGATAACACCATCCACGCATTGTCGAAACAAATATGGCTCATCCCAATAGTAGTGTTGTACATCATGCATAAACTTCCTCTTTTGATGGTAAGATAAGTTTGCAGGTATCACATTACTCACCACAAAATTTGCAAAATCGGCATACCATGGTAATTTTTCCATTATTGTCGCTAATATCTCCTCGTCAGGGAATGCATCATCAATCTCGATTTCGGGCTGCGCCATATGCTCGTTTTTGAGTCTAGATAGATGATCAACCACTTGGTTCTTGCAACCTCTTCTATCTTTAACCTCAAAATCAAACTCTTGCAGCAGCAAAACCCATCGAATTAGTCTTGGTTTTGCATCCTTCTTTGTCATTAGATACCTAAGAGCTGCATGGTCTGTATGAATGATCACCTTAGTACCCAATAGATAGGCACGAAACTTCTCAAACGCATACATAACCGCTAGGAGCTCTTGTTCAGTAACAGTGTAGTTCCTTTGGGCTTCATTTAGGACCTTAATCGCATAATAGATAGGATGAAATAACTTCTCCTTTCTCTGGCCAAGTACAGCCCCAACGACTACACCACTAGCATCACACATGACTTCGAACGTGAGAGACCAATCTGGTGCTACCATGATAGGAGCTTCGATGAGTTTTCCCTTGAGGCATTCGAATGGCTTCAAACAATCTTCATTGAAGTCAAACTTTGCATCTTTCTTCAAGAGTTTGCACAATGGACTAGCAATTTTGGAGAAGTCTTTGATGAATCATCGATAGAAACCTGCATGACCGAGGAAACTACAAACACCCTTCACCGAAATTGGAGGTGGTAGCTTCTCAATAACTTCAATTTTTGCTTGATCAACCTCAATCCCTCTTTCGGAGATTTTGTGCCCAAGAATGATTTCTTCTTTTACCATGAAGTGGCACTTCTCCCAATTCAGCACTAGGTAGAATTCTACACATCTTTGCAATGCCATGCTTAGGTTTGCCAAGCACGCTTCAAAAGACTCACCAACAACTGAAAAGTCATTCATAAATACCTCCAAAGTATCTTCAACCATATCAGAAAAAATAGACATCATACAACGTTGAAAGGTGGCTGGTGCGTTACATAACCTGAATGGGATAAGTTTGAAAGCAAACGTACCATATGGTCATGTAAACGTCGTCTTCTCTTGGTCTTCGGGGGCAGTACAAATCTGATTATAGCCTAATATCCATATAAGAAACAAAAACATCCTTTCCCCGCTAATCGATCCAATATTTGGTCCATAAATGGCATTGGGAAGCGATCTTTGAGTATCCAAGAGTTCAGCTTTCGATAGTTTATGCAAACTCTCCATCCAGTGACGGGTCTGAGTGGAATAAGCTCGTTCTTCGCATTTGCGACCACCGTCATGCCTCCTTTCTTGGGAAAACATTGTACCGGGCTTACCCATGTACTGTTAGAGATTGGATACACAACTCCTGCGTCCAACCACTTGATGATTTCTTTCTTCACTACTTCTTGCATAGGTGGGTTTAAACGCCTTTGATGCTCAATGGTGGGTGTGCAATTTTGTTCAAACTGAATCTTATGTGCACAAATTCCAGGTGGAATACCAATAATATCCGCAATGGTCCATCCAATGGCTCTAATGTACTTCCGTAAAATAGCAATAAGAGCTGCAACTTGTTGCTCACCCAAATATGCTGCCACAATGACTGGAAGTGTGTTTCCGCTTCCTAAGAATGCATACTTTAAATGACTTGGCATCTCCTTCAATTCTAACGTGGGTGGCTCTTCAATAGATGGCTTAGCTGGTGGTGTGGGTCAATTTTTAAGATCAAGGTCCAGCTTCTTGGGAGCATAACGATTTGTCCCTAATCCGGATAGAGCACAAATAGCTTCTTCGTAATTTTCAGCATCCTTACTTTCTCCATTCATGAGCACAATCGCCAATGGATCATCAATAATTTGCTCTTCTTCAAGTAATTCTTTCTCATCATCAAAGTAAACATCGGCCACCAAAAATACACTCAGATCTTTGGGTTGCTTCATTGATTTGCACACATCAAAGCGAACTACCTCGTTATTTATTCGGAATGAAAGCTCATTAGCTCTCAAATCAATGAGCACACTTCCTGTAGCAAGGAAAGGGCGCCCCAAGATTATGAGAACTTCTAAGTCTGCCTCACAATCCAAAATAACAAAGTCTGTCAGAAAGATGAATGAAGAAACCTTTACCAATACATCACATAGAATACCAATAGGTTGTTTTACCGACCTATCCGCCATGACGAGCCTCATATTAGTTGGAGTAGGATCACCTAACCCCAACTTCTTATAGATAGATAATGGCATCAAATTGATGCTGGCTCCTAAATCACATAATGCTTTGGCAAAATTCAAAGATCCAATGGTGCAAGGAATAGTGAAAGCTCCGGGGTCGGCCTTCTTCTGAACTATTGATCGGGTAGCGATTGCGCTGCAGTGATGAACATTATCTTTCAACTCATAACTTGCTGCCCGCTTATTTATCAAAAGATCCTTCATAAATTTTGCATACCCAGGCATTTGTTCAAGTGCCTCCACCAATGGAACATTAATGGTCAGCTATTTCAACATAGTCATGAATTTGCTGAACTTTGTATCATCCGCCACCTTCTTCAATCTTTGAGGGAAAGGTGGTGGTGGGTATGGAATTGTTCTCTCCACGGCCTTCTTCTCCTCTTGCTTCCGTTTTTCAGATTTTTCAGGTTGCAATCCATTAGGATTGACGTCATGGATGTTGTGCCCTTTTTCTGCGGATTCTTCTCCTTTCTTCTTATCATCAATGTCCACTACTTCGTCAACCACTTGCTTGCTTTTTGCGGAAGTTTCCAGCACCTTACCACTCCGGGTAGTAATGGCCATGCATGACCCATCATTCCTTGGGTTTTGCACAGTATTACTAGGTAAGGTGCCAGCCTTTCTTTGATTGAGTACTGATGAAAGTTGGCTCAATTGCTGCTCTATTTGCTTGATTGAAGTGGAATGAGAATCAACTAATTGTTTCATAGAGGACAAATCATTAACTACCTCTGTTACTCCCGCGCTCGTTGCTTCCACTCCTTTTAAGATTTTAGCCATCATGTCTTCCATACTTCCAAAACTAGATGTGGTGGCGTCACGTCTACTAGGGGGAACGTACAAACCACTCTTTTCATTCTTGTTCTTGCAACTACCTTGGTCCTTGTTTCCAGATTTATCATAATAGTTCTAACCTTAGTGTCCTTAGGTATTCCCGCAGAAACCCCCCTGATTGTTCAAGTAGTTGGCCTCCTCTTCCGAATCAGATTCGTCTCTTCCTTTTGACACAATAGCTTTGATTTTTTTGGTCTTCCCTGATAATAAATGCTTTGTAAGAAGATCCATTTGTGTTTTCATGTACGCCATATCTTGATCACGTTCTTCTTCTCTTCTTCTTTGGTCTGCAGTTCTGCCAATAGATAAAGTGGGGCTTGCTACCTCAGAATCCCTGTTATGCCAAGCTCTACTTTGTTTCGTCATACGATCTAGCATATTGCTTGCTTGACCAAAAGTGAGGTCCATAAAAGATCCTCCAGCCGCATTAACCACCACTGGTTTAGTTATTGAATTCAAGGCTCTGTATAATATCTCCATTAGGTAAACATTAGTTATGTGATGGTTTGGGCATCTCGCTAGCTTTGTCTTGAACCTCTCCCATGTTTCATGAAGAGATTCAGTGGGAAGCTGACGAAAGTTGCTGATTTCATCTCTCAATTGTTCAATTTTGGATGGCGGAAAGAATCTTTCTAGGAAAGCGTCTCTCAATTGCCTCCAATTTGTAATAGAATCAAAAGTCAGCCCATTCAACCATAGAGTTGCTTCCCCAGACAGAGACAATGAAAATAGACGTAATCGAATTGCATTCTGACCAACACCAGGATTGTCAAATGACTTGCATGTAGAAATAAAGTTGATGAGATGCATATTCGGATCATCGCCTGCTAGTCCACCAAATAATCCCTTGAGTTGCAATAACTGAATCATGGTGCTTGTGATGTTGAACTTGGTTCCGGGCGCTAGGTGGAGGAATAATGGCTCCTGTGGCTCCGGCTCCATCAAGATCATCTTCATCATCGTCGAAAGCTGGTTGCATGGGTTGGCGATCATACCTAAACTGAGCTTGTCGACCTCTTCTGTTGGCAGGTGTTATGATCTCAGCATTACGCCTAGGGTTTAGTAACTCGTCATCACCTAAATCCTCATCGTCAGGATTTGTTGCTCGCCCAGGGTTATCAATGTTTTGCTGGTGTACTTGGGCGGCGGCAAGAGCAGCTAATCTCGCCTGCTCCTGTTGAGCAGCCATTCTTTTGATTTCCGTTTGTACCTCCATTCTGCCAATTTTTTGTGGTTCAGGATTGATAGGTAATAACGATTGACCAGAACTTCGAGTATGGGGCATGCACTGAATAAAAACCTGCAGTAAACAAAAACAAAACTAAAAGTAAAAGTACGAGAATCTTTGACCAAAGGGTCTAGTAATTATCATGAACTTAATTGACACTTGTATTCCCCGGCAACGGCGCCAATGTTTTGATAACGCTCAATCTACAACTCTCGTGGGAGTGTAAAGTGGTCGTTAGAAAATATAGAACCCAACCTGGGTTGGGTATCGATCCCTCAGGGAATAGCTTGGTCAACAAGTAAGCAACTATTACTAGACTTTTAGTGCAAGTCTCGTAAAAAAAGGGGGAGTCTTGTTGTGCAAGTAATGTAAACAAAGTATTAAAGTAAAAGCTGAAAATAGCAAAATAAAAAGAAAGAATATTTAGTAAGTTTTAAACAATGAGAATTGAGGCGTTGGGGTTATGTCCACCTTCTGAGTTATACGTCTCTATTGGCTATGAATGTGTTGAATCCAGACATGCATGTGCTTATAGAGAATTGTATTCGATGGTAAATCCCGGCATCTTTCGACCTATTCGAGGATTATTTCACTTTAACTCTTTCGAGCTTAAAGCGTGTCTAACGGTACGAATTCTCCAAGAGGTTAATCCAGTTATTACACTAACTTTTTAATAGGGGATGGGACTCTACTACCTTGACATTATGTTTTTTTCCAGACAGATAACCTTTCTTTCGAACAAGTTAAATGTTATACTAGCGTATTCTTGCGTTTGCAACCACAAAGAATTTAGATTAAGATGAAGAGAATAATGATATAAGCAGCATACGTGTCACGAACTCACAAACTCACAACAATAGATAGTATCTCATTCGGCTTCCATAACCCCAACAGAGAAGTTTAGTTACCCATGAGTGCGAAGGAAATCACAAGCGACATTGTTATTATACCATAATTAAAGATTTTCGTATAGCACAAGAGTGGTAGGCGTTAGGCATGATTTCTTGCAAAGTAACGTTTCTCTTGTTGCGGAAATTAATAATAGATGAATAGAAGAAGAAAAATAGAATTAATGGAAACATTTGGAGTTGAAAAATTAAAAGTAGTAGTGAATGGTGAATTATAGAATGTGTCTCCAAATCTCTAGCAAGATAGGGTATTTATAATACCCATATCCTATTCCTACTAAGCTAATGAAATACTTAACCAAATCCTACTAAGCTAATAAAATACTTAACCCAATTGTACTAGGTTAATGTATCATTATCCTAATCCTAATAAGCTAATGAAATACTTAACCCAATTGTACTAGGTTAATGTATCATTATCCTAATCCAAATAATTTACTGCTAGTCCCCAAAGTCTTCAGAAATGCTGTTTTAGCCCGGGACAGAATTTCCATGTGCCATCTTTAGTCCTTGGCGTCCAAGATTGGCTTTTCTCCTTTCATGAAGCTTTCTTTGGCGTCAAGTTATCCATAAAATGCTGAATTCTGCATCATTTACACCTGAAACTTTGCTAATCATGTTTGTTATCTCACTTACAGGAAAAAGGACTAAAAGTGCATGAAATATATAATTTGTTCTCAAAACTAGGCTAAAATATGGGCAAAATATAGCACCATAGGCGTGTAAATTCGCCTATCATCACCACTCTCATAAAAAACTATCTCATTAACTGAGACTGACTCAATCACAGTCGGGGGCACAATAGTAGCCCTTTCTATATCAATAACTAGAGCTCTCGACCCACTAGCTCCCCTGTTCATCTCTAGGACTCGTGTCTGATGTCCTACTAATCCTGTATGCTACCATGTCTGGCTTTATTCTTAGATGCTTTAGATTCATTTTTATTTCTATTCTTTTCTTCTAAGATCTCCTCAACCTGTACCTCTGTTGGAGTTGCACAAATATTAGACACATCAACTGTGGGAATCATAGTCTCTATAACTAGCTCAGCAACAATCGACCTATTATAGAACTTAGTGACCATCTTTTTTATTTCTGATATATATGCTCGGACATTAAAAATATTGGGCATCTTCCTAGTACCTAACTATATAGTAATCCTTGACTTAAATGCATCTAGGCGCCCTTGGACTCGCATATTCTATGCCTCAAATTGCTAATCTATCCAAATCCGTACTCTTCCCTCCATGTGACCTACCTTCATAGTGAGAGTAATAAACTGAGTCACGACTTTGGTCCAAGCAACCTGAGATATCAGCATCACACCGGGAGATATACCCCATGGCTTAGGTAGCAAAGAATGTACTGGCGGAGGGGAAGTGGATGTACCTGCTACATCTGTGGGTGCAGCCTCAGTTTGTGCACTTGCCTCAGTGGTATCAGCTGGAGACGGGCCATTTGTCCAGTCATCTTGCAGGAACAATCCCTCCATATCATTTATAGCCTGCCGTATAAGTCGGGCCAGTGGGTTGGCCACATCCCGAATCAAGCCGATATAAAAGGTTCTCCAGGGCTCAATCATCTCAACAATATTGGGTATCTCCAACACTCTTATAGTTAAGCATATCTGAGTGATCATGCAGGGGTAGGCTAGCAGTGCCTTTTGACCCTCAATAGCCCTATCTCTCATCTCTTAGGCTAGGAATTCGCCAATGTCAAATACATAGCCTGTTGTAAGACCTGATATCATAGCAGCCCAGACCAGGCTCAAAATATAATCTCTAGTAGTCTAACACAACCTGTTTTGGGCGAGTGTCCACCAAGATTTACCCTCAAAGTTGAGGGTACCCTTTTTTATTTGCTGTGAATCTTCGAAAACACCTGCAACTAAAGTGGCATGCTCACCATGTGTAGCTATGTATTATAAGACAGGTAATAGGGTCACCTCCTTTCCACAAGATGCCCTATGGATATTGCCGCTAAAGTTTTCCATTGTATGCAGCATAGAACTCACAAATAAGTACCTCGTTGTATCTATTCGATGCTCTTATCATCCAGTCAAAACCATAATTTCGAAATCATTCTGAAAATTTAGGTTCTTCAGCCATCCTTATAGTGGCCATCCTCTTCTTAATATATAGAACTCTCTTTATCTTACCTCTACGAAGATGAAACAACCCCAAGTTAAATGTCTCTTGTATGCCGGGGTACCTTCATCATTCAATGATGGGTACCAGTGCAGTGCTTAATAGGAGTAGGGGGTCCTATCTATCGATAGGGGTCGTATCTACCTTGGGACCCTGAGAATAACCTACACTCTCCTGAACTGAACTAGACTTATCCTCATCATCATTATAAATTGGCACTAATGTGCGTTGAGGAGAGATAATTGCATTTTTTCTTCTCGGACCCCTTGGTGGTGGTCATTCAGATTCTTGTGGCACTGCTTTCTTTCCCTTCACCTTAGCAGATTCCTCTCCTTTGTTTGCAACTTTCTTGGATGTAGTTCCATCATACTCTTTTCCACTGCTTTTAGATATGTAATCAAACTCAAAAATACTGGTTGCCTTACTCTCGACTGGTGCTTGTTTGTTCCCATTTTTAGCAACTGTTTTGGAAGGCAAAGAATTTTTTGGAGGTATTTTCTTGTAAGTACACTAATATTAGTAACTAAGAAAAGAAACAAAAGAAAAATTTAAAATTAAAAGTTTAATGTGCTTGGTTTCAGTTGGGTATGAGTGGTAGGTACAGGTCGTACCCACTAGGTACGACTCATATACCTGAGTCGTATCCTAGATAGTGCATGACCTTTGTTAACTAGACAGCTTACGACTCCTCCTTACTAGTTGTACCGACTGGGTAATGAGCAATCATAAGTTGGTTAAAAGTTTTATGCTATTGTCATTCTTTTCAGGTGGGTACGATAAGTGTGTATGAGTCGTATGGTCTAGAGACGACTTATATGGTTGAGTCGTATCCATTCCGAAACCTTGAATTTGTTAAATTTCTATGTTATCAGTAGGTACGAGTCCCATTACGACTCCCATACCAGTGGGTATGAGTCGTAAGGAGTCTCGTAACTATTGCAACATAGAAGTCCCACTTCAAAGTTTGACTTCGATAAAATTACCAAAGTACCCACTACTATACTCAGCTATTTCCAATAATTTAAACACAAAATCATATGCACAAACTATTTTTAAACCCTAGTTCTACCCCCATTCTCCATTTTCAACTCAAATAATATAGATAATGTATCAACAATCTATGAAATGAAGAAATTTCACTTAAACCAAGTTGACAATATCATATACTACTCATTTTAACTTAATATATAGCAAAAATAAATTGGGAAACTTACTTGGTAGGTGTAGAGTATCTTACTTCGATGTTGGGATCTTAGAGGCCTCGAATTCGAGTTAAAATCACACCAATATGCTGATTTAAGGTTGTTGGTAAGTGGATCGAGTTGAAAACAAGTAGAATTTTAGGATTGAAGTTCAAAATTAGGGATAAACGTATGCGGGTATGAGTTAGAAATATTGGGTGCTCTGTCGGGTCTCAATTTCCTTTTTTATTTAATTATTAGTTCGGGTCTACCCGAGAAATAACCTAGTAAGTTGGGGTACAGGTTTTCTATATGACTCGTGCCCAAACTTACAGGTTATTTCTTTGACTTGTATGGTCCTGGGATCTTACCTGGGTTTTGGAAGGGGTACGACTCTTGGTCATGAAACATACCCTAAGGGTACAGCTCGTACTGGGAGTCTTATTCATTCCAGAAACTACTATCTGATACTGATTGTTCTCTCAGGCTAATATGACTCCTACTCATGAGTCGTATCGTATTGATATAACTCATAAAGATTTTGTATGATACCTTTTCAACTTTTCTTGATTTTGTCTGCATCCTTTAGCCTTGAACATTGAACAAACACATTACCCTATAATTGCAATAAGTACAAAAACATGGGTTGTCTCCCACTCAGTATTTGATTTAATGTCGCGGCATGACGGGGCTAAGTTGGATACTCATATTTCACCAACTAGCCTAATGGGTTGCCTCCCATGCACTGCTTGATTTAACATCACAGAATGACACAATTTCCTTGATTACTCAGACTTAATCAAGGTCAATGTCAGCTAATCTTTCGCCTCTTCTATATTTCCCATATAGTGCTTTACTTTGTGCCCGTTTACCTTGAACGAGTATGCACCATCCTTCTTTAGTTCTAATACACCATAAGGGTAAACTTTTGTCACTGTAAAAGGACTATGACATCTTAACTTTAGCTTACCTGGAAACAAATGAATCCTGGAATTGTAAAATAGCACTTGGTTATGTTTTCCAAAAACCCTCTTATCACTCTTCCGGTCATGATACAACTTCATCTTTTCCTTTTAGAGTGCTGAACTTTCATATGCTCGAATCCGAAATTCATCCAACTCATTGATGTTATTCAACCTCGACTTGGTTGCATCCTTCCAATCTAAATTCAACTTCTTCAACACCTATAGTGCCTTATGCTCAAGCTCAATTAGTAAATGGAAAGCCTTGCTATACACCAACTGATAGGATGAAGCACCTATGGGAGTTTTGTAAGCTACACGATAGACCTATAATGTGTCATCTACCTTTCTCGCCCAATTAGTCCTATTGTCATTTATAGTCTTCGCCAATATGGACATAATTTGTCTATTAGACACTTCAACTTATCCACTAGTATGTGGATGATAAGGTGTTGCCACTTGTGATCCACACCATATTTTTCAAGAAGACTCTTGAAAGGTTGAATGCAAAAATGTCACTCTTTATCACTAATAATAGCATGTGGAATACCGAATTGAGAAAAGATATTCTTTCTCACAAATATAATGAAACTCCTTACTTCGTTGTTAGGAATCACAATTGCTTCTACCCATTTTGACACATAGTCAACAACCACAAGTATGTACTTCAAGCCACACAAACTCTTAAAAGGTCCCATGAAATCTACGACCCATACATGAATCACTTCCAATTCTAAGATAGGGGTTTAGGTAATTCATGTCTTCTAGAAATAGTACCTTGTTGTTGAAATTGATCACATGTGGCAACATAGTCATGAGAATCTTTGTATATAGTCGGCCAATAGTAGCCACATTGTAGGATCTTATGAGATTTACGGGCCCCTCTATGATGACCACCAACTAGAGATGAATAACACACTTTATTTATGCTCATCATCTGCGTTTCAGGTATGCACCTACAAATGATTCCATCTGCACAAATTATAAAAGAATAAGGTTCATTCCAGAAAAATTTTCTTAACTCGTGCATGAACTTCTTCCTTTGCTGATATGAAAGATCTTCTGGGACTAGATCACTTACTAAGTAATTTGTAAAATCTGCAAACCATAGAATTAGATCTTTGGAAGCTGCCAATATCTGTTCATCTAGAAAACTATCATCAATCTTCAATCCCTTAGCAACCTTCTGCATAGCTTCCTTATCTAGTCTAGACAAGTGATCCGCAACTTAATTATCTATGCCTTTTATATCTTTCACCTCAAAATCAAATTCTTGCAACAGTAGCACCCAAAAGATAAGCCTTGGCTTTGCATCCTTCTTAGCCATTAAGTACCGCAATGCCGCATTGTCTGTATGCACAATCACCTTTGTCCCAATCAAGTAAGATCTAAACTTTTCAATAGCAAAAACCACTGCCAATAACTGTTGCTCCATCATGGTATAGTTCTTTTGTGTAGGACTAAGTGCCTTACTAGCATAGTAGGTGGGATGGAGTATCTTTTCTTTTCTTTAGCCTAGTACAGCCTCCAAGGCCAATCCGCTGGCATCATACATAACTTCGAATAGTGAAGATCAATCAAGAGACACAATGATTGGGGTAGATACCAACTTCTCTTTTAGGCTTTCAAAAGCCTTCTTACATGCATCATCAAAATCAAATTTTACCTCCGTCTTAAGAAGCTTGCAAAGTGGACTAGAAATATTTGAGAAGTCCTTGATAAATCACCTATAAAACCCTATATTCCCTAGAAAACTCCAAATTCCCTTTACAAAAATTGGATAAGGTAATTTTCGAATAACTTCAATCTTTGCTCGATCAATCTCTATGCCTCCTTTCAAAATTTTATGCCCAAGCACAATTCCTTGTTTGATCATGAAATGACACTTCTCCCAATTAAGTACCAAGTTGCATTCTTCACACCTCTGTTGAGATTTTACCAAGTGATTGAGACAATCATTAAAAGAATCCCAACCTACTGAAAAGTCATCCATAAAAACTTCAATGGTGTCTTCCACCATATAAAAAAATAGACATCATACATTTCTGAAATGTAGGTAGAGCATTGCATAGACCAAATGACATTCTTTTGAAAGCAAAGGTCTCATAGGGACATGTAAAAGTAGCCTTCTCTTGGTCTTGTGTTGAAATAGTGATTTGATTGTAATCGGAGTACCCATTAATAAAATAATACAATCCTCTGTCTGCTAACTTGTCCAGCATCTGTTCCATGAGCGACATTGGAAAATGGTCCTTTCTAGTCCAAGTATTCAGCTTTCTATAATCCACACACACTCTCTATCAAGTGACTAACATCTTTGGAACTAGGTCATTCATCTCATGAGGCACTATAGTTATTCTACCTTTCTTCGAAATGCATTGAATTGGACTAACCCACTTGCTATCTGCAATAGGATGTACTACACCAACATCTAACCACTTGACAATCTACTTATTAACCACCTCTTTCATAGGAGGATTAAGTCGACATTAATGTTAAATAGATGGAACATAATCTGGCTTAAGCTAAATTTTATGAGTATACAAACTAGGTGGAATACCAACAATATCTGTAATGGACTATCCAATGGCCCCCTGGAAATTTTACAACACGAACAACAATGCTTCTACCTTTGACTGGCTCAAATTAGCTGCAATAATAACTAAAAAATATTGTTGGCCCCCAAAATGCATATTACAAGTGAGATAGGGGGCCTTTAATTCTAATATCGGTGGTTCCTCAATGGATGGACGAGCTAGTGGAGTAGTTCTATTACTGAAATATAGATCAAGATTCTTTGGTGAATAATTATAACCATCACTATGAAATGAACTTACTAACTCTTCATACTTCTCGATACATTTAGAGTCAAAATTCATACTCATAGCCGCAAAAGCTTCGACACCTAGTCTCTCTTACATAAGAACAATCGTACTAGAACCATTATTCCTCGGAGTAACTACATCAACATTATGGAATAAATCTTTCTTCTCATTATCTACATCAATCACAAACACCACTCTCAATTCATCAGGCTATTTTATAGATTTGTATACGTTGAATGTCACTTGTTCATCATTGAGTCACAACATCAGATGTCCTTTCTCTAGATCAATCAGTGTCCTACCTGTATCTAAAAATAATCTTCCTAAGATAATAGAGACTTGAAAGTCCACTTCACAATCTAATATAACAAAATCAGCAGGAATTATGAAAGAAGACACTTTAACTAACAGATCTAAAGAATACCAATATGCTTCTTCACTGTTCTGTCTGCCATTACTAGTCTCATGGTAGTTGGTTTGGGAGCTCCCAACCCTAATTATTTAAATACAGCAAAGGGCATGAGGTTAATTCTATCCCCCAAATCATATAATGGTCGAGTGAATTTGAAATACCCAATAGTGCAAGGTATTATGAAAGCGCCAGGGTCCTCCTTCTTCTCTACTAAAGATCTAGTGACTACAACACTGCAATGATGAATATTGTCAATAGGTTCATAACTGACTGACCTTTTCTTGGTGATCAAATCCTTCATGAATTTTGCATACCCTGGCATCTTCTCCAATGCCTCTACAAGCGGTATGTTAATAATTAACCCTTTTAACATAGACAAAAATTTATTATACCTACCTTTTTGGTTACTTTCTCAATCTTTGAGGATAGGGACAAAGTGGTCTTGGAATGGGCTTTAGCACAGTCTCTGTAGCATTTTATTCTTCTTTATTCTGCTTGTTGTTGCTCCCAATGTCAAGCAACTCATTCTCACTCTTCTGCTTATCAGTTATGGTACAAGTGGATTTGTAGTAACCTTACCACTCTGAGTGGTAATGGCATATCATTGACTATCATTTTTAGGATTTACCACTGTATTACTTAGAAGAGTGATGGGTTGCCTCTGATTCACTATGGCTAACATTTGACCAAACTTCTACTCCAACTGCTTGATTGTTGTCGCATGTGACTTAACTTTCTGGTTCAACCTTGACAAATCAACTTTTATATCCTGCAAGTAGTTTTCTTGACTTTATTGCCCATTGAACAGTTTAGCCAAAAATGCCTCCATTCTAGACTCTGTATCTCTGCTACTTGGAGGAATATACTTGTCACTCTTCTCTTTGTAGCCATCCTTACGCTACCAATAACTATCTCTATCTCTGATCCTATCTCTGTATCTATTCTTATAATAGTTTCAACCTTGATTCCCTTTTCTTTGGGCTCGAAAATCTATCAATCTATGATCAAGATTCTTTGCCTCTTTTTCATATTTGATCTTGAATAGTTTGGAGGTATACCCCTGTGCCATTACTGCATTTACCTTTTCAGCACTCATTGATGCAAATTGTTTTATAAGCAACCCAATATCTGTGCAAAGCTATAAAACCTCTTGTACTACCATATCATTTTTCCCTCCATATGTATTTGTTTCTCCAATAGCATATGTACCAACACCATATTCTGAATCTCAAGTATGCTATCCTCTGTTGGTGAACACAATATCATCTATTATTTTTTGTGCAGTTTCCCAGTGAAGACGCCTAAATTCTCCTCCTAAAATAGTATCCATCATAACTCTTGAGCTATCATTTAATGATTGATAGAAGATCTTAGACAAGTTAGATCCTCTGGTTCTATGATTTGGTACCATGCTTAGCTTCTTCTTAAATTGAAACCATGCCTCATACATACACTCTGCAGGTAGTTATCTAAAATTATAAATTTTATCCTTCAACTATAATATTCGTGTAGGAGGAAAGAATCTACTCAAAAACTGTGTCTTCAACTCATGCCAAGTTGTGATAGATCCTCTTGGCAGTTCCCCTAACCATAATGATTCTTCTCGAGTCAAAGAAAATGGGAACAACCTAAACCTTAATACTTCTTGATTAACCCTTAGAATATTGTAATTTGTGTATATCCCGAGAAAAATTGTAAGGTGCATGTTTGCGTCATTCTTTGCAGCTCTCGAAAACACTCCCTTCAGATTTAGTAATTAGATCATAGCACTAGTAATATCAAACTTCATATTAGGGGCTAAAGAAGGAGGCACAATGGCTTCAGACGTTGTAGTCTTAACATAACCTAGATCTTCATCATCTTCCTCATATAGGTCTAAGTGTTGATATAATGGAATAAATGGATCCTTGTCTTTCTAAAGTCAATGATCAATAACCTATCTCAGTTGTACCAATCCCACAGGAAAAATATGAATAGTTGTTTTACTTGATGTAGTCCATGAGCAGTACAAGAAAGTAAATGGGGGGATTTTGTTATCAATTGCAAATAGCTACCAATTTTTGATGTGCTTTTGAATTAAAATCAATATGAGATAAACGCTAGGTTTGTGTTCCCCTTGGCTTCTCAACTATGTAAATTTCTCATGATCAACCCAATTATTCTATTGTTCTGCATGCAAAGCCTCTAAGATAGGTATTATCTACTGCTTAGAAGATAAATTTCATCCTTTCACTTGGTTATTGTCGTGGGGTGTCGCCTTGTTACCTCTTACTATGACCTCAGGTATACTTGGTTATCATTTCATTATCTTAATCTTCTTTTCCCAATCACAAGATTGGTTATCAAATAGATTCGAATATAGGCAATCTCAAGATACTACAACTACTTGAGGTTAATTATTGTGAATAAGAATTTAGTTACATGCAGAAACACTAGAACAATTGAGTCTCATACTTTATCTACGTAGCTAATCTGCTAGGGTTCCCACAATCCTAGCTAAGGAGATTAACCACTTATGTTTGTGTAAGAAATCATGATTATCAATGAAGAACACATAAAATAAATTGCACAAGAATAAGATGAATAAAATCCAGAGCCTTTAATTGAATAAAATCCTAAGAATCTTAAGAACAATTGTAAAGGTATGTAATAATGTGTAATAACACATAAAAGAACGTTACAACGCGCAACCTTATAAAAGATAAACCCTAGGGTATTTGTAGTATCTAAAAATAACATAAAAATCCTATTAAAAATGGAAAAGGTAAAGTTAAGTCAGCAGTCGGTACGACTAGGTCTTTACTCGTGTCCTCAATTTACAAGTCGTACCCTGCCTTGTCATATCCATTCCAGTGTCTGATTTGTCCAAGGCTTCAACTCTCTATTTAGTATATGACTTTTGCTTACGAGTTGTACCTTATTGTACGACTCATATCCTTTATCCGTATCCGCCTAGGACTTCAGTATTTTCAGGTTTTAAACACTGGTTTGTATACGACATCTTGATATGAGTCATACTCAGACTTCCAACTCGTATAGCTTTGACACTTCACCTCCTAGATAGTAGCTCAGGTTCTGTTATGCTCAAGAATTCTGCATACAACTCGTACCCTGTCTTACGCCTGGGGTACTTGAGTCGTATCTTCGTCATACTTGGCTCCTCAGTTTGGCTATTGGTTCTGCTATTCATACGATTTAGTATACGAGTCGTATATTAAAACTCATGTGCTGACTCGTATATTGATAGAAGTTGGTATGTTTAAGATATTTTTCTTATCTTTTTGTTCAAGTACTATTGTGGACCTGTTTTACCTCCAATTCACACCAAAGTGCATCATATCCAACAAATACCCTAAGTTCATGCATAAATTCATGGTTTTAAGCATAGAAAGTGTCGTACTTCCATGCCACATTAGTCTCGTGCGTAATTTTTCTCGATAAAGTCAGTTGATTAATATAGTACTATATTCCTTAGGAATTGTACATGAACCCTTTGATGCGTATGATCACCAAAAATTTAAGTGACTTAATTTTGAATTGCATTCCACTAAATAAACGAGCACACAGAATAAGGTAGAATATCCCATGATTAGATTTAGTATAAGATCTATAATGTTTTTGATAGACAGATAGTTTTCTACTCTCTTTAATCGCCATATAAATCGTATTTCAAACTTAACTCTGGAATACTTCATTTTCTCTCATCTCTCAAGTAGGATAAATTAACTTATGAATTATAATTCATACCAAATGACCCTTTATGTCCAAAATAATAGCAAATTATTGCCAAACTCTAAAATTACGCTTTGCTCCCTCTTTTGGCCACCATATTTCTCTCACTCACATCTTCCATCTCTCCCCTATCACCTCCCTACTCTCTCTTATAGCTCTTTTCCATTTATCTCCTTCTCTCTTTCCTACAATAACGACAAGCTTGAAAAAATAAGTTTTAGTTTTGAAACTAGATTTAGAAGAATGTATAAAACATATCGAGTGTTTGATAATTTTTACTGCTTTTCATATGTTAAAGAGTGAATGTTGGAAATTGAGGATGCATATCTAATTTCTATCTTGTCTTGAAATGTATGGAAACTATATCATATTTTAGGGTTCAGATGATTGAATGAAGTTGAATGTTGATAGCATTTTTTTGAGATAATATATGTGAAAATTTCTTCTATGTATTCATGTAAATAAAAAGAATTAGTGGAGAAATAATTCTCAGGTCATGAAAGATATTTTACTTTTAAGATCTTATAACAATCAATGTTACTTTTCGATTGTCACAATTCAAAAGATCAAGATCATGATAGTACTTATCCTAATTCCATTGGTAGGTAAAGGAAATCTTCATTAATAGATCATTTAACGAAACTACAGAATATATATAAAAAGCAAAAATAAGTCTTACACAAACTTATCATAAAATTCAATTAGATTACAATAGAGACAGTCAAAACCCAGAAGACTTGGAAATAAGTACAAACTTCTAAGATATAAAGATATGATCCAAAAAGGTACTATACTATCAAAAAAAAAACTACTAAAAGACAAGAAATATAAAAGATAAAAAGCTCGGTGTTGCGGAACATCCAAACAATTAAATTTTGACAAAACACCTTAAGTGAGCATCCTCAAAAGTATAGATAGCAAGGACAAATAATATAAAAAAACACGTGTACTCAATAATATTGTCGATCGACCCTTATAATAACATTTCAAAAGATGGTGTTACTTTCTAACCATCGTACTTACTCAAATAGTAAATTAGGACTCAATACAATGCATATGAGTCAATAAAGTCTCAACTGAGAAAATAATTAACTAAATCAGAATCTACCACAATTAAGTATCTTAGATAACATTAATTCATCTATTAATAAGCCGCATATGATATCTACGTAGATTGTGCAATGTAATACATATGAGGTGATAATGATACGTTCACGACTGTAATAATACACACACCACCTCTATCGGTTGGTCATGACCCATGGGAGTCAAATCCAGCTAGTAGGCCATAGAAGAATATAATATCATCATTTTATTCGGATTCTATCAACAGGTCAGAGGAGAATATTCCAAAAAAAAGTTGTCATATCTCATAACCATATTTAAGTACCTTCAGATCCTTTCCTTAGGCTTTTAAACAAAATTTGTTTAATTCATCAAATAATATTTATGTGAACTAAGATGAAATATAAGTGAATACCACAAATATGGGAGAAAATATATCATCTAAACAAATATAAATGCTTGAAAATTATAATGATCCTTACGGTCATTTTCTGTATTTTGACACATTTTTGATATGCAGAACTTTTCTATAATTGGCCCAAGTTTTTTATGACTTGTTGAGACTGATAGTTAGGTTCCCAGGCAGTTCGTTTGATAATTTTAGTAATATATAAATATATTGTGGATTATTTAATTTAATTTGGCAATTGGTATAAATAATTTACTACCCTTCTCGAAAATTTTTTACTTGTATAAAAATTCTTGACATAAAAATTCTTGAGTTATGATATATTTATATTACTTTATTGTAGCTTTTATAGTCTATTAATATTTTAAGTGAAGATAGTAAATCTTTAAATGTTAAAATATTATTATTATTATTATTATTATTATTATTATATAATAGACGTTTTATTAAAAATAACCTTCTATCAATTATGACATATTTAAAATATTATATTTATTTTATAATGAATTTATGCAATATCTGAGTGCGAATATAACAGAGAGCGGGGGTGGTGTTTCCACACACCCTCCGCGTGGAAGGAAACCACTTAAGGTGTCATTACATTAGTTAATATGGTGATGCGTCATGCTAAGAATAAGCATTAAGGAATATGAACATTCTTATATATAAATGTAAATTTCATTCCAACATTCAAGGTTTTTAAAGAAACAAAAACATTTTGTTTGTATAATTATTTTTAAAACAAAGCAAGTTTTGCTATCAATTTTCACTCACGCTTGATTGCATCACGGAGGAAATTTCATACCATATCAAGTAATTCAAGCTCGAGTTTTAGTGGCACTATTTAGTGGCTTCAAAAAAAGATATTTTAGCTTTGGAATTCAGGTAGGCTAGGCTTACCCTACTTTTAGCTGAAATTGTATACCATTAAGCTACTTTTGGATAAATCTTTGTAGTTGCATACCATTTGATATATATAACATGCCTTGTTTATCCAAATTGAGACCCCGTTCTAGTAAATTTAGATATTTTTCCTTTCAATATAATGTAACGTCTATCACTTTAGGACGTGGAATTAAATTGCAAATCCTTGAATTTGCCCCTTTTAAATATAGACATTGCTATGGTAATTAGACGTATTTTAGTTTCTGTTTAGGTTTAATATATACTTTATTTCTATCATTTACTATGAATTTTGGTGCCACGTTGACATTGTTATGGAATGGTATGGACTTTAATATTACAGTTGGTATGGTTACTTTAGTTTGGGTTTGAGTCCAGCTTCTGATTTTGGTTGTGTTTCCTTTGAGTTTTGGTTCGACTCGGACATCTGATTATGATTGTGGTTCCTTTTAGTTTCAGTTTGAGCCCGATATCTGATGAGAGTTCTGGTGCATATTATATATGTGGCCTATCATTATTACCCACTATTTCCAATTTGAATCTAGCAGGTGTCCTCTTGTTATTATCCATCACTATCGGTTCTAGTTCGGTATCTAGCCTCTCATTACTATCCATTAGTTCCAGTTCAAGTCCAGTGCACATCTGGATAACTATCATGATTTCTTGGGAATGGTTGTTACAAATTTTTTATGTTTATTTTTTTAATTGCTATTTGTGTGTCCCACCGGCTTATGGGGGTACAATTGAGTTAATTATCTTATTCAGTGTGCCTAGCGGGCTTAGGGCCCCCTAATTAGGTTATGTTTATGTGCCTAGCAGGCTTATGGGGGCCTAGTTAGGTTATGTTTAATTTGTCTGGAATTGCTGCATTATTTATTTTCTATATCGCTTATATTTATTCCTTTATCTTATTGGCATAGCTTGGCAGTTGTTTACCTTTTTGTCCCTTTTTACTGTTGACTTATATTACATCCTTGCATTGTAGTTATACCATTTTTGTATTGAGCTCAGTCGGTCGATGATGCCTACTGACTACTCATTGCTTTGGTACTCATACTACACTTTTGCATCTTTTCCCTGATGTAGATCCGAATAGTAGCAACTGACATTGACGTGATTCCTACCTTTCAGTACTGATTTAGAGCAGGGTGAGCTTACTGTCATCCGAGACTGGTCCTCCTCTATCTACTCTTGTTTAGTCTTTTGTACTTGAGTCTGCTTATGTGTATTGGGTATATTTTGAATTCTGTCTAGTACTCTGGGTATATTTTAGTAATGGCTCTAGTACTGACTTTATAGGTCTTAGGAGGAATTCTTTTGTGTATAGTTTTTTTCCTCATTTTAGTACATGAGATAGGTTTACTTTCTGTTTGTTACTTGTTATTACTATTGCTATCATTATAAGTGAACTTTTCTATTTTTTTCCTATTAGCCCATTACATATTATTTCGGGCTATAGTTTGGCTAGCTTACTAGGGGATAAGGTAGGTGCCATCACGACTTGAGAAATTGGACCGTGACAGCTTGGTATCAGAGCCTAAGTTTCACCGGTACTGTTGGTACTAGAGCCAATGTTTAGTAGAGTCCCACAGATCGGCACAGAAATGTCTGTATCCTATTTTCGGGAGGGAACAGAGCATTTTTAGGGAACAATCTCATTTTCTTGATCCATTTTCATGCCTTAAGCCTAAGTTGGCTGTAATTTTTATTGGTTCACTCTTTATGCAGATAGCTAGGATGCGAGGTTCGAAGGCTAGAGATCGGGACCCTGAGTTTGCTTTTAAAGTTTCTATTAGGGGTCGAGGTAAACCTAGAGGTTAGAGGTCAGTCCAGCTTAGAGGTTTTAGTGGTCAGAGCAGTAACAATCCGCAGAGGGGTGTTAAGTCAAGATCGTCGAGTTGGGGTAATCATTTTGAATCCATCGGACCTTCTAGATAGAGTAGGGTGCTCGAGGCATGTTATGATTACAGGATTGTTAGTCACTTTTCTCATGCATTCCCTCATCGTAGGATGATTGAGCTTTCAATTTTGACTGCATTGCCATCAGTTCAGTATCACCATTAGGTAAGGGTGATGTACAGAGTCGTGGAGATGGTCTACAGGGTTCTAGAGGTAGTCAGAAGACACCCAATCTAGTAGTGGACAGGGTCATTTATATGCTGTACCCGGTAGTTTTGAGGTTGAGGCATCGGATGTTGTGATCACAGGTATAATTTTCATATTTTATCAACCAGCTTCTGTGTTGATTGATACCGATTCTATATTTTCATATATTTTTACTTATTTTGCTTCGCAGTTGGGTTTCATTAGATATAGCTATCCCTCTGGGTGATTTTTTTTTGTAGTGGATTGGATATATAGATCGTGTTTGGTAATCATTTGGGAGTTTGGTACTTAGATTGATCTCATTGTCATAGATATGGCAGATTTTGATGTGGTTTTAGGCATACCCCAATTGTGTGACAGGGTTTTGTTAGTCGCGTGTCGATGGAGATTATTTTTACATTTCATCTTGGTGACTAATATCGAGGGGTTGTGAGTCATTTCATGCTTATGTTCCAGATGTCAGTGTTGGGAGTCTATCGCTTGACTTTGTTCCTGTGGTTTGAGAATTTACTGATGTAGTTCTGACCAACCTACCTAGTTTTCCTCTCGAGCGTGGTATGCGTGCCTAGTATCCCTACTTATTTGAGTCCTTATGCTTTACTTTTGCAGACAAAAGTCCTTCTAGTAGTGGATGTTGTAATGACCCTCACAGTCTTTTTCTGTATTTTAACACGTTTTCGATATGAAGAGCATTTTTATAATCGCCCAGAGTTATTTATGACTTGATGGGACAGATAGTTCGGTTCCCAGGCAATTCGTTTGAGAATTTTAGTAATATCTAAATATATTGTGAGTTATTTAATTTAATTTAGTATTTGGTAGAGATAATTTATCACCCTTATAGAATATTTTTAACTTGTGTAAAAATTCTTAAGTTATGATATATTTATATTACTTTATAGTAGCTTTTATAGCCTATTTACATTTTCAGTGGTAATAGTATTTCTACAAATATTATATATTATTATTATTATATAATAGAGGTTTTATTAGAAATAATTTCCTATTAGTTATGACATATTCAAAATATTATATTTATTTTACCATGAATTATGCAATATCCGAGTACGAAATATAACAAAGAGCGGGGGTGGTGTTGCCACACACCCTCCGTGTGGAAGGACACCACTTAAGGTGTAATTACATTAGTTAATTTGGTGACATGTCATGCTAAGAATAAGCATTAAGGAATATGAACATTCTTATATATAAATGTTAATTTCATCCTAACATTCACAGTTTTAAAAGAAACAAAAACATTCTGTTCGTATAATTATTTTTAAAACAAAGGAAGTTTTGCTATCAATTTTTACTCATGCTTGATTGCATCACGGAGGAAATTTCATACCATATCACGTAATTCAAGCTCGGGTTTTAGTCGCACTATTAGGAGGCTTCACGAAAAGACATTTTAGCTTTGGCGTTCAGGTAGATTAGGCTTACCCTACTTTTAGATTGAGCTTATTTACTGAAACTATGTACTATTATGCTAGTTTTGGATAAATCTTTGTAGTTGCATACCATTTGATATATATAACATGCCTTATTTATCCGAATTAGGACTCCGTTCTAGTAAATATTGATATTTTGTCTTTCAATATGATATAACATCTATCACTTTAGGACGTGGAATTAAATTATAAAACCTTGAATTTTCCCGTTTTAAAAAAAGACAGTGCTATGGTAATTAGACGTATTTTAGCTTCTATTCAGTTTCAATATATACTTTATTTCTGTCATTGACTGTGAATTTTTGTGCCACGTTGACATTGTTATGAAATGGTATGGACTTTTACATTATAGTTGGTATGGTTACTTTTAGTTTGGGTTCGAGTCCTGCGTCTGATTATGGTTGTGGTTCCTTTGAGTTTCGGTTCGACTCCGATATCTGATTATGATCGTGGTTCCTTTTAGTTTTGGTTTGAGACCAACATCTGATGATGAGTTCTGGTGTATATTATATATGTGGCCTATCATTATTACCCACTATGTTCGATTTGAATTAAGCATGTGTCCTCTTATTATTATCCATCACTACCAGTTCTAGTCCGGTATCTAGCCTCTCATTACTAGCCATTGGTGCCGGTTCAAGTCCAGTGCACATCTAGATAACTATCATGATTACTTGGGAATGGCTGTTACAAATTTTTTATGTTTATTTTTTTAATTGCTATTTCTGTGTCCCACCGGCTTATGGGGTACAATTGAGTTAATTGTCTTATTCAGTGTGCCTAGCGGGCTTATGAGAGGCTAGTTAGGTTATGTTTGTATGCCTAGCGGGCTTATGGGGGTCCAGTTAGGTTATGTTTGATTTGTCTGTAATCACTACGTTATTTATTTTCTGTATTGCTTACATTTATTCCTTTATATCATTGGCATAGCTTGGTAGTTGTTTACATTTCTGTCCCTTTACTTAGATTACATCCTTGCATTGTAGTTATACCTTTTTTTTATTGAGCTCAGTTGGCCGATGATGCCTACTGAGTACCCGTTACTTTGGTATTCACATGACACTTCTGCATCTTTTTCCTGATACAGATCTGAATAGCAACAACGGACATTGACGTGATTCCTACCTTCCAGTATTTATTCAGAGTGGAGTGATCTTACTGCCGTTTGAGGATGATCCTCCTCTATCTACTCTGGTTTAGTTTTTTGTACTCAAGATTGATTGTGTATATTGGGTATATTTTGGATTTTTTCTAGTACTCTGGGTATATTTTTGTAGTGGCTCTAGTACCGACCTTACCAGGTCTTAGGAGGGATTTTTTTGTCTATTTAGTCCTTTTTCTTTCCTCATTTTAGTATATGAGACAGGTTTACTTTCTATTTGTTACTTGTTATTACTATTGCTATCATTATAAATGACCTTTTCTATTTTCTGCCTATTAGCGCGTTACTTATTATTCCAGGCTATAGTTTGGCTAGCATGCTGGGAGATAAGGTAGGTGCCATGACGACTTGAAAAATCATGCTGTGACAACTTGATATCAGAGCCTAGGTTTTACCGGTACTATTGGTACTAGAGCCAATGTTTAGTAGAGTCTCACGGATCCGTACAGAGACATCTGTATCTTATCTTAGGGAGGCTTTAGAGCATTTTTAGAGAACAATCTCATTTTCTTGATCGATTTTCGTGCATTATGCCTGCGTTAGATGTAACCTTTATTGGTTCACTCTTTATGCAGATGGCTAGGATGCAAGGTTTGAGAGCTAGAGATTGGGACCCTGAGTTTACTTTTAAAGTTTTGATTTGGGGTTGAGGTCGACCTAGAGGCGAGAGGTCAGCCCAGTTATATTGGTTCTCGAGGTCAGAGCAGCAAACAACCGCAGAAGGGTGTTCAGTCAAGATTGTCGAGTCGGGGTAATTATTTTGTATCCATCGGACCTTATAGATAGAGTAGGGTCTGCGAGGTTGTTGGTCACTTCCCTCATGCGTGTCCTCAACATATGATGATTGAGCCTTCAATTTTGAATACACTACTGATCATGTTAGTACTGCCATTAGGTAGGAGTGATGCGCAGATTCATGGGGATAGTCTACAGGGTTCTAGAGGTATCCGGATAGGCACCCACTCTAGTAGTGGATAGTGTCATTTGTAAGATATACTAGGTAGATTTGAGACTGAGGCTTTGGATGTTGTGATCAAAGGTATGATTTCTGTATTCCATCAGCTAGCTTCTGCTTTGAGTAATACCGATTCCACAGTTTCATATATTTTTGCTTATTTTGCTTTGTGGTTGGGTTTCATTACATATATCTATCCCTCTGGGTGATTTTTTTAATAGTGGATCGAGTATATAGATCATGTTTGGTGATCGTTTGGGAGTTTGGTACTAAGGTTGATCTCATTGTCCTAGATATGGTAGATTTCGATGTGGTTCCAGGCATAAATTGGTTATCTCGTTGTCATACGGTCTTGGATTATTTTTCTAAGATGTTACTTTAGCCTTGCCTGGTATACCCCGATTGTGTGGCAGGGTTTTGTTAGTTGTGTGTCGATGGGGATTATTTTTACATTTCATCTAGGGGACTAATATCGAGGGGTTGTGATTCATTTCATGCTTATGTTCCGGATGTCAGTGTTGGGAGTCTATTGCTTGACCCCGTTCCTGTGGTTCAAGAGTTTCCTGATGTGGTTTCGACCTATCTACCTGGCCTTCCTCAATAAGCCGCATACGATATCTATGTATATCGTGCAATGCAATGCATATGAGGTGATAATGATACGTTGACCACTGTAATAGTACACACACCATCTCTATCAGTTGGTCATGACCTATGGAAATCAAATTCGGCTAGTAGGCCATAAAAGAATATAATATCATCATTTTATTCGGATTTTATCAATAGGCCAGAGGAGAATATTCCAAAAAAAAGTTGTCATATCTCATAACCATATTTAAGTACCTTCAGATCCTTTCCTTAGGTTATTAAAGAAAATTCATTTAATTCATCAAATATTATTTATGTGAACTAAGATGAAATATAAGTGAATACCACAAATATGGGAGAAAATGTATCATCTAAACAAATATAAATGCTAGAAAAACAGTCATTTTCTTTATTTTGATAGTTTTCGATATGCATAGCTTTTCTATAATTGCCCCAAGTTATTTATGACTTGTTAGGACTGATAGGTTATGTTTGATTTGTCTTTAATTACTGTGTAATTTATTTTCTTTATCGCTTACATTTATTCCTTTATCTTATTGGCATAGTTTGGCAGTTGTTTACCTTTCTGTCCTTTTTTACTGTTGACTTAAATTACATCCTTGCATTATAGTTATACCTTTCCTATATTGAGCACAGTCGGTCGATGATGCCTATTGAGTACCCATTACTTTGGTACTCATACTACGCTTCTATATCTTTTCCCTGATGCAATAATAGCAGCCGACATTAACGTGATTCCTACATGTCAGTATTGATTTGTAACAGTGTGAGGTTACTATCATCCGGGGCTGATCCTCCTCCATCTACTCTGATTTAGTATTTTGTACTCCAGATTGCTTGTGTATATTGGGTATATTTTTGATTATGTCTAGTACCCTGGGTATATTTTAGTAGTGGCTCTAGTACTGGCCTTGCCAGGTCTTAGTAGGGATTTATTTTGTGTATTTGGTCCTTTTCCTTCCCTCGTTTTAGTATATAAGACAACTTTACTTTCTGTTTATTACTTGTTATTACTATTTCTATCACTATAAGCGACTTTTTCTGATTTTTGCCTATTAGGCCGTTACCTATTAATTCGGGCTATGGTTTGGCTTGCCTATGGGGGGAGGGGAGATAAAGTAGATGTCATGACGACTTGAGAAATTAGGCCGTGACAAAAATTAGCAATTACCAACACAACACTTAATAAAAAGTCTAGAAAATTTCATGCTGCTTTCTCTAAAAAAGCATGAAAATGTCAAGTTATAATTTTGACCTTCTGCAATACCTTTAAAAAATCTCATTCTAGTTAAATATATAATTTACATAAGTGCAAGACTTTGCAGACACTCATATTGCCATATAAAAATTTGGCTCGAAAAATAAGTCAAAAAGTCAATCCCAATCCAGAGTGTCAAATCTAAAAATTTCTTTTAAAATAGATTTACCCATAATTTGAGAAATTCTCACATCAAAATCAGCTAAAACAGACTGTTAATCAGTCCCCAAATCAAAGAATTATTCTCACTTTAAGTAAAAATTCCCAAATTTCCCATTTCAAATACTAGTTAGATTATAGAATAGTAAAAAAAAAACATAATTAGAAGGTTAGAATCATTTCACACAAAGAGATCAAGTAAAATCCTATTGAAATCATCCAAAATTAAATTTTCAAACTCCTAAAATTGAGTTTTTGAAGTCAAGATTGAAAAATGGTCTTTTAAAATTTGTCCAAATAGTTCATTCTGTATATGGGATGTAGTGATGCAAACACGACAGAACAACCTAGATCCGACCTTACAAATGCATCCTCACTCGCAAACATGAAGAACAATGTTATTGACCTTAACTCTACTCCCTTCAGTAACGCGATAAGGGTGCCGTGAATGCGAAGGAAAATTAAATCCTTCTTCATGAACATAGTCGATCCTTTACTTAAGTCAAAGAAAGGTTAACGAGCACCGGATATCAACAAAAACCAACAATACCCAACTTCACAATTTTTTTGAATAGACCTTTGAAATTCATTTGAAACCCACAAAGTAAATCAAACATGCATATTAATTAAAAATTATATTTTTGACCTGTTAGAATCAACAAATTACTGATCTGAGGTTATCTTGATAAAAACTTGGTTATAATCAAAATTAACTTTTTTAAAACTCAAAAACTCAATCAAAAGCTCAAATCACTCTTAAACACCTTGAGATCATTACCAATCACCCAAAGAAGTTAAAAATCATCTTTCTTATCTAATAAAACTGTCCAAATGCAAATTGAAGCTTATTAACCTAAAATGTTAACTTTAATCAAAATAACTTTCAAATCTTCAAAACTGAAAAGCTCATCCAACATCTATCTAATCTAGGAATTCAAGCCACTCATCCTCACAAGTCACAAATAATGTATAAAAACTATAAAAATGAGCAAAACTAAAAAAATACTTAGCAAACTCAAAAGGATCATAAGAGTTCTTACATCAATATTGATTTTAGGTTGTAGCTTTTCTTATTGCTAAAATTTGTTCCTAAAGATATTGTCCATTTAAAATTATATGTCCTATTTTAGTGTACGATTCTTGATGGAATAGAGAAAAATCAATGAGGATTTTATGACATAGAATCTGAATAATCTGTACTTTAATATAGAATTTGAATGGCATGCACTCTAATAATCCAAAAAGATGGAACAAACTAAAAATAAGAGTTATAAAAATTAAAATAACTCTCAATATTTTTTTGGAAAAAACTTCAAGAGGAAAAATCAATTGCTTGTCATAAATGAAATTGAATGAATTCTTGTTGCATATGAAGGGATGATGATTAGTAAAACATATCATCAAGAATGTATTTAAAAATAAAACAAATTCAAAAAGTGATTGTCGTGATGTCTATTTTTTCTCATCTCTATCAAGGTTGGTTGTATAAATTTGATATAATGTTATATGCAATAATTCTATTGATAATGTATTATTTTAGTTTAATCTTTATTTTAGATTATTTGAAAGTCATAATGTGTACGCTGTGGTTTTCACAACAATTGATGTATAGTCTTATATTTATTTATTTAATAGTAGAAAGCTATTGATTTGAGAGCGATGATAGTAAATTTAAGAGCATAGAACATTCTATCTAAATTGGATATGCAAAATCATAAAGGAGTCTTGACACCAATATGTACCAGTAAACTACTTCGTGTGGTTAATGGTTCTACAAATTCTAATCATAATCTAGAAGCACACCCTTGATGAGTTTCTCTTACAACCAACGTGAAAATTGCAAGTGCAAGAGAGGGGTGAATTGTTTTTTTCTTTCAAACGACTTACTATAATAGTGAGTCACTTGTATGAATAGTATTGAAGAAGCAAAGTAATCTTTGAATTGGAAGTTCTTAAATATAAAATGACACCAAATATTTTATATTGATATTTTTTTATATTGATTACGATCCACAATATGTCTTATTTTAGTCTCATTGGATTGCAACGAATTCTACTAACTCTCTTGGTGAATAAGGGTAATACAAGATTTGAACTTTACTTTTTGGCTTATACTCATACTACCTTTTCTTTTCTCTATTTTTGATACAATGTTTGGCCAATTATATTATTTTCTCTCTTTACTTTTTTGTTACACAACAAACTTATAGAGATTACAATATTTAATAAAAGTAGAACAAGGAGCTAGATAAGGATGATACAAGATGTATGACTCTTGCTTAATCTTCCATGCCTTTAAATAACTATAAGGAAACCTAAGTTATTTGATCCATGAAAATGAGATGTAAAATATCCTCTTTTCAGGAATAAGGTTGGACCATAAATATGATCTCTTAATTTCTTTTGACCCGCAATCCTTTCTCTTTAAATATCTATTCTTGAAATCTGAGAAGGTCTTGTTTCCTATGATACAAGATACTGATTGATATGCTTGACTTAAGGAATTCTAAATTGATATCTTCACGACTATTATTGATTACTTTTCATTGAGGTAGCCTTGATGAATATCTGATAATATGATTGATAATTCTTCCTTTTATATCACAATGTACCTGAATCCTGCAAAGTTGTTAAACATTAAAATTAGGCGCCAACAGTTTCCCTCTTTCTGATGGATCACAACTTAGAAATAATATAGTTGACTTTCCTATTTAGATACACTTTATAGTTGAATGGATAAGTAGTTGACTAGTTATACGAGAAAAAATCTCTCTCAAAACCCTAAACCCTAGAAAGTGAAACCTAGTATTGACACCAGTCAACATAGTTGTAACCTCCGCTAGTGGGACTATTCCTCTGGAGGAATTTTCTCTCCTACCATAGAAGAACAACCATAAACGTAATAATCTAAACACAATAATGCCTACTAAACAAAATAAATATACCAATATTCTTGAAACCTAAATCACTTACCTCACCAGTACCTATTGTACCACCAAATTTTATAGTCATGAATCTAATATCACTTGGAAGATATTAGAAGTCAACTTGTTCATCATTTGGGAGAATCTATAATATTTGATTGTAGGAAAGTTTTTGTATGGAAAACTGAATATTAAAAAATTGAGGAAAACTATTCCGGGTCAATGTGGAATCAAGAATTAATGCACTTTGGGTGTTTTGGATGCAAGACATATTCTATTTAGGATTACCAGTTTGAAGGATTAAGTGAAGATACTTTCTACAACAGCCTAAGTCAAAAGAAATGTATTAGCAGATGGAATGCTCAAATGGGATCCATGGTTTGAAGTTGATGTAACAATTAGGGTACCGTGGATTTCATAATCTGATTTAACACTATTTTTGTAAATAGATAATTTTTTCAATTTCATCAGCAGTAGGAAAACCACTCATAATAGATATGACTACTAAGAATCAAACGAGACCTAGTTGTACAAAATTTTAATAGAAAAATTACCAAAAATGGTGAGGATTAATGAGGAAGATGATATAACTAGGGAGATCAAGAAATGGATAAAGTTTTAATATGATTACATGCTAAAATATTGCCAGGAGTATTATTTACAAGGGCATGATGAGGAGTGTTGCTGGACTATTCACCCTAAATTGTTTGAATCAAAGCAAGAGCATGAGTATAATGTAAAATAGGATGAAAAGAATCTTAGCCGCTAGGATTGTAGCCGATCAAAGAAAAGTTCTATCAAGTTGTTGTATTGTTAGAAACAATCAATACAAGTAGGAATAGATGACCAGAATGAGTAATAAGTAAAACAAGGACAAATATGGACACATTCAAGGAGAAATTGAATATAATGATGACAATCCTTTTGATGTTCTCAAGAGTGATGAGAAAGCAGTGCAAACTAGTGAAGAAGAGAATAAGACACATTATCCAAGGAAAATATAAAAGAATGGGTGATCCAATATTTTGGTAAAGCAATACAAAATTCACCTAAAAGGAAAGAGGGCAAGGAGCATGCAAAGTCATAGCCGAAGAAAAAACAAAATGAGAAAGAATTAACATTAAGTGAGAAAAGTAGAATATTCAAGCAAAAGAGTAGCATATTATAAATGAGAAAAAGGTAGAAACTTGCAAATATAGAAGATTAAGGAACAAGGTGACAAAAAGAAATATGTTACTTTAATAGTATCAAAAGTTGATAGCAATGAGGCGCTACCCCTAGCTGTGCACATAGAGGAATATAATGATAATAATGATTCGGAGAACAATAATAATAAGGTGGATAGGAATGGAGATTTATCTCCTAAATAGATTTATAAAATTAGATATAGCCATTCCAAGAAGAAGAAGAAAGGAACTGGAGAAAATTCTTCAACTCAAGAAAATTTAAGACAAACAAGGAGTACAACTGGTAAAAATGCTAAAGTCTAATGAATTCATTGATATGGAATATTAGGTCATTGAACACTCAAAAAGCTTTCATTAGACTAGTTGATATGTAGAAGAGGTATCATTTCTACTTTATGGGATTGATGGAGCCATTCTAAGTTAAAACATGAAGTAGCTAATATAGATGGGAAGATTTGGGCCTTTGTAGATGAAATTTTGGAAATTGACATCTTAAGGGATAAGGAACAACAACTTACCCTTAAGTTGTTAATCAATTCCAAGCTTTAGTTGAAGGTTAATATTACACTTGTTATGCTAAATGTACTCAAGGGGAAATACTACAACTGTGGGAATCACTGTCTGATTATCTAAGGACTTTCAAACCCTTTGGTTAATAGGAGGAGATTTAATATTAATCTCTAATGAGGAAGAAAAATTAGAGGGTTTACTAGTTATGGAGGAAAAGACAATAGATTTCAACCATTGTATAAATGTGTATGATTTTATAGATACAACTATCAAAAGGAGCAAATACACATGGTAAAATGGAAGAACCGATGAAGAGTGCATCTTTAAGAGACTGGATAGAGTGCTTTGTAATGCTTTAATGCAAATTAGCTACCTAGTTATGGAATTGGAATACTTAGTGAGAAGTGGCTCGAATCATGCACCTTTACTTATCTCCCTAAAAAATAGTAATGAAGATGTGAATAAGTGCTTTAGATTTTTGAACTTCTGGCCAAAAGAAAAATCATTTATAAAGGTAGTCAGGCAACAATGGTAGACTAGACTAGATTTTGTGGAAATCCTTTTACATATGTCATTTTAAGATAAATAAACTTAAGAAAGCCCTCACTTAGTGGAGCAAACTAATATTTGGTAATATTTTTCATAAAAGAGAAACATTAGATGAAGTAATAAAAGCTCATGAAATCCAATTTGAAGTGAATCCTTCAGGTGTCAATAGGGATAGGGTGCATGAAACTTATGCAAGATTAAATGAATATCTCCATAGGGAAAACGAATTTTGGAAACAAAAAGAAGTAATGAAATAGTTTAGGGATAGGTAAAGGAATACAAAATTCTTCTATACTGTATTCAATGGGAGACATAGAATATTGAAAGTGAATATGGAGAAGAGTTTTAGAAACAAAACAAAGGAATGAAATGGTTTAAGGATGGGGAAAGGAATACAAATTCTTCCATACTGTATTCAATGGGAGACTATAATATTGAAAGTGAATAGGATACAAAATGATGAAGGAGACTGGCTAGAGCAACAAGATGAGATTGCAGAGGCTGCACTGGAGTTCTACAAAGAGCAGTTTAAGAAATAGCCTAATAATGTTAATTTTGACATACTGGATGAATCACCTTCTAGAATCAGCAGTGAAGAGAATGATGAATTACATTAAATGCCAACAAAGGATGAAGTTTAGAGGGTTGTCATAGGATTAAATAGGAACAATGCTAAAAGTACAAATGGCATGACAGGAGACTTTTAACCAGATACATGGGATATAATATGGGATGATGTGTATAATATGGTGAAATATTTCGTCTGTGGTGCATAACATTCTAGATTTATGGCTTATGCAAATCTAGTTCTATTACCAAAAAAGCAGTAATAAATACTCTTTCATTTTACGGCCTATATCCCTGAGTAATTTTATGAATAAAATTTTCTCAAGTATAATTCATGAGAGAATAAAGATAGTACTTCCTAGGATTGTATCTACTGAGTAGGCTAATTTTGTACATGGAATAAGTATAATAGAGAATGTCTTACTTATGTAGGAAATTATTACTGAAATAAGGAAGAGGTAAACCTCCAAATTTGGTGATTAAATTAGACATGATGAAAGCTTATGATAGGGTGGAATGACTATTCTTAATGAAAGTATTAAGGAACATAGGTTTTAGTTAAAGAATTATTGATATGGTGTATAGTCTAGTGGGAAATAACTTGTACTCAATTTTATTGAATTAACATCCTAAATGTTTTTTAAGTTCCTCAAGAGGTCTAAATCAAGGGACCCTTTTCCCCTACTTTTTAATTATAGTATCTGATGTAATGTCTAGAGATCTTAATTATTTGATGAAGAAAAAGGATTTCAAGGATTTGGGATGCCAAGAGAAGGTCCTATTCTAAATCATTTTGCCTTTGTTAATGACATGATAATCTTGTATAAAGCAAAATCTAGAATAATGAGAATAGTGACTGGCACCTTGGAAATATATGAAAATATGTCTAGATAGAAAGTTAATAAGGAGAAAAGTGTTATATATATGCACCATAGTGTATTAGGAGAGGATGTTGTAATAGCAGAGATGGAAACTGATATATGAAGGAGATAATTTCCTTTTACTTGTCTAGATTGTCCTATCTTTTATAAGATAGAGCATAAATCTATTACAAACAGATGATTCAAAGGATAATCTCTAGACTGCAGGCATGGAAAGGCAAATTACTATCTTATAAGGGAAGCATAATCTGGATCAAGCATAATATTCAGAGTATTTCTATTCACTTTTTATCAATGATGAATCCTTATATCAATGTGTTAAACCAAATTCAATCGATGATGGCACAATTATTCTAGAGTAGATATATTGGAGGGAGAGATAGGCACTAGACTAAGTGAAGTAACATATTCCTACTTAAAGAAAAGGGAAATCTAGGCTTTAGACTATTACAAGATATCTCAATAGCACTATTCTGTAAGTTATGATGGAACTTTCTATCTATTAAATACATGTAGAGTCCATACATGAATAATAAATATTGTAGGAAGATTAACAATAATTTAGTGATATGGAAACCAGCTTGCTATAGATCTCAAGTGTTGAAGAAGATGCTACAAACTAGAGACTTATTTGAGCACTAAATTTGGTGAAATACAAAAAATAGATCAATATTTCTATGGCATGACAATTTGATTGGCTTAGGGTATCTTTACACTGTTATTGAATATAATTTGAATGGTATGACTTATATATAAGTCATCTATCTAACAAAGAAGGGAGAGTGGGATGCAGAGACTTTAGGAAATGTTCTTCCTATTGAGGTGGTAGAACATATCATGAATACTATTAAACAACCATTAGATGATGGGGATATGGACAAAACATACTGTGTATTGAATACAAAAGGGGTTTTTATTGTCAAATTATCTTGGTAGTACATCAAACATATAAAATATCCCAGCAAGATTTACAAGTGGATGTTGATTACAGGTTTACCTTTCAAGATTTTATGTGGAGACTTTGGATATTTAAAATATTAGTGGATGACAGAGTGAGAAGATAGGGTATTAAAGAACCATCTAGATGCTGGTGTTGTGAATCCATCTCAGGAGACACTGGCTCATGTGTTCTTAGGATCAACTACTGCTAACAGGACTTGGTCCTTTTTTTGTTCTTTTACAAGTTTGAATTTAGAATGCCTCAATCTAAGAGAGGTGATTATGTTGTGGTTGGGAGAAGAATTTAAGAAAGGACTGGAACTATACTATAAGGCTATACTAAACATTATAGTATAGGAATTGTTGAGGAGACGAAACCTTCGCAAACATGAAAGAAGGAAAATCTCAACTCTGAGAATTATCCACAATGTGGTTAGAACTATGCATATATTACTAAAAGTGAGGAAACCCAATAGGAATTTATCTGGAAACTGTCCAGGATTGCTGAGAAGATGGAGGACTACAAACTAGGGGTAAGAGTCACTTAACTTTTAGGGAAATTTTCACCACAAGAACGGGTCAAATATAACACCGATGGAGTTTCAAAAGGGAGGCTGGGGTAAGTTCTTATGTTTTTGGTCTAAGAGATGCAAATGAGGATTTACAATATGCAGAGCGAGCTATAATAGACAACATCACAAATACTTTAGTAGAAACAACTTCAATATTGAAGCTAGTAAACATTGCAAGTAGTCATAACCTGATTAGATTATTATCCAAATGGATTCAATTCTTTTTAAAAAAGTATTAAGATAGGAATACACATGTCCATGGAATATTTCAAACACTGTAGTCGATATAAAGTCATGTTTTCAAGAAAAGCAGTAAAAGATTCAACATAATATTAAGAGAAGAAAATCAATTAGCCAACTACCTAGCAAATCTAGCAATAGATAAATGTAATTGCAGCTATTTGTATTTTAACAACATAGAATCAATTAGAATAATGATACTTAATAGTGACAAGATAAAATAACCATATTTAAGTATATCAACTATTAAGGGATAAAGAACAGGGAAGGATAAATCATAAGTTTTTTCACTTGGGTGCTATTTACCACAACCATAAGAGTAACAAAAAGAGTGAAATGCTATCTACCCTATACTACTTCATCCATCAAAAAGAACTCAGCAAAATGGAAGAGTCCTGAGTTGAGTCAGTAGCTTTGAACCTGGGTGATGTATTTATCACTCTATGCAATGGCCCTTCTAGTCGTTTCATGGATTTTATTGGTCTTTTATATTTTAGATCTTCCCATAGTTTGTATACATAATTTATGATTCACTGGGATAGGTAGTATTAATTTTTAGGATACATTAAAGTGATTTAAGTCATTAGTTAAGTTATTGGGTTTAAGAAAGTTCAGTTTGACCATGATTAATTTTTGGTCAATATGACCTTGAGTTAGTATTCTAATATTTTCAATTGATTTGAAACATAGTTTTTTAGTCAGTTTATATGTTTAATTTATTTAGATGGGGTTTCAAACAAATTCTAAGGATTTATTAAAAGTTTTGGATATTTTAGATGATTAGTTTAATTAGTGATTTAATGGGTCAAATCACAATCTTTTTACATATCATGTGACTTTCAGTTTATAGGGTTTAACCCTTTTTGGACGATAACCTAAACTAAAAAAGGAGGCAGAAATTTTAACAAAGAACTAAGCTATTGCGCTGCTGCGGCATTGCGATGAGTATGTTTCAGGTGAGGAGTTTAATTTTTAATATGTGTAGGTTAGTATTATTTAGTATTGTTAGTACTTATTAAGACATATGAACTTGGGTGGGTGGCAGAAAATTTATGCCAATCATCATGCAATGATTGAACGTAATGATGCTAATAGAATTGACAAATTTTGGCAGTATCTTAATAAGCCAACTATTGGAATTGACATAACCCACAGGTCAATTCATATGCTTACAATGAACGTCCGTATAGTTCATTATATTTATATATTTTTTTTCTTTTTTTCATAATTTGCTTTATGTTTTGGGATTTAAGAAATTGAGGTTTAGGTCAAGAAGTTTTTGAGTAAGAATTTAGAAAATGAATGTCATTAGGTTTGTACTCTTATAGAGATTATGTATGTGAACAATTTTTGACCATTCAGAAGCTTTACGAAAGGGCAAGACCCTTACAAAATTAGCTTGCATTTGGATTCGTTGATTAAGGTAGGTGATAGTTTAATTGTCGTTTAGACTTGATTTAATTCTATGTATGCTCCTAAATTGGATGCTTATTGATTGGTTTTTGGAATACTTGAATTTGATGAAATTTGGATTGTCGGCACTTGTATGAATAATTATTGAAAATCAAACTTGATTGAATTGCCTTGTGATTTTAAGTGCACTTGTAACTTTAATACGTTGTATTATATCGAGAGAGATGGTGTAAAAGTAATGAAATGTATATAATATGGTTATGGAGGATCGGGTACCAAGTCGGTATGGATATGGATATTGAAATTACTTATTTATGAAGGATCGGGTACCACACTGGTACAGTACATGGACTTAGATTGTCCCCTGCAAGTCATGACTAGTTAAAAAAATAAGTCTCTTAGAATACGTGTAAATATTAGTGTTTACTTTGAGAGGTCGTATGGTTTAATAAGATGATAGCGAGCTAATGGTGTTCTAATTGCGAGGTTTAGAAAAGCATAGTTGTTAATTATGGTATTATTGTTGATTCTGTGGATGTTTACAATATGGTTGATACTCTTGATGGTTACATGGCTTCTTTGGATGTTACATTGATATCTGTCTACTTATTATTTGATTTATATTGTATACATGCTATTAGATTGAATTGGCCTATGATTCCTAACAGTACATAGTGACTTATACTGATACTACCCTGTACTCTTCTTTTGTTGAGTGCAGAAAGTATTCCAAAAGTTCAGACACGGCCTCATCTCTAGCTTTTGATATCTAATCTCAATCCAAGACTGAGCACTCCCTCTCCAGGCTGCCATGTGTCATCATATTAGTTCTTGTCCATCTTTCAGGCAATGAGACATTCTTTATTTTTCTTTATTTTGGATATCATTTTAGACATGGTTTATATTTTAGAAGTTCTTGTATGATGACGTTCGGGTCTTGGGGATTTTAATAGGTAGTTTATTTGACTTCCTCACTAATAATGATTAGATTTGGATTTGTAATTGTTACAACAACAACAATAATATACCTAGTGTATTCCCATATAGTGGGGTCTGGGAAGGGTAGAGTATACGCAGACCATACCACTACCACAAATAAAGTAGAGAGGCCGTTTCCGATAGACCCCCCGACTTAGGATTGATAACAGTATAACAAACATAAAATATAAATTCATGTAAACTAGTATAGTATACAAAATAATCTAACACCGCTAGCCACAAGATAATACTACAACTACAGGATAGTAGGGTAAAATAATTTTTATTTATTATCGTTAAGTTTTTTTTATAATATTCTCGCCTTAATGTTGACTAAGTGCTTGGTTAATGGTTCATGGTTCAGGTTAGTTAGTTATCTCATAGAAAGATTAGTACGGGTTTCACTCATGGCCATTTGGGTCGTGACACTATAGGGTGGAAGTTTAGAGGTTCTATAACACTCCACTCTAGATCCATCCACAGAATTTGAAAGATTAGTTATAGGTCAAATGAGGATGAATAATGGAGTAAAACCACATACCTAGTAGTGAAACACTACACCAATGAATGAGAAACCTCATTAGACCATATCGATCATAGCCATCCACTAAAGAACACAACTGGGTCAGTAATCTTGATGACCTCTTTAATCATTTGATCCAGCTTTAGATGAATATGAGCAATATCTGCACAGTTTCCTTGTTATTGAAATTTGTCCATCTAAAAGTAATTCACTAAAAGGCCATTTATAGAATCCAACTTATAATCAACCTATGCAATGCGAGTGACCATATCAAATGATGTTAAAGAAGAACTAGGGTCAGTAGAAAGAGAAGACTCAAGCTTTGTAGAAGATGGAGCACTGATAGTGCAACCATTTGACTTGAGAATATAAGCACCATCAGTGAGAACATAGCCCATACTAACAATAGTTTTTGAGTTATAACACTAATTCATAGTAATTGAGGGAATGTCATTAAGAGTAATATTGCTAGTTTCCAAGATATGAGTGATGAGTAACCCACATGAAAGACTGGACGGATCATGAGTAGCTTTAATCATGAAATTAATAATGAAGAAAGAGATTTTAAGTTTTCATTAAGAGAAAATATAATAGGTAAACAGAGTATCATGCTGACACAATGTTGAGAGAGAGACTGCACAAGGAAGTAGTCACCAAAAAGTAGTAATAACGCGAGCTTTAAGGGATAGATTTTTAGACCAAGAGTAGAGAAAAGTGAATATAAAGTTTCCAGAGCAATATAGGTTTGTCTTGCTAAAAAAACATCAACATAAGAGGGCCAAAGACTCTTAGAGGGGTGGAATTGCCAAATCATTGAATTCCAAGTATAGAATCAAACATAGAACAATCAAGATATATTATCTTACCCATAACCAGAGTTTCCAACTCATCAGAACAAAATAACCTAAGGTTTGTATAGAAGATACAAATAAGGGGTTCATATGTAATTTTAGAAATGAAGAAGAAAATATTTGCTCGACCTTGGGCTTCAAAGAAAGGCTTAATGGGATAGTTAAAAGTCTTCAAAAATCAAGGTCTACAAGTCTACCATGAATAGTAGGTAAGTCTTTGAGGGAGTGAAATAGAGTTTCACTAATAGGGTGCCAAAAATCAGTCATGATGTTTAAAGAACTATCAAAGTTAAATTTTACCTTATTTTTAGAGCGCTTATATTCATCAAGTTGAAAAGAGTGATTTCCCTCAAAGAGCAAGAAGAATCAATAGATACTTGAGAAAGGTTTTACCAAATAGTTGACGAACCTTGAGATTCTAATATATTGCTCTCAAATAGTCTGCATACTCCTCTTCACTCTGAGAGTAATCAAGAATGTTATTAATAAATATAATGATGAACATATTTGGATACTATTGATACACCATGTTTATCAAATCTATAAAATTTTCAGGAGCATTCATTAGTCCAAAACAAATGACTACAAACTCATAGTGACCATAACAGGTTCTAAAGGCAGTCTTTAGAATGTCACACTCTCTGATTTTATGCTTGTGATGTCTCAATTTAAGGTTTATTTTTTAGGAACAATGGGCCCCTTGAAGATGGAGATATAGGTCTTTAATCCCGGGGATACAATACTTATTCTTGATTTTAGCCTTGTTCAACTACATGTAATCTATACATATTTTGACAGTACCATCCTTCTTTACACGAACAAAATAAGAGCACCCCAAGAAAAAATGTTGGTCCTAATAAAACCTTTATCTAAAAGATCTTTGAATTGTTATTTTAAATCCTTATACTTACGGAGTCATTCTATAAGGAGTGATAGAGATAGACTCGGTATCTTTGGGTAGGTCTATCCCAAATTCAATCTCTCTGTCAGGTGGAACTCATGGTAGATCCTTAGGGGAAACTTGTAGAAATTCATTGACTACAAAAACTTACTAGAGATTTGAGGTATTGACTTAGAATCCTTAACCTAAACTAGATGATATATATATATATATATATATATATATATATATATATATCCTTTAGAGGTTAATTTTCTAGCTTTGAGATTGGAAATAAAGCAACCTCTAGATACTTCTAGGACACCCTTCCACATAAGAATTGGTTCGTTAAGAGCTGGAATTTCATAACTCAGGTTCGACAATTAACTAAGACATAGAATGAATGGTGCCAATCCATGCCAAAAATGATATTGAAATTAATCATCTCTAAGTCCACTGAAGTGACCCTATGAAGAACTGCATGTCATGGCCCGAGTCTACGCCTTGGGTGTAATATGATGATTTGACCCACAAGTGAACCTAAGATAACCCATGGCCTGACATAATATTAAAAACATTAAAATAACTGAATCACTAATGCAGAAGCTAATTGAAGATAAGAATGATTATCTGAAATCAATGTAAGTCTGAACAAATACTAAAATAAATATTATACGTAGCCCAACTCATAAACTTGAAACATATACTAGCTGTCTAAAGCCTCTACTAACTAATGAGTAACTGGATAAGACCACAATTAACTCTAACGATCTAAAATTGAAGATAATACTAAAAAGAAATAATACTTAAATCTTTCCCTCGGATGATGAGGACTCTTTACTATCTGCTGCTGAGAGGGTACTAAAATATACTAATTATGGTGATGATTTTGAGCATCAAAACCTATATCATAAGATGATACAACGTAAGAGGGAGAGATAGAGAGAGTACTATTAGTACTTTGAACGTGTTGAGTATGAAGATATGCAATAGTAAAATAAAATGAACGTGATGGAATATACTTATATATTTTTCTAAAATACATTAATAAAAATATGAACTATAGTACAATGACCCTATAGATGCACATATTTTGGTATGAAAGATAGAGATAAGAAATTATAGTTTAATAATAAATACAATTTGAATTAAGGTCCATGTATAATTTCTAAGTCTAAATCTATGGGAGAGTTTGTTAACCAACATAAACCATATGAGATAAATATAGACTCTGATGTATACACCCCATCAAAAGAGCCAAATATACCTTGCCAGAGTATAAAGGCATGACTGGCGTGATCATTACATTGATGCCCAACTGGGAAGGCTAATTTAATAAACCTACTATGAAACATAGTTTTGGGGCTTGGGTGTGCTTAACCCTAGTCTAACTTGATTCTAAGTACTACTCCCAAATTTGTTATTACTATTAACTTATAAAACTAATATACTGAAATTAAATCAAAACGTACTATATTTGAAAGTATCCTGAAGGGCTGATTAATTGAAATTAGAAAGTGAATCTGTAAACTAAAACTAGTCGTGTTTGTTCTTATTAAAATTAACAATAACTGGTCTTATGTGTTCATAACATGCCAACTTTCTAAAAATAAGGTTAATTCATGCCAACAATTAAAATACCAAACTAAGCATTGAATTATTAATGTTTAAGCCTTGCAAGATATTAAATCATGAGCATATACATAATTATTCCATGGGATTAATGAGGAAATTGAAACAATAGGAAAATCATAAACTAAATAAGAACCTTTAACTTTAATCTATAAGAAAACTGAGAAACTCTAAGTTATTTGGGACTTAGTGGGTGAAAGAATACCCATTGATGAAATCCCACATATTTGAAGGTGAATTTGTGCTAAGAACTTGAAATATTTTGAATTAGAGAAGGAACCCTAGCTTCTTGTAGCTTAAGAAAGTTTTAATCACTTTCTTGAAAATTTTATAAGTGTTAGGGGAGAAAGAGGGTAAAGTTAGCTAATCCCTCTTAGTCCCTCTCAAAACACCCTTAAAAAACATAGTATAAGTCTAGGAAATAAGGAAAACACAAAAGCTTTTCTCAGAAACTATTTTTAAAAGCTACTGAATGTGACAGACGATTCTCATGATGACTCATACTATGTATAAATGACTCATTAGTTCAACTCATCGTCACTTGGATGAAAAGTAACGTTTCAAGGCTTGACTTATGATTCTAATAATGGGTGATAGGATGACTCGTCCTATTTCATAATGGGTTGTTGTGACTGGTTGTCATCAGTAGGTGGAACATTTCAACTTTCATAACTTTTGAACTTAACGCTAAGGATAGTTGACCACATGAGCCGTCCTTGGTGAAATAACTAATATTAAAGAGTTATCTCCATTAGAATAAATTTTTATCCTTCTGGATTTTCACTAGATTTCTTCGGGACGAGTCAAATGACGGCTTGTCAGACCTTATAACAACTTTTCATAAGAGTTATCCTATGGGTTTTCCTACTAGTTTCTTTCTAATTTTTGTGTTTAAGTTTGATACATGGTCTTAGGAACTTTTGGGGCATTATACTGTAATAGGGTAATTTTGGTAAACTCTTTTAGCAATAACTAACTTTCCTACTTGCATAGAAACTAAGAAAGGTTTAGAAAGATTATTGAAATTGGCACAAAATTTCACAATAATAAATAGGATTATGAAAGCAGATTGGATCGTGGATCTAACAACACATAAGCATCAATATGAAAGACTCAAAAGCATACCAATAACTACATCTGGGGGGATCTCCTACTCTCGATAAAAGGTAGAGCATGCAACTAGTTTTGATGCTAACCACCACTGACACTGGATGAAACACCCTACTATTGAGAAAAATGGTCTGAATAAATAATTGAGAAAGTGGGTTGAGCCTAAGGGAGAGCATCCCTAGGCCTACTTGACTGAAGGTCACTTCTTTAGCTTTTTACCTCATTTACCACATCCAAAATGGCCTTCTTTGCCAAAGAAACACTCATACATATATTTTTACCATACTTTTGTACAATTTTGATAGGTACATCCCTCGATAACACAGTCTTGTATTCTAAAAACTGGTGCTCTTCCCCACTACTTCTACATAGACTTGGGCGTTAGAACACTGGATACATATGGTACATAGATTGATGATTGATTTTAAAATTATACGCAATTCTTGTACTTTATATGTGCTGACATTTAAACTACTTGATCTTTCTCCCTCTGACTTCCCCCTCCTTTAACTTTTATATTTCAATATGTTGAGCATATGCCATGAGTCGGGAAGGTTCCATAACTTCGATCAACATGGTAGTTCCATACTCCTTGACCACTGACTCAAATATGCCAGTAACAAATTCACTTATGTAGGCCCTTAGGTCAAATACCATTTCTGTAGCATACCTCAAAAGTTGAGTGAATTTAAGGGATTTCTTCACTAACATAAAGCCTTGTTTGATATTGAAGAAATCTTCTACTTAGACTCCCTCATTTATCAAGAAAATAATAAATTAATGAAAGCTGCCTCAAATACTTTTAAATCCATTAGAGCTGCATTTTTACCACCACTCTCCTTTCATAGCTTATATCAATCATGAACAATACCTTTCAACTGATATGATACCAGATCCATACTTTCTTCCCAATTGATATGCATGACTTGGGTAATATTAATAATATCATCTCTAAAGTGTTGTTGATCTTTAACTACCTTTGATCCATGAAACCCTAGAGGACTCATCTTTTTGAAGTCCCACATTTTCGTAGCATTTAAGGTCTCATTCTAATTTATTGGAAAAACAACCTGATGATTGACCTTGGTGGTCATGGATTGGGCCAACACCTAAAAGTCATCCCAAAATTTGGCATGGTGACCTGCTCTTTCAAAAAATCCATGGGTGGTAGCAAGGCTGGCTAGTTTATACTTCTGCGACCATTAGATCTAATAGGAGGTATTTACTGTCATGTAAAAAGCATGAGTTAGAAGAAAGTTAACTTTACAAAATAATAAAGATCATGAAAGAAGGGTTAGTTCCTAATATGCCTTGAAGCCTCTTTCTTATAAGTGTGGCATGCTTCATGCCTATGAACAAGACTTTACTTGAAGCAACTTGTCAAAAACTTTAGGACACCTTAAATATTATCCTTTGATACCAAGTTTATAATGCCTTGATACTACCCCCTAAACATCACATGGTGCTTTGGAATACAATTAGTTCAAAGCTAACCCACGACATCTAGAATAATACTAAACTATATTTAATCTACTTAAAGTCATGTGTGGAAGTTGATTTTTTTTAATCAGAAGAATGTGGATAAGAAATGATAAGTTTGGAATATGTCACAATTAATTGAAAATAATCCCAACATTTAAAGTAATCTGAAATACTTTTTAATTCTACATAAGTATCTTAAAATGTTAAAGAGTTATCGGGACAGACCCTCAACTGACCCGGAGTAATAAAAAAGTCTGAATTGAATATAAACCTGAACTACTGAAAGAAAGAAACATAACCATAGTCCTTGGAACCTGAGGACCCACCAACCAAAATAGAGTAGGCAATGGTGATTGCAACTAATCATGGGAATGAGGGAAAATACCATAACCTACATCATAATAGGATCCAACATAAAGAGTATGTATTCAGTACTATGAAATGTACTGAGTATATGGGAGATATATGTAACATGTATAAATGATGGAAATTATCTGATAAAAACACATTCATAATAATTATATAAGGGTTCACCATCTTTCATGAATAAATTTAAAACTGTAGTATCGTATGTGTAAAGAGCACAAAACATACAAATTCGGGGAGCCATATACACTTACGTTATTAAAACTGCTTTACTATAGGAGATTATGTTAGCCAACATAAACTATGTGAGTAACATGGAGTACAACATATGCCTTAGTGCAAGGCCAAGATATACCTTGCTAGGGGTAGAAAACCACGACTGATGTGATCACTAAACTGAGCCTATTTGAGAAAACATGATACCTAAGGCAACACGTAGCTATGGGACTTGGGTACACTGAACCCATATCCGTTCGGTGCTTAATACTACTCCTCAAACCATACTAATACTCATATTATATAAAATCATCATAACATAACCGAAACTAGTTTGTTAGTCTGAAGACCAATTATGCTTCTATTTCTATTCATGTCTATAAAACAACTCATGGTATTCATAAAATTCTATGATCATGGGATTTAATCATGTTAACAAGTTTAGATCATGATAATATCATGTAATGGTTGTTAAATAATGAGATTTCATGTCAAATCTATCTGTTTGTAAAGCATAAGTTCAAGCAAGTGAATAAAGTTGTAACTAAATCATAAAGTTCATGAATTCTTGTAAGAATATATAAATAATTTCATAAATAGGCATAAAATTCAAGATTATGAAAATTGAGTTTGAAGCCTAGTTGTTAATTCATAAATATTTAAAAAAAATATTTTTTTAGGCTTAATGATGAAAGAGAATCCTTCTTGAAACCCAACATACCTGTTCTTGATGATATCTTCGAGGAAAACTTGAATTAGCACCTTTAATGTTAAAATTTTGAGGGAAAATCAAAGTTTTAATGCTCAAGGACGAAAGGGAATCCTTGTTGAAACCCAACATACCTCTATTCTTGATGATTTCTTGTAGAAAACTTTGAATAAGAGCCTTGAATGTTTCAAATTTAGAGAAAACCCCTTGTGTTAGTTTCTTGAGAGTTCAGAGGAGAAAGTAAGATAGATTTTCTTCAAGTGTTGATTGAATATGATTATACATCGGTTATCGGGTCATTTAGGATCAAAACAACTGATTTGCCTTTGGAAAAAATAAAAGAAAATGAAGTTTGTACATCATTTGGGACACTGGTTTGGAATGGGCCAAACACACCAGGCAAGCCGCGTGGCACAGAGACAATCCACTACCTAGGTAGCTTGGCATGGGGACAATATAGTGCCCTACTATTTTGGCACTTAGATCTTGCCATGGCCCCTCACTATTTTGGTGATTATTTTGACCCCAAAACTTATACTAAAAATCTTGGAAAACATCTTAATTGACCCATAGTCCTTTCTATCCAACAAACAACCTCGAAATTACTCTAACTTTGTGGGAGATACCAAAATAAAATTATAGAACTTGCAGGGTAATACAACAACCTTGATGAATATCTCATAATAATAATTAATATTTGTTCCTTTTATGTCAGATTGTACCTAGATCCTGCAAAGTTGTCTAACATTAAAATTAGGTATCAACAAATATTACCATTAACAAATAAATAACATATAAGTTAAGTAGCACCCTTACCCTTGACCTCATTCTAGGATGTTATCCTGAGTAGAGAACCTCTAATGGAATACTACTAATTATTCGATTTCTGCTAAAAACTCCTATATCCGTGTGCTTTTGTTGTGTTGCTATAAAACTCAATTCTTTCTACAATCTTTCTCTTGATCTGTCCGACTGCCTCTGCGTGCTAAATGCATTTTTTTCTAAATTGTTGCCAATTCTTGGCCTTTGAGATATAGTATACCATTACAACCCACAAGGAAACTACAATCTCCTTTTGAATAATCTTCTAATATTTCTTGTTAATCCTCTCCAAAGTGCACTTCAACTTTTCTATAGGTTGCTTTTTATTGGGGACCATAGCATAAGTTCCGCTCTCACAACAACGACATAGTCATAATCTATATATGGATGGATACTTTTTCCACTTCAGACAAAGATACTAGATTATATACTAAGTCAGCTACTTCAAGTTTTTTTTGATTGCTAACCAAAGCAAGATATCTCATGTCATTGAATACTTACCCTTAATTGTTGGATTAATTTTCCCTTGGTCATACTAAATTTTTATCCTTAATTTCAGAAAATTAATCTTCCTCAAATAACAACTAATGTCTATTGGTGCACTATGTGACTATATGATATCAATTTTATTGTATATCCCGTGCACCCATTTAATCAATAATGACAATAATGATTTTTGACGAATAGATGATTGCCACAGTAATCTTTTTATTGAATCTAAGTTCCACTTACCACAATCTTTAATATTTATCCTACTTTGCTTCTGGGGAATGAACATCTTATCCTAGGCAATTAATGCCACTGTCTTTTGTCATCAGATTCTCTCCGCATATAAGATCTATAATCCTTATCAAATTATTTCAAAATGCTTTGAGGCAGCATAAACATAGATCCCCATAAAATATGAATAAAGAAGAGTACAATAAAGACTACTTGAATCCACCTTGTATAAGAAAGTCTCTTAGTATAAGCAGTTTTTATTCTTTCTATAATTCTGTTAACCAATTGAGAAAATTCAAGTTACTCTATTTTTTAGATGAAAGGTTTCATGACTCGAGACTACCCCCTAATCACCACACAATGATTAGAGTCATAAGTGAGTCCAAGCTAATCCATGGACTGGCAAGACACTAGGAATACTTAATCAAATAATGAGATATTAATTAAAAGCTAAAATAAACTAATATGATCACGGAAAAAGCAAAATCAATACTAAATATAGAAACTAAGGTTGCCTGACATGATCAATATGCTAAAAATGTAACTATCTATCTGAAAGCCTCTAAATCATATGAGTTGTTGGGACAAGCCCCCAACTAACTCCAACTATTTGAAACTGGAATAATAATGAAAAGAAATACTGATAAATGGACCTTTAATGATGAGGATTCATCTAACACTATTGCAGATATAGTGGATAATCATACTAAGTGTGATCTAGACGCTGAACATCGAAACCTATATTATAAGACAACATAGCGCAAAAGAAAGTATGCGGTTAGTACTTTGAATGTACTATGTGTGTGAAATGGAAAATAATTGATATAAGTTGAACATGATGCATGTGACATGATAAAATGATGCAAGATCAAGTAATAAACTTGTGTTGTCTAATAAGTTGAATAACTGAATACTAGGTCATGAAAGTATCTAAATCTGAACTATTAATAGTGAACTGTAAGCTATCATTAACTGACATACCTTACTCTAAGCTAATTGGAGTCTAACCCTGTAACCCTAATTGGATGGGTATGTACTACCTTACTAAGGGTACAGGCATTGACTGACATGGATCTACTAAACTGATGTTCAAAAGGACAAAAGCATCAAGCCTGGTCTGATGGGTGACCCTTAAGAACCTACGGTGGTTCCGTAGTTTAGGAACTTATGAACTTTTACTAAAGGTCTCAAAAATTGATGGGTGAGCCTTCATCCCTGTATTCACTCAGTGATAAGTACTACTCCCAACTAAATAACACTAATAACTGAAAATGCTCAATGATAGTAATATAGTAGAAATTAAAATAAATGCATAATTTGAAAGTATTCAATATCATGTGATATTTTGAATTTAACACTCATAAGTGTATGTATGAAATATTAGGTCATCAGGTATTCATAAATGCAATACCTTGTATCATTTTTTTTTATCTTTGTGCAATATATAAATCACGATCCTCAGTCGTACCCCCTTTGTACTTATCGCATGTTGGGCTATACCTAAGTCAGTACAGCATGTGGAAAATTCTATTACAAGTATGACTTGACCTGGTGGGTCATCAAGAGAGGTACGAGTCATATGAACCAAGTCGTATGGACATTAGTGTTGAACCTTTGAGGTTCTGTCTAGGATACGAGAAGGGGTATTTAGTCGTATACAAAGGTATGACTCGTATAGATAGAAGTCATATCAATAATAATGTTGGTTCCCCAACTTATTCGTTCATCTTACAAGTGACTTTACCAAATTATATAAGCATTTTATGAGTAAGACGTACGACTCATATCCAGACCAGTATACGTTCTTTGAAATTTGATAAGCTTACGAGTCAACAATCCAGTCGTTCCCTAACATATAAGTCATAAGGTTGACTCATACCGGCTGAGAACGTAATTTTTTGCACATTTTTCCAAGGGCTTTTATGTATTTCCCCACTTCCTTAAAATCCAAACCCATGTCATTTTGGCTTCACAAGAGGTGGTATAAAAGGCCGCAAATCCCTAATTTTCATTATTAAACATAAATTTACTAAATAGAATCAAGATAAAATGGTTTTTTCATCTTTCCTAAGTAGCTAAGGTTTCTTAAGGTCAAGAACAACTTCAAAGAAATATCCCCAAAGTTTCTACTTTAGGTATGTGGATGTTCATCCTTGGGTCCCTTTCATCCATGGATCCCAAAAACCCTCTTTTGGTTTACTTTATGAGTTTATACATGTTCAAGATGAAATAAATTGATGAATTTTCTGTTAATTCAATGTCAAGTTATGGTTCTAAGTATTTTCAAGTGGAATGAGTCACATCATGTTTTAAGTGTTGAAATTACCATGTCATGTTCAATTGGTTTCGGAATAAATCTCCCAATTATGAATTTAGCAAGGTAATCATGTTGCTTTTATGTTTAAGACATTCCCATATTCAAGCTTATGATTCTTACATGTTTGATAAAATTTCCATGCTTTGTGTCTTTGAACCCTAATTGTATACTACGGTATTTCTAGTTTGATATCATATTTTTATAATCATTCGATGCTGGTAAGTTATGAACACCTAATACCTACATGTTTTATGAGATTTTATATTTTCAAGTAATAATTCAGTGAAACCATGAGTCTTGTTATTTACTCAGATATTTATTATCATGATGAGTACTATTAGTTATCAGAAATAATGTTCAGTTAAACTTAGTTAAGTTCAGTACTGGTGTCAGTTCAGTTGGGAGTAGGATTTAGCATCAAGCGAACCCAAGGATAGGGGTGCACCTGCCAATAGATGATGCTACCTCTAGTAGTAGTCCCTGAGTTCTAGAATTACGCAGCCAGCATAGGTTGAAGATGTTCACCTGCCAGTCGAGAGTTGATACATATCTCATGAGAGCACCTTCCAGTATAGGGTGACTCCTTAGTTCTTTGGGACACCAGTTTAGTGGATCCACATAGCCAGTATTAGTGCCCATGTCATAATACTGGCACCCTTCCAACTGGGGTTAACCTAGTAACGACTTGTCACGATCCATTGGTTCATATTACTTGCCACAGTCTCAGTATAGGAATTAGTGGATTTTAGTTCATTTTAGTTTAGATTTGCTTAACCAAGTGAATATATTTTCAATTATTCAGTTATACAGCTTTCAATCTTTTAGACTATAAATTATCTCAGAACTAAGTTTATGCTTTGTTTTGAATTCTTAGATATTACATGTTTATGCATTTATGCTTAGTTACCTTATGCATTTCAGCCAATCCTCCTCTCATATACTACTACATTCAAAGTGCTAACCACATACTTTTCTTTGCACTATGTTGTCTTATAATATAGATTTGGACGCACAGTTTCCTAATCGCTCTTAGATAACTTAGTATTACTCAGTAGCAATAGTAGTGAGTCCTCATCCATCGAGGACATGGTTTGTTTATTTTGGTTACCTTAGTACTTTCTTATGTTCAGTCAGTTGGAGTTAGTTGGAGGCATGTCCCATCAACTTCTCATGATGTTTAGAGGCTTTCAAATAATCAGTTAGACAGTCAATCATTCACTTCAGTGTTATCAATTGTTTTCAGATATACAATTGGTTTTTAGTATTCTATCAGATATTTCAGACATGTTTTGATTCGTAGTTCAGTATACAATTTTATAGTATTTTATTAGCTTACCTCCCACATATTTATTGTATTACAAACTTGTTTAGTGCTCACAGCAGTACCATCTCATGAGTTAGCTTATGGCCACTTGTGGTCGTAAGTACTATTGTCGTGGCTAAGGAGTAGCCTCGGGCCGTGACAAAACTTAGTATCAGAGCCTAAGGTTTTAAAGTATCCTATGGAGTTTGAAGGCCACATTGAGTAGAGTCTTATGCATGGGTGTGAAGCGTGCCATACCTATGGACAATACGCTATGAAACCTTTTAGAAACATTTCTCTTCTTTCAGTGTTCATCTCATGTGAAAGAGCATGAGCTCTATTCAAACTCTATTTCTAAATCATACTTTATTTCATTTATAAATAATTCCTACCAAAAGAAGTAATGAAAGAAGAAATAGGGATCAACCCATACCACCAGCTGTTCAGGAGTATCCCCTGAATGAGCATCTCACACTGAATTCAGGGCTGCTTTTGATACCCTAGACCATTATGTAGCTTCTCAGAATAACTAGCAGGCTATTTCTCCAGCAAATTTACTGGCAAATACAACTGTAGTTAGGATTCAAGATTTTATTCGAAGATCTAGGTCTAATGAGGATCCATAGAAGTTTTTGGATATGGTATTAAAAGTGGAAGATATAATGGGCGTCACTTTGATTTAGAGTGTAAAGTTCGTTTAATATCAATTTTAGGATGTAGCTCACACCTAGTTTAAGCAGTGGAATTGGGACTAAGGTGTGGAGACAGGGCCTATTAAGTGGGAAGAGTTTGCCACAACTTTCTTAGATAGATTCTTTCCATTAAAGTTGAGGAAAGCTAAGGAGTAGTAGATCATCAATTTGAAGTAAGGTAGTATGAGTGTGAAAGAGTACTCGCTTAAATTCATTGGCGAGGTATGCTCCTACTATGGTGGTAAACAATATGTCTAGAATGATTTTGTATTTGATATAGCTGATAGTATGGTTAAGGAATGCAGGATTGCCATGTTGATTAAGGAGATGGACCTATCTAGGATTATAGTTAGTTCTCAGTAGATTAAGGAGGAAAAGCATAAGGAGAAAGAGAAAAAGAAGAAGAGGGCCAGAATAGGTATTTTTAACTTTTCTCAGCTAAGTCTAGAAGGTGGTGACTATTCTCAGTTCCATTAGAAATTTTTAGTCCCAGCTCCATCTTCATCTAGTGCGTCTGTGCCTAAGTTCAAGTAAGACAGTTGGGATAGAGCGCTAGTCTCTAAGTCCAGGGTAGTATGAATAATGATCATACTAATCCGCTATGCAAGAAATGTGGTAGGAATCATAGGGTGAGTGTAAAGTTGGTAGTGATGGGCGCTTTGGATGTGGCAAGCCAGTCCACAAAGTCAGGGACTACCCGAGGGGTGGTCAGCAGGTTCAGTCCAATCGTTCTTTAGCTCTAGTAGGTCCCTGACTCAGTAAGGTGCTACTTCTAATACCACTAACAAACAACATCATAACAGGTTGTATGCACTCTAGACTAGACATGATCAGGAAATTTCTCCTGATGTGGTTACGAGTATGTTACAGGTTTTCCATCTTCATGTTTATGCATTGTTAGATCCCGGAGCTTCACTTTATTTTGTTACTCCTTATATAGCTATTAATTTTGGTGTCAGTCCCAAAAAATTAGTAGATCCTTTCTCAGTTTCAACCAAGTGGGTAAATTTATTACAGCCAGACGGGCATACAAAAATTTCCTAATCACAGTATCTCAGAAAATCACCTTAGTTGATATTCTAGAGTTATACATAACTGATTTCTATGTAATTGTCAGCTTAGACTGGCTTCAATCGTTCTATGCCTTAGTTGATTGGAGAAATAGAGTTGTTCAGTTTTAGTTTCCCTATGAACTAGTCATTAAATTGAGAGGTAATACTTCAGTGCTTAGGGGTCAGGTTGTTTCTTATAATAAAGAAAGAAAGATAATATCTAAAGGGTGTGTTTACCATTTTTTTTGAGTCAAAGACTCTAGTTTTGCAACTTCAAGTCTCGAGTTAGTTTCAGGGGTAAAAGAATTTCTAGATGTTTTCCCTAAAGATCTTTCCAGAGTTCCTCCCGAAAGGGAAATTGACTTCAGAATAGATCTCCTTCCAGATACCCAAACCCAACCTATCTCTATTCCACCTTATCAAATGTCTCCAACCAATCTTATGAAGTTGAAAGAATAGTTAAGACATCTCTTAGATAAGGGTTTCATTAGGACCAGTATATCTCTATAGGGCGCTCCAGTCTAATTCAGGCGTAAGAAAGATGATTCTCTTAGAATGTGCATCGACTAATATTAGTTAAATAAATTTACAATAAAAATAAGTATCCACTCTCTAGAATTGATAACTTATTTGACCAACTTTAGGGTGCCAGTTATTTGTCTAAGATAGGCCCCAGATTCGTCTATCATCAGCTTAGAGTCTGAGAATATGACATTCTAAAAACAACTTTCAGAACTCGATATGGTCACTTCAAATTCCTAGTTATCCCTTTTGTACTAACGAATGCCACTGCATCTTTCATGGACTTGATGAACAGGGTATTCAAACAGTACTTGGACATGTTTGTCATAGTTTTCACTGATGATATCCTTGTCTATTTCTATAGTGAGAATGATCATGCAGACCATCTAAGAATTATGTTGTAGATCCTTGAGCTTATTAGTTGTTTGCCAAAGTGTGAATTTTTGCTAATACCAGTAGATTTTCTTGGCCATATTATTTTCGATGATGACATTAGAGTTAACCCTCAAATAACTGAAGCAGTGAGGAACTACCCATCCTATCTCTCTATCTAATATTAGAAGTTTCTTGGGTTTGACTAGCTATCACAAGTGGTTTTTTGAAGGATTTTCTTTTATTACATCCTCCATATCTCTATTGACTAAGAAGAAAGTCAAATTTCAGTGGTCAGATTCTTAGGAGAAGTGTTTTCAGGAGTTGAAGACCCAACTCAGTTTTGCTCTAGTCTTGATTTTGCCAGATGGTTCAGAAGGATTTGTAGTTTACTGTGATGCTTCCATAGTTATACTTGGTTGTGTTTTGATGCAGGTAGTCAAGGTCATAGCCTACTTTTCTAGACAACTTAAACCCCATGAAAAAAAAAACTATCCTACCCATGATCTTGAGTTGGCAGATATTGCTTTTGCCTTAATGATTTAGAGACATTATATATATGGGGTTCATGTTGATGTGTTCACTAACCATAATAGCTTATAGTACTTTTTCATGTAGAAATATCTAAATCTTCATCAGAGACGGTGGATTGATTTGTTAAAAGATTATGATATGAGTGTGTTGCATCATTCAGGCAAGGCCAATGTAGTGGAAGATTCCCTTAACAGGTTGTCTATAGGTAGTATTGCTCATGTTGAGGAAGATAAGAAGATTTTAGTCAATGAGGTTCGTCAGCTTTCTATATTGGGTGTTAGGTTGTTTGATTTAGCTCAAGGTAGTGTATGGGTTCAGAATAATTCGGAATCTATATTGGTTGCTAAAGTGATAAAAAAAATGGGGATCCTAGTTTGGTTAAGTTGAAGAAGGTAGTTAGAGATCAGAAGGTAAATGTCTTCTCTTATGGGGGAGATGGTGTGCTTCATTGTTAAGAAAGGTTATGTGTTTCGTATGTTGATGGCTTATGGCAATGAATACTGGTAGAAACACATGGTGTGCGATACTCTATCCATCCAGGAGCCACTAAGATGTACCATTATTTGTAGGAAATCTATTGGTGGAGTGGTATAAAGAAGGACATTGCAGGGTTTGTAGCTAAGTGTCCAAATTTCCAATAAGTCAAGGTTGAGCACAAAAGGCCTAGTGGTACCTTGAAAGAGTTTACCATCCCTACTTGGAAATAGGAAGTGGTGAACATAGATTTTTTGATAGGGTTGCCTCATCTGCATCGTCGTCATGATTCGATATAGGTCATTGTAGATAGAATGACCAAATCACCATATTTCTTGCCAGTTCATACTTCATACTTAGCTGAGGATTGTGCCTGGTTTTATATTAGGGAGTTGGTCAAGTTGCACGGTATTCCATTATCTATCATTTCAGATAGAGGTACTCAGTTTACCTCTTACTTTTGGAAGGCTTTTCAGAAGGGTCTTGGCACCCAAGCTCCTCTCAGCACAACTTTTTATCCTCATACAGATGGTTAGGCAGAGAGAACCATTTAGACCTTAGAGTACATTTTGAGGGAATTTTCTATTGACTTTAAAGGTAGTTGGGATAACCATTTAGTTTTGATTGAGTTTGTCTACAACAATAACTATCACTCCAGTCTTCAGATAGCTCCATTTAAGGCTCTCTGTAGGAGGAGATATTGATCTTCTACTGGTTGGTTTGAAGTAGGTGAGGCTACTTTGATAGGGCCAGATTCAGTGTTTGAGGCAATGAAGAAAGTTTAGTTGATTCAGGAAAGGCTGAAGACAGGCCAAAGACGTCAAAAATCTTATGCAGATGTGAGGAGAAGAGATATTAAGTTTGTGGTTAGTGATTTGGTCTATTTGAAGATTTCACCTATGAAGGTAGTGAAGAGATTTGGGAAGAAGGTGAAACTCAGTCCCCACTATATTGGCCCATATAGAATCTTAAGTCTCTTTGGGAAAGTAGCTTATGAGCTAGAGTTGCTTGCAGATTTAGCGTCAGTACATCCGGTATTTTATGTTTCTTTGTTGAAGAAATGTATTGGTGATTCAGTGGTAGTTGTTCCTTTGGAAGATATAGACGTTAAGGATAGCCTTTCCTACAAAGAAGTCCCAGTTAAGATCCTTGATCTTTAGATTTGTTGGCTAAGGAATAAAGAAGTTCCCTTGGTTAAAGTTCTTTCCTGAAAGCAGTTTGTCGAGGGAGCTACTTGGGAAGAAGAAACAGATATGTGAACCAAGTACCCACACATTTTCTTAGAAAATATATATTCATCACGAGGTAACGATCTTTCTTAGATTGAATCTTTTCCGTTCTCAGTTTCAGCTATGTAACCAATCTCAAGTCATTGTATGCATTCATGAAATCAGTTCAATTCAGTTCATGTATCATGTTTCAGACTCAGTTATGTAATCATGTTTCAAGTTATGCATGTTAAATACATGATCTTAATTTCCTCAGTGGTCTCAGTCTAACCGGTATCATTCGAGGACAAATGGTACCAAGGGGGAGATATTATACTGCCCCATATTATTTTCAATCATTGTGCAACATAGACTTATGATCCTCCATCGTACCCCAGTGTACGAGTCATATGTTGGACTCATACCTAAGTCAGTATTGCATGTTGAATATTCTCTTATAGGTACGACGACTCCATAGGTCATCAATAGTGGTGCGAGTCATATGAACCCAGCCATATGGACATCAGTATTAACCCATTAAGGTTCTGTCCAGGATACGATAAGGGGGTATCCAGTTGTATACAAAGGAATGACTTGTATAGACAAAAGTCGTATCAATAATAGTGTTGGTTCCCCAGGTTGTCCGTTCATCTTACGAGTGACTTTACCAAATCGTATAGGCATCTTACAAGTTGGAAGTATGATGCATATCTTGAATAGTAAATGGTCTTTGAAATCAACAAAACTTATGAGCTAGCAGTTCATTCATACCCTAACATACGATTCATAAGGTCGACCCGTACCGACTGGGTACGCGATTTTTTGCTTGTTTTTCCAGGGTGTTTTGTGTCTTTCCCCACTCCATTAAATGCCAAACCCATGTCATTTTGGCTTCACAATGGGTGGTTTAAAGATCTCTGAATCCCCAATTTACATCATTAAACATCAATTTACTAAATAGAATCAAGATAAAATGGTTGCTTTATCTTCCCCAAGCAGCTTGGGTTTGTCAAGGTCAAGAACAACTTCAAAGAAATTTCTCCAAATCTTTTACTTCAGGTATGTGGGATGTTCATCCATGGGTCCCTTTCACCCATGGAGCTCTTTTGATTTACTTTATGAGTTTATACACATTCAAGATGAAATAAATCAATGAATCTCTTATTAGTTCAATGTCAAGTTATGGTTACAAGTGTTTTCAAGTGGAATAAGACATATCATTTTTTAAGTGTTACAATTTCTATGTCATGTTCAATTGGTTTCAGAATAAATCTCTAAATTATGAATTTAGACAGGTAATCATGTTGTTTCTTCATGTTTAAGACATTCTCATGGTCAAGCTTATGATTATTACAGGTTTGATGAAATCTCCATGCTTTGGGTCCTTGAACCCTGATTGTATACTATAGTATTTCCAGTTTGATATCATATTTTTATAATAATTCAGTGCTGGTGGGTTATGAACACCCAATACCGACGAGTTTTACATGATTTCCAATTTTTAAGTAATAATTCAGTGAAACCATGAGTCTTATTATTTACTCTAACATTTATGATCATAATGAGCACTATCAGTTATCACAAATAATGTTCAGTTAAACTTACTTTAGTTCAGTACCAGTGTCAGTTCAGTTGGGTGTAGGATTTAGCACCGAGAGAACTCAGGAATGGGGGCTCACCTGCCAGTAGAGGTGTGACCTCTAGTGCAGTCCCTGAGTCCCAGAACTATGTAGCCAGCATAGGTTTTAGATATTCACTGCTAGTCGAGGGTTGACACGTATCTCATGAGAGCACCTGCCAGTAGAGGGTGACTGCGTAGTCCTTGGGGACACCAGTTTAGTGGATCCACATAGCCAGTATTAATACCAATTACATGGTACTGACACCCTTCTAATTGGGATTATAGGTTGGACCACAATTAGCTCAGATAGGGGCAAGTCGGTTAAATGATACCTCCCACAGTCTCAGTACAATAATCACTATATTTTAGTTTAGTTTTGTTGACCAAATGTATAGATTTTTAGTTATTCAGTTATACAACTTTCAGTCTTTTAGATTGCAGTTTATCTGAGAACCATATTTATACTTGGCCTTGCATTCTCATATATTACATGTTCATGCATTTATGCTCAGTTACATCATGCATTTTAGCCATCCCTTCTCTCATATACCAATACATTTAAAGTACTAACCGCATACTTTTCTTTGCGCTATGTTGTCATATAATATAGGTTCGAACGCATAATTTATATACTACTCTTAGATAGATCAGTGTTACTCAGCAGCATTAGTGGTGAGTCCTCATCCATTGAGGACATGATTTATTTATTTTAGTTACTTAAGTTCTTCCTTATGTTCAGTCTGTTGGAGTTATTTGGGGGTCTATCCCATCAACTCCTCATGATGTTTAGAGGCTTTTAGACAATCAGTTAGAAAGTTAGTCAGTCACTTCAGTGTTATCAGTTGTTTTCAGATAGACAATTGATTTATAGTATTCTATCAGATATTTCAGATATGTTTTGATACGTATTTCAATATCTAGTTTTATAGTATCTTATCATCTTACCTCCCACACATGTATTGTATTACTATCTTGTTTAGTGCTCACAATAGGTACCAACTCATGGTTAACTTGTGGCCACTTGTGGTCATAAGAACTGTTGTCACGGCTAGGGGGTAGCCTCAGGTCATGAAAATAAACCTGCCATCTCTGAAGAATGCAACAAATCATGGCAATACTACAATCTGAACGTAATAAGGAATTTCATAACTCAAGCCTATAATCAAGAATTTATCAATATAATAAAATTTCATAATCATGGGTATATAAATATGCTGAAATTTATAGGAAAACATCTATTCATGGTTTAGTCAACGCAAGAAACTGAAAACTAAAGGAATTTTCACTTTACAAGGAAACCCTAAGCTTGAAGGGTAAATTAAACTTGAGAAATTGAGTTAACTTTGGGACTCAATGGGTGAAAGGAAATTCATTAATGAAATACCACATACCTGAGGTTGAAAACCTTGATGAAATCTTTGGCATTGAAGTTTGAAATTTAAGAACCCTAATTTTTGTCTTGGGAGAAGAAAATCACCTCTTTCTTTTTTTCTCTCTATGTGTTGATTGAATTTGAGTTGGAGAATTTTGGGTGTTTTAGCCTTATATTCCAGCCTTAGATACTTTAAACAACTTTGTTTTGGTGTTTAAAGACTGGGAAAATATTAAAAAAAAAAGCCTCTTTGAAAATGTTATAACAATGCAGAACTATCCTGACTGAAGGTTTGGGCGATGAACCGTCACTCCCATTACCAACCATCACCTAAACTGTCACAAAATGAAAATTTTTTGTCTTACCATTTACGAGTGACAGTTTTTCCTGGAAAACTGTTACCCGAGCCATAGACCCTAGCAGAAAGACACCCTTTTGGTAAATAAAGCATAATTTTTTACTCCGCTATTGGATTAATACAAATTGGATGCGTTGTAAAGATAATTCAATTATATATATTTTGGTGGGTATTGAGATAAAAAAACCCTTAGTAATATGGAATTTATGATAATTTGAGGTTTACTATAACAATATTCTTTCCAAGAATTCAATCGGTAAAGGATATTTGTGGCCTTAATATATGTATAAAACACTTAAAAACTACAAAAACATGATATTTTATTTTTTCATAAACTTAAAGCATGGTTTTAATATTGGCTTGGATTTTCAGGGTGTTACAGTATCTCTCCCTTGGGGTCATTGGTCCCCGAATAAAAACTAACTAAGCTGAAGCGTTAAGGAAAATAATGTAATTCCTATACTGAACTCCTACGAGCTAAATAATGAATTGATAACTGAATCTAAAAATGATATATGGATTGAACCAGACTCATGAATGCATTTTATGATATGAAAATAGCTGGGTGGCCTGTGATAAAAAGAATTAATCAAGGGAAAACTATTACCTCAAGATGGGAATGAGTTTGAAGAAAATATGGGGGTACTTGGTAATAATATCAACATTTATTTTCCAAGAAGCTCTATCAATTGACAGATTTTGCCACAGAAATTTTACCAAAACAACCTCCTTATTTCTTAACTTACGAACCTGACAGTGAAGGATCTCAACTGGGACCTCTTCATAAGCGGGACTATCTTTCACGCCCACACTCTCTAAAGGAACAACTGGTGTTGGATCTCCAATGCATTTATTTAGCAAGGAAATATGAAAGACTGGATGCACTGATGCTAAATCTGCAGGCAATTCCCACTCATATGCTACATTATAAAAGCAACTCAAAATATAATAAGGACCAACATAGAGGGGACTGAGCTTTTCCTTCTTACCAAATTTATTCACCCCTTTTATGGTCAAAACCTTCAAGTAGATATGATCACTAATAAAAAACTCAAGCTCCCTTCTTCTCACATATGCATAGGATTTTTTTAGGACTCTGAGTAGTTTTCATCCTTCCTCTAATCAACCAAACTTTTTTCATTACCTTATTTACTAAATTTGTACCTATCAAAGCGGCTTCACCAACCTCAAACCAACCAATAGGAGATATACACCTCCTACTATAAAATGATTCCTAAGGGGCTATCTAAATACTAGAGTGGTTTATGTTGTTATAAGAAAACTCATTCAAAGGCCAATGATCATCCTAACTACGCTTGAAATCAATCACACATGCTTTTAACATTTTCTCTAAGGTCTGAATGGTCCACTCTGCCTGACTATTTGTCTGTGGTGAAAAGCTATACTTAGATGAACTTGTGTACCAAGACCCTTCTAAAGAATTTTCCAAAATCAAGAGGTAAACTGGATACCTATATCTGAAATAATGGTAAAAGGTACTCCATGCATTTTTACCAACTCCATAAGATTGAGTTTAGCATAATCTTCAGTTGAATCTGAAGTGTTAACTGGAAAGAAATAGGATGACTTAATTACTTGGTCCATGATAACCCAAATAGAATCATGTTGTCAACGAGTACAAGGTAACCCTGTAATAAAGTCCATAATCACTACTTCCCACTTTCAAGTAGGAATGCTGATTTCCATGAAGCGTACCACCATGTCTCTAGTTCTCAACCTTAACTTGCTAGCAATTTGAATAATTAGCTACAAATTCTATGATATTCTTTTTTATGTCGTTCCACCAATAGACTTTCTGTATATAATGGTACATCTAAGTGGCTCTTGGGTGAATAGAATATTGAGAACCATGAGCTTCTACTAGCATTCGTTGTCTCAAGTCATCTGCATCAAGAGCACATAGTCTGCCTGACGCGACTCGAACCAGGGCCTAGTCATTTCAGGTGCCTCAAGTCCACCTGGGTCCAGAGACCACCCACAATACCTAACCATAACTACTCTATACCCTGTATCAGATGAATTTTGAACATATAACAAGATAGAACAATAATAATTCAAAGACATTAATTGAAGTCTATGGAAAAAATCTAACAACCTCAATCAAACATCCATCCGATGTCAATCCCAATACCAATACCAATACCACGGCTGACACCAATATCGACACTACCCATGCTTATAATAGTCACACAAAGCCTCTAACCGAAAAAAACATCTGGTTGGGACATACCCCCGACCCTAGACAAAACTAATATCTAAGAAACAAAAGTAAAGTAATGAAGTCCATAACATGAAATGGAGCGTTTCTTTGTATGGAAGATCTCCACTTCAGTCTGACTCTGAGCTATCCCCAAATCTAAGTCACTAAGTAGGAGGAGTATTATGACCGATTCCTGCATCGCGTGGGATACAACACCCAAAGATGATTAGCATGATGAACGCTAGCATGTACTCAGGAAAAAGGACAAAGTAATGCCACTATTCAAAAACAAAGTAAATAACCATATGTAATGACATACACATACACATATATACCCTGTCGGGAAAGAGAACTGAGTTTATCATGCATTTAAACCATTAACCTGGGTTTGTGTTGCTTTACTATCATAATCCACCCATGAGCTATATGGTTCTAGTGTTACCTCCTGAACAGGCCCCAGTGTGTGTAACGACATAAATTGGAGATATTAAAAGGGCCGGAGATTACCATGTACCTTTCTCCCTCCATGATACATATATTTAAGTATAAAATTAGGGGATTCCCGTGTACCCCACAAGTATATGATCGCCATGACCAACCTTCATGTAGGCAAATATGAGTTTTTGGTGTTCGTCTATTGGACTCACAACTTCACAGTTAGCTGTCACAACCCATTATTAATGCCCAATTAAAAACTTTAGCACATAATCAAACCATCAATTCCAGAAGTTAATTACCAAGGCATTTTGAAGTGGTATCATCATACCAATTATAGCTTGCAAGCAATGTCATTAGCCAACACTTAGGGGATTCCCATGCACCCCACAAGGTTTCTAATTAAAACAAAACCATGGCTACCAAGGCCTTTTAAGTCAATTTAAAACCAACCAAACCAATTTAAGTTCACTACCATATTATGCAATGCAAAGTTTTCAATGAAAGTCAAACTACATAAGAAAACCATTCTCATGTGCATTTTAACAAACCTATTGAGGGCATATAGTTTCTAAAACCAAAACCAAGTACCAATTTACCATTCCCAAGTAACCACATGTTCAAACCACTATTATAATAATAAAATAATAAGGAAAAGATGGGAAAACATTATCCAACCAAGAACAACCGAAACCCCAAACACATATTTCAAAACCCAAAATAATATCACAATTATGCCATGAAAACCATTCATTAAAACATGATTTTAGTTGATCTAACAATAAGGGAGGAGTAATACACCTTAAATACCAAAGAACCGCCCTTAAAAGTTTTAATTGATCACCTTAAGGAAACCCTAGCCTCTTTTTGAACCAAAAGTTTAAGAGAGTTTTTAAAGTGTTTGATTTGGGAATAATAGGTTAATGAAGTCCAAAAAGTGTATTAAGTCCTGGGATCAAAAGAAGTTAAGAGGGGACATGTACAGAATACCCCCAACTTAAACTGTAAAAATCATTGCATGAGGGTACAGTTTGGACCCCTCACTTGTACCTACATCATACAAGTGGTACCCTCTACTCGTACCTTGATCAGAAAGTTGGACATCACACACTGCCCTAATATGACTCCCTTTACCCAAATCATACCCATACCATATAAATAGTACCCTTCAAGTTGTACCCTAAGCAGAAACACCTAGGATAGACACTGGACAACATACAGTTTCACTATACCACTAGTACCCTGAACTTATGACTCATCACCATTAAATCGTAACCACAATAGAAACTTGACCACCAAATACTAGACACCTTACGAGATGGGTCACCTGACCTGTACCCTCATCATATGAATCATATGGTGAGTCATAACAAGAATAATAAGCTCAGGAAATTTCCACCCAGTGTGTTTCACTATCCTAGTAATAAAGAACACCATCTCCCTCTTGGGATAAAACCTCAACCTTTAGACTTTGGACTATTTTTCTACCTAAGTAAAATAAAATCACTATCTTGCTTTTCCGTCGCCTCAGCTTTTAACGACAATTTTGAACCATTTTGAACTAAGTTATTACCTTCGATTGAATCAACTAACCGAACTCCTAATATAGAAAGATGGTGAACCTCATGAACTAACACGTTTTTCCCATCCTTAATATGAGCAACATTCTGATAGACAATTTGATAAGAGCGTCGGCCACAACATTGCCTTTACCTAGATGGTCAATACACTCATATCATAATCATTTAACAACTCTAGCCACCTTCTCTAATAAATATTTACATATTTTTGTCTGAACACATATTGAAGACTCTTATAATCAATAAACACATCAACATAAATCCTATAAAGATAATATCTCCAAATCTTTATGGCAAAAGCAGTTGCTACCAACTTAAGATCATAAGTCGGGTAACACTTCTCATAAGGTTTGAGTTATCTGGAAACATATGCTATAATATTGTCTCTCTACATTAACACACAGCCAAGTCCAACTCTGGAAGTATCACAATAAACCATAAAACCATCTAAATCCTCTGGCAGAGTCAAAACTAGAGCGAAGAAGAGTTGAGTTTTTAACTCCTAAAAACTTCTCTCATAAGAATCGAACCACAGGAATTGGAATTTTTTCTAAGTCGGTCTAGACATGGAAGAAGCAATAGAGTAAAATCCTTTACCAAATCATCTGTAGTAACTAGCTAAAGCCAAGAAACTCCTAATATCTGATAGAGAGATGGGTTTAGGCCAGTTCTTCACTACTTCAGTCTTTTAAGGATCAACTTGAATGTGTTCATTAGAAATAATATGACCAAGGAATGTTACGAATCTTAATAAGAATTCACACTTCCTGAACTTAACAAATACCTAGTGATCTTTAAGAGTCTGAAAGACAATTCTCAAATAATTTGCATGTTCATCCTCACTCTGAGAATATACGAGGATGTCATTCATGAATACTATAACAAACATGTCTAAGTAATTCTTGAACACCCTATTCATTAAGTTCATAAAAAATTCAGGAGAATTTGTTATTCCTAAATACATAACAGCAAATTCAAGATGACCATACGAAGTTCTGAGGGTTGTCTTTAAAATGTCTCATTCTCTAACTCCAAGTTGATGATAGTCGGATCTGAGCTGTATCTTAGAGAAATAATTGGCACCCTAAAGTTTGTTGAACAAGTCATCAATCCTAGGAATGTGATACTTATTCTTGATTATGACCTCGTTAAACTAATAATAGTCAATGCACATTCTAAGAGAACCATATTTCTTGCACATAAAAGGAAAGGAAAGTGTGGCTCTAGGAGGATTTTAGAGTTGACACCGAAGTCTACTGCTATATAGAGAGTCAAAAAGGAAAGTGTGGCTCTAGGATCTAACAATGCATAAACATGAATATGAGAAACTTGTGATATACTAGTGACCACATTAAGAGAACCCTCATGATCCTTTTGAGTCTGAAAGGCACAGACCTATTCAGAGCTATTTACCAGCTACACTAGATGAGGCACCCTACTAAGTTGGTTGACCCGCTAGGGGTACTAAAGAGTTATATTGACTTTGTTGATGAGCATTTCTACCTCTCTATGAAGCTAGTGGGCATTTCGTCATTTTTTGGCCTGAATTGCCATATTCAAAATATGCATCACTACCCACCATGCACTTATCCTTATGGTTTTTATCATATTTCTTACAAACTGGTAAGTACAAACACAATTGTCACTACCCTAGGACTTAGATCTTGGTGCTATATCTCGAGTATCCTGCCTGAACATGGGTACTAGAGCACTAAAAAAAGATAGGGCTGGAGCTGAAGATTTTTGGTGGAATTAAGAATGATTACCACTATCTGACCTCTACTGAGAGAAATTAAAGCTACTAGTTTTGTCCCTCTTACTCTCCTTGATTTTCTCCTCTTTGATCTGTTGAGCATGAACTATCACTCCGGCGATGCCCATCTCCTTAACCAACATAGTCATCCTACATTTTTTGACCACATCCTCAGAAAAACCTGACATAAATTTTCTTATTCGGGCCCTAGATTCAATAACCATATCTAAAGCATATCTTTCCAATTGAGTAAACTAAAGAGAATGCTCTTTCACACTCATGTTGCCCTACTTCAGGTTTATGAATTCATGTACCTTGGATTTACTTAACTCGAGTGGGAAGAACCTGTCAAAAAGTATATCAACAAACATATCCGACTCAATCGATCCTACATCGGCACCCCTATCATCCTTCTATTGCTTAAACGATATGTGAGCCACTCTTTGCAATTAATAAGTAGCCAAATCAACACTTTTAGTTGAAGTGACATCCATGATTTCAATAAGTTTTTGAATACTATCCAAAAACTCTTGTGAATCCTTTTAGAGTTAGACCCAAAGAATACAAGAGGATTCATCTGAGTAAATTCTCAAACTTTGGTTGCTGCCATATTCTTATCATGATTGGTTGGTGCAACAACCTATTATTTATTCTAGGTGTTCATTGACTGGGCTAATGCTGTGAAAGTAGACTTAAACTTTGCATGGGAAAATTGTTCGTTCAGAGGATTTGCTGGAGCCAGTGGTGATGCATGCTGGTTCCCATTTCTCTTTCTATTTGTTCTTTTGGAAGGCATTTTTTGTAAACGTGTAGAAGATGAGTTAAAGAAGATATTAATGGATTTCACACTTTATCGCATGACAAGAACATACAAGAAATGAAACTTTTCCTAAAGCATTTCATATCCTCCCACTCATAAGTGTGGCACTCTTAACACTCATGAACAAGACTCCGCTTAACATAACTTTCAAATACCCTAGGATACTTTAAACCTGATGCTTTGATACCAAGTTTGTTATGACCCGAGACTACCCCAAGCCATGACACAGTGCTCAAAGTCACAAGTGACCCCAAGCTAATCTATGGCCTAACAAGACACTAGAAATACTGAAACAAATAATGAGATACTAAGTGGAAGCTAAACTGAAATGACATGGACATAGTCAAATCAAAATCAATACTAAACATCAAAACTAAGACTATCTTACATAATAAATGTAACCGTCTATCTGAAAGCCTCTAAATCATATAAGTTGTTGGGACAAACCCCCAACTAACTACCACTGTATGAAACTAGACTAATACTAAAATATATTGATAAAAGGCCCTCAAAAGATGAGGATTCTCCTAACAATACTATAGATATGGTGCATAATCGTCTAACTGTGATCTGGATGCTGAACATCGAAACCCATATTATAAGATAATATAGTGCAAAAGAGAGTATGCAATCAGTACTTTAAATATACTGAGTATGAGAGATGGGAAATAACTTATATAAGTTGAACATGATGCATATGACATAATAAATTGATGCAAGAACAAGTAGTAAATCTATATTGTATGACAAGATGAACAACTGAATACAAGGTCATGCAAGTATAAAAATCTGAACTATGAATTATGGATAGTGGGAGATACCATTAAATAACATACCTCAATTCGAGATAAAAAGGGTCTAACATATAACCCCAGTTGGGTGGGTGTTCAGTGCCTTACCATGGGTACGAACACAGACTGACGTGGATCCACTAAACTGATGCTCGAAAGGACTAAGGCATCAATCCTAGTATGATGGGTAACCCTTTAGAACCTATGATGGTGCCTTAGTTTTGGAAATTAGGAATTTCTACTAAAGGTCTCAACTTAACTGATGGGTGAGCCTTCATCCCTACGTTCGCTCAGTGCTAAGTACTACCCCCAATTGAATGACACTAAAAACTAAAAATGCTCAATACTAGTAATATTTTAAAAATTAAAAATAAATTCATAATAATAAAGTATTCAATAACATGTATGTAATGCCTCGGAATTACATCCTAGACATCATACAGTACTCAGGACTGCGACTAGCCCCAAGCTAACCCATGATATCTTTATATCTTAGAACTTACGCAATAAGGATGGTAAACATAGGAAGAAAACAAAAGATAAACAATCTTATAACTTAAAGTGAAACTTCAACTTAGAAATGTTTACACAAACTTCTTGAACTTAAGATTAGACATGGTCTGACAAGCCTCTACTATAGACTATAGAGATACTGGGATAGACCCCAGCTGACCCATACATAAACTAAAAACAATGTCTAAAATAATTCCATCAATGAAAACACAAATCTAAAAGACTGGGTCCTCAGACTATGAGGACTCACCATACGTTGGGATGGAGGTAATGATGTTGAAGTCACTCGTGCTGCTGGAAATGGGCACCAAAACCTACATTATAAGACAATGTAGCAAACGAACATATATGTAGATCAGTACTTCTAGAATGTACTGAGCATGTGGGGGTGAATGCATAGTAAAACAATACTGAATACATGTATATATAAGCTTTCAAACTGTGCATGCTAAATGAAAATGACACACCTTGGATTTGAATAAAACTAAAGACTTCAAGATCATAAAACATGGATAATAAAGCATATAAATAAACTTAGTGAGCCATATCAATTAGTTTCTTAAAATCTTTACTTTTAGTCTTGCTTATGGGAGATTTTCTAACTGACATAAACCATGTGAGATATCATAGAGTCCAACATCTTACCCACATTGGGGAGAGTTGTTCTAACCTTTCCATTGGAATAGAAACTTATCTTAGTGATCACTATTCCTAACTTCAACCATATTAGGAAAAAAGATTAACCTACATTGGCTTGTAGGTTTTGGGAATTTAGGATACACTCATCCGCATTCCCTTTTTGGTGCTAAATACTACTCCCAGAATACTTATATGCTCATACTTTAGGAAATTCACCTTAAAATAGAATAAGGGTTTGTATACTAGAAACCAATTATGCTTCTCTTTGCTTTAGATCATAATCAAGATAAATAGTAGTGGATTTCAAGTCTTGTCATTGAATCAAAAGATCAAACTTCCTTGTAAACTTAGTGCTTATTCTTAAGCCTTAAATCTCATATTTTCTTTCATATAACTTGTAGTATAATATCATTCTTAAAACTCAATTGTAAATCTTTAATCAACATTTTCAAATCAAACTCATGATATTCAAATCATAATAGAGAATCTTTAAGTCAAACCATAGATAGATGAGAATATGTGTGCACTTTAATACTTCAATCACCTGATAATTTCATAAACTCAAGACAAGATAATTTGGGTATGAACCCAAATTGCAAATCGTATAACTTAAACTTTGAAAAAAGTTTTAGGCACAAGGATGAAAGAATACACTTGTTCATAAACCCCACATACCATAAAGTTCTTGGCCTGGTGAAGCAAACTTGACCTTTGACTCTTGGGAGATGATCATGAGGGAAAAACCTTAATATTGTTCTTAAGAATGGAATGAGAGATTTTGTGTTGTTTACTCAATGGAAAAGAGGCAAAAAGTAATGCCTCTCCTTAGTATAGGGATGTGGGTTTGGCATTATAAGGGGTAAAAGACAAAAAGTCCCTTAACTTAACCTTTCAGAATTTACTTGCCTGTCCATACGAGTCAAATATATGACTAGTATGATGATGGTATGGCAAGGCATCATGACTCGTACGATGGATAAAATCTAAGAGAGTATTCACTGATCAACTTATGAAGGACACTTACGACTTGTACCATCCTCCTACGACTAGTAGCCCCTAACTAGTATTTTGGACAGAATCTCAAGGATTCTACACTATTTAACTTATGACTTGGCTTCATATGCCCCGTATACTTCTTGACAACTTCTAGGAGTTGAGTTGTACCCTTAACAGATTGTCACCTCTCAGGCACTACCTTGGGTACGATATCAACTTAAGACTTGTATGTTGTGCATATAACTCAAGAGATGAGTCGTATAATAGATAGAAAACCTTTAGATATGGGATATTATAATATCTCCCCCATTGAAACATTTTTTCTTGAATGTGGCATCACTTAGGACTAGGAAAAGGATCAATCACACCAACAACCAACTTATAAACAAACTTACATCTATCTTAAGGATCCAACCATACACCACATATGATACGACTCAAGAATACTTAAATAGATCTAAAGAGAGAAAGATTCTTGGCTGAAAATAACTATTTAACTTTGGTAGGAACTGAGTTGAATAAAAGAGATGAGGATACTTGGCCATTATGTCTGCTTCAATTTCCCAAGTAGCCCTTTCAACTAATTGGTTTCTCCAGAGAAATTTCACTGATGCTACTTCCGTATTCATTAGCCTTAGGATTTGCCTTTTAAGTATCTCTACTGGAATCTCCTCGTACGACAAATTATCTTTGACCCCTAGGTTTTCTAGGATAAATACCAAGAATATACTTCCAATACACTTCTTAAGTATTAAAATATGGAACACTGCATGAACCATAACCAACTATGATGGAAGATTCAATTCATAATCCATCTCTCCAATACGCTTCATTATCTCATGCGGACCAATAATTCACCAAATCAACTTCTCTTTCTTTCCAAATATCATTATCCTCTTCATAGGTGACACCTTCAAGAATACTAAATTGCCTTCTTCAAACTGGAGTGTGTTTCTTCTTACATCGGCATACGACTTTTGACGACTCTGAGAAGTCCTTAACCTTTCACGAATCAACTGAACTTTTTCCATGGCTTCAAGAATAGAATCCATCCCAATTAAAGTCAATTCAACAACCTCAAACCATCCTATAGATGATTGATATCTACTCCCATACAATGCTTCAAATGGAGTAATCTGAATGATAGCATAATAACTGTTACTATAAGCAAACTCAATCAACAATAAATGATCATACAAACTCCCTTGAAAGTACATCACATATGCTCTCAACATGTCTTCTAATGTCTGGATTGTGTGCTCGGTCTGGTCATTAGTATGCGGGTGAAATACAGTACTAAGCTTAACCTTTGTACCAAGGCCCTTCTGAAAAGATTCCCAGAACTGCGAAGTAAACTGCGTGCCTCTGTTTGAAATGATGTATAGGGGTATCCCATGAAGCCTTTCTAACTCCTGGATATATATTCTGGAATAATCCTCCATTGCATCTAAAGTCTTGATTGGTATGGAATGGGCTGACTTAGTCATCCGGTCTACTATAGCCCAAATCGAGTCATGCTGACGTCTCTTATGAGGTAAATCTGTCATGAATCCATATTAACTACTTCCCACTTCCAAGTGGTGACAATAATCTCTTGAAAAGTACCACCTGGTCTTTAGTGTTTAAGTTTAACTTGCTGACAATTGGGACACTTTGCTATGAACTCAACTATGTCCCTCTTAATACCATTCTACCAATAAATTTCTCATAAGTTATGGTACATCTTAGTAGCACCCTAATGAGTGGAATACCTCGCACCATTAGCCCCAGCTGGTATCCTTTCTCTCAACTGATCTATATTTGGAACATAAAGTCTACCTTGATAGCAAAGTACACCATCTCCCCCTTATGAGAAAAACTCAATCTTCTGTTACTGGACTATTTCCAAGGCCTGGTTAAGGATGGGATCATTACACTGCTTCTCTTTCACTTCTACTACTAGTGATGATTCTGAACCATTCTGAACTACTACTCCTCCATCATCAATGTCGAGCAAATGAACTCCCGAATAGGCTAATCTGCATACCTTTTTGTCCGATTCTCATCCTTTTTCCTTCACATGGGCCACACTACCCATAAAAAACCTACTCAATGCGTCAAAAACCACATTGGCCTTACCTAGATGATAAAGAACACTCATGTTATAATCTTTTAACAAATCCAACCACTTTCTCTGATGAAGATTAAACTCTCGCTGAGTAAATACATACTGAAGACTCTTATGGTTAGTGAGAACATCAATATTTATACCATAGAGGTAGTGCCTCCAAATTTTCAAAGCAAAAACCATGGAAGCTAACTCCAAATCGTGAGTTGGACAATTCTTTTCATGACATTTGAGCTGCCTGGATGCATAGGCTATAACTTTCCTATTCTGCATCAACACAACCTAACCTGACTCTGTAAGCATTACAATACACTACAAACCTGTCTAACCCTTTTGGCAATGATAACATTTTAGTCGAAGTTAATTTATCCTTAAACTCATGGAAACTCTTCTCACACTTATTCGAACATATAAATTTCACTTTCTTTTGGGTCAGCATAGTCAATGGTACAGCTATACAGGAGAACCCTTTGATAAATCTTCTATAGTACCAGCCAAACCCCAAAAGCTCCTAATATCAGATGAAGCGATAGGCCTAGTCTAGTGCTTTAATGCATCAGTTTTTTGAGGATCTACATGAATATCGTCCCCTGAAATAACAGGCCCCAAGAAGTAATAGATTCCAACCAAAACTCATATTTACCAAACTTTGCATACAACTGATGGTCCTTAAGGGTTTGCAACACTATTCTCAAATAGACTGCATTCGCTTCCTCATTTATGGAATACACCAGTATGTCATCAATAAAAATAATGACAAACATATCCAAGTACTACTTGAATACCCTGTTCATCAAATCCATAAAGACCACATGAGCATTTATCAGTTCGAATGACATAACCACAAACTCAAAATGGCTATACCTCATCGGAGAGCTATTTTTGGAACATACTGCTCCTAGAATTTCAACTGATGATACCCAGATCTAAGGTCAATCTTAAAGAACCACCTGACACCCTAAAGCTAGTTGAATAGATCGTCGATTGTAAGAATGGGATATTTGTTCTTGATGGTGACCTTGTTTAACTGTCTATAGTCTATACACATTCTGAGAGTACCATTTTTTTTGTGCAGCAAAAGGATTGGAGTGCCTTACAGAGATACATTGGGTTTGATAAAACATTATCTAAGAGGTCCTTAAGTTGTTCTTTTAACTCTTTGATTTTGGATGAAGCCATAGGATAAAGAGGAATGAAGATGGGCTGAGTATCAGGAAGAAGATCAATACCAAACTTAATTTCTCTATCTGGAGGTACCCCTAGAAGATCTTTGAAAAAACCTCTGAACATTCATTTACTACCTGAATTGACTAAACTATCAAAACTCCAGACTTAGTTTCTTTGACTCGAACTAAATGGTAAATACACCTTTTTGATATTAACTTTTGGGCCTTAAGGTAAGAGATGAAACGACCTTTAGGAGATACAAAATTGCCCTTCCACTCAAAAATTGTTTCATTAGAAAACTGGCACTTCACCACACAAGTGCGACAATCTATCGATGCGTCGCATAAATGGAGACAATCTATGCCTAGAATAATATCAAAATCTACCATCTATAACTATTAGGTCTGATAGTGTAATCTTATAGGGAACGGTAATAGGACACTCCCTATAGACTCGTCTGGCAACAACTAACTCACCCACTGAGGTGGAAAGTGAGAAGGGCTTAGAGAGATTTTCAGGACCTATCCCAAAATTTATAGCAACCAAAGGAGTTACATAAGAGAAATTTGATCCCGTATCTAACAATACATAAACATCAAGGTGAAAGGCATGAACCATACCAGTGACTACATCTGGTGAACTCTCTTTCTCCTGATGGGATGGTAATGCATAAAACTAATTTTGGCGCTAATCGTTGCTGGTGCTAGAAAACGCGGCCTGGCTGAGGAGCTGAATTAGTAGCTTGAGTCTGAGGATGAGTGTCTCTGTTTCCCTATTTAGCATATGGACACTCTTTGACATCACACGATACTCAGGACTACGAATAGCCCTAAGCTAACCCATGATATATTTACAACTTAGAATTCACACAATAAGGATGGTAAACATAGGAAGAAAACAAAAGATGAACAATCTCATAAATTAAAGTGAATCTTCAAATTAGAAATCTTTACACAAACTTCTTGAACTTAAGCTTCGACATGGTCTGACAAGCCTCTACTATAGACTAGAGAGCCACTAGGACAGACCCCAGCTGACCCATGCATAAACTAAAAATAATGTCTAAAATAATTCCATCAAAGAAAACACAAATCTAAAAGATTGGGTCTTCAAACTATGAGGACTCGTCATACATCGAGATGCAGGTAATGATACCAAAGTCACTCGTGCGACTAGAAACGTGCACAAGAACCTATATTATAATATAATGTAATACAGAGACATACATTTGGATCAGTACTTCTGGAATGTACTGAGCATATGGGGGTGAATACATAGTAAAACAATACTGAATATATGTATATATAAGCTTTCAAACTGTGCATGCTAAATATAAATGACTCACCTTGGACTTGATTAAAACTAAAGAATGCAAGATTATAAAACATGGATAATAAATCATATAAATAAACTTAGTGAGCCATAACGCTTAGTTTCTTAAAATCTTTGCTTTTAGTCTTGCTTATGGGAGATTCTTCTAACCAACATAAACTATGTGAGCTATCATGGAGTCTAATATCTTACCCATATTGGGGAGAGTTGTTCTACCCTTGCTATCAGAATATAAACTTACCTTAGTGATCACTATTCTTAACTTCATCCATATTGGAAAAAAGCTAAACCTATGTTGGCTCGTAGTTTTCAGGAATTTAGGATATACTCATCTGTATTCCCTTCTCGGTGCTAAATACTACTCCCAAAATACTTATATGCTTATACTTTAGGAAATCCTCATTAAAATAGCATAAGGGTTTATATACTAGAAACCAATTATGCTTCATTTTCCGTTAGATCATAATTAAGATAAACAGTAGTGGATTTTAAGTCTTTTCATTGAATCAAAAGATCAAACTTCCTTGTAACTTAGTGCTTATTCTTGATCCTTAAATCTCATATTTTCTTTCACATAACTTGTAGTACAATACCATGCTTAAAACTCAATTGGAAATCCTTAATCAATATTTTCAAATCAAAATCATGATATTCAAACCATAATAGAGAATCTTCAAGTCAAAACATAGATATTTTAGAACATGTATGCACTTTAATTCTTCAATAACTTGATAACATAGATATTTTGGCTGAATTTTTGACCAAATTTGATCGGGTTTTCACAGGTTGGATCGGGTTAGGTTTATTGGGCCGGTCCTGGGTTATTTCTAAAAATATTACTGTTGAGTCCAAAATCGGACTGACCAGTTAAACCTGGATCGGATCCGGACCGTCCTACAACCCGATTAAAAGTGATGGGCCGACTCTGGGTTGATCCGGTCCGTCCCAATTAACACGCTTAATTAGCTGAGAAAATTGAAGGAGATCGTGACATTGATGTCAAACATTAATAAAAAAAAATTATTAGGTTTATTATGGACTTAATTAATATTTTTAAATTTTTTTAATCTTTTTAAAATACAAAACAACCCACACACCACTTCTCTCCAAATCAATCATCTCTCTTACCCCTCTTTCTCCAATAGTTTGTCTCAAACTTTCCCCAACCAGCAGTTCTACAAATTTCTTCCTTCAATCCCCGGCGACTTCAACCTCCGACGACAAATAGTTTTAAGTTTTTTTTTTTACTTTCAACCGTTAATCGACGTGACAACATTCTTCGACGACAACAGTTTTGAGTTTTTCATCATCCCTTTTCGAATTTCACTAGTAAAAACTTAGGGTTTTTTAATTATGAATAAAAGAGGAACTCCTCTTATAGTATTGATTAACAATTTAAATGTTTGTTACTTAAATTTGAAATGGAGACTAAAGAAAATCATAATTTGTAGTATTTCTTCTCTTATGTTTTTGGAGTAAAATATGACTTTTTGTTGTTACTGTAGTTGTTGTTGTTGAATTATTGATTTGATTTGTTGGTGTTTGTTATGTTTTTTAAAGTTTATTTTTTATTGTTCGTGTTTGTGCAAAAAAAACAATAATGTTGGTGTTATTGGTCAATGCTGATGTTTTGTTGTGTGTGTTGTGTTGTTAGGTTGATTTGTTTTAGTTATGGGTTGTTGTTGTTCTTGATAAAAATGGTGTATTGATATTAAATAGTGATATTACTGTTGTTCTATTGACCAAAATCTTGCTACTGGTTTATTTTTTTACAACAGAAAAACTATCTACTTAGAACAGATGTACTATTTGTTGCATCAGATAAACCATCTGTTGGGTGAAATCCTAATAGCTATTCCAACATATGACATGTCCAAGACTTTGATATCATTCATCCGTTGTAAAAGATGACCCATCTGTTGGAAGAAATCTAAATAATTTGATAACAGTTCCAATAGATCACTCATCTCTTGCACCAGATGGATGATCTGTTGCACAGATTAGTCATTTATTTCAATAGATGAGTGATCTGTTGGAAGAAATCACAACAGTTTTGAAACTATTTTTATTATTTCCAACAAATTACTTATCTATTGCAACAGGTTAGTCCTCTTTTGCAATAGATAACTCACCTGTTACAACAGATGAGTAATCTGTTGGAACTATTATTTTACTGTGTTGTACTTGTTAGATTTTCTGTTAACCTCTTTTTTAACATTGTATTAATCAATTATAATCTTCTTTGTTTTCTCTTATTTTTAGATAATATGGCTTCCAAAAGAAAAGAAATTGAATCAAGTCAAAATAAAGGAATAAATGAAGTAGATAGACTACATCCACCACTCTATGAGTTTACTGTACATGCAATATATCAATTAGAAGCAGAAGAAAATGAACATGAGAAAGAGGAAAGTTTCAAAAAAAATGATCCAAATTCTAATAGCCCTTCAACTGAAGAGTTGGTCTAAACCTTCAACGTTGATAGTTATCCTGTGAAAATACAATGTGATGGTGCCACATATTCAACTAGTGATTTTTTGGTAAAGTCATCCATGTAAAACTCTTTTGATACCTTCAGAAAAATACTTCGAGACCAAAAATTGGATGCTTATTTCAGGGACAACTACTTTGGGCAATATCTTGATTTGTCGGAGGACAACAATGCTCGTTTCTCAATGAATATGGTGTATGTCTTCTCAAGCGTAGGTTTATGTATGGAAATAAAAATAATATGGATGAGGTGTGGATAAATTACTGTGGCACGCCTATTTGTGTTGGTTGGAAGGAGTTTGCCATAGTTACTAGACTAAAATGTTATCCTCCTTCTCATTCTATACCTACTCTAACCCCCCAAAAGTACCCCACACACCAAAAGTCAAAGGCAAGTTAAGTGATGGTGATGACTTATTGTCCGTTGTTGGTCCAAACTTCAAAAACACAAATTTGCTAGAAGAGGTGAAAGGTAAAAGATTTTCAAAGAAGCATAAGTAATCATTGTATTTGATTTGGTTTGTACATAATATTTTATTGGACGAGAGACGTTAATAACAACAAACCAGTTGGTTTAATAAAGCTCTATGAGGATCTTAAGGCATTTAACAACTATTCTTGTTGTCATGAAAGCTTTAAAATGATTGTCAAATATTTGTTGACTCTGTATCGTCAAAGACAATCAACTTATATGGTTTTCTGTATACTTTCATGAAAAATATTTATTTTTTATCGAATAATACTTTTGATTTATTGGCGTAATTTTATAGGCTTAGGCATTTAAAGCCATTTATTATCTTGGACAACAAGTGAACTACCAGAAAAAAGTTTCATGCCCAGGAATCCTGAGATGATTGCCGGCCAAAACTGATAAAAAATAAAATTTCTTGATCTCTTCAACCCCCTGCAGAAGTAGTAAGTCTCATTCTAATTAAGTTTTTGTTTAATTAATAATTATAAAATGATTTAATCATCATTCTAATATATGTACTGATTTATTTTAGATTGTGCATCCGTGGCTTGTTTCGACCAATCGAGAGTTAAAGATGTCATTTTTCTTTCTTTATGGTCTATGTAAACTTTATCGGACCCTAAGGTCATTGATAGAATAAAAAATAATTTTTTTGGAGCAATAACCATCATAAGAAAAATACTTTGGGAGGGTAGGCTATTGTTGTTGATGGTGTTAGTGGTGATAGAGCTGTTGGTGGTGATAGTGGTAATGGTGCTGTTGTTGGGCTAATGATGCTCCTCTTGTGGTTTTTGAAACAACAAACCATTATGATCATACTAGTTTCATAGATTTTGCCCTTCCTAGCGAATGTTGTGCATGGAAATGTCAAAACTATAAGGTGAAACATGATGGGGTTATTAATTCTATTAATACATCAGCTGCTTCTGTATATGAATTGACATCTAAGAGGGGTGTCATTCCATCAAAGAGGATTCATATCAATACATCCATTAGAAATTAAGCCTAAGAGGAAAAGAAAAGAATTTTTCAAGGAATTATCAAGAATCTAAAAAAGCAAAATTGCAACTCCTTTGTCTTTATCTTGCACTTTTGAGCAATACACAAGGGCCACAGGAGAGCAATATGAGCCGAAGAAGGTGAATATTTATCATCTATTCTAACAAACAAACAAACTACCTATCTGTTTCAATAGATGACACATCTGCTGAAAATTATCAAATAGATATGGACATCTATTGCAATAGATAACTAACATATTGCATCAGATACATTATCTGTTGCAACATTGTCTTATCTGTTGGAGGAAATCAAATAGGTTTTCCTACTATTTTAATTTGTCCTAACAGATGACCTATCTGTTGCAACAGATGGGTCATCTGTTCGGATAAATTAGATCAAGATTTCCTACTATTTTAATTTATCCCAACAAATGAGTCATCTGTTACAATAGATGGATCATCTATTGAAAATTATCATACATGTCTTTCTTCTATTTTAATTTGTCCGAACAGATGATCTATTTGTTAATTTCCTCTAAAAAATGAGTTATCTTTTTTTCATTTATTTTTTTGTATCTTTGTATTAATATTGATAATTCTGGCTTTTCAGGTGAATGCCATAGTAGAAGCTACTGCTGAATAGCATACTATCACATACTCGGTTGATAATCCATCAACTGTTTCCAAAAAGGAATAAAAAGTGAAGCCTATCAGTCCGAAAGAACGAAAGAATTATCCGTTTGAAGGGTTTAACATCTCAAACGAAGCTCCAACAAAACTAACAAAGTTAATCAAAACCTATTCAGAATGGATTGCCGATGGGCTGTTAAAGTTTCATGCCAACAGGTACATAAATAATTTTTAAAGATATTGATTTATACAATTCTTCTTGTAAAAATATGACATTAACACATATATATCACGGAAAAAATAAAACGACGAGCACTACAAAGTGAACCAATCGGATCTTGTTGTTGATATGTTCGAATTTGTTGTTGCATGTCCCCAAATAAAGAATTGGTTCTATTTGATGTCACATCCCAAAATTTGCTGGAATGATGAGGTTTATTCAAGTTATTTAATTGTATCTCTTTATTACTTTTATTATTATGTAATCTGAATTTTTGATAATATGTGCTGCACATCGATGTTATTTTTTTATTATCTCTGAAAGAAGGCTAAGTTGCAAGTACAACAATAATATAGATACACGACAAGCAACTATTTGTTCAAAGTTTACATCAATAAGGCCTATGATAGGTATTATCAACAACAACTGAAAGTTTTCTGAAATGAGGAATATTTAATCAACATCATCAAAGGTCTTAACATTCCAGCTGGCTTACCTTGACATTTGATGGATGAAATGTACTTTCCAATTAATTATGGTGGTGAATTCCATTGGGTGTTGGCTGTCGTTGTTTTAAAAGAGAGGCACATCCAACTTTATGACTCGATGTCGGCAAGAAGATGTTCTAGATCGTCGTCTAAGATACAAAAGTAGGCCAAAATATTGCCTACTTACCTTGAATTAAGTGGATTTTTGGACCAAAAAATTCGCACTAATTGATCGACAATTAAAGCATACCAGGATAAAATTGATAATTCATTTGATGTAGAATATGTTGAAGGAATTGCTCAACAATCTAGTAGTACATGTAAGTATCTTGATTTAGTTTAACAATTTTCATAACTTTTACATTACAAGATATGTATTATCTGATTCTTACAATAGCAGAAATTACGGTTTTTTTATTGCCGCTTACGCTAAGTATTTGAGAGATGGATTGTAAGTATCAAATGATAGACTTGATGCCCAATTACTCTGTAAAAGACATGCTACTCTTTTATGGTATTATGGAGACGTGAAGGCTGAGAATCGGTGCATAAGCGACATTAAAGATCCACGACTATCAAAACCGAATTCCACACTACTAGATGAAGAACAACTGGTCAATATTGAGTAGATCTTTATATCTTGAGTCGTGTCAAAGTAATAACCTCTCCTCTTTTTAGGAATTGTTGGCTTCAAAACTTAAATTGTAAATATTTATCATTTGTACCCATAATAAATTTTTTCATTTAATTTATTTGTTGATTTATTTAATATAATTTGTGAAGGCTTCGATTTATTTTATTTTTTCACGAATTTTATTTTTTCCTTACATTTGAACATATTAATTGAAATGGAATACTAGATTAAAATATTACAACAGATATGGACATATGTTGCAACAGATAACACATCTGGTGTAAATTATCAAACAAATTTAGATATATGTTCTAACAGGTGGATCATCTGTTGAGACATATTAAAATCGACCTTCTACTAGTTTGTTGTTTTATTTGGTTCCAACAGGTGAACTATCTATTACAATAAATTGGTCATCTATTGCAACAGATGTGTAATTTATTTCAACAATGGCTTATTTGTTGGAAATTATCAAACAGATATAGACATGTAATTAATAATAAATTCATTAAAGTTGAAAATTGAACTTAATTAATGAAAAATAATTATAGTGAAATTAATTTTACTTATTAGTAACAAAAAAATGGTTTATTAAATTAGTTTTGAACGAAGGGACGGGTTGGGTTAAAATATTTCTCTTTTAAAAAAATAGTTAAGATCAATTAAGACCAGATTAATATTTTCAAAACTTGTCATTATTTTCCTAAAATACAAATCAACCCCTCTAATTAATGCGTAATAAAAAATGCAAGGGGTCAATCATTTCAAACCATTTCAATAGTTGAGAAGAAAAAATATTTTATCTTTTCTCTTTATCTCTTCTTTTTCTCTCTCAACAAATACAATACAATACAACACTCAACAGATTGCTCAACCCTTCACAACAGATCAATTTTCTTTTTATTTTCAACCACATAGTTGTTATTTTTGACTTTCTTCTTGATTGTGTCTGTCGTTATCTCACTTCGTAGGTAAAATAGTTTGAGAAGATTTCTATATTTATTATTTTTTAAAAAAATTAGGGTTTTTTAGTTAATGATGAAAAAGAAGACTTTTAGTTGTATTATCTTAAAAAATGGTTAACAATTTTGAGTTTTGATGCTAAAAAGGTAGAAAGAATTCGAGAAAATCCTAGTTTTTGTCATAGTGTTCTGTTGACAGTCATGGGGATATTAGTAGGTGTTTTGGGTATTGGTGGTGTTATTGGGGTTGTTGGCACTATTGGTGTTGATTTCTTGTTTGTTTGTTGTTGGTTTTGTTAATTGTTCTTGTTTTGTTGATGTTTTTCATATTATTGGTGTTGGTAGTATTGGTATTAGTGTTGGTAATGGTGGTGTTGGTATTAGTGGTGTTGGTGGTGGTGGTGTTTGTGTTGGTGGTGTTAGTATTGGTGGTGTTGGTGTTGTAAGTATTAGGAGTGTTAGTGTTGGTGGTGTTGGTAGTGTTGATGTTGGTAGTATTGATGTTGGTGGTGTTGGTGTTGGTGGTGTTGGGGTTGGGGTTGTGTATTGCTCAATAGATTACACATCTGTTTGAAAGGTGAAAGACCTAATTCAATTTCATCTAACAGATAACCTATTTGTTGTAACAAATGGCCCATTTGTTGCAACAGATGAGTCATTTGTTTGAAGTTACAAGACAAAACTGCTATTGGTTTGATAACTTCCAAGTGATGACCTACCCATTGTAATAGATCGAACATTTGTTAGAAGATATTACAATAGGTCTTCCAATAAGTGGAACATCTGGTGGATCATCTGTTGAAATAAATTGAAACAACTCTTCCAACAGATGACCCATCTATTGCAACAAATAGTTCAAATGTTGGAAGAAATCAAACCAGTAATAGTTTTATTTTGATAACTTCCAATAGATGACCCATCAGTTGCAACAAGTTATCCAGCTGTTGCAACAGATGGGTTATCTGTTATAACAGATGGGTCATCTATTAGTATTTTTTGTAATATACCGTATTTATTGAATTTTGTGTTACTTTTTATTAAAATTATACAAACATCAATTGTGATATTTTTGTTGTTTTCTTATATTTGTAGATAAAATATGTCTCCCAATTGAAAAGAAATTAAAAGAGAATCAACTTATGACCAACTACCAAAAAAGGCTAGAGTACAGATGGATTTGGAGGAGCTTCCTGAAGAGTCTCTTTCAGGAAAAAGTGAAGGCAACCCTTCTATTTATAATGAATTAGAGGAAAGATATGAAAAAAAGTAAGGAAGTACAAAGTGAGGAGGAAGAAGATGAAGATAAAGAAGTAGAAAGTGAGAAAGAAGGGAAAAAGAAAATGATGATGATACATCATTGATAGGACTTGAAGTTAGATCAAAATTATAGTATGATCCTGTCAAAACTATTAGTATTGATAGGTTTCATTTTGAGATGCCGCAAGATAATCTCACAAATTTAATTAGTGATTTTGTAGTTAAATCTCTTTCGGGGAAAGGTTTTGATGATTTTAGGAAGATTTTGAAGGAGGAAACACTTGAGGATCATTTTAGGTTTAGCTGCTTTGGATACTTTCTTAACCTACCAGAGGACAATGCTACGCACTTCTAAATGTCCTTGGCATATGGCCTCCTCAAGCGCAGTATTAAGTATATGGGCGATGATAAAGATTTAAAGGAGTAGGAGAAGAAAATAAATCAAATAAGGATTAACTACTATGGTATGCTAGTTTGTTTTGGCATTAATGAGTTTGCCATAGTGACTGGCTTGAGATACAATCATCCAAATATACTTGTTTCCAAGATAACACCTATCAAAAAGTACAAGGCAAGAAAGACACTCCCCAAATCACCACCATCAAAGAAAGGCAAGACATTGTCCAAACGACCACCCACCAAACCCAACAAAATAATAAATGGGTTATTGGATATTGCTGGACGTGGCTACAAATCCAAAATATTATTAGTTGATCTCTAGGATAAAAGCATTCCAAATAAGTACCAGGAGAAATTATGCTTAGTTTGGATTGTCCATTCCATTATATGAGCAACAAACATCAACAAGGTCATACAACATGAATTAATTTTGATTGCTCAGGATTTTAATAGATTCAACAGATATCCCTAGGGATATGAAAGCTATAGGTTGACTGTCAAATCTTTATTGACAAAACTATCCCCAAAAATGATTCGGCTATACGGATTTCTATGGGCTTTCATGGTAAAATTAATCACTATTTTTTTACTCTTTCATTTATTTATATTGCATAATTAATCTGACCTTTTTTTATTTGCTTCATGTTTACATTTTTAGGCTTGGGCATTTAAAGTCATTTCGCACCTCCGAAAGCAGGTCAAAGATTATCTGAATGAGGTGACTCATGCAAGGATCCTTAGGTAGTTGGCTACAAAGAGCAACCCAAAAATAAAGGAGCTTTATCTCTTTAACCCTTTGGATGATGCAATAAGTCTTTTTCAAGTAGAATAATTTGACTTAAAGAAAGATATTGCAACGGTTGGTTAATTTGTTGCAACAGATTGGTAATTAGTTACAACATATGAATCATCTATTGCAATAGAAAACTCATCTGTTGTATAAGTTGTCTGTGTTAACATATTATCCAACTCACTGCAAATTATTATTTGATATATCTATGTTTATTTATAGGTTGTGCATCCATGGATTGTGCCTACTGAGCAAGAGTTGGTAATGTTTCTTTTTGTTAGTCTAAGACTTATTCATACAATAGAAGACCTAATGGTGTAGTCAATAAAAAATGAATTGGTTAGACCAAGAGCCATAAGAAGAGCAGTTAGGGAAGGTCAGCCTTATGTTGAGGCTCTTCATGATCAACCTGCTACAACATATTTGGGTTGTAATACATCTATATCCAGAAGAATCTGTGCATCATACGACTTATTTCTTTGAGTCGTACAAATAATATATAAGTGGTATGTTAAAATTGTATCTAAGACAGTGTGGCATGGTGGACATTCTATTGTAGGTATGACATAACCCTTAGAAGTCGTCAGGTAAGGTATGAGTCGTATGGAGGTAAGTTGTAAGTTCATTAGTATAGACTCTCTGAAATTCTTTCCAAGCTATGAATAGGGGGCTAAGAGTCGTATAAAGATAATATTAGTTATAGGTGAGACTCGTCTATGGACCAATGTGTACCCTCCTAGGTTCTACCAAGCTTGCGAGTCAAGAAAACTAGTCGTATCCTTCTATAAGATTCGTATGGTAGACTCGTAAAGATTGACGATCAATTTCTATAAAATTCAGCAGGGGGCCTTTTGTTCTTTTCCTCTTATAACTTTCTCCCACGACCTATAACCCTCAAAGAGGCATTATTCTCCCGCTCTTTCTAATTGATTAACAATATTTACCTCCTCTCATCTTCAAGAACATCAAGATTAGAGTTCATCTCACACAAATTCATTCTTCAAGTTCCAAGGTTCAAAACTCTCTTCACAAGTCAAGAAAATTTAGGTATGTGAGGTTTATAAACAAGGTTATTCTTTCATACTTGTGTCCAAATTATATGGTTTTTATAATTGAATTTTGTTTATTTTCAGTCAAGGTTCATACCCACATAGCCATACTCTTAAATTATAAAACTACCATGAGAATAAAAGCCTTAAATGCATCAAGAATTGTAAATATCCATGTTTTGACTTATAAAGATTCATATTGTGAATTAAATTTCATTATATTGACTGGAATTGTTGAAAATTTTCAAGGTGATTATTGAACATGAAGTTTTGTTATGAATTTCTATGAATTAAAGCATGAATTCTAAGTTCTAAGTACAAGTATTGAATTTAAAAGAAGATTATGCTCTTAAGCTCCATTGAGAAGTTTTATGACATGATTTGAAGTAAATATTGATCTCTTGATCCTAAGATAAGATATGAAATCCATAGTTGTTCATCTTGATTGTGATTTAAAGTAAAAAGAAACATAACTAGTTTTCATTCTATGAACTCTTATGCTATTTTAAGGTGGATTTCTTAAAGTATGAGCATATAACTATTCTGGAAATATTATTTAGCACCGAGAATGGAATGAGAATGAGCGTATCCTAAATTCCTAGAAACTACGAGCCACCATAAGTTAAGCTTTTTCCCAATATGGATAAAGTTCAGTGATCACTTAAGTTAATGTTCTATTCTGATGGCTATTATTCATGTTAATGATCTTGTAGTCTTTGTTTTACTCAAGTCCAAGGTGAGTCATTTACACTTATCATGCATTATTTGAGAGCTTATATATATATTCAGCTATCGTTTTACTTATGCATTCATCCCCATATACTCAGTAACATCCAGAGGTACTGACCCACATATATGTCAATGTGTTATATTATCTTATAATGTAGGTTCGGGTGCTCTTTTCCAGCAACACAATTGACTACGAGCATCATCACCTATAACCCAAATTTTTATGAGTCCTCATAGTTTGAGGACCCAGTTTATCAAACTTTTATTTTTTGATGGAGTGTTATAGTTTCTTGGTTTCTGTTTATGTTCGGGTCGGTTGGGTTCTGTCCCAGTGACTCTCTAGTCAGTAGTAGAGGCTTGTCAGACTATTTATGTTTTTAAGTTTAAAGAGTTGTTTAAAGATTTCCAAGTTTAAGACTTTTAGTTAAGATATGAATTCATTTACCTTCAGATTCTAATATGATAGTTCACTTTACATATGAGTTTCAAGTGAAGTAGACAATATGGGTTAGCTTAGGACTATTCATAGTCTTAGGCACCGTGTGACGTCCAAGGGGTAATTTTGAGGCATTAAAAACTTAGTATCAGAGCCTAAGGTTATAAAAAGTCCCAGGGAATCAGACAATCCACGTTACATAGAGTATTGATCATGGGTATGAAGCGTGCTACATTTATGAGCAAGAGGCTACAAAACGAGTTAGGAATCATCATTTCTTTCATGATCTATCATGCTTACAGTCATCTCTATCTTTATTAATTCGTGCTTTTACGTGATAGAATATGCCTCCTCGCCGAGCCATCGCACGCAGAACCGGTGATCAACTACCACTACATGCTGAACCTTTGAATTAAAATATGTCTTATGCTGAATTTTAGGTTGCATTTCAAGTGTGGGACCAAGCGGTAAATGCCAATGTGCAAAAAACCAACAGGCGACAATTCCACTTTAACAAAATAGTAATTTAGCTACAACCAGGATTCAGAACTTCATAAGGATGAATCCACCTGAGTTTCATGGGTCAAAGGTGGATGAAGATTCTCAACTCTTTATTAATGAGGTGAGAAAGATTACTCAGATTATGCATGTCACTGAAGAGAAGAGTGTAGAGGTTGCATTCTATAGGTTGAAGGATGTTGCTTATGATTGGGTTGTTATGTGGAAGGAAGGTAGGGGTGAAAAAATAGATCCTATAAGTTGCCAGGTATACCAGAGTGCTTTTATGGATAGGTTATTTCTACGTGAGATGAGAAATTCTAAGGTAGAGGAGTTGATGAACCTGTTGAGGGGTTGTATGATAGTGAAAGAGTACTGCCTTAAGTTCACTCATTTGTCTAGGTATGCTCCAAAGTTGTTATCCGACTCTAGAGCTCGTATGAGTAGGTTTGTTATGAGATTGTTTAATTTGGTGGTTAAGGAGTGTAGGACTTCCATCTGATTAGGGATATGGATATTATTTGGTTGATGACTCATGCCTAACAAATTTAGGCGGAGAAGTTAAAAGAAAGAGAAAAGAGAAACAAGAGGGCTAGGACTGGACAATTTGAGTATAGTCAGCCAAGATCTAGAGAGGGAAGCGGTTCGCAGTTTTAGGGCCATTCATTAGTGCCGGTGCCATCTTCAGCCAATGCCCCTACACCCAACACCCGACAAGAGCAGTGGAGCAGGACATCAAATTCTAAGTCTTAGAACAATGTAGTTGTGAGGCCTAGTTTCTTAATATGTGTAAAGTGTGGCAGGACCCATCTTGATGAGTGTTTGATGGGTAAAGAGGGTTGTTATGGTATGGAATGTTGGGCCAAAAGATCAAGATGTATCCGTATGCTAAGCAGAAAAGTAGGTATGTTTGTCCTCTGACTCAGGTTACTAATGCACTAGCTCAACTAGGTCACCCAGTCCCTCCATAGGGTGCATCATCTAGATCAGGTGGTAGTCAGCGCCAGAATCGGTTTTATGCTTTGCCATCCCATCAGGAGCAAATGAGTTCACCAGATATTGTCACTGGTATGCTTCATTCCTTTCACCTTGATGTATATATATTGTTATATCTGGGATCAAATCTCTCTTATGTAGGTGAGTTGGTTGTTGCAAGACGAGTCTATAAGAAGTGTCTTATCATCGTCATTCATAAAGTAATACTAGTAGATTTAATAAAATTAGAGATGGTAGACTTTGATGTCATTCTAGGCATGGATTGACTCTATTCATGCTATGCATCAATAGATTATCGCACCCGTGTGGTGAAGTTTCAGTTTCTTGATAAGGCAGTTTTTGAGTGGAAGGGTAGTTCTGTATCTCCTAAAGGTCATTTTATCTCTTATCTCAAGGCCAAAAGATTGATATCAAAAGGGTGTATATATCATTTAGTTCGAGTCAAGGATACTAAAGTCCCAACAATTCAATTAGTCTGTGTAGTCAATGAGTTTCCTGAGGTTTTTCCCGAAGATCTGCCAGGGATACTTCCGAATGGAGAAATAGAATTTGATATTGATCTTCTTCCTGATACTCAGCCCATCTCTATTCCTCCATATCTTATGGCTCCATCCAAACGCAAAGAGTTAAAAGATAAACTTAAGGATCTATTAGATAATGATTTCATTAGACCCGGTGTTTCTTTATGGGCTGCTCCATTCCTTTTTGTGTGCAAAAAAAATGGCACTTTAAGATGTGTATTGATTATAGACAATAAACAAGGTTACCATCAAGAATAAGTATCCCATTCCTAGAATCAATGATTTGTTTGATTAGCTTCAGGGTGACCAGTGGCTCTCCAGGATTTACCTTAGGTCGGGATACATTAGTTGAAAATTAGGGCAAGATATTCCAAAATTAGCTCTCTGAATAAGGTATGGCCATTTTGAGTTTGTGGTTATGTCATTTGGACTGACTAATGCCATTGCATCTTTCATGGACTTGATGAACACAGTCTTTAAGCAGTACTTATATATGTTTGTCACTGTCTTTATAGATCACATACTGGTGTATTCCAGGAGTGAGGAAGAGCCTGCAGACCATTTAAGAATAGTGTTGCAGACCCTCAAGGACCGTCAATTATATGCAAAGTTTGGGAAATATAAGCTTTAGTTGGAATCTATTAACGTCTTGGGGCATGTTATTTCAGGGGCTGGTATTCATGTAGATTCTTAGAAGACTAATGCAGTGAAACACTGGCCTAGACCCATCACTCTATCCGATATTCAGAGCTTTTTGGGTTTAGCTGGGTATTATAGAAGATTTATTGAAGGGTTCTTCTCTATAGCCGCACCATTGACTAAGCTGACCCAAAAGAAAGTGAAGTTCAGATGGCTAGATAAATGTGAGAAAAGCTTATAAGAGTTTAAGGATATATTGACTTTGGCATCACTGTTAGCTTTGTCGGAAGGGTTAGACGGATTTGTAGTGTCTTGTGATGCTTTTAGAGTTGGGTAAAGTTATATGTTGATATAAATTGGGAGAGTGATAACTTATGCCTCTAGGAAACTTAAGGATCATGAAAAGAATTACCCAACTCACGATTTGGAGTTAGTTGCTGTGGTTTTTGCTTTGAAAATTTGGAGGTACAACCTTTATGGTGTGCACGTTGATGTTTTCACTGACCATATGAGTCTTCAGTACGTATTTTTGTAAATGGATCTAAATCATTATCAGAAAAGTTGATTGGAGTTGTTGAAAGATTATAACATAAATATGATCTATCATCCGGGTAAGGCGAACATAGTGGCAGATGAACTAAGTAGACTGTCCATGGATAGTGTGTCTCATGTGAAGAAGGAAGAAAGAGAGTTAGCTAAAGAAGTGCATAGATTGGCTTGCTTGGGCTTATGATTGCTCGACACTAATAATGGGGGACTAGTAGTTCAGAATGGTTCAGAATCATCCTTGGTAGTGGAAGTAAAGAAGAAACAATGAAATGATCCCATTCTTAGCCAAATATTGGAGGAAGTTCAGCAATATAAGGTTGAGGTTTTCTCCTAAAAGGAAGATGGTATACTTTTCTATCAAGGTAGACTTTGTGTTTTGAATATGGATGGGTTGAGGGAAATAATATTACTCGAGGCTCATTGTTTGAGGTATCCCATTCATCCGGGTGCTACTAAGATTGTAATATCCTGTACTTTTACCTAACTTGAAATTGTCCCATGAATGTAGAAACTTACTTTGAAAGATGAATCCATTTTTTCTGTACATGCAGAATTTCTAAGATCTTCACTTTTTGACATGTGGAAAATTAAATTAGCTTTCCAATGATACCAATTTCGTCCTAATTCGATATCGGAAGAGAAAGTTATGGCCCAAAAATAGAAGGCAGTGAAAACCGCCCAGGTACGATGGTAAGAGCCGACGGACCATCGCCCAAGTCGTCGCAGCGGAGGCAGTGAGACTACCTTTTGCCTAAGAGCGATGGCTCAGGCCGACGAATAGTCAAGCTAGCGACGGGTAGTCGCCCAAGCTGTCGCAGCAGAGGTAGTGAACCCATATTCTGCCTAAGTACGATGGTCAGGACCGTCAGACCATCAACCCAACGATGGACCATCGCACCCACTATCCCATAGTTTATTCAATTATTTTAAATATTATTTTTAAAAGGGTATTTTGATTTTTTTCCAACCGTTTTAACCCCTAATAATATCAAATCAAGGCTCCTAAGTTCATTATCCATCTAGAACATCAAATTAGGGTTTTCTCTCAAATATAGTTCCCAAGAACAAGAAACCCTAGGTGTTTAATTCCAAGTCAAGAATTCAATTCTCCATCAATCTTCAAGAAATCACAACCCAGATATGTCATGTGTTGATTCATGGTCCCTTTCACCCATGAAGCTCAAGAATCTCTTTTCAAAATCCAAGATTTGTGTATTTATGAATGTTCATGTTTTAAATTGAATTAAAATTCATGTTCATGATGTTGTGGGGTTTTGATTCATGTTTGAAATTACATATTCCAATATTTGACCCTAGGATGTGGTGATTTGCGTAATAATCATGATAAACCCTTAAATTTACACATTAATTGATGTATCCATGATTAGTAGATTGCTGATGATTGTATAACCAAAACATGCTCCCCATGTGTTCGATTAAATGCCTATATGAAGGAAAAGTGTCATAATAGTATGATAATATAATATCCCCATTTATGTACAAGTTTATACATATCCAGTGTTTGATGAAATATCTTACCAATGAATAATGGATATATGTGTAGCCATTGTGGTGCTTTAGAACTTGTACTTCATGAAATTTTTAACTTATTGTATTATGGATTGTGATGTTAGTCGTGCATTCAATAAAGTCATGCTTTGTCAGTTTCTTTCTATCGAGTCCTGGGGGTACTTGTACCCGAAAATTTAGCTATGTGCCTAGAATCAGTGTCATGTTTTCAAGATACTCTCAGTCAAGCCATGATCCATTTAATTCAGTCAGTCTCATGACTCAGGAAAACTCAGTAATCTCAGTAGTTTCCATCAGTCAACAGAACTCAGTTGACTCAGTACAGTTCAGTTCAGTTAATCATATTCAGTGTCTATTCAAATGGGAGTAGAAATTAGCACCGAGTGAACCCAAGGATGGGAACCCACCTGTTATATGAGGGTGTGATTATTAGAAGTAATCCTTGCATTCTAGAACTACGTAGCCATCATAGGTTGAGACATCATAGCCTGTTACATGAGGGTAGATGAGGTGGGTTAACATGTTATATGAGGGTTCCCACCATTCTCACTAGAGTTACCTGTTATATGAGGGTTATTCACAGATTTTCCTTACCAGTGGCGCGGTATTGACACCCTTCTAATTGGAGTTGCAGGTTGGACCCGAACTCAGCTATATTGCATTATTTGGGGCATGTCGGTTAGATACCTACTTTCCCCAGTTTCAATTACAGATCAGTACTATCAGATACAGTCATTCAGTCTCAGTAATAGAACTTATATAATTCTACAAAATTCAAGACGGTCAGATACAATCAACTTTGAATAGTACAAAACTCAGCTAGTTCCATTAGAACCTAGACTGTCAGATATAGTCGCTCCGTATCAGTATCTCATGTTATCAGTACTCAAGCTTAGTAATCATGTTATCATAAACTTAGTTACAGTTACTATATATTCATACATGTATTCTCATGTTCATGTTATCCAGTCAGTTAGTATAGTTCATGCATATGAACCCTTTGCATTCAGCCTACCTCAAATGCATACCAGTACATTCAAATGTACTAACGCATTTGCGCTATGGTGTTTTATACCATAGGTTTAGAAGCACGAGCTCTAGAGAATCAGTAGCATTCCAGTCTCAGCAGTCAAAGTTAGCAGTGAGTCCTCATCCTTCGAAGACATGACCATTACTTTATTATCTCATTAATTAATTTATTTCAGTAGTTGGAGTTAGTTTGGGACATGTCCCATCAACTCCTTATTCAAACAATTTAAAGGCTTTCGGAGTAGCATGTTCAGAAAATTATTTTAGTTGTTTTGGGTATTTCATACCCCCTCCAGATGTTATGTTTTATCAGTTATGTTACAGTTTTGAACCAAATGGCCTTTCAACCTTTTATTTCAGTATTTATATAGTATATTATGCAATGTTCAGGTACAAATATTAGTCATAGGTTAGCTTATGGTCCTTTTGGGTCATAAGCACCGTATAGCATTCCGAGTACCAACTTAGTGGTGTTATAAAGATGTACCACGACTTACGAGAAATTTATTGGTAGAATGGTATTAAGAGGGGCATAGAAAAGTTTGTAGAAAAGTGTCCCAACTGTTAGCAAGTTAAGGCTGACCACCAAAGACCAGGTGGTACGTTGCAAGAGATCAGTATCAATTCTTAGAAGTGGGAAGTAGTGAATATGGATTTTATTACAAGGTTTCCTTGTACAAGACATTAGCATAATTCGATTTGGGTCATAGTAGACCAAATAACTATGTCATCTCATTTCCTATCAGTCAAGACTTCAGATACCGCAGAGGATTATGCCAAGATGTATGTTCACAAGTTAGTGAGGTGTCATGGGATACCCTTGTCCTTCATTTCAGACAAAGGCACTCAGTTCAGTTCACAATTTTGGCAGTCTTTTTAGAAGGGCATTGGTACAAAAGTTAATCTTAGTACTGTATTTCATTCATAGATGGATGGTCAGGTTGAGTGCACAATTCAGACATTAGAAGACATGTTGAGGATGTGTATTTTAGAATTTAAAGAAGGTTGGTATGACCATCTACCTTTAATTGAGTTTTCTTACAATAATAGTTATCATGCTAGCATTCAGATGGCTTCATTCGAAACTTGTATGGACATAGGTGCAGATCACCTATAGGTTGGTTTGAGGTTGGTGAAGTGGCCTTAATTAGACTAGATTCTATTATAAAATCTATGGAAAAGGTTCAGTTGATTCTTGAGAGACTGAGAACTGCTCAGAGCAATAAAAATCGTATGCTGATTTAAGGAGGAGAGAGCTCAAGATTGAAGTAGGTGATTAGATATTCTTGAAGGTGTCTCCTATGAAGGGAATAATGATATTTGGAAAGAAAGGGAAGTTGATTCCATAATTTGTTGGTCCCTATGAAATAGTGAAGCGTGTAGGAGAGGTTGCTTACGAATTGAGTTTTTTGATTGAGTTAGCTGCAGTTGACTTAGTGTTCCATGTATCGATGCTTAAGATATGTATGGGAAATCCATCCTTAGTAGTTCCCCCAGAGAGTATTGTTGTTAAAGATAACTTGACATATAAAGAGATTCCAGTTGAGATACTTGATAGGCAGGTCCGAAGGCTAAGCAATAAGAAAGTAGCGTCAGTAAAAGTTCTTTGGAGAAACTAATTAGTTGAAGGGGAAACTTAGGAATATGAAACAGACATAATGACAAAGTATCCTCATCTCTTTTCCTCCAATTCCATTCCTACCTAAGGTAAAGTGTTATTTCCAGCAAATTCTTTCTCCTTAAGTTCGTTTAAGTGCTTCTATATTATGTTTTCTGTTGTGAGAAATTAAGCCCTTGCAGTAGTCATAAACTTGGTTGTAAATTCAGTATGGAAGTGTTGATTCTTGTCAAAACCCAATTCTAGATGAATCACATTTGAGGATGAATGTTTCCAAAGGGGAGATATTGTACTACCCCATGTCTGAAAGATTTTGTGCATCATATGACTCATTCATTTGAGTCATACAAACAACATATGAGTAGTATGTTGAAATAATTTCCAAGACAGTATGGCATGGTGGACATTCTGTTGTAGGTATGACTTAAACCCAACAAGTAGTTAGGTTAGGTACGAGTCGTATGGAGGTAAGTCATAAGTTCATCAGTGTAGACTCTCTTAGATTCTGTATAAGCTACGAGTAGGGGGAAAAGAGTCATATGAAGATGATACTAGTCATAGGTGGTGCTCATAGGTGGACTAGTGTGAACCCTCCTAGGTTCATCCAAGATTATAATTCATGAAGAGAAGTCGTACACTTCCATCCGAGTCATATGGTAGACTCATAAAAACTGACGATCAATTTCTATAAAATTTAGCTAAGGGCTTTTTGGTTTATTTCTCTCGTATAACTTTCACCCATGACCTATAACCCTCAGAGAGTCATTATTTTCCTCCTCTTTCTAATTGATTGACAACACTTACCTCCTCCCATCTTCAAGAACAAAAAGATTAGGGTTATCTTATAGAAATCCATCTTTTAAGTCACAAGGTTCAAAACTCTCTACACAAGTCAAGAAAATTCAGGTATGTAGGGTTTATGAACAAGGTTATTCTTTTATCCTTGTGCCCAAAGTGAATGGTTTTTAAAATTGAATTTATTTATTTATGTTAGTGTTCATACCCTGTTACTCCCCAGAAGTACCTCGTGGATGTCACACGATGCCCAAGACTACGAGTAGTCCCAAGATAACCCTTTAAGCTTTCTAAACTTGGAACTCATGATAAAAATAAACTTGACATATGAAGTCTGAATATAACTGAATTAATATCTTAATTGAAAGTCTTTATCTTGAAAGTCTTTAAAACAGACACTTTTGAACTTAAAATGGAAACAGTCCGACAAACCTCAACTTCTAACTAGAGTGCCACTGGGACACACCCCAGCTGACTCGAACATTAATAAAAAATAAATAACTAAAAACTTCATCAATATCAATGTCTGATAAACTAGGTCCTCTGAATTTGAGGACTCACCAAAATTTAGGATATAGATTGTGAGGCCCGTAATTAATTGTGCTGCTAGACTGAGCACCAACACCTACATTATAAGACAATGTAGCACATAGACATATATGTGGGTCAATACCTCTAGAATGTACTGAGTATGTTCGGGTGAATGCATACATAAAACATTAGCTGAATATTCAACTAAACTTTCAATAATGTATGTTAAGTGTAAATTACTCACCTTGAGCTTGAATAAAACAAATTCTGCAAAATAGTAAACATGAGTAATAAAAATTAAGGGTAAACTTTGTGAGCCATAACACTTAGTTTCTAAAAGATTTATTCATTCCTATCTGGGGAGGTTATTCTAACCAACATAAACCATGTGAGCTATCATGGAGTCCAACGTCTTACCCACGTTGAGGAGAGTTGTTCTACCCTTTCCATCAGACTAGAACCTTAACTTAGTGGTCACTATAATTATCCCATATTGGGACTTAAACCCATGGTGGCATGTAGTACTGGGGCATGTGACCTTAGACTCATACCCAACTTGGTGCTAAATACTACTACCATATTACTTATATGCTCATACTTTAGGAAATCCACCTTAAAATAGCATAAGGGTTTATAAAATGAAAACCAGTTATGCATCTCTTTCTTTAAATCATAATCAGAATGAACAAATGTGGATTCCGTATCTTATCTTAAGATCCAAAGATCAATCTTTGCTTTTAATCATGATATAAACTTGTCAATGGATCTTAAGAACATAATCTTCTTGTAAACTCAATACTTCAACTTAAGGCTTAAAATTCATGCTTTAAATTCATAACAAAACTTCATGCTCAATGATAACATTAAAATCTTTCAACAATATTGAGTCAAGATGGTGAAATCGAAATTACAATATGAATATTACAAGTTAAACATGAATATAAGTAATCCTTGATGTGCTTAAAGTTTTCAATATCATGGCAATAACATACTTCAAGAATATAACAATTTGGGTATAAGTCATAATTCAAAACAAGTAAATTAAATCTTTAAACCATGCACTTCGGGCACAAGGGTGAAAGGGTACCCTTGTTCATAACCCCATATACCTTAATGTTATTAGCTTTGTGAAGTAAACTTGACCTTTGAGACTTGGGAGATGATCTTAAGAAGAAACCCTAATCTTGTTCTTGAGAATGGAAATAGGGGTTTTGTGTTGTTTAATTAATGGAAAATAGAGGAAAAGTAACTCCCCTTGGGGTTAAATGTCATGGGTTGAGATTTATAAGGGGAGAAAAGACCAAAAAACCTTTTTGGAAATCGTTTGGGAGCCGTCTCGACATGTTTGGGTATGACTCATATTTTATGGGTATGATATGTACCTTGAGATATACCTAGGAACCCAAATTTTCACCCGTAGTGTTGTGGGTACGATTCCTCCTGAAAACTCATACAGTCTGGGTACGAGTCGCACCCCGCTGATAGCTTTGACAGTGCTTTAGTAATTTGGCCATAACTTTTCACTCCGATATCGAATAAAGGAAAAATTTGTATCATTGGAAGTATCATTAAATTATCTATCTATTGGTGTGTAATGACATCACAGATTTTTAGTATAACAGAAGTTATATGCATTTTAATATGACTATAGTTATATTCTTCATAAGAACTTAATCACTAAGGGGTGTTTCGACTTCTTCATGAGCTAAGAGCTTTTTGGGGACTTAACATATGTATACGTAACTTATAAGTCTATCAAAACATGAGGCTTGATTCTTGGATCCTTCATTTATCAGGATATGAGTTATATCTTACGACTCCTAACAAGTCATACGACTAGCACTCATCCCCTCGCACCCTGGGCAAAACTCTTCTCACCTCAACTGACTTGGTTATTACATACCATGTACGACTCGTATGACAATATTACAACTTCCAAGGTTAAAGTTGTACTTTAAACAAAATATCACCTATTACACACTGTCATGGGTACGATTTGAACATACGACTCGTATGATATCTATACGACTCAAAGGCATATGTCGCATATTGTACAGTGACTCCAAAACACATGGTACTATAATAGCTCCCCTCTTGAGAACATTCGTCCTTGAAGAGACTCATTAGGCTTAGAGTACTAAGTTAATTTTAGACCATACACTGAATGTTTATGAACCAAAACAAGGCTGCGGTTGAGACATGATACATGGATTGAACTAGTTTCGTGAATACATGCAATCACATGAGAATGGTTACATAGCTTAAGTAGAGATAGAAAAGAGTTAATTTAAAGAAATTAGTCACCTTAAGTCGAGTCTGAATTCATGGAGAAAAGATGAGAGTACTTACCTTGCATATCTGCTAGCTCCCTCATTAGACTGATTTCTCCATAGAACTTTCACCAAGGGATCCTCTTTGTTCCTCAACCTGCGAGTCTGATGGTCAAGGATCTCAACTGTGATTTCTTCATAGGAGAGACTATTTTCCACGTCCACACTCTCTAAGGGCACGACTAAAGCTGGGTCGCCAATATATTTGCTTAATAAAGATACATGAAACACCAGATGCACTAATGCTAAATCTGCAGGTAACTCTAACTCATAAGCTACCTTCCTAAAATGACTTAAAAATTTATAAGGGCCAACATAGCGGGGACTAAGGTTCCCTTTCTTGCCTAATATCGTCTCTCCTTTCGTAGGTGAAATTTTCAAATAAACCAAGTCACCAATATCAAAATCAAGATCTCTTTTTCTTACATCTGCATAAGATTTATGACGACTTCGGGTTGTCCTCAGCCTCTCTTGAATTAACTGAACTTTCTCCATAGCCTTAAACACCAAATTTGGCCCTATTAAAGTAGCCTCACCTACCTCAAACCAACCAACAGAGATATATATCTCCTCCCATAGAGAGCCTCAAATGGATCCATCTAAATGCTGAAGTGATAACTATTGTGTTAGGCAAACTCAATAAATGGTAAGTGGTCATCCCAACTTCCCTTAAAGTCAAAAAACATGCCCTTAACATGTCCTCTAAACTCTGAATGGTCCCCTATGCTTGGACATCTATCTGAGGATGAAAGGGTGTACTTAGGTGAACTTAGGTACCAATAACCTTCTGGAAAGCCTTCCAAAAGTAAGAGGTAAACTGAGTACCTCTATCTGAAATAATGGACAACGGAACACCATTCAATTTCACTAACTTCTTAAAATAAATCTTGGCATAATCTTTAGCCGAGTATGAAGTATGAACTGGCAAGAAATGGGCCAACTTGGTCATTTTATCAACAATAACCCAAATCAAATCATACTGACGATGCGTGTGAGGAAACCCTGTCACAAAATCCATATTCACCACCTCCTACTTCCAAGTGGGGATACTAAAATTTTAAAGTGTACCACTAAGCCTTTGGTTCTCAACCTTAACCTGTTGAAAATTTGCACACTTAGCCACAAACTCGACAATATATTTCTTCATGCTACTCTACCAATAGATTTTCTATAAGTCACGGTACATCTTAGTGGCTCCGGGGTGAACATAATATCGCACACCATGCGCTTCTACTAATATTTGTTGTCTCAAACCATCAACACACGAAACACATAGCCTGCTTTGACAGCGAAGCACACCATCTCCACCTTGGGAGAAAACCTCTGCCTTTAACTTAACTAAACTAGGATCTATGTCCTACTTTTCTTTTACTTTGGAAACTAATGAAGATTCTGCACCATTCTGAACCTACGTACTACCTTCAGACGAATCAACCAACTGAACTCCTACCCTAGCAAGCTGATGACCTCTCAGACTAACTCCTTTTTATTGTCTTCAATATGGGCAACACTACCCATAGACAATCTGCTAAGGGCATCCGCCACTATATTGGCCTTGCTCGGATGATACAACACGCTCTTATCATAATCTTTCAACAACCCAAGCTATCTCCTCTAATAAATATTTATGTCTTTATTTACAAATACATACTATAAACTCTTATGATCCGTGAACACACCAAAACGAACCCCATAAAGATAATGCCTCCAAATTTTCAAGGCAAAGATAATATCTGCCAACTTATGATCATAGGTCAGATAATTCTTTTCATGGGGTTTAAGCTGTCTCAAGGCATAGGCTATAACCTTACCTCTATGCATCAAAATACAACCTAGACCAACTATTAAAGCATACCAATATACAGTAAACCCATGGGTCCATCTGGGAAAGTCCAAACTTGAGCGAAAGTGAGTCAAGTCTTCAACTCCTGAAAGTTCTTCTCGCATGGATCTAGACACTGAAATTTGACCTTTTTTGGGTTATCCTAGACATAGGGGAAGAAATGAAGATAAATCTTCAATAAACAGTTAGTAATACCCAACCAAACCCAATAATCTCCTGATATAAGATGGGGAGATGGGTCTAGGATAGTTTCTCACTGCCTTGGTATTTAAGGATCAACTCGAATGGCATCACCAGAAATAATGTGCTCAAGGAAAGCTGCTGATATCAACCTAAATTTACACTTAATAAACTTTGCAAATAACTGATGATCTTTAAGGGTCAGCAACACAACCCTTAGATGGTTGTATGATAATTCTCACTATGGGAATGGACAAGGATGTCATCAATGAAGACTATGACAAACATGTCCAAGAACGATTTGAACACCCTATTCATTAAGTCAATGAAAGATGTAGTGGCATTTGTTAGTCCAAAAGACAACTAAAAATTTGTAGTAATCATACTAAGTTCTGAAGGCTGTCTTCGAAATGTCATATTCTCTGACTCTAACTTGATGATAGTCGTATCTGAGATCTATCATAGAGAAATAACTTGCACCTTAAAGTTGGTTGAATAAGTCATCCATTTGGGGAAGAGGATACTTCATCTTAATTGTGACTTTGTTCAACTGGCGGTAGTCAATGCACATTCGGAGAGAACCATCTTTCTTGCACACAAAAAGGAATAGAGAGCCCCACAAAGAGACACTTGGCCTTATGAAACCTTTATCTAAGAGTTCTTTAAGCTGATCTTTTAACTCTTTAAGCTTAAATAGATCCATACGATATAGGGGGATGGAGATGGTTGGGTATCAAGGAAAAGATCAATACCAAATTATACTTCTCTATTTAGAGGTACCCCTAGCAAATCTTGAGAAAAAACCTTGGAAAACTCATTGACTACACGGACTGACTGAACTATTGGAGCTTTAGACTTAGTATCTTTGACTCAAAATTATATTCCAAAGTGTTAGTTTTAAAGACTTTCAAGCTAAATACATTCAATTAAGATATTAATTCAGTTATATTCAAATTTCATATGTCAAGTTTACTTTTATCATGAGTTCCAAGTTTATAAGGCTTAAAGTGTTAGGTTGGGACTATTTATAGTCTTGGGAACCGTGTGACATCCAGGGGGTACTTCCAAGGTGTTACAAAATTGGTATCAGAGCGTAAGTTTTAGAAAATTCCTACGAAGTTAGACAAGCTGTGTTACATAGAGTCTTGATCATGGATGTGAAGTGTGCCACATTTATGATCAAGAGCCTCTGGAATAAGTTAGGAATCATTATTTCTTTCATGATCTATCGTACGTACAGTTGCATTTATCTGCCTTACTCGTGCTTTTACATGATAGAATATGCCTCCTCACTAAGCCAATGCAGGCAGAAATAGTGACCAACTACCTATGCACGCTGACCCTTTGAATAAGAACATGTCTTATGCTGAATTCGGGTTGCCTTTTAGGCATTGGGTTAAGCTATGAATGCCAATATTAAGGGCAAGCAACACGCGACAGTCCCACTTCAGGAAAATGGTAATCTAGCTACAGCCAGAATTTATGATTTTATGAGAGTGAATCCACCTGAGTTCCATGGGTCAAAGATGGATGAAAATTCTCAACTCTTCATTGATGAGATAAGAACGATTACCCAGATTATGCATGTTACTGAGAAAGAGAGTGTAGAATTGGGTTGCTATATGGAAGAAAGGTAGAGGTAAGAATACAACTCCTATAAGTTGATAGGTATTCCGAAATGCATTTTTGGACAGTTTCTTTCCATGTTAGATGAGGTAATCTAAGGTAAAAAAGCTCATAAAACTGAGGCAGGGATCTATTACAGTGAAGGAGTATTGCCTTAAGCTCACTCAGCTAAGTATGCTTATAAATTAATATCTGACTCTAGAGCTCGTATGAGTAAGTTTATTGCTAGGGTGTTTGATTTGGTAGTCAAGGAGTGTAGGATTGACATGATTATTGGGGATATGGATATTGCTAGGTTGATGACACATTCTCAATAAATTGAGGTAGAAAAGATAAAGGAAAGGGAGAAGAGAAACAAAAAGGCTAGGATGAGGCAGTTTAAGTATGGTCAACCAAGGTCTGGAGGGGGAAGCCATTCCCAGTTTTACAGTCATTCATTAGTGACAGTTCTATCTTAAACCAGTGCCCCTACACCCATGACCAAGCAGAATCAGTGGGGTAGGAATTCTAATTCTAAGTCTCAAAATAGTGTGGCGGAAGTCCCTGTTATCTGATATGTGCAAAATATGGTAAAATTTATCTGGGTGGTTATTTTCTATTAAAAGAGGGTTGTTATGGGTGTGGCAAGCTGGGCCACAAGATCAAGTAGTTTCTCCTTAGGATGCATCTCTAGTAATAGTGGTGGTCAGCGCAAGAATTGGTTTTATGCTTTGCCATCCCGAAAGGAGCAGGAGAGTTCACCATATATTGTTACTGGTATGCGTCGTGTTTTTTATGTTGATGTATATGTGTTGTTAGACTCGGGGTCACATCTATTTTATATGACTCCATTGATTGCGGTAAATTTTAAGACAGGACTTGAAAAGCTCTCTAAGCCCTTCTCAGTTTCCATCCAGTGGGTGATTCAATTATTGCCAGATGAGTTTATAAGAAATGTCCTATTACTATCCTCCATAAGTTCATACTAACAGACTTAATAGAGTTAGAAATAGTAGATTTTAAAATAATAGATTTCGATGTTATTTTAGGCTTGGATTGGCTCCATTCATGTTAGGCATCAATAGATTGTCGCACCCATGGGGTGAAGTTTCAGTTTCCTGATGAGGTAGTTTTTAAATGGAAATGTAGTATTGTGCCTCCCAAAGGTCGTTTCATATCTTATCTTAAGGCCAAAAAGTTGATATAAAAAAGGTGTATCTATTATTTAATAAAAATAGTTGGACAAGCCTCTACTTCTAACTAGAGAGCCACATGACAGATACCATCTAGCTCAAACATATATAGAAAAAAATAACTAAAACACTTCATCAATATCAAAGTTTGATAAACTGGGTCATTGAACTATGAGGACTCACCAAAAGTCAGGATATAGATGGTGATGCCCATAATCAATCGTGTTGCTGGAGCTGAGCTCTAGAACCTACATTATAAGACAATATAACACACATAGACATATATGTGGGTTAGCACCTCTGGAATGTACTAAGTATGTGGGGGGTGAATGCATACGTAAAATAGTAATTGAATATTCAGATAAGTTTTCAATAATGCATGTCAAGTATGAATGACTCACCTTGAGCTTGAATTAAACAAAGATTGCAAAATCATAAACATGAGTAATAAAACTTAAAGGGTAAATTTTGTGAGTCATAACACTTAGTTTATGAAAGATTTACTTCTTCTTTGGGGAGGTTCTTCTAACCAATATAAATTATGTGACCTATCATGGAGTCCAACTTTTTACCCATGTTGGGGAGAGCTGTTCTACCCTTGCCATCGGAATAAAACCTTAATTTAATGATCATTATACTTAACCTATATTGGGAATTAAACCTATGGTGGCACATAGTTCTGGGGCATGTGAACTCAGACTTATACCCAACTTGGTGCTAAATAATACTCCCATATTACTTATATGCTCATACTTTAGGAAATCCACCTTAAAATAGCATAAGGGTTGATAGAATGAAAACCAGTTGTGCATCTCTTTCATTAAATCATAATCAAGATTAACAAATGTGGATTTCATATCTTATCTTAAGATCAAAATATCAATATTTTCTTTAAATCATGATATAAAACTTGTCAATGGAGCTTAAGAGCATAATCTTCTTGTAAACTCAATACTTTAACTTAGGACTTAAAATTCATAACAAAACTTCATGCTCAATGATAGTATTAAAATCTTTCAACAATATTGTGTCAAGATGATGAAATCAAAATCATACTATGAATCTAACAGGTAAAACATGAATATAAGCAATCCTTAATGTACTTAAAGCTTTCAATATCATGGTAATAATATACTTCAAGAATATAGAAATTTGGGTATGAACCTTTATTCAAAATAAGTAAATTAAATCATAAAACCATGCACTTTGGGAACAAGGGTGAAAGGGTAACCTTGTTCATAACCCTACATACTTTGATGTTCTTGGCTTGGTGAAGTAAACTTGACCTTTGAGACTTAAGAGATGATCTTGAGAAGAAGCCCTAATCATGTTCTTAAGAATGGAAATAGGGGTTTTGTGTTGTTTATTTAATTAAAAGAGAGGAAAAGTAATGTACCTCTGTGTTACATATCATGGGTTGACAGTTATAAAGGGTGAAAAAACTAAAAAAAAACCCTTAAAAACCTTCTAGAAAACGTCTGGGAGCCATCTTGACATGTTTGGGTACGAGTCATACCTTGAGTCGTACCCAAGAATCTAATTTCGACCCCTACTATTATGGGTATGACTCTTCTCGATGACTTGTATGTCTGGGTATGATTTGTACCTTGAGACGTACCCTGATGGCATCTTTGACAGTGCTTCAGTAGTTTGGCCATAACTTTTCACCCTGATATCGGATAAAGGCAAAATTGGTATTGTTGGAAATATAATTAAATTATCTATCTATTGGTGGGTATTGAGCTTAGAAATTCTTAGTATAAAAGAAGTTATGCTCATTGGAATATGACAATAATTATATTCTTTATAAGAACTTAATCTCTAAGGGGTGTTTCGACTTGTTCATGAGCTAGGAGATATTTGGGGACTTAATATATATCTAAGTAACTTATGAGGATATCAAAACATTAGGATTGATTCTTGGATCCTTTATTGATCAGGATATGAGTCATATCTTATGACTTATAACAGGTTATACGACTAATAGTCATCCCCTCGTACCCTGGATAGAACTTATAATACCTCACACTGACTTGGTGAAGACTTACCATGTACGACTCGTATTATCACCTTACAACTTCCAAGGTTCAATTCATACTTTAAGAGATATTACATACCCACATAGCCATACTCTTGGGTTATAAAACTACCAAGAGAATAAAATCCTTAAGTGCATCAAGAATTGTAAATATCCATGTTTTGACTTATAAAGATTCATATTGTGATTTTAAATTTATCATTTTGACTGGAATTGTTTAAAGATGTCAAAGTAATTGTTGAAGATAAATTTTTGTTATGAATTTCTATGAATTAAAGCATGAATTCTAATTTTTTAAGTATAAGTATTGAGTTTACAAGAAGATTATGCTCTTAAGCTCCATTGAGAAGTTTTATGACATGATTTAAACTAAAGATTGATATTTTAATCCTAAGATAAGATATTAAATCCACAGCCGTTCATCTTGATTATGATTTAAAGTAAAGAGAAGCATAACTGGTTTTCATTCTATTAACCCTTATGCAATTTTAAGGTGTATTTCTTAAAGTATGAGTATATAAGTATTCTGGGAGTAGTATTTAGCACTGAGAAGGGAATGAGGATGAACGTATCCTAAATTCTTAGAAACTATGGGCCACTATAGGTTAAGTTTTTTCCTAATATGGATGAAGTTCAGTGATCACTTAAGGTTCTATTCCAATGGCAAGGGTAGAACAACTATCCCCAACATGGGTAAGACATTAGACTCCATGGTAGCTTATATGGTGCAATGCCCTATGATATTCTAAACTTGGTTTAGTTGTATTTCCATGCTTAAGGGGTGCAAAGCCTAAAATTTTCACTAAGTGTTAAGGACATAGTCATCTTTCAAGACCCCAAAACTTTGTGAATTTTTATTTTGGCCTTCTCGACCTTAGGATGTTAGTTTTTGAGTTGATTCATGTTTAGGGAGGTTAAAAGTATCCCTCAGGAGAATTTTAGGAATTTTGGACAGGATTTAGGGTGTGTCTGAATTGCAGAGATAGAATGCCCCTGCGATAAGCCCATGATACATTGTTTTCTCCCATGGTGATAGGGTCCGCGGTGTATTGGTCTCTCCAAGAGAGAGGGCTGGCACATTGTTGCCTTACTCTCAACTCTTTGATTAAAGAGTTCACGGGGAAATTAAGTTCTTTTCCCTTAATCCAATTCGTCCATAACATGATTTGGGGAATCCATAGGGGCATTATTTGCCCCTTTCTCTCAAAATTACTCATTAGAAACCCTCCTCCTTCCTAAGAAAAAAATCCAAGTTCTTTTCCCCAAGAATCATAAGTTCAAGCTCCAAAGTTCAAGCAATTTTCAAGAACCTAGCTATTGAGGTTTGTGGGGTGTTCATCAATGAGTCATTTCCACCCATTAAGCCCCCAAAACCCCTATTTTAATTTTAAAAAGTAGAAATCTTATCTTACTTTATGAAATCATTCCTGAAGCTCAAGAAAGCTATTCATGATTTGATTGCTAGATCTCATACAAGCCATGTCTACAAGTGTTTCTAAGAGAATTAAACTATTTGATGTTTTGGGTTGCAAATGTCCATGCCATATACCATTAATTTCTTGTCAAATCCCCAAATTATGAATTCAACAATGTAGTTAGGTAGTTTTCCTTATTTTTAATACATTTCCATATTTCAGTTCATGCTTCTTACTTAATGGGTGAAATGTTTATGATTTGGATCTTTGAACCGTGATTTCATGAAACAGTTTTAAGCTTTGATAACGTATTTTATAGTCATTCAGTTTTGGCAGGTTATGAACACTAGATACCTATGTGTTTTACATGATTTCCTATTTTCAAGTAATAAGCCAGTTAAGCCATGGACCTTATTATTATACTTACATATTTATGATGATGCTTAGCACTATCAGAAATAATATTAAGTTGAATTTAGTCTAGTTCAGTACCAGTGTTAGTTCGGTTGGGAGTAGGATTTATTTTTTAGCAAACCTAGGGATGGGGGATCACCTACCAGAAGAGGATGTGACCTGTAGTAATAGTCCTTGAGTCCCAAAACTATGTTGCCAACATAGGTTTAAGATGTCTTCATGCCATTTGAGGGTTGACACATATCTCGTGAGAGCACCTTTTAGTAGAGGGTGACTCCTTAGTCCTTCAGGACACCACTTTAGTGGATCCACACAACCATTGCTAGTATAAGTTAGACCCCAATAAGCTCATATTAGGGCATGTTGGTTATATGATTCCTCCTATAATCTCAGTACAGTAGTCAGTATATCTCAGTTCAGGTTGCTTGACTAAGTGTACAGATTTTCAGCTATACAGTTATACAAAATTCAGACTTTCAATTTACAAATTTTCTCAGAAATATGTTTTATACTTGGTCTTGCATTCTCATGCATTTATGCTTAGTTATCTCAGGAATTTTAGTTAGTCCTTATCTCTTATACTCCTATCGACTCCTCATGATGTTTAGATGTTTTCAGGCAGATAGTCAGTCAGCCAGTTAGATGGTTATTCAGTTTATTTTAGTATTATCAGTTGTTTTGGACAAACAGTTTTGTTCCAGTACTTATCAGATATTCCAGACAAGTCATTTATATATGCATTTTAGTATTTCATTTGATAGTATCTTATCAGCTTATCTTCCGTACATATTATGTTATTGTCATTGCACTCAGTGCTCATGGCAGGTAGAAGCTCATGGGTTAGCTTGTGGTCACTTATGGCCGTAAGCACGGTTTTTGCGACTAGGGGGTAGCCTCGAGTTGTGAAAAAACATGGTATCAGAGCCTAAGGTTTTAAATTATCCTAGGGTATCTAAAAGCCACATTGAGTAGACTCTTGTGCATGGGTGTGAAGCGCGCCACGTTTATGGACAAGAGGCTATGAAATGGTTTTAGGAAAGTTTCCCTTCTTTAAGTGTTCATGTCATGCAAATGGGCATGAGATCTATTGTGTTCCTCTTCTAACTCATCCTTTATTCCATTTACAAAAAATGCCTTCCAGAAGAAACAACAGAAGGAGGAATGGGTATCATTTCGTATCACCACCTATTCAAGAAGATCCCTGAATAAACATGTCTCTCACACCGAATTCAGGGCTACTTTCACGACCTTAGCTCATTATTTAGCTTCTCAGAACAAATAGAAGGTTGTTTCTCTAGCCAATCTAGTGGAAAATACAACTGCATCTAGGTTCGATACTTCAACTAAATGAATCCCTCTATGTTTTATGGATCCAAGTCTGAGGAGGATCCACAAGAGTTCCTATACATAGTGCAGAAAGTGACAGATACCATAGGAGTCAGTTTGAGTGAGAGTGCTAACTTAGTTATGTATTAGTTATAGGTTGTAGGTTACACCTGGTTTAAGCAGTGGAAGGAAGACCGAGGTGTTGAGGAAGGGCCTGTAGAGTGGGAGGAGTTTGCCACAGCTTTCTTAGGTAGGTTCTTTCCCTTAGAGTTGAGGAAAACTAAGGTTAAGTAGTTCATAAACTTGAAGTGGGGTAGTATTAATGTAAAGGAGTACTCGCTTAAGTTCACTAAGTTGGCGAGGTATGCTCCGACTATGGTGGCTAACTCAAGGTCCAAGATAAGTAAGTTTGTTTTTGTATCTGATAGTGTGGTGAAGGAGTGTAGGACCGCCATATTAATTAAGGAGATGGACCTATCTAGACTCATGGTTCATGCTCAACAGATTGAAAAGGAGAAGCATAAGGAAAATAAGAGAGATAATAAGAGGGCCAAAATAGGTAGTTTCAATTTTTCTCAGCCGAGGTCAGACGACAGTAACCGTTCTCAATTCTTTCAAAATTTTTTAGCCCTAATTCTATCTTCATCTAGTGCACCAGTACCTAAGTTCAGGCAAGACAATCAGGATAGAGTGCCAGTCTCTAAGTCCTAGGGTAGTATGAACAGAGGTTGTAAAATATGCTCTGCAGTAAATATGGTAGGAATCATTTGGGGGAGTGCAGAGCTGGTATTGATGTGTGTTTTGGATGTAGTAAGCCAGGCCATAGGGTCTGGGATTGCCCGAGAGCTGGTCAGCAGGGTCAGTCCAGTCGTCCTGTATCTCTAGCAGGTTGCCTAACTCAACAGGGTGCCATTTCCAGTGAAACTAGTGGACAGTGTCAAAATAGATTGTATACTCTCCAAACTCGGCAGAATCAAAGAAGTTCTCCTGCATTAGTTTCGAGTTCGTTACAGGTCTTTCATCTTCATGTTTATGCATTGTTAGATCCCAGAGCTTCACTTTCCTTTGTGACCCCATACATAGCTGTAGACTTTTGTGTCAGTCCTGAAACATTAGCAGAGCCTTTCTCAATGTCTACCCCAGTGGGTAAGTCTATTATAGCCAGACAGGTATACAGAAATTTCCCGACAATAGTATCTTAAAAAGTTATTTTAGTTGTTCTTGTGGAGTTAGAGATGACTGATTTTGATGTCATTTTAGGCATAGATTGGCTTCACTCATGCTATGCATCAGTTGACTATAGAAATAGAGTCGTTCAATTCCAGTTTCCTAATGAACCAGTTATTGAATTGAGGGATAATACTTCAGCGCTTAGGGGTTAGATTGTTTCATAGCTTAAAGAAGAAAGATGATATTTAAGGGGTGTATTTACTATCTTGTCCGAGTCAAGGTGACATGACCTGCCCAAGGAACTTGTTATACTGGGTGTCCTAAGTTCGATCGGGATCAGAGATCGCCCCCATTACCTAACCCTACCTCTAACCGCCTGCCCTGAGTTGGCTTAATTCTGAGCACATAACAAGATAGTGTAACATCTCACATGAGAACTCTGGGATAGGATTACAACCATTACCGGCCCAACCGAGTCCAACCATCCTATACCAGCTACCTAACCATATCAAACCATTCCAAAGGCCAAAACCAAATAAATTCCAAAACATAATATCATTATTCCCAAAAGAAAATATGATAGAATAACTAACAATATCGTCTAAGGGTGTAAGCTCCAGTACCAATACCAATGCCAAGGCTAACACCCATATTGATCTTGTCCATTCCAACCCGTAGCAGTACCACAAAGCCTCTAACCAAAAGAGTAATAAAATCCGGTTGGGACATGCCCCAAACCATGGCCAAAACCAATATCCAAAACAAAATCAAAGTGTCTAGAAAAATCCATAACACAAAATGGAGCCTTCCGAAAGGATATAAGCTCACCACTTTAGTCCAAATGTTGATACCCGAGTAAATCATTAAGTAGGAAGAGTAGAATGGCTGGTTCCTGTATAGCTTGGGTATACAGCCGCCAGTAGATGGGTTAGCGGGTGAACGCTAGCATGATCTTAGGATAAGGATAAAATAATGCCACTTATAAATCCAAGTAAAACCATCCGTATGCACACTACCATATATATATATATATATATATATATAACCATACTGGGAAAGAGGGACCGGGTTTAGCATACCATTAAAACCTTTAACTGGGTTATATAGCTTTGCCATCCTATTTCACCCACGGGCTGTATAGGTTCAGCTTCCCCTGCTGAAAGGGACCTAGTGTATGTAGCCGCACGATCAGGGAAGTAAACCTAGGATGACAAGTACATCCCCCAAATATAAAGTGTCACATCATGCACACGGTCACCAATACCAACCTCACATCGACAAATATGAGCTTCTAGTTTTAGGCCCCGAGACCTCCACCTTTCATGGCTTTGCTATATATCCCACCATTATTTCCCAATAAAAACAATTACCAAACAACTAACAAATCCATTGCCATTTATTAACCAAGGCCATTTAGTGGTGGTATCGTCATACCGACCATACTTGCAAGTACTATCCATAGACAACCACATATAGGTTTAAGGGGACTTCCAAGTGCCTTTCCATTTACCATATCGAACCACTTGGGGGATTCTATGTACCCCACAAGCATAAAAATTTATCCATTTGCCATTCTTAGCCATTTAAAACATGCATAATTCCTTTACCAAGTTTTAAAACAATCAAGAGTTCCATCAAAAGTACTTAATGCAATGAAAATATTATTATAGGCATTTTGTCAAACACATTGGGGCATAATATAATGAAAACAAATTCCAATTACCATTAAATCATTCCCATGAAATCCAATTATCCAAAACCACCATTATGCACATAAACTATAATTAAAATCATGGAAAACCATAACCGACCATTAAATATCAAAACCTCCAATTCATATTTAAAAACCAAAATCATACAATCAATGAGGTCATGTAAACATTCATAAAAACCATTCTTCTAGTTACAATTAACAATGAGGGAAGAGAATATACCTTATAACAATATGATGATGGAAAGAAATCACCAAGACAAAATTAATCCTCTAGTTGAAACCCTAGCTACCCTTGCCCAAAAGCTTTTGAGAGAATTATAGTGTTTAGAAGAGTTTCTAAATGTTAATCAATGGAATAATAAGGTAAATAACCTCCCAAGTAGGTTAGAAGTCATGGGACCTTATTAGGATAAGTGGGGAAATATCCAGAATACCCCCACTTAAGTTGCACAAATTCTCATTCTAGGGTATGACTGACCCTCACGAGTCATACCCTTCAATACGATTGATACCCTCTACTCGTATCCTAGAATCAATCATTTGGATCCAACACTATCTAGCATACGACTCATCCAACCAAGTCATATTCGGAGCATACGATCTGTACCCTTCATCCATACCTCTGGTAGATTATCCCAAGGAATATTTAGACTGTCTACCATACGAGTCCATAGTATGACTCGTACCCTGACATACGGCTCATATTGAGCCACTCGTGCTTAAATCCAACCTAAGTAACCAAGTCTAAGATTAAGTTAAGGAACCAAATGAGCTGCACCCTCCAATACAACTCATAACCCTAAGTCGTATCCATTCCAGTAACCAAAATCCATCCCACCAACCAACACTGGTCAACATACGACTGGACCTTACCATCCATACCCCAATATACAAATCGTACCCACGAGTCATATTGGGTTCATAGACCAGAAGTTTAGGAAATTTTCTAAGGGTCAAAACCCAGGGTGTTATAGTTTCCCCCAATAGGAACATTTGTCCCCGAATGATGGACAATGTAGGGGTAACCACACGCACGAGTTATTTGCATTATCAAATATATTCCCAACTTTTAACAAAGTTTGAAAACAAAGAGGCAAAGATATCAATCTTTCCTTTAACAAACTCAAAGGATAAAGAAGTGTTGAAGACACATACCTTACGCATGAATCCCTAGCGCTGAAAATAGATGTTGATACTTGGACTTCATGTCCTCCTCCACTTCCCATGTAGCTTCTTCCACCTTAAGGTTCCAGCATAGAACCTTAATCTAAGCCATATCCTTGGGCCACAATCGACGAACCTACCTCTCCAAGATCTCAAGTAGGACTTCTTCATAAGACAGAGAGTCCGAGACACCCAATCCTTCCAAAGAAACAATCGAATATGGATCATCAATACACTTTCTCAACTTGTAAATGTGAAAGACGGGATGAACCAAACTCAATCTCGAAGGAAAATCCAGCTCATAAGCAACATTACTAACTCTTCGTAAAATCTCATAAGGACCAACATACTGAGGATTGAGCTTCCCTTTCTTGCCAAACCACATTACTCCCTTCATGGGATATACCTTAAGTAAAACCTTATCCCCAACCTCAAACTCCAAGTCTCTACGTATAGGACCTTTGGAGACTTTGGCAGCCTTAAGCCTATCCCAAATCACCTTTATATTCTCTATAATCTGGTGAACAAAGTCGGGACCAAACATATCCACCTTCTCAAGCTCAAACCAACCAATAAGAGAACTACACCTCTTACCATACAATGACTTAAAAGAGGCATACCAATACTAGAATAATAACTATTATTGTAAGAAAACTCTACCAAAGGTAGATGCTCAACCCAACTACCACCATAATCAATCACACAAGCCTGAAGCATATCCTCCAATGTCTGAATAGTTCTACCTACTTGTCCATCCATCTGCAGGTAAAAAATAGTACTCAGACTCGCCTTAGTCCCCAACCCTTTCTAAAAAGATCACCAGAAGTGAGATGTAAAATTTGTGCCATAATAAAAAATAATCAAAATAGGCACTCTATGTAGATTCACAATATTTTGAAGATACAGCTTTGCATATTTCTCTATCGAGAAGGTAGTCAGCACTGGTAAAAAGTGGGCAAACTTAGTCATCCTATCCATGATGATCCAAACTGAATCATATTGATTCTGAGACCGAAGAAGACCGATAATAAAGTACATATTAACCACTTCCCATTTAATTTAGGTAAATCAATTTATTTATACAACCCTTCTAGCCTCATGTGCTTAACCTTAACTTGTTGACACACCATGCACTTGGCCACAAAATCATCCACATCTCTTTTAATGCCATTCCACCAATAGATTTCCTTGAGATCATGATACATCTTAGTCAAGCCAGGATGAACAACATAGAGCGATTCATGCGCCTCAACTAAAATCCTTTATCATAACCCATCGACATTAGGAACACACAACCTCCTTTGGTACTATAAAGTACTATCACCATGATCCCCCTCACTAGAAATAATATAACCTAAGAAAGTTACAGTGTTCAACCATAACACACATTTAGAGAACTTGGTATATTACTATTGTTCCTTTAAGATCTGCAACACCACACTGAGGTGATTAGTATGATCCACCTCACTTTTTGAATAAACTAGAATGTCATCAATAAGCACAATAATGAAGAGATCTAAATACTGACAAAAAACCCTATTTATTAGATCCATAAATGCTATCGGAGCATTAGTCAACCCAAATGATGTTAAGAAAAATCAAAGTGCCCATATCCAGTACAAAAACCCATCTTAGGGATATCCACCTCGCTAATTTTTAGCTGATAGTACCCAGACCAAAGATCTATCTTAGAAAAGTACTTGGCACCTTATATATGGTAAAACATATCATCTATCCTTGGAAGAGGATACTTATTCTTGACTGTCACCTTATTCAACTGCCTATAGTTAATGCACATACGAAAGGAACCATCCTTCCTGCATACACAAATAACACCAGTATGCCTCATGGAGATACACTAGGATGAATAAACCCTTTATCCAGAAGGTCCTCAAATTGCTCCTTAAGTTTTCTCAACTCAGATAGAGCCATTCTACCAGAGGAATAGAAGTTGGATGAATGTCCAGAACTTGATCAATACCAAACTAAATTTCCCTATTCGGAGAACACCAGGAAGATTATCTGGAAAGACATATGGAAACTCATTAACCACTATAACTGACTGGAAAGAAGGACCTTCCAAGTTAGAATCCTTAACCCAGACCATGTGATAAAGAGAACCTTTGAATATTAACCTCTGAGCTCTAAGATAAGAAATAATCCTACCCCTAGGAACTAGGGAACCACCTTTTTATTCCATAAATGGCTCACCAGGAAACCTAAGGATAACCCTACGAGTCTGGCAATCCAAGGATTCTTAACATGGGTGCAAGTAATCCATACTTAGAATGACATTAAAATACACCATACCCAACTCAAATAGATCCACCATGGTCTGCTTTCCACCAATAGATACCACACCCTCTATAGACTCTTTTAGCAATAATTGAGTCACCTACCGGGGTAAAAATAGAATAAAGATCCAAAATAACTTCCAAATTAAAACCAAAAGATACAGCCACATAAGGAGTCACATTAGGAGATAGTGGACTTTATATCAAGCAACTAATATACATCACGAGAGAAAAGTTTTAATGCATCAGTAATGACATCAGGTGATGCCTCAAATTTCTATTGAGATACCAACACATACAACTTGTTTCGACCAATACTAGAGCCAGGAGTAGTAACGAAAGTAGATGCAACACCACCAGGTGTATGAGTAGAAGATGAAGCTATATGAATTTTATTCACCCCCGTAGCAACCTTATTAACTGGATAATCCCTAATTTGATAGATTTTCTGGCCACACTTGAAGCATTTATACCTTCCTTCATTGCAATAACCCCAATGAGGACGACCAAAAAATTGATAAGTAGGGCATAAAGACTATCTATGGGTGTTGGGGGTTTTTCTCATAGACGCCTCATAATATTTAGAGGCTTTTAGACAGTCAGCCAGTCAGACAGTTAGATAGTTTTTTAAAGTATTATCAATTATTTCAGACAGACAATTTAGTTTCCAGTACTTATTGAATATTTTAGATAAGTCACTTATGTATAAACTTTAGTATTCTAGTTGATAATATCTTATCAGCTTATCTTCTACATATGTTGTGTTATTGTCATCATGTTATTGTCATTTTACTTAGTGCTCACAACAGGTACCATCTCATGGGTTTGCTTGTGATCATTTGTGGCCGCAAGCACCATTGGCATGACTAGGGGGTAGCCTCGGGTCCTGACACATGGTTTATATTGGTTAAAATAATCTCTCATAAGAAATAATAAAAGTAAAACTTTTAGAAACTAAGTGTTATGGATCAAAAAAATTATTCTTATGCTTTATTATTCATGTCCATAACATTTTAGTCTTTGTTTTACTCAAGTCCAAGGTGAGTTATTTACACTTAGCATGCATCATTTGAAAGTTTTATATGTATATTCAGATATTGTTTTACTTATGAATTCATCCCCACATACTCAGTACATTCCAGAGGTACTAACCCACATATATGTCTATGTGCTATATTGTCTTATAATATAGGTTCGAGTGCTTTTTTCCAGCAGCACATTTACTATGGGCATCATTACCTACATCTCAATTTTTTGTGAGTCCCAGTTTATCAAACTCTTGTTTATTTATGAAGTGTTTTAGTTACTTAAGTTCTGTTTATGGTTGGGTTAGCTGGGGTCTATCCTAGTTACTCTCTAGTCAGTAGTAGAGGCTTGTCTGACTGTTTAGTTTTTATGTTTATAGAGTTGCTTAAAGATTTCCAAGTTTAAGACTTTCGGTTAAGATATGAATTTATTTATCTTTAGATTCTAATATGATAGTTTACTTTATTTCTTATGGAGGTGTTTGTGGTGATGGTGTTGCTAGTAGATTTGTTGATGTTGCTGCTAGCCATGCTAATACTGCTTCCAAGCATGATGATGAGCATATTATTGATGCTCCATAAAAAATAAATATTGTGAAACCAAATTTAACCATTAAGAAGATGATGATGTATAAGTCACCTCTTTCAATGGTCCCTCTTTGAGCTCTTCATGTTCTCTTTGAAGATGTAAAAAGTACATGGACAAACAAGATGAACTTATCAATAAAATAGATGCTCTCACTGATGCTGTCAAGAAATTGACATCAAAAAGGGGTGCCATACCATCCAATAAGTTGAGAGAGCCATACACTCTTACATTGAAGGATAAAAAAAGAAAAAGAGAAATTAGAAGTATACTCTCAAATAAGAAATTAAGAGAAATTGTAACTCCTCCCACAAATATTGATGAAATTAAAGTACCATTGAACAAGGTGGACATATACACATTTGTTATCCCCAATAGGACAAATCATTTAATACAGTACATGAATTCCCAGCTTACCGCAAGAACCTTCGTGATGAATCCACTTTATTCCAAAGACTTCAAGATCATGACAAATATAAGGGAGTGGTACAAGGACATGGTAACTAAGTTTACTTCTTATAACCTAACCTTCTAATCTAATTTATTTCTTACATTCTAAGTCATCTTTTTTAACAGATTACCCATATACTACATAAGTTGCCGTATATTGGATAATTTGTTAAAACAGGTTCAGAGAAGCTATGCAATAGATGAGTTATCTATTGACACAAATAGGTAATCTAATGCACTAGGTGGTCCATCTATTGCATAAGTTACAGTAAATGGGTAATCTGTTAATAAATCAAGAGAACTTATACAACAAATCGACCATCTATTGTAACATATTATCCTTTTGTTGAAACAGATGGTCCATCCATTGTGTCTTTCCAGTTTGTCTTTTTTGAAAATTACTAGACTTTTAAAAATTATCTTCTTATATCACAACATGTTGATTAAATTCTCTACCTCATAAGGAAAAGGTACCTCACGTACAAAAAAGCATATGATCTTACTTATAGGATAATAGACCTCAACTTCTACAATAATTTCTTATGTAGGTACAAGAAACTCAGTGCCATTGCGACAACTCGCAGTGGCCTACCACTTAAGAATTTAATTTATGAGTGTGAATAGGATGAATATATGATTAACTATGTTAGAGGGAAGAGGCCAATTCTATACGTCATGACTTAGATCGGCGTAAAGAGAATTCTTGAAGTTCTGAACCTGGAGAAAAAACATTTTATGATCGTTGAGATCCTCCTCCATGAGGAACACATTAATGCTTATGACTACAACTTACCAGTCTTTGAGGACTGGATTTTTTACACCAAGGTGCAACCACTATTGGACTTGATCCATAAATAGTTGGATAAAAGTCACTTAATGAATGACTTTCCAGAGAAAGTGTTAAAAAATTGACTTTAAAAGGTCGAATAGTTGCTAACCATCACCGAAATTTCATTTTCAAGGACCTTACTGAATGACAACACTGTGGCAAGGATGGAAGTGGTCTGGGCTATTGGGGTACTACATTCAAGTTTGAAGCTTGTATATAAAAAATATACAAAAACATGATGACAATTTTTATTCTAAGTATTTAAGTTAATTATAGTATATTGTTTAGGTAATGAATTTTTTTTATTTCTTATGTTTGATGATAGTTGTATTGCTTTATTAAATTTGAAAACTTATGGATTAGTACAAAAAATAATTACTAAGTCCAAATATTGCAACAAGTGCATTATATGAATTAGTCCAAAAAATAATTACTAAGTTGGAATATTACAACAAGTGCATTATATAGATATGAACATCTGCATAATATAACAGATGTCTCTTCTGTTGGAAGAGATCAAACAGATATAGACTTGTCTACATTGCAAAATATAATAGATGAGTAACCTGTTGCAACAAATGTCTCACCTATGAAAATTATCAAACACATATTTTATCTGTTTGAAAACATATATTTATAATTCCTTGGAAATGACCAAATAGATAAAGATATTTGTTGCAATAGATGGTCACTTATTGTAACAAATGGTCACCTGTTACAATAGATGAGAAATTCCTTTGAAATGACCAAACAGATAAAGACGTCTGTTGCAACAGATGGGTCACCTATTTTAATAAATAAGTAATTTCTTAGAAATAACTAAACAGATTAAGACATATGCTGCAAAAGATGAGTGATACTTTGGAAATAACAAAATAAATAAAATAATCTATTGCAATATATGAGTTTATCTGTTTGATAATTTCAATAAATGACTCATCGATTGCAACAAGTTAAATCTATTGTAATAGGTTATATAATAAGTTAATCATGTAATTGCAATGAGATCATTTGAAATTGTAATTAAACTTATCAACACATCTTTAATTCTAGGTAAATCAATATCGTTATTATAAATAATGGCTTGATTAGAATAATTTCAAGTAAAATTGGTCAATTGATAACTCTACTCAGGACGAACGCAATAGTTGATCATGTAATTGCAATGAGATAAATTGAAATTGTAATTAAACTTATCAAATTATCTTTAATTATATCTAAATTAATATAGTTATTAACAAATAAAGTATTGACTTGAATGCTTTCAACCAAAATTGGTCAATTGATCACTCTACTCAGAACGAACACAATAGTTGATTATGTAATTGCAATGAGATCAATTGAAATTGTAATTGAACTTATTAATTCATCTTTAATTTTAGTTATATATATTTATATATATATATACATATATATATATACATACATACATATATATATATATACATACATATATATATATATATTATAAATAATGACTTGATTTGAGTCATTTAAAGTAAAATTGGTCAATTGATCACTCTACTTAAGATGAACACAATAGTTGATCATGTAATTGTAATGAGATCAATTGAAATTATCAATTCATCTTTAATTTTTGTTAAATCAATATAGTTATTATGAATAATGTCTTGATTTGAATCATTTCAAGTAAAATTGATCACTCTACTCAGGACGAACATAATAGTTGATCATGTAATTGCAATGAGATCAATTGAAATTGTAATTAAACTTATCAACCCATCTTTACTTTTAATTAAATCAATATAGTTATTACAAATAATGACTTTATTTGAATGAATAGAGGACTAACTTGTTGAATAGATGACATATCTATTGAAAATAATCAAACAATTATAGACATCTACTATAACAGATGATCAACCTGTTGCAACAAATGACTTATCTATCAGAAATTATCAAAAAAATATTGATATCTGTTGCAACACATGAATTATCTATTGAAACTTATCAAACAGATATAAACATCTATTACAATAGATGACCTATCTGTTAGAAGATGTTTTTTATTTTAAGGTAATTTTTTGTTCAAAATAAAAAAATATAAAATACTAAGAAGGTCAAATGTGTTCTTAGGATAACTTAAAACAAATCCCCTTTGTGTTGTCTTATCTTGTTTTCTTAATGTCCCATCTCCTCTTTCTTTTCAAATATTCACCATCGTAAATAAATATTTAAACCCATCTCTAGAATTTTCTCTCTTATCTCCTGAATCATAAGATTATTTTTCTCTTCTATCTTCTTTTTAGGGTAATCCCAAACACCTCCTCTTTTTTCTCTCTTTTCTTTCCTCTTTTGCCTTAGGATTCATATCTCAACACCAAACCAATCTATATATTTTCTCCTCTTTCAACACAAATATTTTTCGTCCACCTCCTTTTGGTATTTTTCTCCCTTTGCTTTTGACATGGCAGGTATGGTATACATTCTGGGGCTCTCTACTATTCTTGCCTTCTTGTCTTCTTCTTTGTCTATTTCATTTCATGAAATTTTTCATGTTTTCTTTGATGAAAATTGTGTATATCATATTCTTTTTATTAGTTATTTACTTTTGTTGTTTTTATTTATTTACCTATTACCTATATCATATTTATTTACAAATCATTTTTATTAAATAATAAAAAAAGTCATGACCCTTGAGTTTTTCCAATAGATGGTTCATTTGTTGCAACAAATTGGTCATCTGTTGAAAGAACTCAAAACCAAGATTGAGTTCTTTCAACAAATGACCCATCTGTTGCAACAGATTGGTCATCTATTGGGAGAACTTAAAAAGCCTTATTGGCACTATTGGTGTTATTTGTTTGTTTATGGTTTGGTTATTTATTTTTGTTTTGTTGATATTATTGTTGATGTTGTTCGTACTGTTGGTATGGTGTTGGTATTGGTGATGCATTGGTAGTGTTGATGTTGCAACAGGTGGAACATATTGTGAAAGATATTAAAATAGGTCTTTCAACAGATAGCCCATCTGTTGCAATTGATGAATCAACTGTTGGAATAAATCAAAATAACTCTTCCAACAGATGAACCATCTATTGCAACAGATGGATCACCTATTGGAGGAAATCAAACCAGTAGCAAGAATATTTTGATTTATTTCATTAGATGACCCACATGTTGCAACAGGTTGGCTATCTGTTACAACAAATGACCTATCTGTTGCAATAAGTTAATTATCTATTGCAACAAATGAGTTGTTTATTGTAACATTTAGGTTATGTGTCACAACAGATGACCCATCTATTATAATAGATAGGTCATCTGTTGGAATTCTAATTGTAATGTATTGTATTTATTGAATTTTGTGTTACCTTTTCTTCAATAATGCAGATATCAATTATATTTTTTTTTGTTTTTATCTTATTTATAGATAAAAAATGTCTCCCAAAAGAAAAGAAAGTGAAAGTGGATCAAATTTTGACCGACCAACAAAAAAGGCTAGAGTACAAATAGGTTCGGAGAAATAAAATGCTTCCAGATAGAACCACTTCATATATGAGAGATATGTATTACTGATCAATTTATCATGACAATAGGAATAAAGTACAATGAATTTGTGAATACTATTTTTTACTGATTAGGCATTGATTCTTCAAACAAGTTTTTGCATTTTATAGTTAAGTTTGATAGGTCCAAACTGATAAGGCCGGGGGACCAAGAAAGAAGGTGGTGTCAATACCCTGTTATAGTTTAATAATGGTTTTACTAATGTTTATGTGTCAAGTTTAGAGAAGGGATCAAGTTATGGTGGCAATTTAGAGATTCAACAATGATTGGACTAATTTTAAGGGTTTAATAGACTTTTGAAAAGTCTCCAAAGCCTCTCAATGCTACAAACAAGAAGGGAAATTCATAGAAATTGACTTGGTCTAAATTTATATAGATGGTTACTTGGGGTGATAATTATACAGCAGGAGGTGCTTGAGAGAATATCTACAAGAGAAGGGGGAGCTGTTGAAGATTATCTCAACTCAGACCTTATTAAAGAAAAGAAACATAGGTTAGTAAGGAACTTGCAGCAAATCTGGACGATGAAATTGACATGAAAAATGAAAAAACTAAATGAGCTGAAAACTGAAAGTGTATACAAAAATTAAAATCCATCACTCTTTGTTGAAAAGAAAAATGGTAAAGTGGACTGGAGTTGTGTACTTTTCCAGGAACTACGACTAGTTAGCGTGATCTGAATGATCACCTCCAAGCTAATAGATTCCTAAGTCTAAGGAATTTTTCTTACGTATATTGATGGATGGAAAGATGAATAATCAAGAATAAAACTTGCTACGGAACTAATGAGGTTAAATTAAGGGATCAAGCCAAGGTGGCAATTTCTAAAATTAAACTTACATCCTATGCCTTCTTATTTGTTGGAATGCTCAGGTCAATAGTAGTGGAAACAAAAAAGTCTGAAGTTAAGTAGAAATTCTATGCCTTTTTGTTTCCACTACTATTGACTTGATCAGACCAACAAACAAGAAGGCATAGGATGCAAGTTTAACTTCAGAAATTGTCACTTTGGCTTGATCCCTTATTTTAACTTCAGCAGTTCCATCATAGGTTTAATTCTTAATTGTATATCTTCTCCTCCCTCAGTGCATGCAAAGAGGCTTCCTTAGACTTATGTTTATTTCTTTGGAGGTGATCATTCAGACCATGCTAACTAGTCGCACTTGCCTAGAAAAATGTACAGCTCCAATCTATTTTACCATTTTTCTTTTCAACAATGACTGATGGATTTTCATTTTTGAATACACTTTCATATATGCAACGCATTTAAATTTTTATTTTTCAAGTTAATTTTATTGGCTAGATTTTCTACAATTTCCTCGCTACCCTATTTTCTTTTCTAATAAGGTCTGAGATAATATAAATTTCATCACCTACCCCTTCTCTAACAGATATTCTCCTACACCATGTTTTGCTATATAATCATCGCCCCGAGTAACCCATTCATATAAATTTGGACAAGGGGAATTTCCATTGAATTTCCATTCTTATTTACTACAGTGAGAGAATTTGAAGTCCTTCTCAAACTCTATTGTACCATTAACAACAGTCCTATAACTATTAAATCACTATACTTCCATCAAATCTTGATCCCTTCTCGAAACATGGCACAAAAACATGAGCAAAACCATCATTAAATTGTAACAGGGTATCGACACCACCTTTTTGGTCCCTCATTATTATTAGTTCACACCTATCAAACTTAATTATAAAATACAAGATCTTATTTGAAGGATCAATACCTAATCCGTAAAAAACAACATTAACAAAATCATTGTACTTTATCTGTGTTGTCACGATAACTTAATCAGTAATACATACCTTCCACATATAATAGTGGATCCATCCATTGATGTGCTGTAGAAGTATAGCACTTTTGATGCTTAAAACAAGAAAATTATGCAAGTTTCTAAGGCCCATTTGTTAAATTTGATCTATTTTGGGTATGTTTTGTAGAAAACCATGTTTTGGATGATAAGTTCATAAAAATAGTGAAAAAGGATTTTCGACAACTTTTGGAGCGATTATAATATTTGGGATGTTTTCCAATTTGATTGTGATCAATGCATGTTCGAAAGTCGAAGAAGAGCTGAAAAACTAACTCTCGATACCTAATAAGTTAAGCTACAGACTGCATGTACACCTACAAACCACGTATAGACAAAGTTGGTGCCATAAATCCCAAAATCCCGATAGTTGACTTGCAGAAAATTATCCATCCATAACCTAAGGTATGCAGCTGTGCATTGTTCCAAACCATAGGTGCCACCTGTGCCCTGCCAGACCACAGGTACAGAGTGTAGGTAGCCACCGACCATGTTTTCTCCTATTTTGCACGAGATTTGTTTTTAGGGATTTCTCTCGTACTATAAATACCCCTTATATACTTTTTAGTAGGAGTTACACACTTTTAACACTTAGAAATATATTTTGATTTGAAGATCCATCTTTGATCTTGGGATTTCTTTGTATTGACTTTGATTGATTATTAAGTTTATGATTGTGGGGTTCTTATTCATCTTGTCATTGTAATTTTATCTTTGAATTCCAAAATGAATGTTATTGATTTCTTCAAAATCATGAGTGGATAAAATCCATAGCTAGGATTGTGGAAACCCTGGTGAATTGACGAAGTAGGAGAAGTGAGATTGTTGATCTGAACTAATACCCATGGCATGCATCGCTTTATCTTTGTTATGATTGTTTTCTTAATGGGTGCACACATTAGGATGCCATCTAGATATTTCTATATTCATCAATTTCCAGATAAGGGAACTATGTGATCAGCCCATTATGATCACAAATTCTACACGGTAAGTTGAGAAAAAAGTTGAAAAATGGTAAGTTATGGACTTTGGCACCTAATTTTACTTGTGGGACCTAAAATCTTGATTGCGGTACCATAAGTATTTGGAAAAATGTCAACACTCTTAAGTCTAAATTGCAGAAAAAACAGGCCAAAAGTTTTGGCCCAGCACCTGAATGCCACAGGTACTACCTACGCCTAGGACTCGACCGCGAGTACAGGGCACAGGTACGTGCCTCGGGTAGGGTTAGTTTTGGGTCGATATTGTATTTACAATTTTGGGCCCACCAATATGTAAATATGTCTTAAAATAGACCCCACATATATAAAAACATTTTTACCCTTATTCTAATTCATTCAAATCCTTAAAACTTCAGTTTTCTCTTTAAATTCAAACTTCCCACTTTAATCATAAACCAACCGCACACTTAATACAAGGCTAATTTGATACTTGTTTGAGATACCAACTTGTCCCAACACACTAAAAACAAGTTTCAATCTTGATTTTGCTTGGGTTTTTCATTGTTCTCTTTTGAATTTTTATATAAGAGGTAACTTCCTTGACTCCTAATGGTTATATATTGGCTTATTTACTATTTACACAAGTTGGTATGTGTATTTTATTGAAAATATATAGAAATAATCAATATTTTATGAGGGATCCTTGAAATAGACTAAAATCATAGTATAGGGCCTTGTTTTTAATTAAAATTCTATGTTAAGCCCCTAACCGAAAGTTGAACTTGAATGCATAAAAGTGATATCACGAGTTGAACATGTTTGTTTTCTTTGTGATTCTTGATTAGTGTGTGTACGTTGGACTTTTTGGCATTTCAAATAGGTTATAGGGGTCTGAAATTGAGGAAAACTCAAAAATTTTGAATTTTGAGTTTTTCTTCAACTTTTGCTATCGCTCACTTTTATGGGAACTAACAACTGGTTTTTCAGGTTCATATGGAACCTAAAATAAAGAAGGCCAGTACTTTGAGAAGATGGGAAGAGTCTCTTGAGCTTAGTAATTTCGTGGAAGAGTATTCAAGGTAGCATCGTGAAGATACTGCAGTTGCGGTGATATGCACAGTCACACGAGGACAGTCCCCCAAGATGCTCAGTTAGCTACAACCCGATCGAGGATGAAGTCAGATAGGATATCACCACCACACACTCCTCCACCTAATGATGATTATGAAGAAGAGGAGGCAGATTCTAAGGCTATTCCACAGGTTACTCAGTACCCCCAGTCTCATGAAAGGTTCTAGGATTCTTTTAAAAAGGTTAAGTAGGAGAAGTCATACACGGTACCCCAGTCTGAGGAGCGTATCGCCACTCATACAAAGCAGACAAATGTACTCCAGTTTGAGGAGGGTACAACACAGGCTTCCCACATGCATAACCAAAGTATACACCTATACCGATCGTAGATGCACTTCCTAAGAAGGGATATCTGAGGTAGTGTGTGAAAGGTATGAAACATATATATGAGCTATATAGATATGTTTGGGATCTAGGTAGGCCTACAAGATATATTTATGAGGATCACTAGATTGACTTATCAGGGCTAGAGTGGTTACCACACTTGCAGGCAATATTTCAAAGCTATCAGCTACAGTGGTTGACTAGGCCACTCGGTACTTACAGCCCAACTGTGGTGTAGAGGTTTTATACATCTTATAAATCCACCTATTCTTTAACATGCACTATCATCTAAGATTTATCATATTTGTACTACATCCATAGCTTGATCCCATATAAGTCAGAGGGGTCAGAGTTGACATCAGAGGGGAGAATATTTGTATATTCATATTCAGTATAGATTACATCACTCCTGCATCTATAATTAAGTGTGACCACAAATCAAGAATTGTATGGGATCATTATATTTTGTGGGATATTGAGCACAAAACTAAGAGGGTTGAGATGTCTAGGTAGATAGCTGATTACATTTCACCACTATGTGATGAGACCCCATGGATTGAGGGGCACCTATGATCAAGAAGGGCCTGTTGACATTAGAGGCCAAATTTTGGTCATTGCTAATTAGATATCACCTGCTACCCATTGTTTAGAAAACTAATTGACATGGGAAAGAGTAGCACTAGTTGCCTGCTTGAAGGCTGGTTATGATACAGATTTTGTTGTCATCCTCAGGTATGAGCTTCATGATCAAGCCTTTGGTGAGCTGACTAACTTGTCAATTTCTTATATGATCCATAGGTTATGCAAAAAGGCAGGTGTGCCTGAGTTACCAGGTATTGATAAGAGAATATCTACAATCGCAGCTGCACAGACGAGGGTCATCAAGGGTCTGGCATTCCCAGGCAATTCTAGGAGATCTAGATAGAGGGCAGTAGTACCACAGGACCAGTTTGAGGGACTGATAATTTCTGTAAATCCTGATGAGTCACATATAGATGATGTAGGTATTGGGGCATATATGGAGATAGGAGAACATAGAGCTATTCTGGATTCAAGTACACAGGACGAGGGGACACAAACTTACTTCTTCTTCATCCCCAACTTTAACCTTAGAGCTAGTTGAGCATCTATATAACCTGCTCTCTATCCACTACAACTCTTGTGATAGGTATATTACTATATCCAATGAGTTTTTATAGAGCCTAATGGATAACCAGAGGGCTAAATCTACTCGATTGAAGGTTGTTGAGATCGATATAACAACCCTCTTTGGGTAGATAAGATCAGTGGTTAGGACTAAATTTGAGTAGGTCGAGGCTAGATAAGAGGCTACTCAGAGGGCCACACTGTCAGAGTTGTATGCTGATTTTCAAACATGGATCCATGAGCTAGAGAGATAGGTTACATCCTGATATATAGAGATAGATGCACCATACCTATTAAGATAAAGGATGATTTTAATGTCCTATGAGTAGATGTACACTTTCTTGCAGAGAGCCATATAGAAACTACTCCCTCGACTTTACCTTATGTAGTCCAGATTTCACCTCTGTGTGCGCTGAGACACTTTGACTTCTTTGTAGAGGATAATGAGGATATCCCAGCAATTGGGACCAAGAGAGGTCACTTACATAATTTATAGGATCCTATTATGACAGAGGAGGAGGCCCTTAAAAACTTTAGACATAATTCTTTAGAGATTGTATTTATAGATAGGAAGAGGTATGATGTTATAGTAGCGGGTTGATCATTCAGTAGTGCACCGCCACCACAACCGCCTCCACCATCTTATATGTCCCCATCTGGGGATAATCCTTATTCGGGCACCAAGTGAGTCCCAGGTATGTTTTCACTTTCTTTCCTTTTGTTATGTTTTAACGCATTGAGGACAGTGCACCATTTTTAGTTAGGGTAGGTATACCATGCCGCCGTGAGTTTTTATTGTCGTGCTTATTTTCATATTTGCCACAGTATGGTTGTAGAGATGACATGTCTAGGATAATGATGTGTCTTATTGTGTTTTTCTTCATATTGTGTTATTTTGTATTATTACATGATTTTTTAAGTATTTAGGTCAGTAGTCATATTTTGACTAACTTTATATACCTTTCCAAAAATTTGTATTTTAGAACTATATTGATATATATATATATATATATATATATATATATATATATATATATATATATATATATATATATATATATAAACTTTGTGGATCTTGTTATGACATTAGTATTAGGGATATGACAACCATTTGCTGACAATTGCATAAACTGGATAGGTAGTAACTGGTGGCATTGACTCTGTGTTATGTATGAGTGAGATACTACCTAGTTCTCTTTGCATGTCGAATTCAAAACTTGTCTGGTTAGTCTTGAAAAGGTTGAAGGATAGTTGGTTAGGAAAGGATCATAGGACATTTTTTATTTTAGTCTGTTTTATCCTAAATGACGTGCAAATTGTATCCCTTGATCCCTACTTTGAGACTTGTAAGATTGTTTTTTCTTGTCTTCACCATTCACCTTCTTATTTGTATTACAATTTACCTGTCTTGGCCCAGGTCCTCCTTGGATATTATATACCTCAACACAATCAAAATGCCTAAGTTGAGGGTGGCTATCATAGGGGTGTGTAGTGTAAAATAGGTATGAGGAAGGGTAAAATAAGAGAAAATATTAGTAGGTTTGGGTGTGGTAGAAAAAGAAAACAAAATAAAAATTATGATAAAATGAAAAATAAAGAATAAAAGACTAAACCCAACTAAATTTGCAATAAAAGAATAAAAGAGATAATGGTGGAATAAAAGAGAAAATTGGCTAGTAAGTGAGACCCCAAGGTTAGTGTAGTGCTAAGGAGGATTAGTAACTTTAAATGTCCATATATATCATACCAGTCCCCAAACCTACATTACAAATTGACAAAAGTCCTATAGTGATCCTAACTCGACTATCTGAATACAAAGTTAAAGAAAATAAGAGCAAGCCTATGGTATTTGACATCCATTGACTTGAGTTTCTTCTTAGAGCGTGAGTGACTCTTGACCATCCTTTCATTGGCATGCATTACTTCATATGAGCGAGTGGGAAATCCTTACTGTGAGGGAACTTGAGTCATATTGCTAGAAATTTGCTTATTTCGAGTAGTGTAATTTGTACATATGAGTGGCTGTCTGTTGCTAATGTAATTGTAATACGTTGATCCTTTTTTGTCACATTGTTGTGTTTCATATTCATACACAGTTGGTTTTGAATAGAGATATAGAGGGGATGTTGTGATTTGAACTTAATGTGATGACTGGGTGCCTTGGATATCTTAGATTCTCTTAGTTAAGCATCATTTTTGTTTTGTTGTGTTTTTGTTGTCTAAGGAAATACAAGAATTCTAAGTTAAGGGTTTCGATGTGCTATAGAAATATAGGACTTTTTGGTAGGAGTTACACACTTTTAACACTTAGAAACATATTTTGATTTCAAAATGAATTTTTGATCTTGGGATTTATCTGTATTGACTTTGATTGATTATTCAGTTTATGGTTGTGGTTTTTTATTTATATTATCATTATGATTTTATCTTTGCCTTTCAACACGAATGTTATTGATTTCTTCACAATGATAAGTGGCTAAAACCCATTGCTAGGGTTGTGGAAACCCTAGCAAATTGAAGAAGTAGGGGAATTATGATTGTTGATCTGAACCAATACACATGGCATGCATTGCTCTATGTTTATTATTATTGATTTCTTAATTGGTGCACACATTAAGATTCCACCTAGATATTGCTACTTACTCCAAAAAAGGAGTAGTGACTAGGAAAAGATAAAAACAATAGTAATTTAGGAGTTAATTGTTGATCCATTGCCACACAATGGAATATAGTGAATGGCCATCAAATTTCATCTAATAAATTGAGACTCAAAAGGAAAAGAGTGAAATATTCCTACTCATCCAAAAGACTATAAGAGGTACATAACTTATTGATTCTGCAGGCAAGGTATTGGGTTGGTTCAACAATGCATGGTAAGCTTACGGAGTTGAGACACTAGGGGGAACACAATCCTAGTATTCACTTAAAACCGATTTCAACCACGTTAATACTGTTCTTTGTTCGACATTACTATAAATGAAACCCCCTATTTACTTTTCTTCTTCTGCCCATCGGCTACAACAACTGAGATCTGCAAAGCCACATGTTTTCTTGGGATTCAAACCCAACCTTAGTTGGGTTACTATATCTTGACAATGACTGTATCATTATCTAAAAAGAGGTCATATTTGGACGTCATCATCCATCTGCACACACCTTATTCTTCATACCCTACCAATGACAAAAACAAAATAATGTTTTATCTTTGGTTTCCATATTAAAGTAGTGTACAGAACTATGAAGGCTGAAAAGGTAACCATCTTTAAAACCTTTATTCCTTTTCTTCTAGGAAGGGTAACAACAATTTCAATAACTAAAAACCTGATGGAGAGAGAAACCGTTGTTGCTACTGGATTGAGTTCTTCTAACAGATGAAACTCAATACAATCGCAAAGGTTTTTAGTACTACTAACCGATGACCAATCTATTGGAATAGATGGACCATTTATTGCAAAAATGGGTCATCTATTGCAATATATAAGCGATTCATTAGAAGAGTTGAATCCAAATTTTGTGTTCTTCCAACAGATGACCAATCTGTTGTAACAGATGTACAATTTGTTGAAGAACTCAATAAAATCGGTTATTGAAAAGGTGAAAAGCTATGGATTTTTTATTATTTAATAAAAAATGATTCGTAAATAAATAATAAGAAAAAAAATGATAAACACAATTTTAAATCATAAAAATATGGTTATTTATTTTTAATAACTAATGTTGATATTAAAAGGATGAAAAGTCATGACTATTCACCTTTATTGTATTTTAATTTATTTTTTAATTTAGTTAATCAAAAAGCCACTAGTTTAATTTAATTAAGGGATATAATTATTAAAAAGGATATGACCAGTCATGAATTTTTGCCTAACACATTCAAATTCAATCCTCTATAAATAGGTCCTTACTCATTCAATCTCCTCCACTTAATTTATTTCTTGCATCTTGCCTTTCGTAAAAACACACACCATTACATATTCAACCACTTCTCTTTCAAAAGTAAATTCCATTTTCATTTGTTGAGGTATGTTTCATTTTCTTCTTCTAAAATGAAAATTGTTAACATGTAAGATATTTTTTTATTGAACTACTAGTTGGAAGTATGCGTTGTATTAAATTTAGACTCTTTTCTTTTCTTTAGTGTTTTACATTTTTTTCTTAATACATACACGTTCTAGAAATGACTGATACGATTTGGGACATGACAATTCTGCTCAACATCATGAGGGAACTTGAAAGGTTGGTTCATGAACTCTTATGAGATTTGGGTGCCACAAGAGAAAGGTTGGTTCGTGAGATTCAAAGGTTGAGGGCCCTGCTATTGCCTAATGGGTTTCTGGTTGATAATAATAATAATAATAATAATAGTAATAATAATAAGGTTATGTGTTTTCTTTTATCATATGTATCTTGTTATATTTATACCGGATCTACCTAATGTACGTTTTTTTCTATTTGGTTTTGTATATGTATTTTGTATGTAATGAATGAAAAAATCTATGTTTGGTTAACTTTAACTTTATTTCTTATATAATTTTCATTATGCCTATTTCTTTTTCTTCAGATGTGAGGGGTATAGGTAGTTTGAGCATTTGGGAGTGGAAAGAAATAATCAATCACTACAAGAAGTAAAGTTTGGTTTTGTTGAGTCTATATCACTTAACCAAAATCAGAAGAAATCTAATTGAGTTGGCATAGTTTTTGAATCAAGTAGTAGCAAGGGTTTGGATTCCTTCCAACAGATGAGTAATCTGTTGTAACAGACTGGTCATCTGTTGGAGAAACCCAATCAAGTGGCAAAAATTGTATTGTGTTCTTCCAACAGGTGGTCCATCTGTTAGACGAACACAATCTAGTATAAAGTGGTTTGAGTTATTCCAATAGATGACCTATCTATTGCAATGGATGGGTCATTTGCTTGATGAACACATTCCAGTGGCAGGAACTGTATTGTGTTGTCCAATAGATGGACCATCTGCTGCTATAGATGAGTAATCTGCTAAAAATTTTCTTTTTAGTATGTTGTATTTATTTAATTTCCTATTGCCTTTTTATTAATGCCACAAGTTAATTGTTGGACGATAAATACAAACACATTTTATATAATAAATAATAACATTTGTATTCCCAACAATGAGTTAAAAATTATTAAAGTCATAAAAAACAACAACACAAAACTATTTACTATTACAACGATCATGGAGCATTACGATCTGGGCATGTAGTTCTTTTGTGGCTAATACTCTTACATAAGGAGCACTTGTTTCTTCTTGATGGAAATGATTCTACGACTCCACGCCTCCTCTTATATGTCCTTATTCCCCGTTTGATTCTACTTGGGTCAATATATGGAGGAGGTATTAATCTCTCTAAAAGCTTAAGAGTTGACACTAGCTACTCTGCAATGATTTTGCAGATGATTAAGCCCCAAAGAAACAAGTTATGCCCTATGGACAAGAGTTGACGTTAGATTAGTCTCTAATGATTTAGTAAATGATCTACAACTCTTGACCTAGAGGCAAAAATTAATCCACCAAACGAATAAGTTATGCCCTATGGTCAAGCGTTGACACTAGCTTAGTATGTAATGATTTGGTAGATAATCTATAACTCTTTCCCAAGAGGCAAGACTTTTAGACCCCAAAGGAATAAGTTATTCTCCATGGGAAAGATTTGAGACTATCTTAGTCTATAATAATTTCGCAGATGATCTATAACTCTTTCCCCAGAGGTAATACTTCGACATCAAAGGAATAATATGGGAAAGAGTTGAAACTGCCTTAGTTTTTAATGATTTGGTTGATAATCTATAACTCTTGCCCAAGAAACTATTAACTTAACTGCAAAGATGAGAATGTGTAATAAGTTCAAGGTTTTCTTGAAGGAAACTTAAGAATGAAAATTAGATGAATTAGTTGGTCTTTTCGAGTTCCAAATAAATAAGAGTTAAACGTTAATGGTAATTATGTTTTAATGGTGGTTCAACTCACAATTTTTCAAAGAAAACTCTTCCCCTACCATACAAAATATGTTTATAGAAATATTACAATCTTACAACCATATGAGAATCAATCTTCTAGAACAAAAACTAAAATAATAAAAACCATGAACGAAAGCAATACAAATTAAAAAATACCAAAAGGAAAGCATTGGGGATTATTGAATTTCGAGTAGAAAAAAAATGATACTAATCAACAAACCAAGCATCTAACCAAATCAATAAAAGTGGAGGACCAACTACCAAAGAGGAGTAGATGACCCTTAGAATACAAGGTCTAAATAGTTTCTTATTTTATGTTATTTAGTCGAAGACACATATTTGATTAAAAAGTTCACAATGATAAAAATACTCATGTAGAAGTTGCACATAAGTAATGATAAGACAACCCCCATAGGAACAAGTTATACCTCATGGGTACAAATTGGCCCTGCCACATTGTCTATTAATTTAGAAGATACTCAATAGCTCTTGCATCAAGGGCAAGACTTGGCACAAGGAGAAGAAAAAATAATTATCAATTAATAAAACATAAATATATAAAGATACCAACAAATGAATCAACAACGATTCTACATCGTATACTTTACATTATCGCATCAAAAATAGCTGATTCAATTTCAAAAGACTATTTAAACTATACATAATGGCATAAAAATAGCTAAAAATCCTTGATGTGGAGTGATTCTCAATAAAAATAAAAATAAAAATAAACTACTACTTCTTATGTGTTCTCTTTCTCTTTTTATTTCCAAATAATCTACCAAATTTTTTTGTAGTGTTGTTTTTATACCATCTTGAAGCTTTCTCTTTACATAATCCCACATCAAGGATCCATACCTCATACGAACATAACCAATGTCAATCTCTTTTGGAATATCTCTACCATGAATGAAACATTCAGCAAAGAGACAAACAAATACTCCACAATCACTATTATAGAAAAGAAATATATTACGTGAATATATGGAAAACAACAAAAAAAAATAAAATGAACATTTAAAAAATGAATGCAATAAGATACCATTGATTTTGGTGTGGCATCTCATCGGCCATTTTTATTAGCAAAGTGTCACTTTTAGATTTGTCAATGCCCTTCTCAAGATAAAAATTGACCTTTTGCAGAAAATACGGTATTAGTGTTTGGTAAGGTAACATCATTTTTTGAACAACTTTATCACTATGCTTCGTACAATTGAAGTCGTAGACATATATGCACCAATCATTAAAGTCAAAATTTCCAAAATTCAGTGTCCAAGTTCAAATTTTTCTCATAGGACATAAATTGGAAATAACACATAGTCAACTTTGTTTCACGATACGTTTGCATCACAATAGAAGCCTCTAATATACTCCTCAACATGTTTCTCAGGGATGACAGAAAACACTTTTCTGTTTTTCTCAAAGTCTTGATAGAGAGAAACAGGCTTATTTCTAAAAACAAAATCAGTTGTAGTAAACGTTACAACAATATTAGGTTCGAATTTTACCTTCTTCCTCAAATAGTAAAATATTGTATCCAAGTGCAGAGGCAAAATAAAAGGAATACTAAATAAGAGAATTACAAGACATTCATTACATAAAGAAGTAATCAAAGTAAGATGATCAAACCACTCTAACAATTAGAACACTTAAACCTTCACAACTTCCATATCAAGCTAACTACACATTGTGCAATAGTTAAAAATTCCACAACATCATCCTCAAGATAGAAAAATGTTACCATTTTCAATCTATGCAAATTATAAGGCAAGTAGGAGGAATTAAAAAAAACAACCAAATTTTAACTAGGACCTCTTCTTTTTGGATCTATCTTAAAAGCATATAACAAAAACACATCAAGTTCATAACTCCTAGTGGAATTTGATAAAAACCCAAAACAAGTGACTGGCCATCAAGACAATTACAACAAAAACCTAAAGTCTATTGCTAACTATAGTACCTGAAGAAAAATATCTCAAAGACATTGTAGATGACTCACTACTGCCTATCCTATATCCACAAGCTTTATGAATCAACATTCCTCCCACTCTAATCTTATGCTTTCTTATTTCCGAAAAAACTTTTGATAGAAATTAAAATGCACAAAAACAAAAAAAGAAAGACAATTAGTCGAATGATATTCTCACAACAGCCTAAAAACTAAGCTAATACAAACATATAATAACTAGTTATCAACCTACTAGAAGAAAGGGAGGAACAAAATAAAAGACAAACCAAAAGCACAATAATCGTGAATAATCACAGACGATATAAATCACAAAAAGGTTAAATAGAACAGGGAGGCACACATCATAAATATAGATTAGGACAGAAAGTGATAATACTATGTCATTCAAACGTCGACCGCAATTTGTAGGTGAATAAAACCACTCATTCGTATCCACAACACAAGAGCCGAATATTAATTATTCTGAAAGCATATCTTTTTCTTTAATGTAGAAATTTTTAGCACTTAAAATACATGAAAAATAAACACAATCAGAATATTCCTATTACCGTAAATACAAAAATTACAATATGAAAAACATAAAGATAGTAAACCTACCATTTTGACTTATTCAATCCACACTCGATGAATGCCCAAAATTAGTGTTCAAGCTTGACAGGTTATCAAATACATCAATGTCATGAATGAAAGGATGATTTTGATAAAAATAAATTGGGATGCACCCGAATCAAAATCTATCACATATGAAGATTTGTCTAACTATCCTACAAATTTCTATCTAATTGATTTCTGAAGATTGACTTTCTTTACTTCTGCTTCCATGAAAGATGGACTGAAATTTAACTTGAAAGCATCATCACTAATAGCTGGTTTGTTGTCCTTTTTCCTCCTGATGTATCTTCATTTTTTCATTCGAGAGCCTTTAGTTTTTAATGGAGTAACAGGAGTACTTAGTTGTTCATCATGCTGGAAAACAGAAAAAAATTAAAATTGATAGAAAAACAACCATGAAGTAATAAAGATAATAAAAAAATAGATCTTATAGATATCTCAATATTATAAATTATTGAATCAACATTCACAAACTTCTTAGTTTTATGACCATTAGAAATCATGTCTTCTGTATTAATATTAATACCACCAAGCTCCTGTTGAAAATCACAAACACATTATAGTGAATTAGTTTAAACAATGAAGCATGTAAATTGAAATTTGAGACACTTACTAGTTTCTCAGCTAGAGTATTTTTCACAGCAGTGATTATTAAATCAGCATCGTCATAGTTATTTGTTCTATCAATGTTGTCTTCATTAACATCAATATCACCAAAGTCCTATTGAACAAAATAAATAAATTATGAATCAGTTTAAATAAATAAAACATGTTCCTTAGAATTCGTGACACTTAGCTTAAGTATAACAGCTTATGCATTATTGGTAATCATTGCACAATGCTCTCACTTCACAACTTATGCCCTACGGGCAAGAGGTGACACTGTCTTGATCTATAATAATTTGTCAAAGGATCTATAACTCTTACCCTAAAGGCAAGACTTTAAGACCCCAAAAGAACAAGTTATGCCCCATAGGCAACAGTTAACATAAGCTTAGTCTTTAATGATTTGGTACATGTTGTATAACTCTTGCCCTAGAGGCAAAACTTAGTCTACAAAGGAACAAGTTATGTCCCTAGAGCAAGAGTTGATGGACCATATTGATTTAGCAAATTATTAAAAGTTTGAGAATTCAAGATTGTTGTCTGAAATTAGATATATGTAGTAGCAAATGTTGATAATCATTGTACGTTTTAATTCTATCAAGATTACTAGAACACAAGAGTACAAGGTAGGAAACTATTTACTTTTAGATCTCTCATTTTTTGTATGTTTCTGAGGATCATCAAATTGATCATGAACCATTGCATCATGATTTGATTCAGCTTGTAGATTATCCTATTGTGTATCTGATAGAATATCACAATCTTCTTTAAGCTTCCCTAACAATAATCTTTTAATTTCAGATAATTCAGACTTCAAAAATTTATTCTCATCTAGAATTTTTTTAAATTTCTTTGAACATGTAGTTTGAAGTTTCTGCATACAAAACATATGAAAATACCAAAAATAATCTATTTAATCAACAAGTTAAAAAAGAGATTAGAGAAAAAGAACCAATGCATACATTAAGATTCTCATTTAACACATTGAATCGCTTGTCTTCACTATCATTATCAGTTGACAACTCATGCTCCAGTATGAATACCTCAACCAATTAACCAAAAAAAAAAGTAAACAAAACAAAGAACCACAATAACCACACACTGATTAAATAAATAAAATTAAAAAAATAAAAATAAAATAGGTGTAGATACTTACCAAAGATTTTGATTTATTTGAGTTAAAACACTTAACCACTAGTGTGTATTATGTAGTAGTACATGCCACATAACGCAATTTAAGAGGATATTCTTCATCAGAGACTATCTGCATATTTTTTCTATATATTTGAAAAAGAATCCCATGTTCATACCATAAAGGCATATGGAAAACCAACAAGCAGGTATGATTTTCCAACAGTAGTTTTTGTTGGTTTCAATAAGCTTTTCAATGAAATTAGAGTTTTATCAAAAGATAGTTCACCCCATCCAAACTCTTTACACAAAACTTCATTCTCCAGTATCACGATATGATTAGCATACATAACCTTGGCATGCCGACCCCCATCAACAAACGTCCTAAAATATAGATGCCAGCTAGCTTGACAACGTGTAAATCATTTTGGACTTCACTTTTTCTTGTTTCTATAAAAGTTTTCAACTCCTTTATTTTTAATTTGTCTGCGCCACCAAAATAAGTATTCAACAGACGATTATCACCTCTTTTTCCCTAACTGATACTAATACATTACTTGAACTTTTAGCTGACAAACCTGTTACAAAATCAAAAACATCAGGTGTGAACTCAATATAACTTCCCTAGACATAAAATGTCATAACATTTCTCTTGTCACATCTTACTTCAGATAAGAGCATGCAATGTAAGAGCATACCAAATAAATTTAGATTATCTAATTGCATGAATTTTTTAAAAACACCTTTCTCTAATGATGATAACTGATTGTCATCCAAAAAGGTCGTTATAGTTGTGTGATAATTTGAATCTCTTCTCCAACTGGGGTTTGATTTGAAACAATCTTTAGGATCAATAAAATACTCTGTAGAATTTGTCTTGCTAGACATGCTTTACAAAATCTGCAGAGTTACAAAGATAAAATTAACTTCCAAATTAAAAATTAACAACAAAACAACAATCAAGCTGCAAAATAAAATTTATCAGATAAAAATATTGACTCAATGGCTACACAAAACTCTCAAAACCTGACTCTCACAAACAAACCTAAATGACCTAATGACTACATAAAAATGAGCTCAGTGAGTAGAGAAACCACCAAAAATCCAAATCTCACCACCAAAAACTCATTTTCATCAAGGTGATTTAGATCAAAAACTAGAGTTTATAAATTGATTTGTGCATTATAGAATGTGATTGAGAGAAGAGAAGAGAAGAGTGATTTCCAACTCAAAAAAATTGCTACGTAACAAATAGTTCAAATGCATTCTATGTGATTGAGAAAAAATGAGAGAGAATTACCTATGTGGGGGAAGAAAGTGCAGAAAGAAGAGGGACAAAATCAAAAACCCTAAAACGTAGAATGTGATTTCACCAGAAGAAGGAGATAAATATGAAGCTCGAAAGACTTCTTGCTTTAACTTTGAGCTTTGATATGAAATTTGAAGCTCCAAAAAAGAAAATCTTTAGATTATCTTGAGCTTTATGCAGTGGGGTAAATGTATTTTTAACTTAAACTTGTTGAAAATAAATTATGTCATTTAAAATAATTAATTTTTAATAAAATAATATATCTCAAATTATGCCTTATGGGGCAACCATTAACACTATTAGTTTGCATTAAATTAGCTAATGTTCTACAACTCATGCAAGAATGAAATCTAAGATATAATCTATAACACAATAACCGATCTAATTAGATTAGAGTCTGTTGTTTTGTGTCTCAGTTTTTGTGTGCTTTTTTATTTTAATTCATAGTGTTTTCTTAGTTCAAGAGTATACATTATTAGTTTGTATCGATTTAGTAAATAGTCTTCAACTTTTTCCCTAGATATAAGACATAGCCCAAGAACTTCAAAAAAAAAAAAGTACTGCCTCATAGGCAAGAGTTTACACCATTCTCACTATATGTAACATATGGGGTATATAGTAATTATTGCCCTAGAGGAAAAACATAGTTTAATGGATTTTAAAAATTAATGTATTTCAAAAAGTTGAACTAATTGATTATCATACAATTCTTGCCTTAGAGGCATAATGTGTAGTAATTGTTGCCTTAGATACAAAACATAGCTCAAGGCTTATAAAAATTAACAAATACTTAATGGACAATGATTTATGCTATTTCACAAAATCTAACTTATTGGTATTATTTTTAACTATTGCCTTAGGGGGGAATGTAGATCGAAATTTTTTAAATATTAACGCATGCCTCATGGGCAACAATTTACATAATTTCACAATGTCTAACTTATGAGGTACTCTATGAATCTTGTAGGGAAGACTTAGCCAAGGAATTATAAAAGAACAAGTTGACACCCATGGGCATAACATTTAGTAACGGTTGCCAATTTAGGGCTATTACTGTAGTTCTCCCGACAAAACATAGGTCAAGGATTTTAAAAATTAACGAATATTTCAAGGGCAATAATTATACTATTTCTTGAACTCTAACTAATTAAATATTATGTAGTTCTTTCATTAGAGACAAAATGTATCTTAGGGAATTTTTTTAAAATGAATGTATGACTCATGGGCAACAATTTACACCATTTCACTATGTGTAACGTATGAGATACTCTAACGTAAGTTAATAACTCAGAAAAGAGAATATATCATGACCTTTATATAAATTGACTTGACAAAAATAAACTCACAAGTAAGAAAGATCAAGATCAAACAATTTGATATCAAAATATTGAAAAAGCAAGTATTAAACTAATAAGAAAAATAAAATAAGAAAAAAGAACGCAACAATTTAAAAAGGAAGAAGGGAAAACTATGGCAAACTAGTTGAAAGTAAACATTGTCAATTAGAACTTAAGTGACCATCTTTAAACATCTTAAAGAAACAAAAGATAAACGTAAATCCTCTTAAGAATTTTTCATGTCTTCAGCAGTACAAAATTCATCTTTTATAGAAATATGATAAAAAAATATTGGGTGGCGTTGGAGTTATTAGAGCAAAACTAGGACAATAATCTCCATCTGATACTTCGTATCGCTTTCTTTTCCTAGAAAACAAGTCATCAATACTCTAAGGAGATGTTGAAAGATCAATTTCTCCGCTTTGAAACTTGGCACAAATCTGCAAACCAATTTCAAATTTGACTTTATCTTCTAGAATAGGCACATTTTGTTTCTGTACTTCATCCACCCCCTTGGAATTTGCAATGTCAAATCCTCGTCTGTCACATGATTTATTTAATCTTTGAATAAGCTCCATAACAGAATAACACTTGGACTCTAGAGACTATGTCACAAAAATTTAATAATGTCAACATCACAATCAAGGAATTACTGATATAATGATGCTGTTTCTATTGAATAATAAATTTAATGTGGAATTTACTATAATACGGCTCATAACCCCATGCAAAGCAGTATCAAGATGAGTCTTTATAGAATATGTCACTCTATACATGAAAACTGCAAAAAAAAAAAAAAATTACTAAGTAAGTTAGACACTCAACATTGAATTACGATTTGAACAGTAAAATAATAAACATATATCCAATATTAAAGAAAAAAAGAGTGACATAGAGTTTACCCAGATAAAATTTATGCCCCATGAAAAAAAGTTGACATTGCCTTAGCATATAATAATTTGGCAGATAATCTATAACTCTTGCCCTAGAGGCAAAACTTAGAGACCAAAGGAACAAGTCCATAGGAAAGAGTTAGCATTGCCGTAGTCTTTAATGATTTAGTAAATGATCTACAACTCTTGTCCAAGAAACAAGACTTTTAGATCACAAAAAAATAAGTTGTGTTCCATGGACAAGAGTTGATATTATTTTAGTTTGTAATAATTTGACAAATGATTTACAACCCTAGCCCTAGAGGCTAGACTTAGACACTAAAGGAACAAGCCCATGGACAAGATTTGACACTGGCTTAGTCTTTAATGATTTATAACTCTTGCCCAAAATACAATGCTTTTAGATCACAAAAGAACAATTTGTGTTTCAAAGGCAAGAATTGACATTACCTTAGTTTGTAATGATTTGGCAGATGATCTATAACTCTTGTCCTAGAGGCAAGACTTAAACACCAAAGGAACAAGTTATGCTCTATGGACAAAAGTTGACACTTTCTTAGTCTTTAATGATTTGGTAGATGATCCATAACTATTTTCCAAGAGGCAAGACTTTTAGACCCCAAAAGAACATGTTATGCCCAATGGGCAAGAGTTGACACTAACTTAGTCTGTATTTATTTGGCAGATGATCTAAAACTCTTGCCCTAAAGTAAAACTTAGACACCAAAGGAACAATTCCATGGGCAAAAATTGACACTAGCGTAGTTCGTAATGATTTAAAAAATAATCGATAACTCTTGCTCTAGAGGCAAAATATTTAGCCCCCCAAAAAACAACTTATGCACCATGACCAAGAGTTAACACTGCCTTAGTCTTTAATGATTCGGTAGATGATCTATAACTATTTTTTCAAGAGGCAAAACTTTTAGGCCCCAAAAAAATAAGTTATATCAAATGGGAAAGAGTTGACACTAGCTTAGTCGGTAATGATTTGACAGCTGATATATAACTCTTTCCCTAAAGGCAAAATTTAGACACCAAAGGAACAAGTCCATGGGCTAGAGTTGACACTGTCTTAATCTTTAATGATTTGGTAGATAATTTATAACTCTTTTTCAAGAGGCAAGACTTTTAGACCCCAAAAAGAATAAGTTATACCCCATGAACAAGAGTTGACACTAGCGTAGATTGTAATGATTTGAGATGATCTATAACTTTTACCCTAGAGGCAAGACTTTTAGCCCACAAAAGAATAACTTATGCGCCATAGGCAAGAGTTCATACTAGCTTAGTCTGTATTAACTTAATAAACAATTAAAAATTTAAGACTTGGAGATTACTATTTCAAGCTTGAAAAAGAATGAGAATATTTTGAAAACTTGATTATATCATATGTGACTTTTTTATATATAGGTTTACATGATTTACTTAGGACACAAGTTATACACAATCTCTAAATTTTAAAGATTGCTTTCTTGATGTTGATATCTTGAAACAGTCATTACTTGTACATAATATTAATAAGTTAGTAGATGATCTATAAATCATGACATAGACGCAAAGACTTAGCCTCCATAGAAACAAGTTATGCCTCATGAGCAAAAATTGATCCTACCACACTGTCTATTAATTAAACAGGTGCTCAATAAATCTTGCCCTAGAGGCAAGACTTTAGCCCACAAAGGAACAACTTGTGCCTATGAAGAATTGACACTATTTTGATTTGTAATGATTTTACAGATGTTCTATAACTCTTTCCCTAGAAGCAAGAATTAGCTCTCAATGAACATATTTAAAGGAAGAGAGGGCGATAGAGAATTCTTCCTTGGTAAAATAAATAAAAAGTGAAGTTGCACCTTTTTTAGTATACTAATAGACATTGATGTAAAATGTATGCAAATGATAAATTGAATTCAGTAAAAACTTACATCAACAATGATGTCAATTAAGTTGGAAGGCAAAAGTCCCGAAGAATTAGAAGCAATATCTATTGAGAGACGCTCTATTTCTTCATCAGTAGCAATACATGTCTACACAAGAAAAAGCATAGAATAATTTTTCGTCACTATTATTTTTTTAATAAAAGGGTGAGTTAAGGCTGTTTATGGGCGTGCATGTGGTTCAATAGGTCCAGAATATGGTAGCTAAAACTAATAACAATTATTATAAGGAAGATACAATGTCACCTATACAAAGAGAAAGTAAAGCTACCGTTAATGTGGTCAACAAGCAACTCTACAAAGAGGAAATCGAATTAAATGACTAAATAAAACATAGAAAATTAAAAATATGATATGAACATTTTGAACAAATTTACTAGTTGATAAATATATTTTGAACAACTATTTTAAAAATAATATGCACTTTGAAATACACTTGATAAAATAATAGTTATTTTCAATCTTTAATATTTGCTATCCTAGGTCAAACTTGATGAGATTGGGAGGACACAAAATCAGCTAATAAGAAAATCATGAATAAAGTCCAAAACAAAATCAGCCTTAGAGGCAAGACTTTAATCAAATAAAGTCCAAAAAAAAAAAAAATACACCCCCATAGGCAAGAATTGCCAATAACTCATTATATACTAAATTGCAAGATACTCTATAACACGAGCCTAAGAGGCAAAACTAGCTTCAAAAATTTGAAAGAACAAAATACAACCCCAAAAGGTAACTATTGTCACAAAATCATACACATTAATTTATAAAATCATCTCTGACTCGTGCCTTAAAGGCAAGACTTGGTCAAATAAATAAAAAAATTGTAAAAGCAATACCAAGAAAGCTGATTGTACAACAACATACTCAGTGTATTCCCACATAGTGGGGTCTGGGAAGGGTAGAGTGTACGCAAACCATACCACTACATCAGGTGAAGTACAGAGGTTGCTTCCGATAGACCACCGGCTTAGAACCGATAAAAGTATAACAAACACAAAAAATAAGTGCATATAATCTGGTACGATATGCAAGATAAACTAACACATCTAGCAACAAGATGATACTAAGAACTATCTAACCGAAATCATAGACATCACACAACAACAAAAATAAGAAACTACAAACACAAAAGAACGCACCCTTACTGTTACTGACGCACTCCCACCGCCTAAGCCTCTACCCTAATCCATGTCCTCCATACCGTCCTATCAATGGCTATGTCCTCCGTAAGTTATAACTGCTCCATATCATGCATAACCACCTCCCTTCAATATTTCTTCGGTCTACCTCTACCCTTCCTAAACCATCCATAGCTAGTGTCTCACACCTCTGCACTGGAGCATCCGAACCCCTCCTCATCACGTGCCCAAACCAATGTAACCCCACTTCTCGCCTCTTTATAATATGCTATGTAGGTTAGAGATTCTCCCATTTTTAAATCAAACAATGACTTCAATTCAAAGTTCATTACAAATCCTAAAACTTCTATATAAGTAAAATTTATCAAAAATATACAAAACCATAAATTACAATATCTTGAAGATGAAGAATTACAACAAGTTTGCCATCTTTTTTTGTATATAGCGAGATTAAAAATTTGAAAGAGATAGCAATGAATGAAAGAGAGAAGTGCGATAAAGAGAAAGAGTAAGGCATTGGAGCGGATAGAGATGCATTTAGGGGCAAAAAATTTCTTTTGATATGACAATAAACCACTGAAGGCTATTTACTGAAGAATTTTTTATTTGGGATCAAAAATATAAGTTGCCTACTATTAGGGTCACCCCATATAATTTCCTGCAATTTGGCTCATATTGGACTCGTATTGATTTGAGTTGTGCTATTTATGAATCAACCTAACTCTTGATTAATTTTAAATAAATTTCTTGGATCAAATGAAATTCTTCTATTAAACTTGATCCGTCATTTAGGGTTGTGCAGATTTCAGTTTAAACCGAAGATAATTTATTTATCGGGTTAACGGTTCGGTTTTTTAACTTATCGGGTCGGATGTCGGTTTCAAATTTTTCATTAATGGGTTATCGGTTCGGGTGGCGATTTTCCTAAAATTTATATCGGGCCACCCGATAACCCGATAGTCAAAATATGTCCATTATAATTATATTTCCCAACTTCCCAAGGCCCAACCAATTAATCAATTAAATATTTAAATCCCATTTCCCAAGCCCAGCCCACCGTAATTACTTACCCTAAGGAGAAAGGGATTCACATATCACATTTCACATTTTCATTTCTGATTTCACACCGCCTCTCACTCTCTCACTCAGTCTTTCTCTCAAAGTCCGATAATATCAGTAGACCCAAAGACGATTTGCTGAATTTCATTTCTGATTTCACAATCAGGCATCAGATCTGAGGGTTTTAGGAGTTTAGCTGAAGGTGAGTCTGTCGAGTATGAGGTTGAGAATGGTAGTGATGGACGTACTAAGGTTGTTGATGTTACTGGACCTGATGGTGCTTCTGTTTCTGGTGGGTCACGTAGCGGTGAAGGCAGAGGAGGCCGTGGTGGTGGTGGTTACGGTGGTGACCGAGGTGGTAGCCGTGGTTATGGTGGTGGTGATAGTGGGTATGGAGGTGACAGTCGTTATGATGGAGGAGGTGGTGGTGGTTATGGGGGAGGCAGTGACGGCTATGGAGGAGGTGGTGGTCGTCTCAGACGCCTTCGTTCGCTGTAAGTTCAATTTCCCATCTTCATAATTTCTTGACTCATGTTATTGATGCCATTACACTAAGGTGTTAAATATTGCAAATCAAATCAGCAACTTGTCAACCAATTTCTTCTCGGGTGAGATTCGAGATGTTGGAGTTCTGAACTGACCTTCACTTTAATTTCTTCTGTATTGGGGGATGAAGAACATTTTCATTGTTTAGTTTTGCTAATAATGACTATCTTTTATCAAACTTTTCTGATGAGAATAATGCTTATGCTTAGGTTTATTGGCAATTTAGATCTCTGTGGCCAACAAGTTTCCAAGCCTTGCAGAACATCAATGGGATTCCCTGTGGTATTACCTCATGCTGAAAGTGACGAGGCTGCAGGTTGTTGTTTGTGCTTCATTTTTATTTTAGTTTAGAAGTTTAATGGCTTTGAAGCTTCCCTTTCCTGCACTTCGTGGATTCTACTGTTTCCTCCTTTACTTCTCTACAAAAAAATACACAGAAGTCAAGAAACAAGTCTACAAAGAACCAAGTAAGCCGGTGAATGGTGTAATCACCATTTCCTTTTCCTTCTCCATATCTTTGTCTTAATATTTCAAGGCTGCAGGTGCCAAGCTTATCACTTTCCATGGCTATCTTCCTTATCCTTCATGTGAGCTAATAGAGAAGATTGAATCCCTTGATGAGGAAGATATTGTTGGGGCAGGAGGGTTTGGTACTGTGTATCGGATGGTTATGAATGATTGTGGAGCATTTGTTGTTAAAAGGATAGACCGGAGTCGTGAAGGCTCTGATCAAATCTTCGAGAGAGAGTTGAAAATCTTGGGTAGCATCAAACACATTAATCTGGTCAACCTACGAGGTTATTGCAGGCTTCTTACTGCAAGGCTTCTCATCTATGATTATTTGGCCATGGGAAGCTTGGACAATTTCCTCCATAGTATGTTTCCAGCTTTTCTTTATTTGTGTGAGTCTTTCTTTCTCTCCGCAACTCTTCTTAGCTAATAGAAGACATCAAAGATGGAAACTGTGTATAGTGTAGCATGAAAAGGTAGGCTTGCCATGCATCTCTTTTATTTCTTTTAGGACCAAATGAAACTATTATTTTCAGTCATCCATAGAATATGGATGAAGAGGAAAGGCAGTAAAAGGTAATTAACCCAAAAGTTGGACTACTAAAGGTGGATCTTTTCTCTGTGCATTGCTGAGTGTAGAGTCTACATACACATGTAGGAAACATTATAGTACTTATTTATTTTTTTTACACCCCTTTGAAGTCGGTAGTTACCTTTTCAATTGACTGGTATTCTTTGGTTTTGAGAGCGTCGCTTGCATTGAGCTTTATTGGTCATGGGGTGTTGGTCTGTTGGAGATTCAACCCGACACCCGATGTTGATATTCTGTGATCGTGTGTTCTATCATGCTCTATGCACAACTGCACATTGTCAAGTTTTGGTGATTTGGTCATGTTATGTTGTAATTTTGTTGTTGGCTTGTTGTTTGACTATTTTTGGACTTTGGAATTTGAACTTAATTTTCAACTTCTGTGAGCATGTGACTTGTAACTTTGGATTTTTCTATTTTGTTTGTACTAGCAGTTTTAAATTAATTTGTGACTTAGAGTTTTAATGTTTAATGTTAATGGTTAATCGGAAAACCGAACCGATAACAATGAAAAATCGATAAACCGATAACCGATTAACCAATATCTTAACGGTTCTTTAACGGTTTAGCATATATACAAACCGATAATGAATAAGTGAAACCGATAATTTTCAAAACCAAACCGAACCGACCGATATGCAGCCCTACCGTCATTGCATCAATAAGGAAAGCTGGTCCACATCCAACGCCGCATGAACCGTGATAGGTCATGTAAATCATACCATTGCTCCCCTTCAACACTTTAAACCTTTCTTGCCCGGAATAAATATACTGTTTCAAGGAAAAATGATCAACTTTACCCTCCGCTATTTTGAAATATTATTTATATTTATCCTCCCTTACACTATCCAACCAAATTTACCCTAACAATTAGCAATATTTTAAAAAACATCCATAATCCTAACGGCAGCACATAATCTTCTAAATGCCTCTTATTTAAGGCACTTACTGTTTTCCTTCCTCCATTTTCTAAAATTACCATTGTAGATGATAAGCTCGATATTCCCAATTCATCGAACCACTTGATATTAATTGTTCTCAAGCAACGTTCTCTATCAGACTGAATACTTTAACAAAAGTTAAAAAAGTATCTCGCCAAAAAGTAATAATCAAATAATGATTTGTTTACCAGGATCATCCACTCATCAAGTAGAAAGTGTTCGTGGAGAGAATCTATGTATTGAGAAAGTGAAATTTCACAAAATAAATCACACAAATTGCTATATTGGAAAACATAAATGCCTACATATTATGGTGTCTTAACGGAATTGGTAGAGCAAGCAATGATGGGTCATTGGGTTGAACTAAGTAAGCACTTTTGATTTAAAATATCTACTCATTAGTTAACCTGCTATCAATCTCTCTAAAAAAAATCCCTCAACTTGTACAGCAAATCTTACATTTAGTACCATAATTTGCAAATTGCAACTTCTATAGGAAATCTCACATGAAGGCCATGCTGATACATTAAGGATATTAAATAGACCCTTTTTAAGTTATTAGCTATAAAGTTTATGAAGCATTACAATAATTATTATGATTACTTCAGAAAATGGAGGAAGCAGAAGAAATAGTGCCTAAAATAAAAGGAATTTGGGGGATTGCATATGAGTATTGCCTCGTTTCTCAAGGGTATAGGCTTGTCGGTGTTGTCATATCTCTACTATATCTTAGTCTATTGTTTATAGCATTTTGACCATGGCACTATTTTGTTGTCCATGTTTATTTGTAGACTTTGCATTATTACCTTATTAGTTGCTATACTTTCTTCACTATTTTCTTCTTTGAAACTGAATTTGCTACACTTGAATCAAGAAACTTTCATAAACAACCTCTCAAGATAGTGGTAAGATCTGCGCACTCTACCCTCTCCCAAGTGGGATTTTACTAGGTATATTATTGTTAGCTGTCACTAAGTCTCGCTAAATTTGGCGGATAATACAATGAAGGTTAAATATACAAAAAAATTGGAAGTAGAAGGGTAAATATGGCCAGATAGTATTATGGTAGGCGTAATATGACGGGATAGTATAACGGGGGTGCATGTAGACAATATTCAAAAGTAGAGGGGTTAGTTTGACCCTTTCCCCTAGTTGCAAACACATCAGAGAAATGAAAAAGGCACAAGCGCATAACCAGATTTGTTGGCTAATGCGAATTGTCGTCTCCAATGAATGGTTCCATCATTGTCCTACCCTGCTTTGAGCAAAGGGTAAATTGCCGCCACTTTTTCACACAAGAAATATGACACTCGGTATAACATTGAAGAGGTGAAAATACTGAACTTGAGACCTCAAGATCTGATCCTTATGCCTTAAAAACCACGACATGAGAGGATCATGCTATTTACAATGTAAGCCCGAACACCAAATGGAAGAAAAATTGGGTGCCTAAGTGGAGATTGCCCTTAAATAGCAACATCACCCTCACCCCTGCACAACTAGGGCAAAACAAGAGAACTGGTCCTCACCCATCCAGCACAACAAAATCCAACCAAACAATAGGGGCGAAAAAATGGAACTTCATTAATAACAGGCAGCAGCATGCATCTAGGTGAGACCTGAACAGTAGAAGAATACATCAGTTTTGACCTCAGTAAAGCTACGAAACATACACATGGAAGCAAATAACTGGAGTTTCCTAAGAATGTTACATTCATCAGCAAACTAACTTGCATATTTATATGATTTGATAAGGAACACAAACCAGGCACAAAGAGTCAGAGCCAGAGAGATACGGGAAAAAAAGTACTGTGGATGGGTTGGGTGGTGAGTGGGGCGGTTTCAATATTAGAGTGAAGATAGTCTATCAAGCAAAAAGTAACATGAGTTAAAATGAGAGGCCCAATAGATGTTTTGCATGCTGCAATGATCAACTGTAAGTCTACAGTAAATCAATTAAGTTAAGAAACGTATACCTTACAATTCCAAAAGATAATAGATTTAGAAATCATTGGACTACATTACGACAATCTCCACGCTATTCCAATTTTTGCCAGCTACTTCGTCAATTTTTCAATTTACAAAAGTGAGAGGAAATGACTAGCGCTTAAACCAAACTATATTTGAATGTGAAAGAAATCTGGCAGCATAATGCTTCACCTCCTCTTTGAACATTTTTGTTCATACTTGAGAGTGAATACGAAGAGACATTTGAGACACATCACACAGTTCCAAACTATATTTGAATGTGAAAGAAATCTGGCAGCATAATGCTTCACCTCCTCTTTGAACATTTTTGTCCATACTTGAGAGTGAATACGAAGAGACATTTGAGACACATTACACAGAGGGATAGAGATACGGAACGAGACTGTCAGGGAGAAGGTTGGTGTGACTCCAGTGGAGTGCAAGATGCGGGAAGTCCGATTGAGCTGGTACGGACACGTGAAGAGGAGGGGCATGGATGTTCCGGTTCGTAGGTGTGAGAGGCTAGCGTTGGATGGTTTTAGGCGGGGTAAGGGTAGGCCGAAGAAGTACTGGGGTGAGGTGATTAGGCGGGACATGGAGCAGTTACAACTCACCGAGGACATGACCCTAGATAGGAAGGTCTGGAGGACGCGAATTAGAGCAGAGGACTAGGGCCAGTTTGAGTCGCTAGTGTAGGAAATTACTTGCTGGGGGTAGTATCCTGGTTATGATTTCCGTGTTCCTTGTTTTAGTACGAATCTGGGTGCTTTCCTTTGTTTTCTTTTACTTATGGCTGTCGTATTTATGCTATGTAATCTTGTAACCTTGTTCGGTGTTTTACTTTGTATTTGTGTGGTATCTTGTGTCTTGAGCCGGGGGTCTATCGAAAACAGCCTTTCTACTTCTTTAGAATGCGTACATCTTACCCCCCCCCAGACCCCACCAGGTGGGAATACACTGGGTTTTTGTTGTTGTTGTTGTTGTAAGTTTTATTATAATCATTCACTAGTACATGTATTCTCTTAAATTATAACAGATTCAACGCAGTGATATATGCACCTATCTTTAATATATGTCCACATTATATTAAAACAAAAAATTTCTGTATTTGTGGATCAAGGAGAAGGAAGAAACTTAAATGCATCCACATAGGGAACGACTCACCTTTCTTACGCCTTGGTGAGATCATTGGAAGTCAAAAGACCAACTTAGAAAATTACATCAAGAATTGACACCCAGTATTTAACTCATGGCATCTTCAATGCTTGTTTTAATTGATCGAGTACTGCAGGGTGCAGTCTACCAATGGCTGCATTAAAGGACTCCCCACTGTGAAGAGCTGAACAAGTTTGAAGATTGTCTCTAACTGAGTTCTCCAATGAAATCTGGTTTATAGGGTCCGAGAGTTTCATCTAAAAGGAAAAATCTCACTAAGAAACCGATTCGGTAAAAAGCTACATCGCCCTATTCATTTATAAGTACTAGCACCAGGGCTTACCTGTCTCCTCCTCAACTCCTTACTTGGCACATGAGGCTTGCTAGAGCTGACACTGTCACTACTGTGGTTATACATTTTAAAATACAACGATAATCCCGTCAGTTGTAAAAATCTCAACAGCCATTAAAGTAAAAAGAAAAAACAAGATTATCAGACCATACCTACACTCTTCTTCACTTAAATCCTCATTTCCACCCAGTATAACACTAGTACATACACTACCAAAAGCACAGAGGTCAGATTAGCATAAACAAAATGTACATATCATATTAGGATAATATTAAAAGCAAATACATAAATATATCTCACTACTACAAATTCAATCAAATACCTCATAATCTGATCAAGTTTATCAAGTACTTGAGGCAACCTCAAAGTTAAAATTATAGAGAGGGCCAAACCAATTGTCTTCCTCTGGAAAGAGGTAACATTGTCAACCTGAGAAAAATTCATAAAACAAAAGACCAACAATAACATAAAATGTCCGGTGAGGAAAACTACACAAAGCTGTTAACAGAACTTGGTTCAAAGAAGAATTTCAGGCTAAACTTCCCCAAACCTTCATAGAAGGATTGGGGAGATGGAAAACCTCCAAGTGCCAGTAAAGACTTGACGATATGAACCCACTATAAAGAAGGATAAATAATTTACAGATGATGGCCTTACTCCTTCATAAACTGGAAAAGGTGATTCTGGATGCTGAAGAAGCAGACTCTCACCCAGAAGGGGCAAAAGGAGAGGGGAGTCGAGGGATCTACTGTCATGTTAGGGTAAAGGAAGGAGCAAATCATTCAAGAAAGTTTATAAATAATTTACAGATGATGACCATGCTCCTTCATGAACTGGAAAAGGTCGTTCTCGATACTGAAGAGGCAGACTCTCAACCAGAAGGGGCAAGGGGAAGGAGAGTTGAGGGATCTACCACCATGTTACGGTAAAGGAACAAATCATTTAAGAAAGTATGGAGGACAATCCCAGCCAGTGATGTTGGGTACTATGGAAAAAAAGACATTCTAGGAGTTTTGAAGGTAAGCAAGCTTTTTATAGGTGCTAAAGTAGAGATGTCTGTGATGTGTGGGTTAGGCGCATGTCACTGGTTTGCACCCTGCCGCAGACAAAAGTCTGGTATTTTAAGTGGAAAATGGTAGAGGGGCTGGCCTTAATCCATTTGTTTCAAACCGTGAGTCTTTACCCTTCGGTGATTTCTTGGTTATCAAAGATAACTATAATATTCGTGTATGTTGGATTTTTGGTGTAAGCTTCAGGAAGTACATGATGTGCCAAATATGGTAGACTTCATCATCACTTCTCCGGAATTGTTGTTTTGTAGAGGTGATCTCTGTTAGAATATGAACAGAAATAGGAATAGTATACCAAATCTTACTTGGAAAAAGATTGTATTATTGTATTGTAGTGTCTATTCATAGGATCTCAATATAATTATGTAGGTACACAATTCAATAATATTTTTCTCCATTATTTCTCACATGGTATCAGAGCATCGGAGAGAAACATTCGAAAAATTTAGTCAGTCCTTTGTGTCAATTCTAGCAACTGTACAAGTTGTTGATTGTGTCATCCGCTGATTTGGGTGTGTTGTGTGAAAAAACAAACACTGCCACGAGTCTCGAAAATCTCAGGCAATAAAACCTCAACCAGATCCACCGGAAAACAACACCTCATGTGCTGGCGACAGTACGATTTTCTGGCGAAATTTCAGCAGATCGATTTTTAAGATCTTCTTTGACTGTTGGATTCATCCAGATCTGCCGACCATTCCAGCATCTGAATTTTCCGACAGTATTTTCCAGATTCCAATCGACGGAATTAAGGTTCCGGGGACTTTCAGAAACCTTTTCCAACGATTTTCAGATTACTGTTTCTAGTTGCTTTCTAGCCAAATTTCACAAGATGTCTTTTGGGTGTGATATTTTAGGCTCCAAAAATACAGAAATTGAAAATTCAAGTCCTATGATCACTTTCGTACCATTAAAGGGAAGTTCAATTTTTTTTGGGGGGAAAGTCTCTTGTTCGTGGCATTTTGGTGATGTTTATGATTTCGAATAGCTCGCTTATAGTATTACCTTCTGGGTGTCTTGTTTTTATTAGCTAGCGGTGTGCTATCCCTTTTTGTTGTTTTCTTTTATTTTTTGTTTGTTATACTGTTATTTGTCCTGAGCCGGGAGTCTATCGAGAACAGTCTCTCTACTTCATCTGAGGTAGTGGTATGGACTACGTACACTTTACCCTTCCTAGACCCCACTTTGTGGGAATACACCGGGTATGTTGTTATTGTTGTTCTTGCTGTTGTTGTAAGGTAAAGTGGGAAGTTCAAATTATTTATCTTGGGCTCCCTCGATTGATTTATAGTGCAAAGGTCAAGGTGTCCATGATCACATAAAGATCGAAGCTAGTGTGGTGGATGAAAAGAAAAAATCTAGTGAGGAAAATGTGAAAGCCAAAGAACAATGGGAGAAATTGACATTCCATTCTGTAGTCTATTATGGAGATCTACTGATTCCAAGTTGTTGCCCCTTGTTTTTCCCACATGTTATTTAGTTTGGGAAAAGGCACATGCTTTATACACAAATGACATATCTCGTTTTTATGTCTACTTAAAGAAATAAGAACACGATATGTCTACTTACTTGGGACAGGTACAAGCAGTCATGAAGAAATTTGAAATGTTAATGCCCGTTAATACAGATGTGGAGAAACAACAAGAGAACAGACATCCGTTGTTTCTAGTTCTTACACTTGTTGGGCTTCCTACAAACCATGATTCGTTATGTGACCAGATTTTAGCTAGTCCTATGGTTCCTTCATTTGATGAGTTATTCCCTCGCCTACTTCGTCTTGTCGCGTCTCCCAATCACAAAGTAATTTCATCACCCACCATTGACTCTTCTTTTCTTGCATCTCAAACCATAGAAAAACGAACACATCATCCTAAGGAAGTCGTTTTGGAAAATCTCGATCAAAGTGTAATTATTGGCATAAGCTTGGACACACTCAGGACATGTCATATTTTGCCACCACCTAGTCGTGTTCCTACTGCTATAAAGGAATATAATGACCTTCTTTGGAATCAACCGAGTAAGCAGACATCTCCACGGCCTAATCAACTATCCAATAATGCTCAACCAGAATATGATGAGTTCCTTCAGTATCGAGCAAGTAAGCAGGTGTCTCCACAAGTAGCCTCAGTGGCTCAGCCTAATGCTTCTGTTGCGGGTAATTCTTTTGCATGTGTTTCACAGTCTAATATTCTTAGATCATGGGTCATGGACTTAGGCGCTTCTAGTAACAAATCACTTTTGACTGATATTGTTTATTCATAATCTCTTACCGCTATTATTTTAGCCAATGAACTCCAAACAAAACCAAAAGGGTTTGGACAAGCCAAACCCTATCTTCTGTCACTCAAAAACCCTGTTCTTTATGTCCCTAGTTCTCCTTTTAATCTTGCATTTGTTAGTCGGTTGACGCGTGCCCTTCATTGTGGTATAAAATTTTTTGATGATCTTTTTCCCATGCAGGACCGCAGTACGGGACAGACGATCGACATAGGACATGAATCACAAGACCTTTACTATCTTACCTCTTCAAATTCCTTCACAGCATGCTCTGTTACAGACCCTCCAAACCTAATTCACAAATGTTTGAGACATCCGAGTTTATCCAAGCTACAGAAGATGGTGCCTAATTTGTCTAGTTTATCCACATTAGATTGTGAGTCGTGACAACTTGAGAAACACATCCGTGTTATATTTTCACATAGTAGTGAGAGTCATTCAGAGTCTATTTTCCCATTAGTTCATTCTGATATTTGCGGTCCTAGTAGAGCCAGTTCACTCTTAAGGTTTCGTTATTTGGTTAGTTTCATTGATGATTATTCAAGATGTACTTGGGTTATCTTAATAAAAGATTGTTTTGAGTAATTTTCTATATTCAAAAGTTTTTGTGCCAAAATACAAAACCAATTTGGTGTTTATATTCGTACTTTTTGTAGTGATAATGTCATAGAATACTTGTCCTCCCAAATTTTAAGAGTTTATCACTCATCAAGGCATTATTCACCGGACATCTTGTCAATACACCCCTCAGGAAACTGCTCGCACCCTGCTCATTAAATCCCATGTTCGTTGCGTTTTTGGAGCGAAGCAGTCCTCGCATCTTGCTATCTAATTAATAGAATATCATCATCTTCTATTCAGAATCAGGTTCCCTATTTCATATTTTTTCCTCAATCACATCTCTACTCTATCCCCTCTCGTGTCTTTGGGAGCACGTGCTTTGTTTATAACTTAGCCCCAGGAAAAGATAAATTAGCCCCTCGTGCTCTCAAATGTGTCTTCCATAGTTTGGCTACTCTCGAGTTAAAAAAGGATATCGTTGTTATTCACCTGATCTTCATTCAAACAATTGCAAAGAGAACTAAAATTGGAGAAATCGACGAGAAGGAACTTAAAAAGGACAGCCTGGTGCACTAAGCTCTCACTATGCGCAGGGTCCAAGGAAGGATCCGACCACAAAGATCTATTGTACGCAGCCTCACCTTACATTTCTGTAATGGGTTATTTCCAAGGCTTGAACATGTGACCTCCTGATCACATAGCAACAACTTTACTAGCTACTACAAGGCTCCTCTTCAGATCGGTAAGATGGAACTTGTGTGTGATAATTAAGCGGCCCTTCATATCGTGTCAAATCCAGTATTTCATGAGAGGAGTACGCACATAGAGATTGATTGTCACTTTCTCATAGAAAAGATACTCTCAGGAGATATTGTTACAAAATTCGTGAAGTCAAATGATCAACTTGCCGATATCTTCACCAAGTCCCTCACTAATCGTCGTATTTATTACATTTGTAACAAGCTAGGTACATATGACTTGTATGCACCAGCTTAAGGAAGAGTGTTAGAATATGAGTAGTAATAGGAATAGTATATAAAAACATACTTGGAAAAGGACCCTTGTGGTCAGGCCCTTCCCCGGACCCTTTTATTTTTTGTTCTCTTTCATTGTTTTTGTCCAGGGATGGCCAACTTTTGTTTAGGCTAAACACCAATTTGGTGATTGGCTCTGATGCATTAGCAAAATCTTATTGTGTTAATGAATAAAGGAAACAAGCATACTTGCTTCATAAAACTGATAACATTAATATATTATACACTATTTAAAGAATCAAGACACTATCGCAACTCTTGTTGCTATAGCAGTGCATTTATAGCCATAAAAGTTACACATGATTGATATGTCAAATAGTTCATCATACTGAATGATTTCTTTTGATGACATCTTACACCAAATGATACTACAGCCCAAAAGTCTATTATTCCACAATAAAAATATTAAATAGTTTGTGCTCAAGTCAAGTGTTATCAAAAGCAAAAGGCGCAAAAGAGTTCTAAGGTCCATTGGGGTTTTTAGCACAAAGTGTGAGCTTTAATGAAAAGAGGTGCAAAGGGAGAAAAAAAATACAAATATGAATGTTTAGTCCAAGACTAACAGTTATAAGCATGAATATGAAAAATATATGAACAAAGAAATTGAAAAAAGTTACGATAAAGTGAAATATCAATTATTTCATGTCGTCTCTTCACAAGAGGCTCATTGGCAAGGAAAAGCATGCCTTAGAACCTTTAAGGCAATACTGAAGCGCACATTAACCGAGACGAAACACTCTTTAACACGTTTTGAGCCTCACTTCAAGGCTTAAGCACCTTCGACAACACTATGCTCAACTGGGATCGTAATGATCCTGGCTCACATATTTGCACCTTGATACAGCAAGGAGAAATATTAATATTTTGATTTAACAGACAAACCAAGAATGCACCTTACTTTCATAAGTATCAGCTCAGGTTTTGTAGAGGTCCTAAAGGAAACCATCAATCACAATAATATCTATAAAACATAAAATTTAATCACATAACTTACCTTTTCAAGCCATACGTCGACAAGGCAAAGGAGTATATTTTCTTCACCAGGAAAACCAGATTTCTGAATGTGTGTAAACAGTGATGGATCAGAAGTCAGCTGCGCTAGATAATTAGTATTCATCACCAAAATCCTTGCCAGAAGGGCTGATGATGATGCTTTTACAGCTGCCTTGGAAGGATCGCGATCATCTCCCTCAGTCAAGCACGTGATTATTAATTTCTAGCAACAATCATGGAACCACATGAAACCATCCGATAAATGAAGAGGTAGACATACATGTTGTAGTGCCTAGAAAAAAACAAAAAAGACAAAGAAGAGAACTACAGTTACCTGCAGAGACGAGCTGAGCAGCTGAGGCACTTCCATCGGGAAACACTGCCACATCACAAAAGCATTAGCATATGTCATTAACAAGAAAAACCCTTTTGGGTCTATGTTAAATCCATCAATTTTCTCTCTCTACTTCTCTTCTCTCCCTTCTCTCTAAGGCAAAAGAGAAGCCGCCGGCCAACCACCAGTCACCTCGCCGGCTTTCCCCTCTCTCGACATCACCGGTGAAATCCCGTCGGCTTCCCCGATCGTCCTCTCCGTCGACCAACAGCAACAACCATCAAACCACCCACGCCTCCAAGTCGTCGCCCATCTCCATCATCCAGATCCACCCGCGGTCACGCTGCCACCATCACACCGCCTCCGTTATCCCTCCCTCTTCCCTCTTCGGTGAACTCAACGCGATAACAAACAGCAACCCTCGACGTCGCCTCCGTCTTCCCTCACACCTCTAATTCATCACATCCTCGCTGGAGTTGATGACCGGCAAGGTTTTCAAAGAACATTCCTTCGATTGATATCACCGGGGTAGGTCATCGGCTGCGCGACTCCGGCGACATAGGCAGTGCGCAGATCCGGTCAGAAGCGAATGATTCCGGCAGGCACATCTGAAGTTGAGGCTGGTTTCGACTAGCTCGGATTCCAACGGTACCAATCTGATTCCGACGGCACTCCGGCGAAGCTCCGACGATAGTATCCCGGCGACCAATTTCTGCATCCGTTTGCTGGGGTCCAACATACCACGCAGGAAAAGAAGACTTGTTCTACAAACGTAACCCGGTGACTTCTAACCTTTGTTATTTCATTCTTTGTATTAAGTATTGTATTATCTTCTGTATCTCGACTTGTGTTTAATCTGTTCGGATTATCCGTTATCCTATCTTGCGCTGCTTTTAATATTGGTTTTGTTGTCTTTGGTGCTAGGTCATTCGTGTGCCCTATATTTCCTGATATTTAGTTTTTATTGCTATCTTAGATTAGTTTTTGTTTCTATTGTAGTTTAGTTTTGTTTCTTGCTTTGTTTGTTTTTCTTGAAGGGTGGCTTTGGGCGTCGATGACAAGGTAGGGTCATGTCCGAGGGGTTTGGGCCTGGGGACGGGGGTCAAGGTGGGGGAAGAGGGGAGGACTAGTTTGGGACTGGAGCAAAGTAGGGTGTTAGGTCGGGGGTGGGGTGTGGAGTGAAGGGTGGTAAAGGTAGACGTAATACTAGTATAGATAGGGTAAGGGTGGGGTCTTGGAACATAGGAACCCTTTAGGGTGGTAAGTCAATAGAGCTGGTGAAGATTCTTAGAAAAAGGAGGATTAATACTGCAAGTGGGTAGGGTCTAAGGCCAGGGATGTGGATGGTTACAAGCTTTGGTACTTGGGGAGGGATAGGCGTAGGAATGGAGTAGGCATCTTAGTAGATGAAGAACTTAGAGGGCAAGTGGCGAAGATTAAGAGGGTCAATGATAGGCTGATGACGATTAAGTTAGTCATTGGGGGGTGTACTTTGAACGTGTATGGTGTTTATGTGCCTTAGGTGGGCTTGGACGGGGAGGAGAAGAAGCGGTTTTGGGAGGCTTTGGATGAGGTGGTAAGAGGTGTGCCAAGCTCTGAGAAGATTGTTGTAGCAGGGGATTTCAATGGTCACATCAGGGTGGTACTGGGGGGCTATGGCGATGTGCATGGGGGTTATGGTTTTGGGGAGAGGAATGATGAGGGAGTTGCTTTATTGGACTTTGTGAGGGCCTTTGGGTTGGTAGTAGTGAATTTGAGCTTTTCGAAGGAGGATCACCTGGTCACCTTCCGAAGCGCAATAGCTAAGATGCATATTGACTTTCTGCTGCTTCGGAAGGGGGATAGGGTGCTGTGCAAGGACTGTAAAGTCATCCCGAGTGAGAATCTTTTGTCCCAGCACAGGGTTCTGGTGATGGATTTGGGCTTAAAGAAGGATAAGAAGATGAAGGGAGGGGAGGGGCATCCTAGAATTAAGTGCGGGGGCTTGACTCCAATTAGTGCGTTGGAGATAGGGAGAACGTGGTGAAGATGGGGGTGTGGGAATGTAGGGGCAACGTGGATGGTATATGGGATAGGGCTGCTAGGTGTATCAGGGAGATAGCTAGAAAGGTGCTGGGTGTCTCGAGGGGCTGGGTTGGTCAGCGGCAAGGGGATTGGTAGTGGAACGAAGAAGTAAAGAAGAAAATGGAGACTAAGAAGGGGGCGTATGCTAAGTTGGTTGAGAGTACGAATGAAGAGGATAAGCGGGCTAGTAGGGAAGAGTACAAGTTAGCTAGGAAAGAGGCTAAGTTAGTAGTTACGGCTGCTAAGATGGCAGTTTTTGAGAGCTTGTATGCGGGGTTGGAGGAGCGAGGTGGGGAAAAAAAGTTGTATAGGCTTGCTAAGGCGAGGGAGAGAAAGGGTCGTGCTAGACCAAGTGAAGTGCATTAAGGGGAAGGATGGTAGTGTGCTGGTGGAGGACACTCATATTAAGAGAAGATGGCAGTCGTATTTTCACAGACTTTTGAATGATGAGGGGGACAGAGACATTGTGCTAGGACAGCTGGAGCACACAGAGAGGTGTCACAATTTCAGGTATTGTAGGCGTTTTAAGGTGGAAGAGGTCAGTGAGGCTATTCGCAGAATGCGGAGGGGTATGGCGACAGGGCCAGACGAGATCCCTGTGGACTTTTGGAAGTTTGCTGGCAGGGCTAGTTTAAGGTGGTTGATTGAATTGTTTAATGGCATTTTCAAAACTGCAAAAATGCCTGAGGCGAGGAGGTGGAGCACCATGATTCCTCTATATAAGAACAAGGGTGATATCCAGAGTTGCAACAACAACAGGGGTATTAAGTTGTTGAGTCATACTATGAAGATTTGGGAGAGAGTGGTAGAGCGGAGGTTAAGGAAGATAGTGTCTATTTCGGAGAACCAGTTTGACTTTATGCCCGGTCGCTCAACGACGGAGGCAATTCACCTGGTGCGAAGACTGGTGGAGCAGTATAAGGAAGGAAGAAGGATCTCCACATGGTATTTATCAACTTGGAGAAGGCATACGACAAAGTTCCTAGGGAGGCTCTTTGGAGATGCTTGGAGGTGAGTGGGGTCCCGGTGGCTTACATCAGATCGATTAAGGACATGTATGAAGGAGCTAAGACCCAGGTGAGGACGGCGGGAGGAGATTCTGAGCATTTTCCGGTTGCATCAGAGATCGACTCTTAGCCCTTTTCTGTTTGCTTTGGTGATGGATGTTATAACGCGGCGTATTCAAGGTGAGGTGCCTTGGTGCATGCTTTTTGCGGATGATGGATGTAGTGTTGATTGATGAGACGCGGGGAGGTGTGAATGATAAATTAGAGGTTTGGAGACAAACACTTAGTCTAAAGGGTTCAGGTTGAGTAGAAGCAATACAGAGTATATGAAATGCAAGTTTAATGACTTGAGGGCAGGAGGACGAGTCGGTAGTTAGGTTGGACTCTCAGGTGGTGTGTAGGAGGGATAGTTTTAAGTATCTCGGGTCCTTGATTCAGGGAAATGGTGAGATTGATGAGGATATCTCCCACTGGATTGGGGCAGGTTGGATGAAGTGGAGGCTAGCCTCGGGAGTGTTATGTGATAAGAAGGTGCCGCTCAAACTTAAAGGAAAATTTTACAGAGTGGCAGTTCGTCCGGCCATGTATGGAGCGGAGTGTGCCAGTAAAGAAGGCCCATATCCAAAAATTGAAGATAGCGGAAATGCGGATGTTGCGTTGGATGTGTGGGCTTACTAGGAGTGATAGGGTTAGAAATGAGATTATTCGAGAGAAGGTTGGAGTGGCTTCGGTGAAGGACAAGATGCGGGAAATTCAGGTGAGATGGTTCGGGCATGTGAATAGAAGGGGCGCGGATGCCCCAGTTCGTAGGTGTGAGAGACTGGCTTTCGATGGTTTTAGGCGGGGTAGGGGTAGGCCAAAGAAATATTGGAGAGAAGTGATTAGACGGGCCATGGAGCAGTTACATTTTACGGAGGACATGACCCTAAATAGGAAGCTGTGGAGGACGTAGATAAGAGTAGAAGGTTAGTGCCTCCACGTGGGCTGTAGTCGGAAGCTAGGAGAGCTTTGGGGTGGGGGTATTGTGGGTGAGGGTGCCTTTGGTTTGTTAGTATAGGGTTCTACTGTGTGGGTGCCTTATTTTTATTGTTCCAACGTGTTTCATGCTTTATTATGAATTTACTTATTATTCTGTGTGTTGATTACTTGTTGGGGGTAGTATTCTGATTATGATTTTTCGTGTTCCTTCTCCCTTGTTTAAGTACGAATTTGGGTGCTTTCCTCAGTTTTCTTTCTGTTTTTATTTCTTTTACTTATGGCTGTCGTATTTATGTTATGGATGTTATGTTGTGTAATCTTGTAACCTTGTTCGGTGCTTTACTTTGTATTTGTGTGGTATCTGATGTTTTGTGTCTCGAGCCGGGGGTCTATCGGAAACAGCCTTTCTACTTCTTTAGAGGTAGAGGTATGGACTGCGTACATCTTACCCCCCCCAGACCCCACCAGGTGGGAATACACTGGGTTTGTTGTTGTTGTTGTTGTTGTATTCTGTGTGCTGAGTCGGGGGTCTATCGGAAACAGCCTTGCTACCTCTCCGGAGGTAGTGGTATGGACTGCATACATTTACCCTCCCCAGACCCCACAGTGTGGGAATACACGGCTTTGTTGTTGTTGTTATTGTTGTAGATAGCGAAAAGTTTGTACTGAAACCAGGGTTTGTTGGATTTATGAAGGAAAATGTTTTATGAAAAATGTTTTCCTCTTTTCTCATGTTCATTTGACTAAAAATTTTAAAAATAATTTTCCTAGGAAAACAAGTTCCTTCGAACTAAGGAAAATGAGTTCCTTAAACAAAGTAGTGAAAACAAGTTGCAATATTCATACCTCCCAAAATAACTCAACCCCTACCCCGCCCCCCTCCAAAGTTTTTTCAAAAGAAATACAAATTTTTTTTACTCCACTGACGAAAAGAGGTAAATACGAAAACAAAGAAAGTAAATACACCAAATTTAACGTGGAAAAACCCTTCAAGACGAAGGTAACAACCACGGGATCACAGAGATCCAAATTGCTCCACTACAACAATAAAAGGGTTACAAATATTTTCCAAATGGTCACACAACAAGAGTAACACGGAGAAGCAATAGATACACCAACAAAAGCAAATCAAGAGAAACCACCCGAAATGGAGCTACTGTCGGGACTCAAAACTGGATGTTGCGAACCTCCAAATTCGATCTCCACCATTCAAATCAAACACCAAGATGTTAGCAACACTCAGTAAAAATTTCAGCCCGATCCAACAGAAAATGCGATCTAAAGTTGGCTGGTCGGAGAGGAAAAACTGCACTTTGTCTGGAACATGTGCCATAGTCCAACAAACTCTCCCTCCAGCCAAGGGGCCAAATGGATTTTCAAGCGGAGGAACACATGATAGGCTTCATGCCTGCCAAAGTTCTACAATACTCGTGCTTCTCTACAACCACCATTTTTGTTAGCATATCTAAAGGATTGTCATCAGTGTGTATCTTCTCTACCTCAAATAATTTCTCTTCCACGGCTATTTTAATCCAATGATACTTCCTAGTAATATGCTTGGACTTAGAATGAAAAATGGAGTGCATGGTGAGATAAATAGCACTTTGATTATCACAAAATAAGACGAACCTCGATTGCTCAAAGTCAAGATCTTTCATAAATTTCTTCATCCAAAGCAATTCTTTTACACCTTCAGCGATAGCAATATATTCGGCTTCTGTGGTGGATAGAGCAATACACTTTAGTAGTCTTAATTGCCATGAAATAGCTCCCCTTGCAAAAGTGATCAAATAACTGGAAGTGGATCTTGAATTGTCAAGATTACCTCCCAAATCAGAGTTTGTGTAGAAAACAAGTTCACGTGTGCCACTACCATTGCACAACTTCATATCTGCAATACCCTTCAAATATCCTAATATCCATTTTACAACATGCCAATGTTCCTTTCCAGGATTAGAAAGAAATTTGCTAACAGTGCCAACAATTTGCTAACAGTACTAACGGCATGTGCAATAACTGGTCTAGCGCAAACCATAGCATACATCAAACTACCAACTGCAGAGGAGTAGGGAATAGAAGACATTTCTTGTTGTTCTTCGTTAGTAGATAGACTCTGGATCGTACTCAATTTGAAGTGTTTAGCAAGAGGAGTACTAACCACTTTTGTTTCTGTCATATTGAACCTCTTCAATATCTTCACAATGTATTGTTGGGATAATGATAACTCCTCTTTATCTCTATCTCTGTGTATTTGGATGCCTAAAATTTTCCTTGGTGGCCCTAAGTCCTTCTTCGCAAAAGATTTGCTCAACTTTTTCTTAAGGATTACAATTCTAGATTTAGTTTTGCCAACAATTAGCATATCATCCACATAAGTAGTGAAATCATCATCAGAGAACTTCTCAAAGAATGCACAGTGATTTGAAAAAGTTTTCTTGTATTCTTGCTTTTCAATGACAAATTCAAACTTCAAATACCATTGTCTTGGAGCTTGTTTCAAGCCATACAAGCTTTTTCTCAATTTGCAGACATAGTTTTCTTTTTCTTTGAATACAAAACCTTCAGGCTATTCCATGTAAATCTCTTCATCTAAATCACCGTAAAGAAAAGCAATCTTGACATCCATCTGCTAAACCTCTAAATCTAAACTTGCAACTAAGCCTAGCACCATATGAATAGAAGACATTTTCACGACGAGAGAGAAAATTTTATCAAAGTCAACTCCCTTTCTCTAGCCAAAGACTTTAACAATTAGCCTCGCCTTATATCTAGGCGCAGAGGTATGCTGCTCTTGCTTTGCTCTAAAGATCCATTTGTTTGTTAGAGCTTTCTTACCTTTCGGTAATTCCACTTAACTCATATGTGCCATCCTCGTGGAGTGACTTCATCGTATCTTCCATAGCTTCTACCCACTCATCTCTGTGAGTATCTTGCATGGCTCATCATAATCTCCAGGTTTCTCCCATGTCTGTCAAAAGTACATACTCATATGGAGAATAATAAGTTGACCTTTGCTTCTCCCTAGAAGATCTTCTACAAGAGGTTTCAAGAACATTTGAAGTAGTTATCTGAGCAAGAGTTGGTTGTTGATCAACCACAACATCATTAATTAAACCGTCTATGGGTTCTACACCCATTAGATCATCATCTGCATTATTATCTTGGGTTCCTTCGTGTGCAACAGATGTATAAACAATAAGAACTGGATCAACATCAACTAAGCTCTCATTTTATTGAGAATCTGTTTTCCCATTATTTTCAATATCTTCAATAGTTTGATCTTCAAAGAACACTGCATTACAACTTCTAATAAGCTTCTTATTAACTGGATCACAAAAGTGATAACCAAACTCATTTTGACCATAACCAATGAAGATGCACTACTTAGTCTTGACATCTAGTTTTGACCTCTCATCTTTTGAAACATATACACAAGCTTTACACCCAAAAACTTTCAAGTGATCATAGGAAACATTCTTAGCAAACCATACTCTATTTGGAATATCACCATCCAAAGCAACTCCCGAGGACAAGTTGATAACATAAGAAACGGTATTAAGTGCTTCTGCCCAAAAGGAATTTGGAAGTTTAGCCTCGAAAAGTACACATCTACCACTCTCAACTAGAGTTCTATTCATCCTTTCTGCCAAGCCATTCAATTGAAGCGTTTTTATGATGATGAATTCCTTGTGATTTGCAATAGTTATCAAAAGGACCAACATATTCACCGCCATTGTCAGTGCGAATACATTTTAGTTTCTTCTTGATTTGTCTCTCATATAAGGCTTGAAATTCCTTAAAACACATCAAGCACTTGACCTTTGGATTTTAAAGGAAATACCCGGAGCTTGAGAGAATGATCATCAATTGAAGTCGCAAAGCAAGGTGCACCACCTTGTGACTTCACTATAAAAGGACCACACAAATCAGAGTGTACTAGCTCTAATACTTCAGGTTTTTTTAAGGGGGAATGACCATGAAAAAAAAACTCTTCTATTTTCCGACTAAGCAGTGAACGCATCTTTTCACCTTTGTCTGTTTCACATCAGCAAGCAGACTCTTCTTAGCCAAACATGTGATTCCCCTCTCGCTTATATGACTGAGCCTCTTGTGCCATAATTCTAAGATAAATTGTCATTTTTCACCAAATTCAGTCATTAAGGACAGATCCTTGAGTCACGTATAAATTAGAATACTCTCTTCCTCGAGCCACAACTAATGCGCCTTAGGTGAGCTTCCATTGCCCATTGAACAAGTCATTATGATAGTCATCATCATTTAGTTGCCCTACAGATATCAAGTTTAGAGGAATGTATGGAGCATGTTTGACATTCTGAAGGACTAACATTGTACCAATATTAGTCTTCAAACAGACCGTGCCAAAACCAAACACCTTGACCTTACCAGCATTGCCCATCTTCAACACTCCATAGTTAACGGGAGTAAAGGGCAGCCCGGTGCACTAAAGCTACCGCTATGTGAGGTGTCCAGGAAAGGCCCCACCACAAGGGTGCATCGTACGCAGCCTTACCATACATTTCTGCAAGAGGTTGTTTCCAAGGCTTGAACCCGTGTGACATGGGATAATATGATGAACTAGCATAAGATGAAAATAAGTCATTCCTCGATGTGACATGAAATGTAGCTCCAGAATCTACTATCCAACTAGTATCATGGGATACAAAATTGATGACATGCTTATCACAAGCAACGAGAAGGTTATCTTTGACAAAAGCAACAACATTGTTTCCGTTATTTTTCCTCTTTCTTTCCTTCTCTAGTCTCTTGCTTCAAATTATTGCAAAACTTTTTAATGTTTTTTCTAGCCACGATGATAGCATGGACAACTCTCATACCCTGACCTTGACTTGTTTCTACTTTTACCTCTATTTCTTGCATTTCTTGTTTTGTCTCTCTCGATCTTCTATAAATAGAACATCTGAGTATGAGGACGACCTTGAAATTTTCTCCTAACTTCTTCATTCAAAACACCACTCTTAGCAATTCCATAGTCACCTTGCCACCAGGAGCTGAATTTGTTAAAGAAACACAAAGAATCTGGTTAGAGTATTCAGAAGCCAAAGTCCTTGTATCTCATCGTCGAAATTAACACTCATTCAAGAAAATTGATCAAGGACACCTTGAAAATCATTTATATGGTCACGAATATGACTGTGCTCCTTGTATGTAAAGGTCATCAATTGTTTTAGTAGGAACAACTTGTTATTGCCTAATTTTGAAGTGTAAAATGTCTCCGACTTTTCCCACAATGTTCTAGCATGTGTCTCATTCACAATATGATTGCGAACACTGTCTTCAGCCCACTGCCTTATATAACCACATATTTGTTGATGCTCAAAATCCCAATTCTCATCAGTTATATTCACGGGTTAATGAGCAGAAAAAATGGGAAAATGCATCTTCTTCACAAATATAAGATCTTTCATCTTGCTCTTCCTATGTTGTAATTGTTCCCATTAAAACATACCATCTTGCTCATATTTTCCTCCATCCCAAAATCCTTGATAGATAACCAAGACTTTGATGCCACTTGTTATGATGGAAAGAGGTAAATACGAAAACAAAAAAAGTAAAGTACACCAAATTTTACGTGGAAAAACCCTACAAGTCGAAGGTAACAACCACGGGATCACAGAGATCCAAATTGCTCCACTATAACAATAAAAGGGTTACAAATATTCTCTAAATGGCCGCACAACAAGAGCCAAACACAAAGAAGCAATAGCTATACCAATAAAAGCAAATCAAGAGAAACCACCCAAAAAAGAGCTATTGTTCGGGACTCAAAACTGGATGCTGCAAACCTTCAAATCCAATCTCCACCTCAAATCAAACACCAAGATGTTAGGAAACACTCAGTAAAACTTTCAGCCCGATCCAACGATGAACGGGCCAGAAACGCGATCTGAAGTTGGCTGGTCGGAGAGGAAAAACTGCAGCAACTAAACTCTCTTCTCTCTTCGTTCTTTGGTGAAAGCTCTCTCAAAACCTCTTTTATGTGCTAATGTCTCTCAAAGACAAAATACCAATGAGCATGAATAATCTCTCTCAAATAGTCCTATTTCTTTTCTGTTTTCTGCTTTCTTTTCTTTCTTCTCTTTTACTTATGGCTACCATATTTATGCCGTATTTATGCTATGTATGTTATGTGCTGTAATCTTGTGACCTTGTTCGGTGCTTTACTTTGTATCTATGTGGGATCTTGTGTCTTGAGCCGGGGGTCTATCGGAAACAGCCTTTCTACTTCGTTAGAGGTAGAGGTATGGACTGCGTACATCTTACCCCCCCAGACCCCACCAAGTGGGAATACACTGGGTTTGTTGTTGTTGTATAGATGATGGGTGGTGCTTTTCCTAAAGCCAAACAAACTCCAAATAAAATAGAAATTTGAATTTTTTTCCAAATATGATTGGAAACCATAATAGAATAGGATTAAGCCATAAGCCTTTGGCTGGAACATGGGCCACAGCCTAACACCTCTCCCAAAATTTAAAAAAAAAAAATAATTTATTTTTCTTGCCCTACCCTTACCCGCAATCCCTACCAGCCACCACCTCCACCTCCACCTCTACCTCCCCCAAAAAAAAATTATTGATTTTTTATATTTACTCCATCCCCTACCACCCCCACCCCCCAAAAAAAAAAAATCTAAATTGTTTTTTAAAAAAAAAATTCAAAACTATTTTCTTACCCCACCCCTACTACCTCCCTTTAAAAAAAAATTAGAAGATTTCAAAAAAAAAAATTCTTTCAATGCCTCTCTTGGCCTACTCGTTCTCATTAGTTTATGTAAATATACACAAATGTTTTTAGAAAACATTTTCCAACTAGCGTAACGAACACAAAAAAAAAAAAAAATAAGAAACAGCTTGTTTTCCTAGAAAATGTTTTCTTGAAAACTATTGTCCATGGTAAAAATGTTCCTCCATACCGAACACACCCCCCTGGTCTCAACATATTTTCATCTTATCAAAGCTCAATTTATAACATGAGAAGTTTGTATTGGAACTTGGGGGTGTTTGGCCATGAGAATATTTTACTTTTTTCCAAAAAATTTTTAGTGTTTAGCCATAAGAATTCCAAATATAATATGAAATTGTATTTGGAAAAGTGAAAACAAGTTAAATCTGGTTTCACTTTTTTCACTTTTACTTCTCTCACAAAAAAAATCAAAAACAACTCCAATTTATATTCATGGTCAAACACAACTCCAAACTCCAACTTCAACTTCAACTCCAAAAAAATTTGGTTTTCATACCCAAACACCTACTTAGTTTTGATACATTTTGATCTCATCAAAGCTCAAATTTAGAACAAAGGAATTGAAGATTTTAAGAATAATATCAACTACTCTTTTCTTTTACTTTTCTCTTATCTAAGCTCAAATTCAGAACATATGGAATTATACATTTTAAGAAGCATGTCCATTACGTTTTCCTCTCCCTTCATTTCTGACTATTTGCAGCCCTGTTGGAGAAGTATTACACTGAAACTAACGCAGTGTAGCATATCATTTATTTGGTAAATCTACTATGCCCAGCCTTCCAAATACATAATTTAATAGAAGTGACAAGGAAATCAAATACCTGAACTAGAATGTCAATGACAGGAATAACTGAGAGTAGTCCCCTATCATTGACATTCCCAACCACCAGATCTAGTAGTTTGGCAACACTAGACGCATGCAAACTGAGAAATTCCCTTCCACCCAAAATAACGTAGTCTTCAATGATATTGGTAGCAACCTACATGTCATGGAACATCAGCACAATAAACAATCCAGAACTGGAAAAATTAGTTATGTTAAATTCTCTCTTCAACCTTCAAGTGATCAAAACTTCTTTCCAAAATTTCCACAAGACATGGGAAATACCCCAACAACTCTGGTACCATAGAAGGCGCATTAATAAGTGTTGCTTCCCATAACTGTATGATAACCTGGCTGGAATTAGGGAACAGTTCAAATACGAAAATTAATCAAGTAAATCGGCCTACATATGGAACATGCCTGCATGCAGTCTTCTAGAAGTTCATCAGGGCTGGTTTTATTAATTCCACTTCGCAAAATTGGCAATAACATGCCGTACGATTTAGGTGACTGATAACCGAGAGCAACTACAAAATTCTTCAATGCAGTAAGAAGTTGAATCTGCAAGATGCTTTCACCAGAAGATTCTTCCCATGCCTAGTAAAGGAACAGCTTGAATCAGCAAAAAGAAAGAACAGTAAATCAGGAAACAAAAGCACGCTGAATTCATTAAGAATCCTGCTCTCATCTGCAATTCTGTCAACAAATTTTCGTCTAGATGTATTTACACGTCCTTCCACAGAGACTAGACAAAATGAAAGTAAGGAGAATAGAGGCAATTAAGTTTCGGTCTCCAGATAACAGTTCAATAATAGAATCTACCATCTAATTTAAAGGCTTTACTATAAAGTCCTGAGCCTTACACTAACATACAACAACAACAACAACAACAAACCCAGTGTATTCCCACCTGGTGGGGTAAGATGTACGCAGTCCATACCTCTACCTCTAAAGAAGTAGAAAGGCTGTTTCCGATAGACGCCCGGTAAGATATACAAAAGAAATTTCAGGAAGGCGGAATCTTACGGAGATTTTACTCTGGAATGTTAATAGTAATAAAATAAAACTTCAACTGCATATAGGTCATTAAACTTGAGTAAACATATAAACAAGGATCAGCGGGAAAAGAAAACCATAAGGATACCTTCTGGAAAAATAGCATTAACTTGTTTGCATATGGCGTAACTTCAGTAACTCGTGCTATCAGAACAGAGATAGTATTCAAAACTTGAACCTGAAAACGTAATCAAAAAGAAAACGCTCAGAAAAGTTAAAAACAACTGAAAAATATAGAAGACTACACCATAAAATGAATGGGGAAGGGTCTCAAATGCCCCCAGAACTATTAGATTTGGTACAATATTTCCCTCTGTCCACCTTTCCAGCCAACAAAAGGCCCCCGACGTTATCCTTTCGACTCAAATTTGCCCCTATTTCTATTGGTATCCTTAAAGTAAAACAACTAAATATTTGTTTATTATGTGGTCTAATCTGATTGGACCAAATGTAAACCCTTCCCAAATAAATAAGAAAAAATCACCCAGGACCCAAATAAATAAGAAAAAATCACCCAGGACCCATATTCTGACTTGACCTGACTGAAAATATTATTCAAAAATAAATTCAAAAAAAGGAAAGTTTGATGAAGTGAGTAAATTCATTTAAAGGCATCAAGAAGATGCAAGTGTTATAAGGATAGATCAGTTAAGCTCACAAAAAAAAAGGATTTGTAGCTTCTTCCTAAACTTTAGAGCTAACGAATCCAAGAAGAGTCTCTTGTCAAAAAAAGAATCCAATAAGAGTTCAAAATTATGTACAGGGGGCAAAATTTGGACCAACCAAAAAGGCTAACTAGACATCTGCCTCACAAAAGATCACTAGAAGTTGAAATCCCATCAAAACATCTTTTGTTCCTTTCTGTCCATAAACACCAAAAGATAACAAACTTCCCGTGAACTCCAACTTTCAAGAGCATCCCTAACAGAGAAGGGCATGACCCAGGAAAGACCAAAAAACAGCAAAACATATTCCAAAGGTCCGAGGCAACTTGGTAGTACAGTAGATTATCCTGCATGGCATCTTCTCATTGGCCTTTATTAAAACAACCTCTAATCTATTAGAACCCAACCCATAACCCGGGACCCATCTAAAAACCCATACTCGCTCCATCTGATTGCCCATCTAAAAAAAATTATGATTTTCTATTGTAAAATTTGCAATCAATTACCCAATTGTCTTGTTCATTTTTCTTTTTATTATTTTTTAAATCTCTTCCTCATTAGGTTATTAAGGACTCAAAACCTCGAATGCTTTTACATGTTCACATTCTTTTGACCAACGAAGGACACCCCCCTCCCCCCAACCCTATCATTACCAACCAAGCTACACCAAACTCTCCTAGCTACAGCCTATGACTAGACCACACACCTTAACCCTCTACCCTAATACTCTTCCTCCAAACCTTCCTATCGAGGGTCATGTCCTTAGTGAGCTGTAATTGTTCCAATATTGATGAGACTACTCAACAATATTACAATCCATTCAAGCATCAACCAATAACACCCAAAGTATGTTGAAATATTAACTTATGCATGTGCATGTAACCACTGAATCAATATTGCTTCCCCTTGACTGAAAGTTATTGCAAAGGTCTAGGGAACTAAGGATACCAGAAATCAGATGGCACTATATTACCAACACCCCATCGCCAAAAAAAAGGAGATGAGTGAATAAATGATAAGTAAATAGCAGAGAAGGATAAGTAAACAGTAGAAAGGTAGAGGGGCAGGTCCATTACTCCATTTTCCATCGAATTTCAACAAGTGGACCTTGGTTTTCTTGGTTACCAAAACCAATGTTGCTCGGACTCTTCAAAAACGTCAACAGATGTCTAGCCGATCCTCCAAAAGTAGTGCATTTGGGAGGATCCAACACAGGTCAGGAAACATTTTTAAAGAGTCTGAGCAACATAGACCAAGACAAATAAATAAATGAGAACTAAATAGGCCGTGTGAAGTTAAGAAGAACACCAGCTGATATCTACCTTTGAGTCAAATTCCTGTACTTCGTCCACCACTTTGAAACACAGATCCCAACAAACTGGAAGAAGATCTAAGAACTCATTCTCATTAAAAGTTGCATCTTCAATATGAAAATACAAGGACCGGCATGCTGTCAGCTAAAAGAAGAGACAAAGTAGCTTTAGTAATCAGTACAACACAAAGTGAATGAATGGGAACTTAAAATACAGAAAATTCTGATGGATGTACAGATTCAGAAGGTAGTTCTTTTATACAATAAAATGTGGCATACCCGTACACACAAGTCATTGTCCTGAAGTAATCTGATTAGAGCACAATAAACTGCTCTTCTGGTGTCATCTTTAATCTGTGCGAAAACACAATTAGATGAAAATATACAGCACTGGTAGCTGCCTAGCTCCATAAAACTATGGGTTCATAGCACATAACTATCGCATAATAAAAAACTACAATTGTCCGTGAAACAATAGCACATGAACAGTAATAGAACAAAGAAAACAACAACTAAGCCTAAATCTCAAAGAAAGTTGGCGTCGGCTATATGAATCCGCACATCTTCATTTAAGTCCATTTCATATTATAATCATACTAAATAAACTAAAAGTAAAAATATGTTATATATATATTTAGAAAATCAGAAACAGTTAAAGATTTCCATTTATATATCCACATACAGTACTCCCTCCTTCCCAATTTATGTGGTACCATTTGACTTGATATAAATTTTTGAAATTTATGGTTTAAAACAATCCTTATACATTTGTTTAGCCATAAATTGCTAGAACATGAGTAGGAGAAAGACTAGTATATACAATCCTGCTTGAAAAAGGATTATAATTTTTTTGTTTTTGTTTTTTGAGAATTGGTAATTAGTACTCTTCAGCATTTAAGGATATGCTGGAGACCTTTCAAGGGAGGAAAAAAAGAGGGGAAAAAGAGCAAAAAAAATACTTACAAGGCTCCTAGAAATTCTATAAATTGATCTGAGTCCTCTAGCCCTAACTGTTTACACCAAAAAAACAAAGACACAATGCAATTCCATTTAATCTTATGAATGGAATTAGACCTATCTTCAAAATTTCTGCTATTTCTTTCCTTCCACACGGTCCACAAGATGCAATGTGGAATTAGGTTCCACCGGATCTTCTGTGTCTTGCTCCCTACTCCTTTGATCCAGCAACTCAGTAAATCAGTTGTGCGCTCAGGCATAGTCCATTTCACTTCTGATATGTTTCAAAACAAAAACATGGACCAAATTTGGGCTGTGAAGGGGCAGTGTAGAAACAAATGACTATTAGCCTCCCCCGTCTTCCCACAAAGAGAACACCAGGGGAGAATAATCTTCCCTTTCCTCCTCAGAACTTCATGTGTTAGTTAGGCATGCATTCCTAACCACCAACCAAATAAAACATTTGACTTTAGTTGGTGCTAGATTCCTCCAAACTCTCTTCCACATTTTATTTTTACTGCAACCTAGTTCATTGACCTCCCTCCTACAAGCCTTGCCAACTGCGAAAATCCCATCCTTGCTATGGATCCATTTTACTGTATCAAGACTATTGTTGGTGCCTACAAAGCACCCCAGCTCCCCCAATAGTTTGGCAGTTCTCTTTATTTCCCAGTCATGCCATAAGAAATCTCTCCTAAGTTAGGTAAAGGAAAAAGAGACCTAACATGGGTTGGGAGAGAATCTAGGACAGAATTAATAAGAATATGTCTGCCGCCAAGTCATATGTATTGAGCCTTCCATCTTGCAAGTCTTTTCTCCGCCTTCTCCAAGATATTATCCCAAATCAGCACTTCTTTGTTTTTGTTCCCCAATGGCATGCCTAAGTAAGTTGTTGGTAATTTCTCCACTTTGCATCCTAATATGTTTGCTAGTTGTTGGATATTTGTCACCAGCATAGAGTAGATGACACATCTCCTTAGTGTCGCCATTGTGTCCACTGAGATGAAAGCCTCTAATCCACCTGTTTTGTAAGGCAATTCTCATCAAGCTATCAAACCCCTCCATTACCAAAATGAACAAAAAAGGAGATAGATGATCATCCTATCTGATACCCCTTTTCGATGGAAAAAAACGTGCAGGTTCACCATTTACAAGAATAGAGAACCTCACGGTGCTGATACAAAACCTAATCCATCATAACCACCTTCAAAGTAATCAGCAAAAAGCTCCATCTGACATGATCATAAGCTTTTTCGATGTCCAATTTAACCATCACGCCTGGGCTAGTCCCTGTCATTCTGTAGTCTATACATTCACTTACAATAAGGGTCGCATCCATTATCTATCTTACTTTTATAAAGGCCATCTGATTCTTATTGACTAGCTTATCAATCACCCTCTAATATCTTTCTGCCAACAGCTTTGCAATTATTTCACAGACTCCGATGATCAGGCTAATGGACCTAAAGTCTTTTTTTAATTCAGTAGCTCCTGCTTTCTTGGGAATGAGTGCTACAAAGGTAGCATTGAATCTTTTCTCGGCCTTCTGTTTACCATAAAACTCTTGGATAGCTTTCTTGAGATCGTCTTTCAGTAGCTCCCAGAATGTTAGATAGAATGACATGGGAAAGCCATCAGGCCCTGGAGCTTTCTCCACAGCACATAGCTTTAAGCACCCCAAGATTTCTTCCTCTTCAAAAGGCTCTTCTAGTTCAGCTTGCTCCTCTACATTAATGCTTGTCAATCCTTGTAACGGTAGTTCGGGTCTCCAAATCTCTGTTTCCTCATACAAATTCTAATACTCTTTGATTATCATGTTCCCGTTCACCTTCAATGTGTCTACAGTATTGAACGTGAGGGGAGTAATGTTGTGGATCTGTGGAAGTCAACTAATTAAACATTTAATTATATTTTAGTAGTTTTATTATGGCCAAACCCATCGACAGCCCCATGAACTTGACACAATCTTTTACTTTGGCAGCTCAAGTGGATGTTGTTCACTTTTGACACCTCATGTAACCATAAAGTGTGTCATTGGCACCTTTTGCTGAATCAGCAAAGAGAGTATATTACACTCGCTTTTAAGCGATATTTTCGTAATTTTTTAGGGGTATTGTCGTAATTTTACATCTTCTCTCCCGCATTGTCTTCTCCACACCTATTTTTTTAGCTTAACCTCCATTAATGTAGGTGAAATCAACACTCAAAATAAATTTCATTCCATTAACAAAATATTCACTCTATTAACTAATACACACCATAAACACCAAATAATACTCCTTCCATTAATCAACGGAACACACCCTCTAATCTCAATTCTCCACCATTACACCATAAACACACTAACAGCATCCCAATGACAATCAAGATTCATTACAAATCATAGCAATAAATCAAGGCTCAAAATAAGTAATTTCTCACTCTGTTAAATAAACAAAGATGTTATTCACACTATTTTTTTCCATCCCCGTCTCCATCCATTAGTTTTTCAATATTTTTTTTCTCTTTCTTAACACAATTAATTTTTGCTCCATTAATTCTTGGAGGTCAAGCTCACAATATCATGTTTTTACTCTTTCTTGCTTCATTATTGTGTAATTGGAGACTTGCATTTTTTTTTTCAGTTCCATATTCTTTTTTCTTGCTCCTTCCACTTCCAGTTTCACTCCTTCCCATGTCTCTCAAATCATTCTTCAACTTCACTATATCTGAAATTTCCATGTTTCTCCTTCCCATGTATCTAAAATTCTAGTTCCAAGCAACTCCCATTCGTATTTATATTTTCTTTCGTTAATTTATTTTTGAATTGAACACTAACCTCATCCTTCTCCGTATTTTTCATCATGTATTTGAAATTCGCGAAGCTATTAATATAGATCTATTATTGTTAGAGAATGAGGAGGTATGTTTATCATTATTGAAAAGTTCAATCTCCATTAATGGAGGTTTAAGCTAAAAGAAAGTTGGGTGGAGAAGACAATGTGGGGGGTGCTTTTTTTGTAATTATTTATGGAATAAAACATGTGTCATTGATTCATTGGATGTAATTACCATGTATTTTGGCCTTTTTAAAAAAAAAAAAAACTAATTTTGTGTATATATAATGATGTGGCAATGTAAAATTAGATAGCACAAATTAATTGGTCACGTAATCCGCGTTGGCAAAGCGTGTGACCCACGCACCAGAGCTGGTGTCGAAAGGTGTCAAAGTGACACACTTTATGGCTACTTGAGGTGCCAAAAGTGAACAATGTCCACTTGAGATGCCTAAGTGAAAGTTCGTGTCAAGTTTAGGAGGCCACCGATGGGTTTGGCCTTTTATTATTATTATAGAATAGGGTTTTATATTTCCTACTTTCATAAGGATTAGACATTCTAGAATAGGTGTTTTATATTTTCTACTTTCATAAGGATTAGACTTTCAAGATAGGGTTTTATTATTTCCTGCTTTCATAAGAACTAGACTATTGATGTAATACCCCTGTTTAAAAGGGTTTTTGGTGAGTAAATTGATAAGTCGTATTCATCAAACAGCAAGAGATAGGAGTTCTTTGAACTCTAAGGTTTCAGTCTCCCTTAAACGAGCTGAATTATATATCGCCCTGTGAATAGATCCTTTCCCCAAAAGATCATAACACAATTTGATCTTTCTGTTGGATAGGATACCTAATAACATTGAAATCCCCCACCACAACCCAAGGCCCTTCACATAGACTTCTCATAACCCCAACTCACTCCACAATTCACATATACTACTGTCACAAACCTTGAGAAATCTTTGTTTTGACTTGAAAATTTACAGCTTATGCATTGAGAACCTACTTCAATCAGCTCCTCCTCCCACAATCTTTTGTCCCACAAAATTAGAATCCCCCCACTAGCCCCTTCTGCCTCCAGGCAAACCTCCCCTAGCCATCTATTGTTCCATATCTCATGTAATATACCGTTGATACTTCCCTGTATTTTATCCTCCAAAAGTATGTATATTTCTGCCCCTACTGATTAAGAAGATTTCTAGCCAGCCCCCTCTTATGTGTATTGTTTAACCCCCTAACATTCCAAGAAATTATCTTTACCCTCATTTTTCTACAACTGACAATCTCCTCCCCTTGTTTCTCGGTTCACCGTCTTTGAGCTTCACATTGAAAATAAGGTTTCGGAGCTCCTTTGATATTGCTTGATTATTCGAACAACTTGCTTTACCCTTGTTGCATAGTTCATCTCTTGAATTTCCTTGGCCCATTGTCCTTATTAAGGAGAAAAATTCTCTTTCGTATCCTTTCGTACACACTCCGAATATTTGACTTAATTTGAGGAGATTAATGTGGAATTTCAATGTCGCATGAGACTCGAATGCCTCCTCATTAATACTGTCATCAATTGCTAACGGCCTTAGTTCGTGAGGAAAAACCAGTTGACCTTCCGAAGAATCCCTTTGGTCATCGACTTCAACGCAATCCAGCTCCATATTGTGGTAATTGTCGTTGTTCCCTTTATTTTCCTCCACTAGTAGCTGCGTAATCTGCAAATGTTTTTCTCATTCACTCTAAGCTTCTTCACCCATGTGCAATCCTCTCTCAAGCTCCAATTCCCTGATGTAACTACAGGTGTTATAACCAGAAAGGTCCAGTGGAGGCTTGAGTTCAATAAAAGGCGCTCCACAAAGTTGTTGGGCGTAATAGCAAGGCCCAAAAGATCTGACTCTTAAAATCTGGAAATCTGTTATAAGGCGCACTAAAGTTTCTGCTTTCCTCCATTAAAGCCATGTGGAACCCTTTTTCTCTTTCCACATGGGGGTTTTCGGAAGACTTTTCCCCAATAGTGTATATCTTGAATTCATCACATATCTCATTTGAATTTTTTTTCCTCTTTCATGTCTATTAGGTCTGCTTCCATCTGTGTCATAGTTGTCCCTCTATTCTTGTTTCCTCAGCCATACTGTCACATCGATTAGATGACTCTGCCGCCTCCACCAATCTGAAAGTCGCTGGAGACTCGCACTAAATCAGAAGAGAAAAAACCAGCTTGCCGTCAAAGATTTCAACCTTCGTCGGAATGTTTTCTTTGGGTCCTCGAATTCTCGCCCATCTCAAATGGTTCTTCAACTCCGTCTCTTCCTCATTCTCCGGCCAACCACCGCAGTCATCTCCGCTCTTCTTCATGACCTCCTTATTCCACAAGTGTAGTGGAAGGCTGTGAACTCTAATCCAGAACCAGTCGAAGCTTGACTGCTCATGGAAAGCCCTTTCTGGTGGAGACCACCAGTTTAATTTCAAGTTGTTCCCTTGTCGTATCCACTCTCCCATCAAGACATGTTCTGCTATTTTCTGAGTTTGAAATTCAAAATTGTTCACATCATAGACCAGAGTGTTTGAAGCTTATTTCCATGTTTGTTGTGCCCAGTTTCTGAATTCGTTTTGTTTTGGCGTCTCTTCTCCACCACAGAACCGACCAACAAGACACCTTCTCAGCAGTTTGTTGTCTTCCCAGCTTGAAGATTGCAGCATGGTCTTCTCAACATTCTTCATAGCCCATTTCCCTATTTTTAAGGCCCTGTGAAATTTCCATCACCTTTGAAGTTGTTTTTATTAAATCTCCAGATGTATTTAACGATTTCTGAACTTCTGAGTTCTTATTAATAAATGTTTCGATTTTCATGGCTAATATTCCCCACCCCTCATTAATATTGTTTACAGGAATGATGATCATTGTTCTGCTCTGACCTTTAACGGTAATGACTGAGATGTATCTACCATATATATTGTACTTAAGAGAGCAGTAAATATAGGTAGAGACATCCATGCTCCTCCATCATTGTAACAGAAACATTTTGCTCGACTCCACCAAATGATCATTAAATTGAGTCTGGCAAATTTTGAGTAAACACCCCCCCACCCACCCCACCCCCACCCCCCAAAACCAAAACTTAACTTGAAATTAAGTGGAAGTTTGTAGAAATGAGAGGAACAACATATATACTTGCTATAAACTTGTTTAATTAAAAGTATGTTATATTTCCCCAAGAAAAGACACTTGTTAGGGTCTTTTAGAGTTCAGACCAACTTGTCACTGACGAACCCACACAAACTATATGCTGAACTCGCTTTACTAAAAATAATTCTTGAATAGTTGTGTTTTTTTCCTGTATCTCTGATGACAAAGAGAAATGAAACTAGTTGCTCTCGTCCTTAATCGCTGCTGTTGCAATTTTAGATAGGTAAAAAGAAAAACGAAAAAGCATTTGTTTGACCTATTCAAGAGCATGGAACAGGGGACAAGCCAAGAATTATGAGAAGTTCGTAAAGTAGACTGCAAACCACCAATTTTAAATAACTTAATATCACTGCAGTATGGATGCTCAAGGAGATTCATCTATTCTCAGTCACAAACAAGGAGAAAGAAAGTTATAGCCTTGTATAATAGGGTTAAAAGAGGAGTTGCAGATGGGAGAGTTATTCAACCCAAAAGAAGGGAAGAGAAAAGTTCCACATCCCTTGTATCGTTAGGAAGTAAAAGTGGATGGCAAGTAACACTATATCAGTCTTTTTAAACCATTCCAAATTTGACAGAAAGGGGGAGGCAGATATCTTTTTACTTCCCATCTCCCTGTCTTGATTCGAACACTACGTAAAGAGATTTCTAGGAGACACTCTTTTTTGATAACTGCAGTCTTATTACCTCTGAAACCCATTGTCCAAGGATTAGTGCTACTTTTCTGTGTATTATCCGCATATTGGGATGATCATTCGTCAACTCCAATGATAAGGCTCCATTGAACCTGCATAACATGTTAAGAGATTGTGAAGACATATATTTATATTCCCAGTAGAATATGACTTCCAATTTTAGCAAACCCAAACATAATTACCAAGTGCTACTTTTAAAAATGATGAGTTTGTATAATAGAGTGGTCTCTAAAGGATGAGTTTCACTGTCTTGGGCAATAGGAGAACAAAACCATTCAATATATGGCACCCGATTATATTTAAGAACAAGAGGGAAAGAGTTCTTAATAAATCATCATGTTGGGTAAACTGTAGTTGAATTTATGCATTCCCTTCATGTGAAGAACCTATCATTTGCTATTTCTTTTGTTCTGTTTTGCTAATGAGGTTGTTGTGGCTAGTTTTATCACCTTGTTCAGATGGCCCTGCTAAGATACTAAGAGGTTAGAGAACTCCAGCACATGTCCAAGAAGTCAGATCTATTTGATTCAGCAATTTTTCAAGCATGAAAAACACATACCAATCCTTGAAACTCATGTTCGAAAAAAAAATTACCAATCCTTGAAACTCAGATAGTTCGAGAGCTCATAGTAAATGTATGCAGCAGCACCATAAGCAGCATCCTTAAGAAGCAGAGCCGGAGTTATTTCATTAACTGCAGAAGGGCAACCACTCATAGCCTCTTGCAGAATAGAGACAACAACAGGTCCTAGCAGCTGAAAATCAAATAACAAGTTCATGCCCGGACTAATGCAATGTGTTAAGGTTATTGAACAACACAAGGAATAGGGTAAACATACTTGACTATAATTTTCAAACAAGACAATATATAGAGCTTCAGCACATGGCCTTTGTTTTTCTGACCATAGCACTGAATCCTGCTCGTGATAGAAAGTCTCCGGATTCTGGTACCATTCCTCCATATCACTTGCAGTCAGAACAAAGTACCTACAATTGGAGAAATTGCAAGAATAAGGAGACAGGTCAGAATAATATATTATAATTACAACAGCTTAAGATTTTCTCTCAGAAGATGTTAAATCATATTCAAACTATCCCTTCCACGTAGCTTGTGGGCATTCAGATATGACCTGGATAATCTCCTACCTTCACTGCCTTCCAAATACTCTTTCAGTTTATTGGCAAGAACAGAGAGTGTTTGAAGTCAACAGAAACTGAAGTCTTCGTCAAGTCCCAAAACGTTATTTTGGAAAGATAAATCAAGTGATCAAGAGGATATTAATTATTCTAATGGCCTCAAAATGGCCCCACATAGCAAGATTCATCATTTTGCACTGTCCTAATATCCGCTATCCCAACACTGAGAAACGAGAAAGAAAAAATCTACCTTTACATGCACCTCGACTAATTCCATGAGGTACTTGCTAGTTGCTACCTCCCCACTAAAACAGGTACCGGGTAAATTTGTCCATCAAGGCTTGGACGGATGGAATAACCTAGTATTTTTGCCTCCACTGGGATTTGAAGAGATCTCATGGTTCTCAACCAACTCCACTAGGCCACAACCTTAGGTGCAAAGGAAATACTCACTTTCTTTAATCTAAATGGATCTCCCCAAATTATTTAATGTTGGAAATGGATCTTCTAGCACTAGATTCACCAAAAGTATAACTACTGAGATTCTCTACAAGTATAACTCCCCTTTAATGCACCTTCTCCACCTCCTTCGGACCCTACTCACACCTAAGAAAACCTGCAAGTCTAAACGCTGTAATGAGAAGAACATTGTTTCATAAAACATGAAACTAAGGCACCAGAAAGAACCACTCAAGTTGGACTACATAGATTGATTAAGAATGTTGTGACCACCACAAATGAGAGCAGAGACGAAGACCAAAAGATACATTATATATTGCTAAGCTTGTTACATTCTTAATCTGGTGTTTGGGAACCTCAATTCAGCAAATCGATTTCTTCACATGAAAATAGCATGAAGAGAAGACCCATAAAGGGTTGGGATGTCTTACCTCCTTATCAATACATTACACAGGAGTACAACCCGGTTAGTAGGCAAAAGGGAAGTAAGAAGGCCAGCAACCGTACTTGATATGTTTTGCTTCATCTGCTCAAATGTTACTCTATTTTCATCAACCACGCGTCCTGTCAAGTTTGTCTTATACTCTTTACCTTCCAAAATTGTTTTCACCATTACCATACATTGAATCATGAATTGCTCAAAGGACATCAGATGTGGTTCAGGATCTAAAATCTTGCTTAAACAGAATTCCATGACAAGAGGAAGAACACATTTATCCCCGAACGAATAAGGATGTCGCTGCTGGATGGCGACTAAAATCTTCATTAACTTTGTACAAGCCCTTTTTAATAAATCCCAAAATTTAGGCTGACAGTCCTGCATAGATGAATCTGCAAATTTAAGGAGTGATCAGGATATCTCCTAGTTCAGACAGAATAAAATAAAATATTTTCCCATCTTTTGTTATGCAGCATCAAAGCAATGGAGAAGAAATAGGCAACAAGCAACCCCCCGCGCCCATTTTCCTTTTTAGTCTCTCTCTGTTCTATTATCAACCAAAGACAAGGTGATTCAAATATTGTGCATTCCCCTTCTACCTTTTCATTCCTACTTTCTTTTCATCAAACTTCCTACCCTAGTATCCAATAAAACAGGAATCTGGGTTTCCACTATATACTGTTGAGGGAAGAAAAGTTGAGGCATAATATCTTGCGAAGCAACATTTATAAGTGCAAATTAGCAATAATCTAACAAAATTGCACTAGTATTTTAACGAGCCCCTAGCAGCTTGAAAAGTTGTTAGAGCTTCAATGATTTACTTGTCAGATGCGAAACTTCGGCATATCAAGGCACAATCAATACTAGCTTTTTTTATTAAGTTACTCACTTAGAGGAGGCATGCTGGCCTTTTATAATGGTTATTAGTAGGCAAAACAAGCCATAAAGCTGAGTGGGTGTATGTCACATGTCCGGTTCGTAAGTTAATGATGGTCATTTGTTGATTGATATTTCCTAGTTTTAAATAAAATCAAAGCATACCCCAAAACTGTCAGGAGAACCACAATACCTGAAACAAGCAAGTTGTGTTACACTGCTTAGGTGCATTTGTGGTTGGATTGAGAGACACTTTTTTAAGTCCACGGTTGAAGCCACTCCAGTGGATTGAAATATACCCTTTTAGGTCCTTGAAATAAATGACTCTGAAAACCCAAGGGTGTGGCCTAGTGGTTCAATAAAGTTGGGTTGAGCACCACGAGGTCTCAGGCTCAATTCCCAATACAGACAAACACTAGGTGATTTCTTCCCATCTGTTCTAGCCTTGGTGGAAAGAGTTACCTGGTACCTATTGTTGATGAGAGGTGGCAGGTATCCCGTGGAAATAGTTGAGGTGCGCAAAGGCTGGCCCGAACACCACAGTTGTCAAAAAAAATAATAATAAATAATAAATAAATTACTCTGAAATAGCATTTTAAATGCATTTTCTCCACGTGGTACCGGGGAAAAAGAACACGACCTGATACGAGTCCAATAGTAATTGCGGATCAATACGTAAAGAACTCATGCTCAGGTGACTGGCCAACTAATGGAACAAGCTTTGCAGTGTTGGCTCATTAAGGGCATTTTAGTCATTTTGTAATAAGTTGTAACCTAGGCTATAAATAGAACATATTAGGTCATTTTCTCATAACTTAGATGTATTTTGAGAGCTCTTTGAGAGTATTCATACAAGTGTGGATATCACTTGTGACAAGTGTGGAATCACTTGTGTTGGTTGCTTGTTTTGAAACGTTGGTTGCTTGGGGATTCCGTTTCCTTGAGGTCACCATAAGAACTTGATGTTATTTGTATGAATTCTTGGGTCTTAGTGTTCAGTATACACTTGGGTTCATAGTGTTTGTGCATTGTGTGTCAAGTTATCTATCATTCTATCTTATTATTGTTGTTGTGTTCATTCTCAGTTTTGGGTGTCCAAACCCGAGACCCTGTTGTGTCATTTTTGTTCTTGTTATTGTGTTGTAATCTTAGTTTGTGGCTCGCTGATTATAGGTGTTGAACACCTTAGAATCTTGTTATAGTGCTTGTAATGTTATTGTGTAGTAAATCCGAGAGGGGTCACCAAAAAGGGTCCTCGGTTCTTCAAATCATGGACTGTTTTGGTGTGTGTTAGTGTCTTCCTTGTCGATCTTGTATCATTTGGTATCAAATCATGGCTTGATTTTGTTTTCACAAGATCAATCTTGGGCTAGCTAGCTTAAAAATACAAAAAAAAAAAAAAAGGAAAGTGTAGAAGTTGTTCTTGTTCTTGGCCGAGACATGTTTCTTTGTGGCTAGATCTTGTAGTCTTTTGTTTGTTTAGATTGTTTCTAGTGTTGGTTTCTTTCTCACCAACACTAAAGTGTCTAGATCTAAACATTTGAGCTTATATTGTTGACCTTGTTGATGTAAATTGGAAGTTGGTCGTATGTTGATATTGTTGATCTTGGCCGTGTGTTGCAATTGTTGTGGACTTGGAGGTGAATATTGGTGGTGTTCTTGAGAAATGTTGTTGAGATCTTGTTGTTCTTCACATCTTGACATCTCTTAATCAATATAAAGTATAACATAGATCCAAAAAAGGTGTAAGATAAAGTTGAAAAGTTGTTGGTGAAGATACTTGAACACATCACTTCAAAGACTTGTCAACCACTTTTCAATATTTCAAGGACCTTGTTTTGTGGGAATAGTAAAGTCAAGTCTCACTTTTTGAGTTGGAATTTGAAAAAGTTTCTAAGACTTGAATTTTTCCACCAAAAGACAAACTCATCCATTCCAAATTGTATCAAGACAAAAGCTTCAAATTGGTGATTAAAAAAAAAAATTGTGTGGGACCGCGACCAATTACTTGGCTGCCACGTCATCACATTTTACTGTTCACGCAACAAAAGTAAGCTCAAATTTTTTGATTTCTTAGTTTCTAATCTTTGTTTCTTAGTTGCATTTTGTTGATTCTATCGTTAATTAACAAACTAGTAATTGTCTACTAGGTCGTAAATTAATTTTGGGTCCGTTTATTCGTGTCTACGTTTCTTTGTGTGCTTTTATCTTTTCGAAAACTCGTTGTAGCCTTTTAATTCAAGTGCGTACAAATTTATTTTGAGTCGTTGCAAACAAAAATCCATTCCGACCTTAAGCCGCAAGTGGGACCAAGTAACTTCATTGGAGTAAAAACGATGTACCAACACTTGTGAGACCAATTGAGTGATACTTGAAAAAGTGTGAGCTTGAGAGTTAGTGAGGGTGATTTTTGATAACCTCAACTTGTTATTGTTTGTGTTTTGTTTAGTATTTCTTATTAGGTACGATGACTTCGAGTGAAGGTAATCCAAGAGCCTCGAGATAGGTAACCATGGATGCTTTGGCGGCCATAATGAGCGTGAAACATGATCTTAGTGGTCGAATGGAGAGGATGGAGGGAAGGATGGACGGGATGGAGGGTTCCTTTTCAAGGAGAATGGATACATTGGAAGTTCGTTTAGATTCCAACCATTCAAGTCCGAAACACTACCACGCCTCGACTAGTGGACATGCTACCACCCCAGAGACATTTCCCCAATTGCTCAATCCACCTAGACCAACCCATGAACCCATCCACCAAGTCCCTACTTATCCAAAAAAAAAAAAGTCAAGTCCATCAAAAAGCTTCCCAAATCCGAGACCCCCTTGATATGCCGAGAGCACCACTAAACCAAAACCAACCAATCCAAATTGATGATGTGGAAGGTGAGGGTCTTTATGGAGGTGAGGGGTTAGATGAAGCAACTCTCTTTGCTGAATTTGTGCGCAATAGAAGAAGAGTTTATGGCGAGGGACATAGAGGCCGAGGGGGAAGAGTTGAACCGGCTCCTCATGGTAGGGGCAACTTGGGACACCGACCTCATGTTCAAGAAGGTCTAGTGGACCAAGGAGGCAATGTGGGTAGAGACACGAGCCTAAATTCCATTAAGATCACTCTTCCTTCTTTCAAAGGGACTAACGATCCATCTCTCTATCTTGATTGGGAGTTACAATGTAATCGGATTTTCCAACTCAACGAGTTAACTTCCCAAAAGAAAGTCGCACATGCCATTGCTCAATTTGAAGGTTATGCATCTACTTGATGGGAGACAAAGCGGTTGCAACGGGCAAGGAATGACAATCTTAACCTTCGGATTGGGATGATTGAAAACACTTATGAGGGAGAGAGATGTCACGGAAAGGTACAAACAAGAGCAATTAACAAAGCTCTACAACTTGAGCCAAGGAGATAGAAGTGTGGAGGAGTATTATGATGAGTTTCAAAACTTGATCCTACGTCTTGACATAGTCGAAACTCCAAATCATTGCCTAGCTCGGTTCAAGGGTGGCTTGTGCTATGAAGTTGTTTCTCAATTAGTTGTCCACAAGTTTGACCGAATTGAGGACCTTGTAGAAGCGGCCATTGAAGTTGAAAGAAACAATCATGCTAAGAAGACCTTCGGGTAGGACAAGTCCTACAAGCCCTTAGAGAAGAAGTCATTTGATAAAACAATCCAAAGGTATCCACGGCTTGAAGGTACTAATTCTTCCACTCCTAATCCTAAGGGTATCGTTTGTTTTAAATGTCAAGGTTGGGGTCACAAAGCTAGCGAGTGCCCAAACCGAAGGAACATTGTACTAGTGGAGGGTGATCCTTATTTTGTTGGGGATAAAGTGACCAAAAATGATGTTAGTGAAGGAACCCTCAAGAGGATGATGGAGATGATGGTGAACCCGAGAGGGTGGTGGAAGAAGGGGAAGTTAATGTGCTTTGCGGATTGATGAGGAGAACACCTCATGATGATGCTTGGCCCGAAGAAGGTGAGGTCTTGATTCCACTTTGACCTCTTGATCTCTTGATGATGAAGAACCCGAGAGTACACTATGGTCTTTGCTCCAAAGAAGTACACTTTTCTTTTTGTCTTGTTTCTTGTCACACTTAGGTGGATAGACAAGTATTTCTTTTGGTGCTTAGAAGGGTATCTTATTCCCTAAGTTACCACGGCATGTGTAGAATGTACACTCGTGGTTTGATATTTTTTTGTTGATTATGCTAACTTAACCCTCATGTCATGAGGAATATGTGTTCTTTTTTCTCCTCTATTGTTTTGAAGGTTCGGATTCAAGGTCGAATCCTTTTTCAAGAAGGGGAGGATGATACGAGTACGATCGTGATTGTGGATCACTACGTAAAGAACTCGTGCTCAGGTGACTGGTCAACTAATGGAACAAGCTTTGAAGTGTTGGCTCATTAAGGGCATTTTAGTCAGTTTGTAATAAGTTGTAACCTAGGCTATAAATAGAACATATTAGGTCATTTTCTCATAACTTAGATGATATTTTGAGAGCTCTTTGAGAGTGTTCATACAAGTGTGGATATCACTTGTGACAAGTGTGGAATCACTTGCATTGGTTGCTTGGGGATTCCGTTCCCTTGAGGTCACCGTAAGAACTTGATGTTATTTGTATGAATTCTTGGGTCTTAGTGTTCAATATACATTTTGGTTCATAGTGTTTGTGCATTGTGTCAAGTTATCTATCATTCTATCTTATTATTGTTGTTGTGTTCATTCTCGGTTTTGGGTGTCCAAACCCGAGACCTTGTTGTGTCATTTTTGTTCTTGTTATTGTGTTGTAATCTTAGTTTGTGGCTCGCTGATTATAGGTGTTGAACATCTTGGAATCTTGTTGTTATCGTGCTTGTATTGTTATTGTGTAGTGAATCCGAGAGGGGTCACCAAAAGGGGTCCTCGGTTCTTCAAATCATGGACTGTTTTGGTGTGTGTTAGTGTCTTCCTTGTCGATCTTGTATCACGACCCAAACCAAGTCTTTCACATGCCATGTAATTAGTCTGATAGTCCGCAAAGGGGCTCACAAGAAGACACCGGCATCCAATATATCGATTACCATTTTATTATCAGAAGGTCAGCATGATAAATCCTAAAAATAAAATGCAACCCTGATATTTTGTACTTTTCTTTACTTAGGTATACAGGAGGTTAACACATAAATGTAAAGATTTTGAACCTCCAGAACTACCAAAAAAAGGGCATATGGACAGATAACACTGCCAGACCTGAATACTCTGATATGATGCATTAACATTCTACTAGGAAATTGCAAATATATTCAAACACAAATAATTCATGGAGCAATAGTAAATACGAAGTTTAGATAAGGATCCAAAGTCCATTCTTACAGTAAGGAAGTAGCGATTGGATGGCATTCAAAAGCACCGGAGCAACCTCTTTGACATGCCGCACCTCCTTAAAATGGGAGGGACAAAAAAGTTAATAAACTACTCTGATCAAAGGGAATTAACTAGAAACCCCCTTTATTTTTCTTATTGTTTTTTTCTCTTTGGCAACAGGATGCAGAATATATTTTGACCGATACCTGTAACGTTCTAGCATCACTTGGAAACCCAGAAATTATCAACTGCCTTATTATCTTTGAACATAGAAACCATCTCTCGCATGTTAGGTAAAGATCATCATGATGTAATTCAGCAGCACTCCTACCAAAGGTTTGAGCAAGAGCTGAGAAACCATGGAGTATAGTCTGCACATCAGTCTGCCAAAGATGCCAACTATAGTCGAAGAACTGCTTGCATATCTGTTAAAAGATCATGAAATACCAATTGAGACACCTCAACAAGTCCAATTCTTCATATCAAAGTTTATGACCAGAGCAGACTCAAAGAGGAAAAAAGTAGGTGATGACTGAAATTAATTGGGAAACCGTGGACATGATAGTTTATTTTATTTGTACAGATGATTTTACTTTCAATAAATCAGGCATTTATGACCTGCTTCATTAAAAAAAACAATAGTTTATTTTGATACTCAGAAGTCAAAACTGCTGTCAGCTAATAACCAATAATTAAAATAAGAGATTTCAAATAAGCAGCTTGCAATATAAAACAGCAAGTGACTGGACATATTAAGAAGGGATATCAACACATTAAGAGTTACAGTCCCACGCAATTGCTCATAACTGTGCCAAAGAACAAGAACTGATAGGACGCCAAATTATGTACAAAAAGCAGGCATTGTAACACCTAGGCTAAAATTATACGATGACTTCAGGATGCCAACAAAACAACACTAGCTGATTAGATGCAACACCTAGGGCTAAAATTATATGATGACCTCAGAATGCCAACGCAACAACACTAGCTAATGATTAGATGCAATGTACAAACATCTACAGGTACATACGCATGCGCATATTTGTCTTCAAGCTAACTTTAGATTATAATATATTTATACACAGTCTGGAAAGGTAGTACAAAATAGATAGCAGCAGTTAAAACTCAGTTATTGAACCCTATTTTGACGGAACACTCAGTTATTGAAACCTAATTTTGACGAAACACTCCAACAACAACAACTACGCCTCAGTCCCAACCAAGTTGGGGTCGGCTATATGAATTTTCACTTCTTCGTTAAGCACATATCATGTCAGCATCCATATAAATAAAACAAAATTGAAAAATTAAGTTAAATACATATATAAACTATAATATTATTATTTATAATAATAATAATAATAATGATGTTTTATCTCAAAATAATCTCTAATCTCTTAAAAGTGTGAAAACCCTTAAAAAAAAAAATTTATAATAAAAGTGTGAAGACACTTAAAAAAGTGATTTTGAACCTTTTGTCCTTCATTAGAAGTCTCCGCAATAGACGAAATCGTTTTTCCACCTTTTTTTCTCAATTTAGAATTTAATGATTTTTAAAATGTTTAGGACTTTAAAATTAACTAAATTTAAATTAATAAATTTTATATACACAATTGATTATACTTATGGAAAGTTCATTAATTATAAGGACTTCACACCTAATAACAAACTTACAATTCCAATTTGGAATTGGATGACCATCACGCGTAAGTCCATACAAAGGACTTGATGGTTGATACCAATTCTAAATGGATTTGACTTAGAATTTTAGCTTATATAAAAAAAGGAATTATAATTCTATTTAAGTATTATTTGGATCAAACTTTATAATAAACATATGCTTCTTCTACTTCTATTTTTCTTCTTACTTTGATTTTGATCCAAGTGTTTCTTGCATTAATTATCATCAATTTTTATGTCTTTCTTTGTTTCGTTTAGTTAATAAATTTAAAAGTTATATATGAACTATACATAGTCAACAATTGGCAATGGATTATTCCCTTTTGACAATTTCTCGTATTTCTCTTTCAATTGAAAATTTAGCGTTGAGCATATTGCCACCGAATGAAGTAGCCGTAAAAATAAAAGGTTTATCTCTTTCTTTCTTTTTTTTCTTCAATAACATTGAAAACAATATAGGACACAACAGATTCTTCCCTTTTAATAATTTCATGTGTTATCTCTTTCAATTTGAAAATTCTAATTAAAAGAATTGGAAGAAACAAGCACGAACTTGTTTTTTCACAATTTGTTTCATGAGCTCCTTGAATTCTAATTTCTTATATGAAAATGTTATGATATTGATTAGTGACAAAACTATCGTGTTGCTAGCTTCTTGGTAGATGACCTTCAATTTTCTTCGCTTCTTGGTAGATGACCTTCAATTTTTTTCCACCACAACTTTCAAGCTATCTTTTGCTTTATTATAATAAAAAAAGGGCAGCCCGGTGCACTATAGCTACCGCTATGCGCGGTGTCTGGGGAAGGGCCCCAACACAAGGGTGTATTGTACGCAGCCTTACCTAGCATTTTTGCTTTATTATAATCTCTTTTGTTATTGTTAACTTGTCATAAATACAACAACAACAACAAACCCAGTACACAAGATACCACACAATTACAAAGCAAAACACCAAACAAAAGTTACAAGAATACATAACATAAGTACGGCAGCCAAAAGTAAAAGAAAACACGGGAGAGCACCCAGATTCGTACTAAAACAAGGAACACGGAATCATAATCAGGATACTACACCCAGCAAGTAATTCCCTACACAAGCGACCCATACTGGCCCTAGTCCTCTAGTCCTCTGCCCTAATTCGCATCCTCCAGACCTTCCTATCTAGGGTCATGTCCTCGGTGAGCTGTAACTGCTCCATATCCCGCCTAATCACCTCACCCCAGTACTTCTTCGGCCTACCCCTACCCCGCCTAAAACCATCCAACGCTAGCCTCTCACACCTACGAACCGGGGCATCCATGCCCCTCCTCTTCACGTGACCGAACCAGCTCAATCGGACTTCCCGCATCTTGCACTCCACTGGGGTCACACCAACCTTCTCCCTGATAGTCTCGTTACGAACTCTATCCCCTCTAGTCAGCCCACACATCCAGCGCAACATCCGTATCTCTGCCACCTTCATTTTTTGGATGTGGGACTTCTTAACTGGCCAACACTCCGCTCCATACAACATGGTCGGACGGACTACCACCCTGTAGAATTTGCCTTTAAGCTTGGGCGGCACCTTCTTATCGCACAATACCCCCGACGCGAGCTTCCACTTCATCCATCCCGCCCCAATACGGTGCGAGACATCCTCGTCAATGTCACCGTTACCCTGGATCACGAACCCGAGATACTTGTAACTATCCCTCTTACATACCACCTGTGATTCCAGCTTCACTACCACCTCATCCTCCAGCCTCACGTCATTAAACTTGCATTCCAAATACTCTGTCTTGCTTCTGCTCAACCTGAACCCTTTAGACTCAAGAGTTTGTCTCCACACCTCTAATTTATCATTCACCCCCCTTGAGTCTCATCAATCAGAACTATATCGTCTGCGAAGAGCATACACCACGGTACCTTCTCTTGAATACGCCGCGTCAACACATCCATCACCAAGGCAAACAAAAAGGGACTAAGAGTAGATCCCTGATGCAATCCTGTCAAGACGGTGAAATGGTCTGAGTCTCCTCCCGCCGTCCTCACCTGAGTTTTCACTCCCTCATACATGTCCTTAATTGCTCTGATATATGCCTGCGGGACTCCACTCACCTCCAAGCACCTCCAAAGCACCTCCCTGGGGACTTTGTCGTATGCCTTGCAGGTCCTTTTTCCTTTCCCTATACTGCTCCACCAGCCTCCGTACCAAGTGGATTGCCTCCGTCGTCGAGCGGCCAGGCATAAACCCAAACTGATTTTCCGAAATAGACAATATCCGTCTCAGCCTCACCTCGACCACTCTCTCCCAAATCTTCATAGAGTGACTCAATAACTTAATCCCCCTATAGTTATTGCAACTCTGGATGTCCCCCTTATTCTTATAGAGAGGGATCATAATGCTCCACCTCCAAGCCTCGGGCATCTTTACCGTCTTGAAGATTTCGTTGAACAATCCAGTCAACCACCTTACACCAGCCTCTCCAACGAACTTCCAAAACTCCACCGGTATCTCATCCGGCCCCATCGCCCTACCCCTTCGCATCCTGCGAACAGCCTCTCTAACCTCTTCTACCCTAAAACGTCTACAATAACTAAAATCCCGACACTCCTCTGAGTGCTCCAGTTCCCCTAACTCAATAGCTCTATCCCCTTCGTCATTCAAGAGCCTATGAAAGTACGACTGCCATCTATCCTTAATGTGGCCGTCTTCCACCAACACTCTACCGTCCTCCCCCTTAATGCACCTCACCTGGTCGAGGTCACGCCCCTTCCTCTCCCTAGCCTTAGCAAGTCTAAACAACTTTTTCTCCCCTCCTTTCGCCTGTAACCCTGCATACAAGCTCTCGAAAGCGGCCGTCTTAGCTGCCGTGACAGCTGACTTAGCCTCTTTCCTAGCTAGCTTGTACTCCTTCCTGTTTACCCGCTTCTCTTCTTCGTCCTTACTCTCGACCAACTTTGCATACGCCCCTTTCTTAGTCCCCACTTTCTTCTCCACCTTTTCATTCCACCACCAATCCCCCCGATGGTACCCGGCTCGGCCCCTAGAAACACCCAACACCTCACTTGCATTCTCCCTGATGCACCTCGCCGCCCTATCCCACATACTATCCACGTCCCCCCTACACTCCCACACCCCCATTCCCGCCAACTTCTCCCCTATCTCCCACGCCTTCACTGGCGTCAAGCCGCCCCACTTAATTCTAGGTCTACCATCCTTACTTCTCCTCTTTCTATTCTTCTTTATACCCAAGTCCATAACCAAGAGCCTATGTTGGGTCGAAAGATTCTCACTCGGGATAACCTTACAGTCCCTACACAACACCCTATCCCCTTTCCGAAGCAACAGAAAGTCAATCTGGGTCCTGGCTATCGCGCTTCGAAAGGTGATCAGGTGATCGTCCTTCTTCGGGAAGCCCGAGTTCACCACCACCAGCCCGAAGGACCTCGCAAACTCCAATAGAGTAGTCCCCTCTTCATTTCTGTCCCCAAAACCAAAATCACCATGCACATCACCAAAGCCTCCCGGTAACGCCCCGATGTGCCCGTTGAAGTCTCCTGCTACAACAATCTTCTCCGAACTAGGCACGCCTCTCACCACCTCCTCCAAAGCCTCCCAAAACCGCATCTTCTCCTCCCCCTCCAAGCCCACATGGGGCACGTAAGCACTACACACGTTCAGGGTAAACCCCCGGATGACCAACTTAATAGTCATCAACCTATCGTTGATCCTCTTCACCTCCACGACCTGACCTCTAAGCTCTTCATCTACTAAGATGCCAACTCCATTCCTACGCCTCTCGCTCCCAGAGTACCACAACTTGTAACCATCCACATCCCTAGCCTTAGACCCTACCCACTTGATCTCTTGGACACACGCAATATTGATCCTCCTCTTCCTAAGGATCTTCACAAGTTCTATGGACTTACCCTGAAGGGTCCCTATATTCCAAGACCCAACTCTCAGCCTACCACCGCTATCCATGCGCCCTCCTCTACCACCCCCGCTGCCAAACCTTGGCCTCCTTCCCACTCCCGCCCTTTCCTCATCCCCCGCCCCCACAACGTCCCCACACCCCAACCCCCTCGAACATGACCCTATCCAACCATTACCGGCCACAGCCACTACTACGAGAAAATATAAGAGAATATACTCAAAGGCAAGAAACGACCACAGCAACAACAACAACAGACAACAGCAACCACAACAACAGACAACAGAGAATATAGGATATCAACAACAGGCAACAGACAATATCAAGAAAGCAAGAGCAGATAACCCCAACAACAGCAGTGCAATAAGCGACCACAGCAACAGCAACAACAGACAACAGACAATCTCAATATCAACAAATCAAACGCTAATCAAGTTACAGGGGATAATATTAGCACAATACGAGGAATGAAATAACGAAATAAGAGACTGAAATGAAATAGCAGAGGTTAGAAGTCACCGGGTTACGCTTGTCGGCGAAGCCGGAAAACCAAAACCCAGCGTAGACCAGGTTCCGGGGAGTTCCGGTGGTGAGATGGAGCTGCGGCTGTCGGAGACCAGTCGACGGCTGGAGAATCGACGGCTGGAGAATCGACGGCTGGCCGGCGACCGAGCTACTGCTAGTTGAGACCGAGCGGCGGCTGCTGGGGCCCGGGAGGCGGCTGCTGGAGACCGAGGGGGGGTCGTATCTCGCCGGAGCCGGCGAGGGGGGTGAACGGATAGGGGGTTACGATCGGAGGGAAGGTATGCAGGGGGGAAGCGGGGTGGGGCCTGGGGTCGGCGACGGGAGGCCGAAGATCTGGGCCTGGAGGCGTCGGGAGTCGGCGCTGAGGGCCGGCGATCGAGGCCGAAAACGGGGCTGGCGATCGGATCAGGGATCGGCGCCGAGCACCGAGGGCGGCGAACGAGGGTCGGCGCCGGAGGCCAGAGATCAGTGTCGGAGATCGGAGATCGATGCCGGAGATCTGATCAGGTCGGCGCCAGCGACGGAGGGCCGGGGAGAGAGAGAGAGGACATATATGTGGATCTTCTTCTTCTTCCGTTGTGTCCTATCTTTAGCTAAGTCTAGGACATATATCTCCTTAGGTTTTATTTGTTTGCACTTAATGGAGGTCTGAATCTGAATGGTTCAGACTTCAGACCATTAAGTGTATTTGTTTTTTATTAAGATTTAAGCTCTTAATAGGTTTGAATAGGTCTTAATCATTCAGTTCTTGAACCAAGTCTTAATAGGTCTGAAGAGATATTCTGGTGTTTGATAATATTCACTACTCTATTCATAATGAACAGTCACCACCACTAACCACCTCTGCCACCGCTAACATTGTAACCACCACCAACCACCATCACAACCACCATCGACAACAAATATCGCTACCAACCACTATTGTCAACCGCTGTAACCACCACCAACCACCATCACAACCACCATCGACAACAAATATCGCTACCAACCACTATTGTCAACCGCTATCACACCTACTACCTCTATTATTCTACTATATTCACCGCCACCACCGCCGTCAACAGCACCACCATCATCAACCACTACCGGCCAGTGGCCTTACTACTGACCAACTCATTTATCACGACTAGCACCACCACTAATACATCACAACCTCCACATATTCTTTGGCCGCCGCCACCATTGTCTCTAGTAACGCCACTTCAACCACTACCATCGCTACAATTTATCTCTACTAACAACCATCTCCACCATCCCAACAAACAACATCTCTAACTAGCACCAACACATCATCAACCATCATGCATTCATGTTTCAGCCAACACAATCAACACCTCAAACTACTAACATCAAGCAACGTCACACCACAACCATCACCATCAATCTTTACCATCAAAACAGTCACTACAATACCAACCACAACTATCACCACCAACATTATTTATCACTAACATCAATCATCATTACCGCAACCACTATTATAAACCATCTCCACTATCACTAACAAACATAAATGTTTTTTCCCAATCAAATAATAATTTTGTTGTATCAAATTACATACTTTTATAATATATAACTAATTTTTTATTTGAACTGTATTTTTATTTTATTATATACTCCCTTCATTTCAAAAAGAATGACCTACTTTCCTTTTTAGTCCGTTTCAAAAAAAAATGACCTCTTTCATTTTTTGGCAATACTTTAATTTCAACTTTCCACCTGGCATGTTTATGACCACAAGATTAAAGGGCATTTTGGTACATGACACTACTTTAATTTAAGGCCACAAGATTCAAAGGTTTCTTTATATTTTAAAATTTTGTGCCAAGTCAAAGTAGGTCATTCTTTTTTAAACGGAGGGAATATATAAATAAAAAAATTTGCACGTTCAGATGTTGAAAAACAAACAGTCTTAATCATTTAGTTTTCAGATCTAGAGACAACATCTTAATCATTCAGATGTACATTCAGATTCAGACATCTGAATCTTAAAAAAAAAACAAATGCAGCCTTAGTGTTCTCTTCACAAATGAGGAATAAACATCTTTAAGCATCTTTAAAAGTCTAGTACGTTATGTAACATTGAGGAAATATTAATGCACTACCAAACCTTCAAACTTTAAGAAAATCAATTGGCACTCAAAAATATAAAAAGTATACAGGAAGAAGACAACTGACAGCACCTCAGCAAAGGTCCTTTGGTCTGATGTAAGTCGTTTCGTAGACAACTCTTTCAAGGTTCTGTAAAGAATCATGAATATTCTATGTGAAACAAGAATATCTGTCGATCGAAGTTGTTGTGCTAAAAAGGAAAAAAGCTCTGGCCTGTAGGAAAATTCAAAACTAATTATTAGTGTATAGTGAAGTTGTAAAATACCAAAAAGGTACTTAGACAATAAATTTCATTATAAATATCGGAACACAACTAAAGCATAGAGAAGCAAGCCCATTAAGGACAGGGAGAGATCTTAGGGATTAGGCAGTCAAGAGTACTCTAGCATAACAACCTAGAGCGACTATCTTGACCACCAAAACTAAATCAGGATACTATACGAGAATAACACATAACATAGAGCTCAAGGTGGACTACTATAGTTCCAAAATACAATGATCACTGTTTAATATAATGTCATGGGGGATTTTGAACCACCTGATTTGATTCAAATGCAATTGACTACGTTGTTTCTACTTGACTTGGCTAGTTAATATTTGGTAGTTGATAATAAGCTACAACAAGAACACAGCAATAGCAAATAAAGATTTGGTGATGATACTACTTATACCCCCAAAACAAGGTATGGTTGTGAAATTGGCAGTAAAAAGAAAAGAGAAATAAGGACAACTACAGAACCAAACTTGTCAAGAGTAAAAATGAATTGACCCTTAAATTAGTAAGTATGTATTTATAAGAATAGTATAAATGGACATAACTTCATGGCCCTAGTTTAGCTCTATAATTCCTTCATTTGCCCTTTATTTATAGAAGTGTAACGATCAATTCATTAGCTCTAGTGGCAACAAGTAATTAGAAACTAAGGGGCAGTAAAGATTTATATTCTTCAAAAAGAAGTGAATATCAAATATTTTTTAAATTTATCTATCTATTTATCTTTTCTTTTCTTTTTTTATAACCGTAGTGTCCGGGCCAGCTTGCACGCACCACGACTAATTCCACAGGTTACCTGCCACCTCCCACCTGCAACAGGTACCAGGTAACTCTGTCCACCAAATCCACTAAGGCTAGAACAGATAGGAAGAAATCACATATTGTTTCTCTATTGGGAACTCTCTCTGTATATATGTGTGTATATTTAACTTATAATTTTTTAAACAGATTAAGTTTAAATGGGATCAAAACTGTCTCAATTTTAAAATACTTTGCATCCAACCTAAAAAAAATTGAGTGTCATTGTGTGTGTGTATGTATATATGTATGTTACACACAATGTGTGTGTGAGAGTGTGGATGGATGTCGATAAGTAAAGTTCAATGTGTGTGTGAGATTGTGGATGGATGTCGATAAGTAAAGTTCTTCTTAAGCTGAAAATCTATTTATATTGGATAACTTTTGAAAAAGGAAAAAAAAATTGTTGTCGTAACCATGTACTCCCTCCACCCCAATTTATGTGGCACCGTTTGACTTGGTAAAAATTTTAAGAAAAAAAGAAAGACTTTCGAAATATGTGGTCTAAAACAAATCTTAGACATTTGTGTGGCTATATATAAATCATTTCATTAAGCGTAAAAGGAGAATTTTAAAGTTAAATTCTTTTTAATTATGGATGACATTCTTTTGGAACGAACTAAAAAAAATGTGCCACATAAATTGGGATGGAGGGAGTAATACTATTAAAGGATGATTCTTCACCTCGGCAGGCTCTTCAATTTTGATCCAGCCAAATGCATCAAAAAGAAGAATTGCGGTGATTACATAACAACAATAGTCCCAGTGTGTTCCCACAAAGTGAGGTCTGGGGAGGGTAAAATGTACGCAGTCCATACCGGTACCTCCGAAGAAGTAGAGAGGTTGTTTCCAATTTCGGTGATTAGGATGGATTAAATTTATAAGTTTCTTTTGTTGAATAGAATAAGACCTTTGTTTAGTAGTTCATTGTGGTATTCCCTCCATTTCATTTTACTTGGCCCTCTTAGTAAAAATTGTTGTTTCAATTTACTTGTCAAATTTATGAAATCAAGAGAAGTTATCATTTTCTTCCAATACTACCCTCCGAGACACTCAGAGCCTCAAGAATTAAAAAGTTCCTTTATTGGAACAGAGGGACTAATATTGTTATGGGATGATTCTTCATCTCAACAGGCTCTTCAATTCTAATCTAGCCAAATGCATCAAAACAAGAATTTTGGTAATTAGGATGGATTAAGTTTATATGTTTCTTTTGTTGAAAAGAATAAGACCTTTTGTTTAGAAGTTCATCGTGGTACTCCCTCCATTTCATTTTACTTGGCCCTCTTAGTAATAGTAGTCGTTCCAATTTACTTGTCCAATTATGAAATCAAGAGAAGTTTATCATTTTCTTCCAATACTACCCTCCGAGCCTCAAGAATTGACAGGTTCCTTTATTCATCAGAATGGAGTGAGATGTTCAACGCAATCAAACGATACACACTTTATAGAGTAATTTCAGATCATAAACCCATCATCCTGGAAAGTGGGGATCAGGAGGCTTCACCCTCTTTCTTCAAATTTGGAAACATGTGGCTACAAACAAAGGGCTTCATTGATATGAGAAAAGAATGGCAGCAGTCCTACATTATGCAAGGTATCCCAGATTTTGTACTGTTGCGAAAACTCGGAAACTCAAACCAAGACATTTCTAATTGGGGCAGGGAGGTGTATGGCAATTTTACAACAACAACAACAAACCCAGTGTATTCCCACCTGGTGGGGTCTGGGGGGGGGGGGGGGGGGGGGGACCAAGATGTACGCAGTCCATACCTCTACCTCTAAAGTTTTTTTGGAACTAGGGAAGTTGGATAAATTAGCTGAACTTGGAACTCTTTCTCCAAAAGAAAAAGCACAATCCTTGATCTCAAATTACCGCTTCAGCAAATTGCAACAACTGAAGAGATCTCATAGAAGCAAAAGTGAAGATGCTTATGGCTTGAAGAGGGAGACAAGAAGACAAATTTCTTTCAGAGAATGGCCAATTCACACAGAAGGGGAATTCCATTGTCAGACTGAGAACAGGGGACGAACTGATTGAAGCCAAAGGAAGGATAAAGCATGGCATTCTACGGTATTATCAGCAAACTTATAAAGAGGCAGAATCATGAAGACCCTTAGCTGTTTTTGAGAACCTGTCCACTCTGAACACAAATGAAAAGGAGGAACTTGAACTTTCTGTTACTGAATTGGAGATTTCTGATGCTTTTAATGGATTGCACCAGCCCCTGACGGTTACACCATGCCTTTCTTGAAGAAATCATGGAGTTTCATTCATTGCCAAATGTTGAGATCATGTAATGCTTCATTCATTGCTCTAATTCCAACGAAGAAAGGTGTTGAAAAGCTTAAGACACTCTAGGCCTATAAACCTCATAGGCAGTGTCTATAAGTTGTTGGCTGAATTCCTAACAGAGAGGTTGAGAAAGGTGATGAATTCTCTAGTCTCAGGGTAGCAGAGTGCATTCTTAAAAAGCAGGCAGATAATTGATCAATCTTGATTGCCAATGAGGTGCTATAATGGAAAAAGAAAAGTGGGTGAACCTGGGATCTTATGCAGATTGGACTTAGGGAAAGCTTTGATCAGCACAATTGGCCCTATCTAGTCAACAATTTGAAACAAATAGGCTTTGGTGACAGGTGGAAAAGATGGATATATTCTGCATTTCAACGGTAAAGTTCTCAGTACTAATTAACAGTAGTTCAGTTGGATTTTCTCAACTCATAAAGGGTTGAGGCAGGGAGATTCAATCTCTCCTTTTCTATTTATCCTGGCTATGGAATGGTTATCTCAGTTGCTATCTCAGGCTGAAGAGTTCTAATGGATTCAAAGATTCCAAGTGGACAGCAATCCAGCCACCACTATCAATGTCTGTCACCTACTCTATGCAGATGACACCCTCATTATCTGTGAAGCTGACAGGCAGCAGGTCTCCAATCTCAACCCCACCCTCATAGTTTTTGAAGCAATCTCTGAACTTCATATTAACATGCTCAAAAGTGTTATAAATCCAGTAAATCAGGTGGCAAATCTAAAGGAACTAGCTGCTATACTCAGTTGCAAAACTGGATCCTTACCCACCACCTATCGAGGTCTCTTCCCGGGGTCAAGTTTCAAGTCTTCTAGAATTTGGAGTGGAGTTATTGAAAAAATAGAGAAGAGACTGGCCGCATCGAAAATGCAGTACTCTCCGATAAAGGCACACTCACTCTTATCAACAATGTCCTAGATAGTAGTCCTACATATTGTATGTCTCTATTTCCAATACCATGTTCAATTCTAAAGGAAATGAATAGGCTCAGAAGGAGACTCCTATAGGAAGGAAATAGTATTACTCACAAATACTCTCTAGTCAACTGACAATCAGTAACTTAACCTAAGGCTCAAGGGGGCCTGCGAATCATGAATCTCAAGTTCCACAACAACAGCTTACTCATGAAGTGGCTCTAGAGGTATAGACAAACTGAGGCACAGCATGTTAGAGACATCATCAAGGCCAAATATGACATTCAAGTTCACTGGCGTCCAAAGAAAAACACTGAGCCCCATGGTGCTGGGGTTTGGGAACACAGTTTCCAAGATGATTTCTTTCATGAAGTATCCTTCAAGGCTAATAATGGCTCAAGATAGGGAACTCTATGCTAAAAGACTTTTTCACTCCTAGTCCCAGATAGCCTCCAACAAAGAAGCCACTATAGCCCAATAAGGAGACAACAACTACTGGACTCCAATTTTCAGAAGGAATTTTCAGGGTTGGGAAATTAATTACTTCATATATCCCTCCTAGAAACTCTTAAAAAAACTAGGTGGATGAAGATCAAGATACGATTCTTTGGGGTAATTCCAAGGAAAAGATATACACTGTGAAAGGATGCTACAAAATCTGGAGCTCCCAGAATGCCATTCCAGAAATTTGGCCTTGGAAACATGTTTAGAAAACTAGGCAACCTCTCAGAGTTTCTTGCTTCACCTGGACAGCCCTGAAGAAAGCATGCCTAACACAAGACAATCTCAGGAAAAGGGGTGTAATCCTCATCAACGGATGCCATGTGCAAGCAAACTGTGAAAAAGAATGGAGAAAAATATTATTGAATGGTGTGTTTACATACTTACATCAAGACCCTATTTATTGACACTATAGTACAATCCTTTTCCAAGTAAGATTTGGTATATAATATTCCTATTTCTAATAATATTCTAACACTCCCCCTCAAGCTGGTGCATACAAATCATATGTACCTAGCTTGTTACAAATGTAATGAATACGAGTACCGGTGAGGGACTTGATGAAGATATCTGCAAGTTGATCACTTGACATCACAAATTTTGTAACAATATCTCCTGAGAGTATCTTTTCTCGGACAAAGTGACAATCAATCTCTTGTTTAGTCCTCTCATGAAACACTGGATTTGATGCGATATGAAGGGCTGCTTGATTATCACACACAAGTTCCATCTTACCGATTTCTCCAAATTTAATTCTCTCAGCAACTGTTTGATCCAAATTAGCTCACAAGTTGCTACAGCCATTGCTCGATATTCTGCTTCTGCACTAGATCGAGCAACCACACTCTGTTTCTTACTTTTCCAAGACACCAAATTACCTCCTACTAAAACACAATATCCGGAGGTAAAACGTCTATCAGAGGGTGATCCGGCAATCAGCATCTGTGTATCCAATGATATGCTCGTGACCTTGATCCTCAAAGAGTAGTCCTTTACCTGGAGCTGACTTTATATATCCCAGAATGCGAACAACTGCATCCCAATGACTATCACAGGGGAAGTCATAAACTGACTTACAACACTCATAGGAAAGGATATGTCAGGTCTAGTCACGGTGAGATAATTCAACTTTCCAACCAACCGCTGATACCTTTCAGGATCACTAAGTGGCTCCCCCTGCCCTAGTAGAAGTTTGGCATTTGGATCCATAGGAGTGTCAATGGGTCTACATCCCATCATTCATGTCTTCTCTAAAATGTCTAAGGTATACTTGAGTTGAGAAATAACAATGTCTGATCTGAATTGAGCAACCTCAATACCTAGAAAATATTTCAGTCTGCCGAGGTCTTTGGTCTGAAAGTGCTGAAAGAGATGTTGCTTCAATTTGGAGATATCATCTTCATCATTGCCGGTGATAACGATATCATCAACATAAACCACCAAATAAATACACAAATTTGGTTGAGAATGTCGATAAAACACTGAGTTATCAGCTCCACTACGAATCATGCCAAACTACTAAATTACTGTGCTGAATTTTCCAAACCAACCTCAAGGAGACTGTTTCAGACCATAGAGTGACCTGCGCAATCGACATACAAGGCTACTAGACTCCCCCTGAGCAACAAAACAGGTGGTTGCTCCATATAGACTTCTTCCTCAAGATCACCATTCATAAAAGCATTCTTAATATCCAATTAATAAAGAGGCCAATGACGAACGGCAGCAATGGATAGGAAAATACGGGCAAATGCTATTTTAGCCACTAGAGAAAAAGTGTCACTATAATCAAGCCCAAATATTTGCTTGTATCCTTTGGCAACAAGGCGAGCCTTAAGCCAATCAACCTAACCGTCTGGACCAACTTTAACCGCATAAACCCAACGGCAACCAACAGTAGATTTACCTGCAGGAAGGGAAACAAACTCCCAAGTACCACTCGCATGTAAAGCAGAAATCTCATCTATCATAGCCTTCTTCCATCTTGAATGAGAAAGTGCTTCACCTATAGTCTTAGGTATGGAAATAAATGACAAAGACGATACAAAAGCATAACGGGGCGATGATAAATGATGATAACTCAAGAAAGTGTAGTGTGGATTAGCATTACGAGTGGAACGCATACATTTTTGAAGTGCAACTGATTGGCTAGAAGAAGGCAAGTCCGCAGTAGGAGCAGCCCAACGCATGACATGAATCATCTGGGACTAATGGTGGATGCGGACGACGATGATAAGTCAAAAGTGATGGCACTGTAGCAGGAGACGTAGAAGTAACTGTTGATTCCTTAAAGGTTGGGTCGGGTAAGTCTGGAGATATGAGTAAGAACAAAGATGGTGCAAGTAATACTGGAGATACGGGTAAAATCTCAGAGATATCAGGATGAGAAGATATATAGTAAGGTCGAGATTCAAAAAAAGTGACATCGACGGACATAAAGTAGCGACGAAAATTTGGTGAATAACAACGATACCCTTTTTGAACTCGAGAGTAACCAAGGAAGACACACTTGAGAGCACAAGGGGCTAACTTATATTTTCCAGAGGCTAAGTTATGGACAAAACATGTGCTCCCAAAGACACGAGGGGGGATAGAGTAGAGATGTGACTGTGGAAACAATATAGAATAGGGAACTTTATTCTAAAGGGAAGATGATGGCATTCTATTAATTAGATAACAAGATGTGAGAACTGCATCGCCCCAAAATTGCACCGGAAAATGGGATTCAATGAGAAGAGTGCGAGAAGTCTCAAGAAGATGCCTACTTTTTCTTTTTGCTATACCATTTTGCTGAGGGGTGTATGGACAAGATTGCTGGTGAACAATTCCTTGATGAGTCATAAACTCTTGAAACTGAAAGGATAAGTATTCTAAGGCATTGTCACTACGAAAAGTATGAATAGAAATACCAAATTAAGTTTGTATTTCAGCACAAAAATTTTTGAATATAGAAAATATCTCAGAACGATCTTTCATTAAGAAAACCCAAGTACATCTTGAAAAATCATAATTGAAACTAACAAAATAACGAAAACCTAAAGGTGAACCGACTCTACTAGGACCCTAAACATCGGCATGTACTAATGAGAAATAGACTCGAAACGACTCTCAATACTACGTGGGAAAATAGCACGGCTGTGTTTCCCAAGTTGACATGACTCACAATCTAATGTGGATAAACTAGACAAACTAGGCACCATCTTTTGTAGCTTGGATAGACTCGGATGTCCCAAAAGTTTGTGAATTAGGTCTGGAGGGTCTGTAACGGAGCATGTTGTGAAGGAATTTGAAGAGGTAAGATGGTAAAGGCCTTATGATTCATGTCCTGCGCCAATCGTCTGTCCCGTACTGCGGTCCTGCATTAGAAAAGTGTCATCAAGAAAGGTTATGCTACAATTAAGGGCACGTGTCAAACGACTAACAAATGCAAGATTAAAAGGACAACCAGGGACATAAAGAACAGAGTCTAGAGTGACAGAAGATAGAGGTTTGGCTTTTCCAATTCTTTTTGGTTTTGTTCGGATCCCATTGGCTAAAGCAATAGCAGGAAGAGATTGTGAATAAACAATATTAGACAAAGGTGATTCGTTACCAGAAATATGATCAGAAGCACCTGAGTCTATAACCCATGATCCAAGAGTACTAGACTGTGAAACACAAGCAAAAGAATTACCAGCAACAAAAGCATGGGCAACTGAGGGTACTTGTAGAGATGTCTGCTTACTTGCTCTATACTGAAGGAACTCATCATATTCTGTTTGGGCAATATAAGCATTATTGGATGGTCGATTAGGCTGTGGAGATGTCTGCTCACTTGCTCGATTTCGAAGGAACTCATTATATTCCTTTACAGTAGCAGGCTCATAACTGGGTGGTGGACCATGCAAACTATGACATATATCCTGAGTGTGTCCAACTTTATGACAATAACTACACTTTGATCGAGATTTTCCAAAACGACCTCTTCCTCGCCGATTTTCCATACGTTGATATGTTCGTTTTTCTATAGTTTGAGATGCAAGAATAGAAGAGTCAACAGGGGCGATGAAACTACTTTGTGACTGGAGGCACGGCAAGACAAAGTAGACGAGAGAATAACTCATCAATTGTAGGAACCGTAGGACTAGCTAAAATCTGATCACGTACAGCATTATGGTCAGTAGAAAGTCCAGCAAGTGTAAGAACTAAAAACAACTTCTGTCTGTGCTCTTGTTGTTTTTCTACATCCGTAGTGACGGGCATCAATGTATCAAATTCTTCCATGACTGCTTGTACTTGTCCCAAGTAAGTAGACATATCGGATTCCTGTTTCTTCAAATTGGTCATTCGAGCTATCACATCATAAAAACGAGATATATCATTAGTGTATAAAGCACGAGCCTTTTCCCAAACTAAATAACACGTCTGGAATGGACAAAACAAGGGCATCAACTTAGAATCAATAGATCGCCATAAAAGACTACATAGTTGAGCATCAACTTTCTCCCATTGCTATTTAGCTTTCGCATCTTCCACGCCAGACTTTCCCTTTTCATCTACCACACTAGCCTTGTTTGTTAAATGATCTTGGACACCTTGACCTTTGCACCACAACTCAACTGAGGAAGCCCAGGTTAAATAATTTGAACTTCCCATTAATGATTCGGAAGTGATCATAGGGCTTGAATTTCCGATACCGGCAGTTTTGGGGCTAAAAACATCATACTCAAAAGACATGTTGGGAATTTTACCTTGAAAGTACCAAGAACAGTAACTGAATTCTGAATAAAAAAAAAACTGTCAGGAAAAAAAAATAGAAGCCGCCGGAACCCTAACTCCGCCAGTCGGAATCTTCAAAAAAGTTACCGGAATTTGAATATAAGGTAACTGGCTGAATCGGAAAAGGACGGCGACCCCAACAAAAAAGGAACCACTCAAAAAACTCAACCGAAGAAGGCACACGCGCCGGTGCATGATTGAACTTGCCGATTTCCGGCAGGCGCGTAAGGCTAATTTTTCGGTGGTTTTAGCTCAGGTTTGCATCGCCTGAGCTTTCCGAGCCTCTTGGTGGTGTTGTATTTTTCACACAACCCACAAAATAAAGAATGACACAAATCAGTCTCCGGAATTGACGACGGTGACTGAAGTTTTTTTTTTGTTTTTTTTTTCTTTTCTGAAGTTTCTCACCAATGCTCTGATACCATGTGAGAAATAATGGAGAAAAATATTATTGAATGGTGTGTTTACATAATTACATCGAGAGCCTATTTATAGACACTATAGTACAATCCTTTTCCAAGTAGGATTTAGTATATACTATTCCAATTTCTAATAATATTCTAACACAAACCAATGAGAGTGTTAATCACCTTTTTTTGCACTGCCCTGCAGCAGCTAGCTTATGGCATTTTTTCTACTCTATGCTTGGCTCCCAATGGACTTTTTTCGGACAAAAATGCTTGGCCTCCATCGGAAATTCCCTACAACATCAAGGATGCCTATGCTAGATGGATACTACGAAGAGTTGAAAAATCCATCAAAAATATCGGGAGAATGATCCCAAGTTTTTGGAGCCTATGGAAGGAGAGAAACAACAGATGTTTTGATGGCATTTTCTTTGCCCTATGAACAGTGTGGATAATATTTGGACTTTGTTAGTTCCCTTTCTCTAGTACAGTAGAGTAGTAGGGTTCCCTTTTGGCTGTTTTACAGGGTTTTGCCAAGCTAGCTCCATATATTTCTGTTTGGAGCAGCTTCTCTTGCACAAATGTGCTTTTGTATCTTTGCATCTTCTTGATGCTTTTCTAACATCATTTAACTACCTTATAAAACTAGTTAGACCTTTGCTTCATATGTTGCTTCACATAAATGTAAAAGCTGGTAGAAACTGGGTTCTATTAAAGAACCAACTCAAAAAAAAAAACATCATGGCTTGTTTTTTAACACAACAACATTCATATTGGTAATCAAGAAAGAAATCATCCAACCATAGTTGAGAGACCAAAACCCATTAACTTCTCTAGGTCCTACTGGAAGCAACACTAACTACTTTTCAACTCTAACTAGAGCTATATTCATATTTGGATTTGCATTTATACCACAAATTATCCCAATGAAATCGGAAGCATGATATTTCTAGCTATGCATGGTACAGAATCATCATCCTGTGAAACTTGAAACAGCTCTGACAGTATACGCAAGTGAATTCCAATTTTGGTCGACAACTTAGGGTATGGGCCAAGTGATATGTCCTTCAGATGAATTATATGTGAATTACCAGTTAAAAAGCTGATCTCATATTAAGAGTCGGCAAGCAAAAAATACTTTCACCAGAATAATTCAAATCTTCAGAATGTGCAAGGAGACTTCAGGTCCACTTCTATCTCAGACAAAAGGACCTTGTAACTGTCAGTTAGAGTTTAACTCTTGGACATCTCAAATGTTCACCCCAATATCTTGTGATTTCATATTTCTTTTTATAATCTTGGTGTCCAAAGAGAGAATCTAAGAAGTCAAGATAATAATGATAAAAAACAGAAGAATAGAATAGTTCTTCCTCAATTATTTATTGTAATTTGAATACTTGTAGAGAACACCATACCATTCTTTAGGGTAGTCAATCCGAGCAATCTTTGAGAATATCACAGACAATGTAAGGGAAATCTGCACCAGGCAATCACGGACCAGATTGAGAAATCAGGAAAGCACTTAAAAATATGTCTACCAAGCCAATACTATTCAGATCTCTTCTAAGTAGTGATAGCAGTTGAAGTAACAAATGTCAATAACGGGATGACAATTTTTAGAGAAGAGAGTTGTAGCTATCTGTGTGCTCATTACAAAACCAAACATAAATCTACATCACCTGGTAATTCTCTTCCCTCAAGTGTGACAATAGCTTTTGTCTTAAATGTAATTTCTCCTCATTGCTAATTCCCCTGCCAAGATGTTCCATAATGAAGCAAATAGTCATTTAAAGCAGTAATACAAATATATAAACATGCAGGAAGCAGAAATACATAAAAAGGCAAATCTTCAAAAAGGAAAAAAATTATGCTTGGCATTTGCCAGAGTCATGTGAAGAACAAGCAATCTGAAAATTCAATCTGCATTCATATGTTGCATGAAGCCACCAAAACTGGATAATAACCTATCTTATTACAGGCGATTGCTGAAAATTTCCATTATCATCTTGTCTTTTCACACACGTTGACTTCCTTAGCATTTGTAACCTAGGTTGCTCGGACACTTCAAAAATGTCATTGGGTGTGTTCGGATGTCTGTAATACGAAAGCTCAGTTGAGCGGGATCTTCACTTTCGATGTTGCATCGTGTCGGATTGTCCAAAAATACACTAATTTTGGAGAACCCGACACGCACCCATTGACATTTTTCAAGAGTCCGAGCAACATAGATGGAAAGATACATAATTTGATATCCCAAATAACACCGTCTATTTCTCCACTTTTTTGACAAGTTTCAAGCCAACATTACCTTGTAAGTCGTAATGGGTCATTTCTTTTGATAAATAAGTTGGAAATAAATTATATAAGTTGAAATGCATTCAGAATGATATGATTCCTTCACTGAAAAATAACAACAACAACAACAACAAATCCAGTGTATTCCCACCTGGTGGGGTCTGGGGGGTAAGATGTACGTAGTCCATACCTCTACCTCTAAAGAAGTAGAAAGGCTGTTTCTGATAGACCCCCGGCTCAAGACACAAGATGCCACGCAAATACATAGTACATAAATACATCGTAAAGCACCGAACAAGATTACAAGATTACATAACATAACCTAACCATTATCTTTGATTGATGACTGAAATTTAGACAATGAAGAACATATGCTAATAACTGATACTCATCAATCCCAAATTTACAGTCTGTTATTCTCTGTCCAGATGTCCAATAATTGTGGACCATTTCCTTGAACAATAACCATTCAGCCAAAGATAATTTAGAATAGATAGACAGAAAAACAAGGAATATCTGCAGTGAATTGGACAACGATTTACAAAGGATATGATCAGTTTGGGCTAATAATAGTGTAACATATTCCTAGAGTTCCTTCCATTCATTCAACCTGCATCCTTTAGCTTTCGAGAATTGAGAACATCCATAAAACAATTTCAAAGGATTTTTCTGTAAAATATGGGTAGTACTCTAACTTAACTTATATACGCATAAAACTATACATACATACAACAACAACAACAAACCCAGTGTATTCCCACAAAGTGGGGTCTAGGTAGTACTCTAACTTAACTTATATACACATAAAACTATACATACATACAACAACAACAACAAACCCAGTGTATTCCCACAAAGTGGGGTCTAGGTAGTACTCTAACTTAACTTATATACACATAAAACTATACATACATACATACAACAACAACAACAACAAACCCAGTGTATTCCCACAAAGTGGGGTCTGGGAGGGTAAGATGTACGCAGTCCATACCGCTACCTCCGAAGAAGTAGAGAGGTTGTTTCCGATAGACCCCCGGCTCAAGATAAAGAATAGTACACAAGGTCATAGAGACACATGAAGCAGGATGGATGACATACCAGAAATACGAATAGGAAATAATAAAAATAGAAATCAGAGAAATACGAATTACGAGAAATAAGGGCAACACGAAATAATAAAATAGGAACTAAGAAATAAAAAATAGGACACCCATCTAGTAGTAACATACACTCACATACCAAAGACACCTAAGGACACAGTCCTAGACTTACTAACCCGGCTACACAAGAATATCCTAACTGCTTGCTACAACCCACACACCCACACTAGCCTTTTACCCTTATCCGCGACCTCTACACCTTCCTATCTAGGGCCATGTCCTCCGTAAGCTGAAGATGCTCCAAGTCATGCCTAATCACCTATTTCTTCGGTCTACCTCTGCTCCTCCTTAAGCCATCCTAAGCTAGCCTCTCACACCTACGAACTGGAGCCGCGCCCCTCCTCATCACATGCCCAAACCATCTCAACTTCCTTCCCACATCTTGTCCTCCACCGAAGCCACTCTCACCTTCTCTCGGGTAATCTCATTCCTAACACTGTCCCCTCTAGTAAGTCCACACATCTAACGCAACATTCTCATTTCCACCACCTTCAATTTTTGGATGTGGAAGTGCTTGACTGGCCAACATTGCGTTCCATACAACATGGCCAGATGGACTTCCACTATATAGAATTTGCCTTTAAGCTTAAGGGGCACCTTCTTATCACACAAACACTCCCGAGACGAGCCTCCACTTCATCCAACCTGCTCCAATCTGCTTAGAGACATCCTTATCAATCTCACCATTTCCCTGAATCATAGACCCAAGATACTTAAAACTATCCCCCTTACAAACATCCTGGGAGTCCAACCTCACCACCACTTCGTCCTTCTGCCTCAAGTCACAAAGAAGATTTTCAAAGGACAGGAACATTTTGGAATAAATGAGTACAATATTTAGAATTTCTACAATTAGTTCCATCTTCATCCTTCAACTTATCTTACACAGATACACATATAAAACACATGCATGCATATATATGAGCAAGAGCGAATTTGTATGCTGATTTTGGGACACGTGAACCCATGGTTTCTCCATAAAACTAGGTATTTATGTATATATTGTCTAAAATTGGTATAATATTATATGTTGGCACCCATGCTACAAGAAGGTTAAAAAGTGCACTTGGCTGAATGTTGAGTTATTTACCTAGAGGACATAGATCAATTCTCGCTTAATACATTTTTTTCTTCTTTTCTTTTGTGGTATGTTGAGTTATTTACCTAGAGGACTTGGGATCAATTCCCGCTTAATACATTTTTTTCTTCTTTTCTTTTGTGAAGGCGACAAAGTCTTTTTGAGACATGCACATGATGATAACCTAATTGATTATTCTGAAGAAAGGACCTGCTATCTTCCAGAATTAGCCGCTCCTCCACCTTATTCTTTTGAAGGTTGCATCCATATTCTAGAAATCCTAGATTCGCCTTCCGATAATATGTGTGTGGGGGAGAAATTACTCTTTTCTTTCCTCCACTAAACTATGGATTTCCAGATACACTTGGGACGACACCATGCAACAATTGAAGTTCAAAAGGAGGAAAAAGGATGTTGTATTCAATGCGAATACTCACGCGGAATCACGCTTATTCCTCCAATACCGATTTATGCTATTTTTGAAGTAGACAGACGCCATTAATCGAACATCCACTTGAGACACTAAGTCCTTAGCAGTAATCACCTCCTACAAATGGGCAATAACATCACCATTCCACAATCTTATCATCCAATGTAATTCAACAACCCTAAACAAGAAAAAATCGAACAGAATCCCTTACCATTAAACAAGAACAAAATCCCGGACGATTTTCTGATTGAGCTAGGGCTGTTTCAGCAGGTTTACGCACGCTTTGTTCGCGGCTGAGTGAATTTGTCAGCAATGAATACATTGCCGGTAGGTCGGAGGCTGATAAAGCCATGGAGTCCATTAATCGTTGAGTCAAACAGCAGTGGAGGGCGTAGAGAGGGAAAAATGGAAGATTTTGCGGAGGATTTTGGATGGAAATGGCGATCTGATAGGACAGAAAATGCAGGAGAGTATGGGCATATTTTGGTTAAAACCTAAAAAATCAAAAATCAACCAAAATTTAAATTTGGTCTCTGTTTTTTCGGTTATTATTCGGTTTCGGATTTTAATTTATAAATTTCGATTAAATGGTTGCAATTTTTTGAAAATAAAATTTGGTTAAACTGAAAATCCGAAATTCGAAATTAAATTAATAACATATATATATGTTATTAATTTATTATATATATAATATAATATATTTAATATATAAATAATAAATTAATAAATATATAATAAATTTTTTATAACCCTAATTTTCTAAACCTAAAACATATGAGATATATCTTCACATCACAGCAGCCATTTCTAAACCTAATTTTCTTTATAAATTACAATCGCCAATCAGTCAAGGACATCGGAGGGGGACGATAGACCGTCGGTGACGACGACGACGCAGACTCCCTTTCTTTACTACGAGTCTATGACACCGGAGGCAACGATCTGTGACGGGTGTAACTGGTGTTTGTGTTTTGTAACCAGTGAGTCGGTGACTGACTAGCTGAGTTCTTCAAAATATCAACCGGTGGCAGGCGACATTCCAACAATTAGACCCTTTTTTCGATTATTTATTCCGGCGATTAGTCAGCCTTTAAATATGTCTAATGTTCGTATTTTTTATTGATGATTTTCATTTAACTTGATACTTTAAGGTTAAAGGCTTAGAACTAATAAACAAATTATTTTGTTTTCGCAGATTGGAAGTAGGGTAAGTGAAGATGGAGCATCTAATGAAAATATTTCAATTTCATCTCCAAATGAAGTTGAAACTGCGGTTGAAGATGAATAATCGGAAAAAAAAGCTCATGTAACCAAGGGCAAGATGTTGACAATGGTTTGACAAAATTGTTGATGGAAAAATCGGAGCTCAGAAAGCAAAATGTAAGTATTGTGGAAAAATTTATGTTGCTGCTTCAAGTGCTAGTGGTACTTCAACGATGAATAATCACATGTTAAAATTATGTCCTTACCGCCCTAATCGCCCTAATGTTGGTGTGAAAGAGAAAGACAATCAAACAAAATTAGCTTTTCTACCATCTTCTACGGATGAAAAGGGAGGGGCATTGGGTACTTGGACATTTGATCAAGGGTGAAGTAGGAAAGCTTTAGCTCAAATGATAGTTGTTGATGAGTTGCCGTTTAGTTTTGTTGAAAAAGAAGGTTTTAGAAATTTCATGAGAGTTACAGCCCCGCACTTTCATATTCCTTCTTGTAGAACCTTGACAAGAGATTGTTATCAATTCTACAATGAAGAGAAACAAGTTTTGAAAAAGGTTTTCAAAGAAGTACGTCCAAAAGTTTATCTTACGACCGATACTTGGACGTCTATACAAAAGATTAACTATATGTGCCTAACAACTCACTTTATAGATACAAATTGGAAATTGCATAAAAGAGTGATACGCTTCTGTTCAATTTTTAGTCATAAAGGTGCTGATATGGCTGCTTCCATTACTAATTGTTTTCTTGAATGGGGTTTGGATACTGTTTTTAGTATTACAGTTGATAATGCTAATTCCAATGATGTTACAATGATAGAAATGTCTAAACAATTAAGTAATTGGGGAACTAACATAATTGAGGGTCAATATCTTCATGTGAGGTGTATGGCACATATTCTTAATCTTATTGTGCAAGATGGGTTGAAGGAAATTGATAAGTCTGTCAAGCGAGTGAGACAAGCTGTGAAGTATGTTAAACAATCTGCAGCGCGAGTTAAAAAGTTCAAAGAATGTTGTGAATCTCAATTGATAACTTGTAAGAAATTTTTATGTTTCGATGTTCCTACTCGATGGAACTCTACATACTTGATGCTTGAAACAACACAACATTTTGAGCTTGCATTTGAAAGATATAGTTTCTATGATAATGGTCTCTTGGATTATCTTTGTACCTCTCATTGTGAAGATAGAACTAAGGCAGACGCCTTTGTAAGTGAGGACTGGGAAAATGTGAGGACCATAATTTTTGAAAACTTTTTATGATATTACTTTGAAAGTTTCTGGTTCAAAATATGTTACTACAAATGTACACTTTGTGGAAATTGCTGAGCTTGATTTGATTTTGAAAGAGATGATAGAAAATGAAGATTCTAATTTGAAAAAAAAATGGCATTAAATATGAGGGAAAAGTTTAGAAAGTATTGGGGTACTCCAGAGAAAATGAACAAAATGATCTTTATTTCATCTGTGTTGGATCCCCGCAACCAAGTTGAATATGTTCTTTTTGCAATTGTGGACATGTTTGGAAAAGAAATTGGGGACAAGTTGTCCGATTCAGTAGAGTCATATATGAAAGCCTTGTTTGAGCATTATGTTAAGAAATCAAAAAACTCTTCATCTTCATCATCTTCTTCTTATTTTGGGAATTCTTCATCTACAAGTGGTAATGGAAACTTTCAAAGAAGAGAATTAATGAGAACAAAACAATAATTTGAGAAGCATAAAGAAATTAGTGAAGGTTCAAGCAATAAATCTGAGTTGGGAAAATATCTTGCTGAAGAAATTGAGCCAGATTCGGAACAATTTGATATATTATGTTGGTGGAAAGTTAATGAGCCTAGATTTTCCATTCTCGCTGAGATGGCTCGTGATATTTTAGCCATTCCCATTTCCAGTGTCGCATCTGAATGTGCATTTAGCACGGGAGGTCGGGTTACTGATCCCTTTAGGAGTTCATTAACTCCTAAACTAGTGCAATCTTTTATTTCTCTTCAAAATTAGCTTAGAAGTGAATCTACTCCAATTAATATCGAGAAAGATATAGAGTATCTTGAGCAACTTGAAGTTGGTAAGAATTTTATAATTTTTTATTCATTATATTAAAGAAAATTCTTAGTTATATTGCACATCAACTAACAAGTGTCTTATATTTTTTCAGTAATGGCTTGTAGCGGCATTGATTTTAACATTGTTGATGTGTAGACTGTAGTTGTCAATAAGCAAATGTGAATTGTAGGTAAGTTTGTTTTTGGGTTCTTCTTCTACTACTTCTACTATTTTCTTGATTTAATAAGTTATGGACTATAGTTTTTTTTTCTCAGTAGTACACTTCTTAGGATATGGATGATCTGTAATGTATTGTGTTGTGTTTTGATGATCGATGTTTTACGAGTCATTTGATGAAGTGTTCGATGGGAAACGGATTGTGTCTAAGGAGGAGTATTCAGATTCAGGTAAGTTTATGGCATTTTCTATTTAACATAGTAGTTTATTGTATTTGCTTTATTTTACATTTGGGAAACTGTTAAGCAGTTTTTGGAATGGAAACCAAAGCTAATCCTGAGACACAGGCTCTGGCAGCACTTTCCTATTTAGCCGGGGATTTTGTTCTCCAAGCATGGAGATAAAATCTAGTAAGAAGTTTGGCTGGGGTGTGAACCTTGTTCATCAAACTGTATTCGAATTACTAATGTGAATAGTAACAAGTACTCTATGTGTGCTTATCCTGTTGATCTTCTATAGGAGACTGGCTTGAAGAATCACAAATGGGGTCATTATTTCATTTGTGGTTACAAAGGTTTCTATGAGTATGCAAAGTTGAATGGGATAGATGTTGGTGAACCTGTTGGACTTGATGTTATTCTTAGTCAGAGCAGATGTTTTCTTGTGTTATGATTTGGTCAAGCTATCAGTCATGGGTTAGCTTGTGGTCCTTCGGGGTCATAATCACCTGTAATGTTCCGGTACCAGATTTGGGGCATTACACATACTTTATTTTCATTATTATTTTTGGATCTTTCGAAGATAATCTTAGCATAAATAAACTGCGAGGGAAGGCACCAATCTTTGTTGTGTGATCAATTTTATGTTGAATTGATTTGTATAGAAGTATATTATGTGAACCTATGAATAAATCCTACGATGATGAAATTAGAGATGACTCATGATGATTAATTGTTGTATAATGATTTCTACACGTGTTATGCCTACCATGTGTTTGATGAAATACCTAGATGAAGCAACAATGCCAAACTAGTATAATATCATGAAATCCCCATGTATGTACAAGCTTATGCATATCACATGTTTGGTGAAGTGATTCAATATTTGAATTGTGAATTGTGTTGTTGGTCATGTGTTCAAGTAAGTCATGCTATGTCAGTTTCTTTCCATCGAGCCATGGGGGTACTTGTACTCGAAATATTAGCTGTGTGCCTAGAGTCATGTCATGTTTTCATTATACACTTAGTCATGCCATGATCCATAGAACTCATTCAGTCATGTGACTCAGGAAAACCCAGAAATCTCAGTAATCTTAGTAGTTTAGTAATCTCAGTTATCTCAGTACTCAGTAACCGCAGTATTCCTAATCAATCTTAGTAACACAGTACTCTCAGACAGTCCTCAGAACTTAGTATGTTCCATCAGTCTGCAAAACTCAAAAAATTCAGTTTATCTCCGCTAGACCATACCACTAGTATCTGTTCAGTTCATTTAATTAGTTCAGCTTAGTTAATCAGTTTAGAGTTTTTCAGATGAGAGTAGGATCCAGCACCGAGTGATCCTAGGGATGGGGATTCACCCTCTAGATAGGATCTTTAAAAACGATCCCTAAGTTCCAGAACTACGTAGTAAGTGTAGGTTTAAGATGTCACCCATTAGATAGGACTGACAAAATCAAGGATCACTCGTTAGCACATTTAAATGTATAGGAATGATCCCAGGTGTCACCCACTAGATATGGACTGGCTCTACAATAGTTGTCTTTGCCAGTGGAGTGGTACAGACACCCTTCTAACTGGTGTTACAGGTTGGACCCAAGTTAGCATAGTATTGGATATGTAAGTTAGATTAATATATCCCACAGTTGGAGTTACAGAATCAGGACTGTCAGATACAGTCAATTCAGCTCAATAGTATAGATTTAGGACTGTCAGATACAGTCACTCCTTATCATTATAAATAGACTACAGGATCACCCACTAGACAGGACTGATCTCAACTATGGTCAATCAATAATGGTATCATAAAATTTAGAGATCACCCACTAGATAGGACTGATCTCAGATTCACTTACTCAGATATAGTATGAAACTTAGCTAGTTTCATCAAATTCAGAACTGTCAGATCCAATCACTCATGTTATCTGTTATATCAGTTATCAAAACATATCTCATTACCCATCAGCTTTAGGACTGTCAGATACAGTCAACCAGACCAGTTCTTCATCATTAAAACTGTCAGACCTAATTATCCATGTATTAGTAACATAGTATCCATCCCTTAACCTTAGTATTCAATAATACAGTATCAGTTTCTCTCTCATCAGTGACTCACATATCAATGTCAGTAGACTCAGTAGTGAAAACTCAGTATTCAGTCCTATTATGATCTCAATTACTATTACATATATATGCATGTATTCTCATATTAATGTTAGTCAGTGAGTTAATGTTGCTTATGCACATGAACCTATTGCATTAAGCATACCTCACTTTCATACCAGTACATTTAAAGTACTGACACATTTGCGCTATGGTGTGTGATACCATAGGTTTAGAAAAACGAGCTCCATAGAACCAGTAGCATCTCAATTCAGTGATCGAAGTTAGTTGTGAGTCCTTATCCTTTGACAAAATAATGATCATATTACTATTTAAGTTATCAGTTTATTTTAGTAGTTGGAGTTAGTTGGGGATATGTACCATCAACTCCATATTCAAACAGTTTAAAGGCTTTCAGACTACAGTATGTTCAGACAATTATTTTAGTTGTTTTGGTATTATTATACCATATTTATCTGTTATGTACTAGTATTGACCCTTATGGCCTTTCAGTTTATATTTCTACATTGTACAATCTTTTATGCAGTATACAAGTACAAATATCAGTCATGGGTTAGCTTGTGGTCCTTCGGGGTTATGAGCACCTATCACATTTCGGTAACCAGATTCGGGGCATTACCAATACTTTATTTTCTTTATTATTTTTAGATATTTCATAGGTAATCTTAGCATAACCGAAACTGCGAGGGAAGGCACCAATCTTTTAGGGTCCTCTAATAAACCCACTCATGGAGAAAGCCACTTAAATTGTGGAAGTCATACGAGTGAAAACCATATCCCACCTCACCATGGGAGCGGGATATTTCACATAACTAGTATCATGGTTCATGTGTTTCTAGTAAAACTTCTATATGGAGGCCAATCCTATGAGGATCCATATGTTCACTTAAAGAATTTTTTGGGAGTTTGTACTCCCTTCAACAATTCTCATATGACTAAAGAGTCCTTTCGGCTTTGGATCTTCCCGTTATCACTTAAGGGTGAAGCATTTTTATGGTTCTGCACACTACTTATGGTTTCACTCACTTCATAGAAGGAGATCAAAAAGGAGTTTTAGATTAATACTCCCCTCCAACCAAGGTGACTGTGTAATAACCTGCGCTTTTTCTAGCTTGAAAAGTCTCCCAAGAATGTTAGATGATTTATTTGAAAGATTAATCCATATTTGTATACATTTTATTTTCATAATTGTAACCCTTTATCATGTGGGTAATCGAATAAGCTTTCCATCGATTCCAAATTCGCTCAAATCCAACACCCGGGTGAAGAGTTAGAGCATTTTTAGTGAGACAGTGTATCACTTGAGCCTTCAGCACATCATGAAGTTAGCTCAAATGGAAATTGTCAATTTATAATGTTGCTCCATGATATTGGCATACTGAACCAAATTTCTAGGTCGTAGACAAGGTGGTAACGCTATAGCTCTGCGTTGCGCCTCCGAGAAATTTCCCATTTGTCACTTTCCAGTGACTTTCTTAGAAATTAAATACGTGTCCTAGGGTTATAAGAGTCAATTTCACACCCTAAATAAGCCTTATAACACGAGATTTGGCTATAATTCAGCAACTTAAACTTAATTACTCAAAAAAACTCTCAAGAACAAGCCCTAGGGTTTTCATAGAAGGTTCAATTCCACGGGAATTCATCGTCAAATTTCAAGAATCTTTCTGTCAATCTTCATAGAATCACAAGCTAAGGTATGCGTAGTGTTCATTCATGGACTCCTTTTGTCCATGAAGCCCAAGAATCTCTTTTCAAAGTTTAAGTTTATGAATTTCTTTATGAGTTTCATGCTGGGTTTGTTTTGTTTATGTTGAGAATGATCAATTGAATTCAAATCCATGTTGGGTGATCAATTTTATGTGGAATTGATTTGTATAGAAATATATTTATATGAACCTATGAAAAAACACTAGGATGATGAAATTAGAGATGAATCATGACGATTAATTACTGTATAATATTGTCTACATGTGCTATGCCTACTATGTGTTTGATTAAATACCTAGATGAAGGAACAATGGCCAACTAGTATGATATCATGAAATCCCCATGTATGTACAAGTTTATGCATATCAGATGTTTGATGAAGTGCTTCAATATATGAATTATGAATTCTATTGTTGGTCATGTGTTCAAGTAAGTCATGCTATGTCATTTTCTTTCCATAGAGTCCTGGGGGTACTTGTTCCTAAAATATTAGCTGTGTACCTAGAGAAATGCTACGTTTTCATGATACTCTCAGTCAAGCTATGATCCATAGAACTCAATCAGTCATGTGACCTTGGAAAACCCAGAAATCTCAGTAATCTTAGTAGTTCTGTAATTTCAGTGATCTCAGTACTCACGAATCTCAGTAACCTCAGTATTCCCAATCAATCTCAATAACTATAGTACTCTCTGGTAGTCCTCGAAACTCAGTACATTCCATCAGTCAGCGAAACTCAGTAAATTTAGTTTAGCTCCGCTAGACAATACCACTAGTATACATTTGGTTAATTTAATCAGTTCAACCTAGTTAATCAGTTCAGAGTCTTTCAGATGGGAGTAGGATTCAGCACCGATTAATCCTAGGGATGGGGACTCACCCGCTAGATAGGAATGATATCCCTAGAAGTAATTCCTAAGTTCAAGAATTACGTAGAAAGCATAGGTACGAGATGTCACCCGTTAGATAGGACTGACATACTCAGGTATCACCCGTTAGCATATTTAATTGTATAGGATTGATCCCAAGGGTCACCCATTATATTTGGACTGACTTTATAGCAGATGTCTTTACCAGTGGAGCGGTACTGATACCCTTCCAATTGTGGTTATAGGTTGGACCCCAGTTAGCATAGTATGGGATATGTTGGTTAGATGAATACATCCCACAGTTTCAATTACAGAATTAGGACTGTCAGATTCAGTCAATTCAGCTCAGTAGTATAGATTTAGGACTATTAGATACAGTTACTCCTTATCATTATAAATATACTCCAGGATCACCAACCTAATCTCAATTATGGTAAAATAGTAATGGTATTATCAGATTTAGAGACCATCCACTAGATAGTACTGATCTCAAATCACTTACTTAAATATAGTACAAAAGTCAGCTAATTCTATCAAATTCAGGACTGTTAGATACAATTACTCATGTTATCATTTATATCAGTTATCAGAATTTATATTATTAGCCATCAGCTTTAGGACTTTCAGCTACCGTTAACAAGACTAGTTCTTCATAATTAGAACTGTCAAAACCAGTTATCAATATATCAGTAACATAGTATCAGTCCCTCAATATTCAGAAATACAATATTAGTTTCTTACTCATCAGTGACTCAGAATTTAATGTTAGTAGAATGAGTAGTTAGAACTCCGTATTCTATCCTATTATGATCTCAGTTATACATACGTATGTATACATGTATTCTCACGTTTATGTTAGTTACTCAGTTAGTGATGTTCATGAACATGAACTTATTGTATTAAGCCTACCTCGGTAGCATGCCAGTACATTTAAAGTACAGATGCATTTGCGCTATGGTGTGTGATACCATAGGTTTAGAAGAACGAGCTCTAGAGAACTAGTAGTATCCTAGTTTAGCGATCAGAGTTAGTAGTGAGTCCTCATCCTTCGACGGCATAATGATCACATTACTATTTTAGTTGTCAATTTATTTTATTAGTTGGAGTTAGTTGGGGACATGTCCCATCAACTCATTGTTCAGATAGTTTAGAGGCTTTTAGACTACAGTATGTTTAGATAGTTATGTCAGTTGTTTTGGGTACCAAATTCGGGGGCATTACACATACTTTATTTTCTTTGTTATATTTAGTTCTTTCGTAGGTAATCTTAGCATAACCGAAACTATGAATGAAGGCACCAATCTATTGGAGTCCTTTGATAAACCTACTCATGGAGAAAGCCACTTGAATGGTGAAAGTCATATGAGTAAAAACCATATCCCATCTCACCATGGGAATGGGACATTTCATGTGACTAGTGTCATGGTTCATGTCTTTCAAGTAAAAGGTCTATATGGAGGCCAATCCCATGAGGATCCATATGTTCACTTAAAGAATTTTTTTGGAGTTTGCACTCTCTTCAACATTTCTCATATGATATAAGAGTCCTTTCAACTTTGGCTCTTCCCGTTCTAACTAACGGGTGAAGCATATTATGGTTACACACACTCCTTATGGCTTCACTCACTTCATGGAAGGAGCTCACAAAGGAATTTTTATATTAATACTCCTCTCTGCCCAAGGTGTCTCTGTAATACCCCATGTTTTTCCTAGCTTGAAAAGTCTACCAAGAATATTAAAAGCTTTCTTTGAAATATGAATCCACTTTTATAAATGTGGTATCATATGGGGAATCGAATAAGCTTTACATATATTCTAAATTCGCTCAAATCCGACACTCGGGTGAAGAGTTAGAACCTTTTTAGTGAGACAGTGTATCACCTGATCCTTCAGCGCATCGCAAAGTTAGCACAAATGACAATTGTCAATTTCCAGTATTTCTTCGTGCATAACTTCCAGGTCGTAGAGAAGGTGGCAACACGATACCTCCTTGTCGCACCACCGTGTAATTTCTCATTTGTTACTTTTTAGTGACTTGGCGTGATAATAGCGCATCGCGCCTAGGATGAAATCGGGAAATTTTCTGAGAAATTAAATACGTGTCCTAGGGCTAAAAGGGTAAATTTCCCACCCTATATAAGCCTTATAACACGAGATTTGGCCATAATTCAGCAACTTATACTCAATTACTCTAAAAAAACTCTCAAGAACAAGCCCTAGGGTTTTCATAGAAGGTTCAATTGCATAGGAATTCACCATCAAATTTAAATAATCTCTCCATCAATCTTCATAGAATCACAATTAAAGTTATGCGTAGTGTTCATTCATGGACTCCTTTCGTCCATGAAGCCCAAGAATCTTTTTTCTAAGTTTAATTTTATGGATTTCTTTATTAATTTTATGTTGGGTTTGTTTTGTTTATGTTGAGAATGATACATTCAATTCAAATCCATGTTGGGTGATCAATTTTATGTGTAACTGATTTGTATAGAAGTATATTTATGTGAACCTATGAATAAACCCTACGATAATGAAATTAGGGATGAATCATGATGATTAATTGTTGTATAATGTTGTTTACATGTGCTATGCCTACCACGTGTTTAATTAAATATCTAGATAAAGGAACAATTCCCAACTCGTATGATATCATGGAATCCCCATGTATGTACAAGCTTATGCATATCACATGTTTGGTGAAGCTCTTCAATATATAAATTATGAATTTAGTTGTTGGTCATGTGTTCAAGTAAGTCATGCTATGTCAGTTTCTTTCCATCAAGTCTTGGGGGTAGTTGTACTCAAAATATTAGCTGTGTACCTAGAGACATGTCATGTTTCATGATTCTTTTAGTCAAGCAATGATCCATAGAACTCTGTCAGTTATGTGACTCAGTAAAACCCAGAAATCTCAGTATCTCAGTAGTTCAGTAATCTCAGTGATCTCAGTACTCAATAACCTCAGTATTTCCAATCAATCTCAGTAACTACAGTACTCTCAGGCAGTTCTCGAAAATCAGTACATTTAATTTGACAACAAAAATAAGTAAATTTAGTTTAGCTCGGGTAGACCCTACCATTAGTATCAGTTCAGTTCATTTAATTAGTTCTGTTCAGTTAATCAGTTCAGAGTCTTTTAGATTGGAGTAGGATTCAGCATCGAGCGATCCTAGGGATGGGGACTCACCTGCTAGATAGTACTGAGTTCCCTAAAAGCTATCCCAAAGTTCCAGAACCATGTAGCAAGCGTTGGTAAGAGATGTCACCCATTAGATAGGACTGACATAATCAAGTATCACCCGTTAGCTCACTTAAATGTATAGGACTGATCCTAGGGCTCACACACTAGATTTAGACTGACTCTATAGTAGTTTTCTTTACCAGTGAAGCGGTACTGACACACTTCTAACTGGGGTTACAGATTGGACCCCAGTTAGCAAAGTATAGGATATGTTGGTTAGATGAATACATCCCACAGTTTCAGTTATAGAATTTGGACTGTCAGATACAACCAATTTAAATCAGTAGTATAGATTTAGGACTGTCAGATACAGTCACTCCTTATTATTATAAGTAGACTCTAGGATCACACACTAGATAGGATTGATCTCAACTATGGTCAAACAGTAACGGTATCATCATATTTAGAGATCACTAGCTAGTTCTATCAGATTTAGGACTATCAGATATAGTTACTCATGTTATAAGTTATATCAATTATCAGAACTTATGTTATTAGCCTTTAGCTTAGAGACTGTTAGATACATTCAACCAGAGCAGTTCTTCGTAATCAGGACTATCAAGCTTAGTTACCCATGTATTAGTAACATAGTATTAGTCCCTCAGTATTCAGTATTACGGTATCAGTTTCTTGCTCAACAGTAACTCAGATGTCAATGTTAGTAGACTCAGTAGTCGGAACTCAGTATTTAGTCCTATTATGATCTCAGTTATAGTTACGTATGTATGCATGTATTCTCTTATTCATGTTAGTCAGCCTATTAGTGTTGTTCATACACATAAACCTATTGCATCAAGCCTGTCTCACTTGCATATCAGTACATTCAAAGTACTGACACATTTGGACTATGGTATGTGATAGCATAGGTTAAGAAAAACGATCTCCAGGGAACCATTAGCATCCTAGTTTAGCGATCAGAGTTACTAGTGAGTCCTCATCCTTCGACGACATGATGATTAAATTACTATTTCAGTAGTCAATTTATTTTAATAGTTAGAGTTAGTTGGGGATATGTCCCACCAACTCCTTTTTCAGACAGTTTAGAGGCTTTCAGACTACAGTATGTTCAGACAATTATCTTAGTTGTTTTGGTATTGTTATACCATATTTTTCTGTTATGTACTAGTATTGAACCTTATGGCCTTTCAGTTCATGTTTCTATATTATACAATATTTTATGCAGTATACAAGTACAAATATTAATCATAGGTTAGCTTGTGGTCCTTCAGGGTTATGAGCACCAATAACATTCCGAGTACCAGATTCGGGGCATTACACGTACTTTATTTTCTTTATTATTTTTGGATCTTTCATAGGTAATCTTAGCATAACCGAAACTGCAAGGGAATGTACCAATCTTGTGGAGTCCCATTATGAACCCACTCATGGAGAAAGCCACTTCAATGTTGGAAGTCATACGAGTGAAAACCATATCCCACCTCACCATGGGAGCTGGACATTTTAGGTGACTAGTGTCATTGTTCATGTGTTTCATGTAAAAGGTCTATATGGAGGCCAATCCCATGAGGATCCATATGTTCTCTTAAGGATTTTTTTTGGAGTTTGTACTCTCTTCAACATTTCTCATATAACTCAAGAGTCCTTTAGGCTTTGGCTCTTCCCATTCTCACTAATGGGTGAAGCATTTTTATGGTTCCGCACACTCCTTACGGCTTCACTAAATTCATGGAAGGATCTCACAAAGTATTTTTTAGATTAATACTCCTCTCTACCCAATGTATGTCTGTAATACCCCATGTTTTTCCTAGATTGAAAAGTTTTCCAAGAATTTTAGAAGATTTATTTGAAAGATGAATACACTTTATTACACCTGGTATTATCAATATTTTCACTTTTTATCATGTCGGGAATCGAATAAGATTTCCATCGATTCCAAATTCGCTCAAATCCAACACCCGGGTGAAGAGTTAGAGCCTTTTTAGTGAGACAGTGTATCACCTGAGCCTTCAGCACGTCTCAGAGTTAGTTCAAATGACAATTATAGATTTCTAGTGTTTGTCTATGATATTAGTGCACCACACCAAATTTCTATGTCATAGACAAGGTGGCAACGCGATAGTTCCGCATCGTGCCACCGTGCAAATTCCCATTTTTCACTTTTTAGTGACTTGGCATGATAGTGGCGCATCGCGCCAAGGATGAAAATCAAGAAATTTTCTTAGAAATTAATTACATGTCTTAGGGTTAAAAGGGTCAATTTCCCACCCTATATAAGCCTTATAACACAAGATTTGGTCATAATTCAGCAACTTATACTCAATTACTCCAAAAAAACTCTCAAGAACAACTATTAGAGTTTTCATAGAAGGTTCATATGCACGGGAATTCACCATCAAATTTCAAGAATCTGTCCATCAATCTTTATAGAATCACAAGCAATGGTATACATAGTGTTCATTCGTGGACTCTTTTCATCCATGAAGCCCAAGAATCTCTTTTCTAAGTTTATGTTTATGGATTTCTTTATGAATTTCATGTTGGGTTTGTTTTGTTTATGTTGAGAATGATCCATTGAATTCAAATCTATGTTGGGTGATCAATTTTATGTGTAATTGATTTGTTAGAAGTATATTCATGTGAACTATGAATAAACCCTAGGATAATGAAATTAGAGACGAATCATGATGATTAATTGTTGTATAATTTTGTCTACATGTGCTATGCCTACCATGTGTCTGATTAAATACCTATATGAAGGAATAATGCCCAATTAGTATGATATCTTGAAATCCCAATGTATGTACAAGCTTATGCATATCATATGTTTGGTGAAGTGCTTGAATATATGAATTATGAATTGTGTTATTGGTCATGTGTTCAAGTAAGTCATGCCATGTTAGTTTCTTTCCATCGAGTCTTAGGTTTACTTGTACCCAAAATATTAGTTGTGTGCCTAGAGCCATGTCATATTTTTATGATACTCTCAGTTAACCCATGATCCATAGAACTCAATCAGTCATGTGACTCGGGAAAACCCACAAATCTCAATAATCTCAGTAATTCAGGAATCTCAGTGATCTAAGTACTCAGTAATCTCAGTAACCTTAGTATTCCCAGTCAATATAGTAACTACAGTACTTTCAGTCAGTCCACATAACTCAGTACTTTCCCTCAGTCAGCGGAACTCAGTAGATTAAGCTTAACTCTGCTAGAAAATACCACTAGTATCAATTAAGTTTAGTTAATCAGTTCTGAGTTTTTTTGATAGGAGTAAGATTCAGAACCGAGCGAGCCTATGCACGGGGACTCACCCACTAGATAGGAATGAGATCCCTAGAAATAATCCCTAATTTCTGGAACTGCGTAGCCAGTGAAGGTACTAGATATCACCCATTAGATAGGAATGTCTTACTTAGGGATCACCCGTTAGCATATTTAAATATATAGGACGTATCCCAACTATCACCTGCTAGATTAGGACTGACTCTACATGAATTATATTTAATAATGGCGTGGTACTGACACCTTTCCAACTGAGGTTACAGGTTGGACCCCAATTAGCATCATATGGGACATGTCGGTTAGATGAATACATCCCAAAGTATTTAGTTACAAAATCAGGACTGTCAAATACAGGCAATTTAGCTCAGTAGTATAGATTTAGGACTGTTAGATATAGTCACTCTTTATCATTATAAATAGACTCTAGGGTCACCCACTAGACATGACTGATCTCAACTATGATTTGTCATACCATAGGTTTTTAGAACAAGCTCTAGAGAACTAGTAGCATCCCAATTAAGCGATAAGAGTTAGTAGTAAGTCCTCATCCTTCGACAACATGAGGATCACATTACTATTTCAGTTGTCTGTTTGTGTCAATAGTTGGATTTAGTTGAGGATATTTCTTATCAACTCTTTATTCTGATAGATTAGAGGCTTTGAGACTACAGTATGTTCAGATAATTATCTTAGTTGTTTTGGTATTGTTATACCATATTTTTAAGTTATGTACTAGTATTGAACCTTGTGTCCTTTCACTTAATGTTTCTGCATTATACGGTTTTTAATGCTGTATATAGGTACAAATATCAATCATGGGTTAGCTTGTGGCCCTTTGGGGTCATGAGTGATAACGCTCAATCTACAGCTCTCGTAGGAGTGTAAAGCGGTCGTTAGCAAATATAGAACCCAACCTGGGTTGGGTATCGATCCCACAGGGAATAGCTTGGTCAACAAGTAAGCAAAATTAATAGACTTTTGGTGCAAGTCTCGTAAGAAGGGGGGATTGTAATAAGTAACCAAAGTAAGGAAATAAAAGCTGAAAATAATAAAGTAAAAAGAGAAAGATTGTCACGTTGGTTGTAAACAATGAGAATTGAAGCGTTGGGGTTATGTCCACCTTCAGAGGTATACGTCTCTATTGGCTATGAGTGTGTAGACTCTTGACATGCAATTTCTTATAGAGAATTGTAGTCGATGGTAAATCCAAGCGTCTCTCGACCTGAACAAGGACTATTTCACTTTAACTCTCTCGAGCTTAAAGCGTGTCTAACGGTACGAATTCTCCAAGAGGTTAGTCCAGTTACGGCACTAGCTTTTTAATAGGAAAGGGTGTCCTACTACCTTGACATTATCTCTTTTCCAGACAAATAACCTTTCTCTCGAACAAGTTATATGTAAGACTGGCGTTATTCTATGCGTCTTCTTTTCTAGACAAGTAACCTTTCTCTCGAACAGGTTAGATGTTAGAATGGCGTGTTCTTGTGTTTGTAACCGCAAAGAATGTAGATTTAAGATGAAGAGAATAATGATATAAGCAATATACGTGTCTTGAACTCACAAGCTCATAGCAATAGATAGTAACTTATTCGGCTTCCATAACCCCAACTAAGAGGTTTAGTTACCCATGAATGCGAAGGATATCACGTTTTGCATGGTGGATGGCGTGAATAGTAGGTGTTTGGCGTGTGATTTTAGTGATTCCGTAGCAAGTAACGATTCTCTTGTTGTGGAATTTAAGAGTTGAATGTTTGTGGTGGAAGATGAGAAAGATGGAAGAAAATTAATAGTTTAAGAATGAATTTCTTGAATTAAGAGAGGAGTTGCCTCCACTAAGGGAGGACTTGATTTAAAATCTCTAGCATGATAGGGTATTTATAATACTCCTATCCTACTCCTACTATGCTAATGAAATAAATAACCAAATCCTACTAAACTAAGGAAATACTTAACCCATTTGTACTAGGTTAATGTAACATTCTCCTAATCCAAATAAACTAATGAAATACATAACCCAATTGTACTAGGTTAATGTATCATTGTCAAAATCCAGCTTTGTGTCTGTAAGTCCCCAAAGTCTTCAGAAATGTTGTTTTAGTCCTGTACAGATTTTCCATGCAGTCCCCAAAGTATTCAGAAATGCTGTTTTAGCCCGGGACAGATTTTCCATGCAGCAGATTTGGTCCTTTAGGCGTCCAGCTCCTTTCTACTTCGTTTGTGAGCTTTCTTTTGCGTCAAGTAAGCCATAAAATGCTGTATTTTGCATCATTTATACCTGAAACTTTCCTAATCATGTTTGTTAGCTCATTTACAGGAAAAAGGACTAAAAGTGCATGAAATAGATAATTAGTTCTCAAAACTAGGCTAAAATATGGGCAAAATATATTGATATAGGCGCGTAAATTCGCCTATCATCAACACCCCACACTTAGAGCTTTGTTCGTCCTCGAACAACATATCATGTCCTTCTAACATCAACTTAGGGTTTTTACAGCAACAACTCAAAACATTCTTCAAGACAAGCACAACAATTATCAACAAAGAGTAGCTTTCTGATTATAAGTAGAAACAATTTGACCTCAAGCATAGACTCGTGATGGTGACCAACTCGCATGCAAACGTTAAGGTACATAGAATCATATACAACTACCCAAAACTCATCAACCATGTGTGTCTCACAATATAGTACCCATAATCACTCACAAATATAGCATATTTTTCAAACATGGGTATCCAAGTGTCCTTGCTCTCACTCTCACAAAGAATTCATATGTAGCAACTAATGACCATAAGCTTGCCCTTAGTGTAGTACTCCACTAAATGTCGGAATGTTAAGATTAGGATCAAGTAGGTCTTTTGATGGTTGTAATGTAGGCTAAGGAACGGGTAGGACTATTTTGGCCAGGAATAGTGACTAAGCTCCTAAGCGCTTTAATACATCACATTGTATCATTGACACTTTTTCTTTCAACCTTTCTTTATTTTATTCTTCCACCCTTGTTCTCATCTTTTGTTTTTCAATTTTAAGCACAACTCACTTTTCAGCTTTCTTTTCCTTTTTCTTTTCACAACATACCTCTTATGATAGCACTTTCTTTCTTTTTCATAACACATTCAAGAACCATTTCAATTTATAGCATTATACTCACCCAATTTCCTCTTATATTGTCACATGACTTTTTCACTTTAAAGCACTTAGGAATTTGGATCAAATTACGGTCTTGAAAGAAATGGATTAGGCTTACATACGAGGTTGTCAAAGAAATAGGCCAAAGGCTCAAAAGGGTTTGACTAGGATGATGTCCATGGGTAGGTAAAACTGAAGGTAAACATGTATAGGTTGCCAAAGAAATGCCTAAATCATATCCTAAACTTACATTCCTTATTTTCGCTTTGCATACATACCAGGCAAGTTCTAGCATCAGCCACATACATAGAATATACTATTAATCTCACACACACAAGGCACATGGTCGACTTGATTGGTAGTAATATAGACTCTCAACCCAACAAGTGAAGGAATTGAATCACACACTATCACATAATGAGTCACAACTAGAGCCTAAATGTCTCAATAGTCACAATTGTAGCACATACTCTTGTTCTAATCTCATGCTGCCTATCAAAATAATTTCATGCGTAGCTAGAAAAAAGATTTTACTACTAAAAAAACACAACGAAACAAAAATGAAACAAAAGCAAACAAACATAGATGCGAATAGAGAAGTATAGCATGCAATACCACCACCCCACACTTAGTCGGGACACTGTCCTCAGTGGAAAATAAATGCGAGGAACCTGGTTGGTCGGACTTATTCTCTATGTCTGGGGTTATACCCCTTGCATTGGAATCATCATCAGAGTCGTCATCCTTAGAAGTTCCTCATAAGTATCCCACTTAATTCCAAGCGTGAGTCGGGGTATTTGCTGCGAGGAGGGTTCTCCTTGGTCCTTGCAACTTCTCTTTTTGCCCTTTTGGGAGGTGGTAGCCTTCTCCTTGCCTTGTCTCGCTTTAGGTGCCATTGTACCTGAGACTAGAAATAGTGTTAGTTGCAGCACAATCTCACTTGATACAATCTATAAGCAAGTACTAGGGGTACCACCCCACACTTAGTTTTGTTGCACAAATCAGCGGGGTGAACGTAGTCGATTTACTCAGATTTCATCGACATACGTTTTAGGCTTGTATTCCAGCAAGAAAATCAGCATTGTATCACTTATTTGCAGCCATTGGACTACTTTCATGGTAGATATAGCAACACTATGACATAGGGGTTACCACATGGAATAGTTATTCTTACAACAAGCACAACCTCCTAAATCGATAGGTACTATAATCTCATCCCGATGGCCGGGATAGTCTAACATGTAAGCATCCAAACAACACTCTTAAGCAATATTCATAGCCATATCAATTCAGCAAATATCATAACAATGCTATTGAAACCAAATTCAAGTCGGAAATAAGTCAAGAATTCCCTACGTATATGTTCACTCACATGATTATGCAACAACAATTCGAACACATGAACATCACCAACAATCTTATATGATTTAGCAATTTATAATAAGCATAGCAACGTAGTACTTACGATAAATAGGTGGAGAATAAGAGAGCACTTACTTGCTTGAAGATTGTGGAGAAGTTGTTGTGGATTGGAAGAACAAAGGAAGAAAATTTTGAGAAGATTTGGAAGGTTATGTGGCGCCTTTAGGGTGTTTTCTAATGTGGTTGTGTTGTAAAACTATGTCCCCTTTATATAGGAAGAGTATGGGTCGGGTTATGACCCATTTACAATCGGATTTGGGGACAAAATCACCCTATATGCGGCGCATATCCCTCGGCATAACACATGTATATGCGGCGCATTGTCCATGGCATAATGGGACATATGCGCCGCACATGGTATGGCATATCTAGGCATATGCGGCGCATATGGTATGGCATTTGGTCTCAGTATCTCAAATGCCATAGCATAGGCGGCGCATAGTCAAACGCACACCTAGGAATAGGCGGCGCATAGTGTATTGCACACTAGATTCCGAGTCCTTAGGCTATAGAATAGGTTGTGCATCGTTCGTGGCCTATTTTTACCAAGGCCTAGCCTTCCTCGAAGACTATTATGACGTGAGAAAGGCTCAATTCATAGCCTTATGCATCACCATTCCTAACTTACCGACTTTACCATACAATGTGACCAAATCGTCAATTGAAATCAATCTCCTCGTTGCATCTTTCTTGCACCTATATTTGCTCAAAACACAATAAAAACGATTAGTACGATGGGTTGCCTCCCACCAAGCGCCTTATTTTTGGTCGTGGCACGACTCTTATTTTTGGATTTTCATTTATCAAAAAGAAAAAAATTAAAACGACGAAACGATAAAACGATAAAACGATAAAACGATGGGTTGCCTCCCATCTAGCGCCTTATTTATTGTCGTGGCTCGATGTAGTAGTCTCGAGTACTTAGACTTCGTCGAGATAAGTGATGGATCGTTTTCTAAAAGGATTTAGACGACAATGAGGCTTACCTGTGGTCATGCGATCTTTTTCGAGATGGCTCATACGTTTCTCCGGAGAGTCACCAATTATATCATCAATAGTCCAACCCATAGCTCTCTTGTATCTCCTCAGAGCAGAGATGAGAGCTTCTACGTGCTGTTCACTTAAATCATCTGCTCTCTCCGGAAGTATATTTCTACTTTCCAAGAACACATACTCTAGATAATCGGGAAGCTCTTGCGATTCTAGCATTGGTGGCTCGTCAAAGGGAGTATTCGCTGTTGGTCGATTCTTGAGTTCACAATCCGGTTTCTTAGGAGTATAAGACTCTATTTCTGTTAGATCACCCATAAGTTCTTCATAATCTTCATTATCCTCATGCTCAACATTCAGTGGCGCAGCAGACAATGGCTCAACAGTAGGTTGTTTCTCTATAGATAATGCTTTCATATCCTCATAATGAACATCAGCTACAGATGACTCATTCATATCGCTGGGCTGCTTCATTGTTTTGCATATATCAAACCGTACAACTTCGTCAACCACTTTCTTGCCTTTTGCTGAAGTTTCCAGCGCCTTACCACTTCTGGTAGTGATGGCCATGCATGACCCATCATTCCTTGGGTTTTGCACAGCATCGCTAGGTAAGGTGCCGGCTTTTCTTTGGTTGAGTGCTGCTGAAAGTTGACTGAATTGCTGCTCTAGTTGTCTTATTGCAATGGAATGTGAGTTAACCAACTGATTCATTGAAGACAAATCATTCTTCACCTCGGTTACGCCCATATTGGTTGCCTCTACTCCTTTCAGCAGCTTGGCCATCATATCTTCCATAGACATCTTTTCAGAACCAGACGCCTCAGCCTCATAATTTCTAGGAGGAATATACACACCACTCCTGTCTGAATTATTCTTCCAACTACCATGATCATGGTCCTTGTATCCAGATTCATTATAATAGTTCCGACCTTGGTTTCCTGGGGCATTGCCTCGGAAACCCCCTTGATTGTTCAAGTAGTTGGCTTCTTCCTTAGAATCAGATTCATCTCTTCTACGTGGTCTAACGGCCTTAACTTTTTCGGTCTTCCCTGATAATAGATGCTTGGTAAGAAGATCCATTTGCGTCTTCATGTGAGCCATATCTTGATCGCGATCTTCTTGTCTTCGCCTCTGCTCTGCAGTCATGCCAAAAGATAAAGTGGGGCTTGTTACCTCAGAATCCCTAGTATGCCAAGCTCTACTTTGCTTCGTCATCCGATCTAGCATATTGCTTGCTTGCACAAAGGTGAGGTCCATAAATGATCCACCTGCTGCATTATCAACCACTGGCTTAGTCACCGAATTCAACGCTCTGTATAATATCTCCATCAAGTGGACATTGGTCATATGATGGTTTGGGCATAGCATTAGCTTCGTCTTGAACCTCTCCCATGTTTCGTAGAGAGCTTCAGTTGGAAGCTGTCGAAAATTGATGATCTCATCTCTCAACTGTGCTCTTTTGGATGGCGGAAAGAATCTTTCTAGGAAAGCGTCTTTCAATTGCCTCCAATTAGTAATAGAATCAGGAGTCAGCCCATTCAACCATAGAGTTGCCTCCCCAGACAGAGACAATGGAAATAGACGTAATCGAATTGCATTCTGTCCAACGCCCGGATTGTCGAATGACTTGCATGTGGAAATAAAGTTGATCAGATGCATATTTGGATCATCGCCTGCTAGTCCACCAAATAATCCCTTGAGTTGCAAAAGCTGAATCATGGCGCTAGTGATATTGAACTTTGCTCCCGGTGCTAATGGCGGAAGAATAATAGCTCCGGTGGCACCAGGTCCATCAAGATCATCCTCATCATCATCAAACGGTATATGCACAGCTCGGCGTTCGGGCCTATATCTTGCTTGACGATCTCTTCTGTTTGCTGGTGTCGCCATCTCAGCAGTATGCTGTGGGTTTAATAGCTCTTCATCGCCCAGATCCTCATCGTCAAGATTTGTTGCTCGCCTACGGTTATCAATATTTTGTTGATGCACTTGAGCAGCCATCCTTTCAATTTCACGTTGTGCCTCCATTGATGCACTGAATAAACCTAAAAAAAAAAACAACAACAACTAAAAGTAAAAGTACGAGAATCTTTGACCAAAGGGTCTAGTAATTATCACGAACTTGATTGACACTAGTATTCCCCGGCAACGGCGCCAATTTTTGATAACGCTCAATCTACAGCTCTCGTAGGAGTGTAAAGCGGTCGTTAGCAAATATAGAACCCAACCTGGGTTGGGTATCGATCCCACAGGAAATAGCTTGGTCAACAAGTAAGCAAAATTAATAGACTTTTGGTGCAAGTCTCGTAAGAAGGGGGGATTGTAATAAGTAACCAAAGTAAGGAAATAAAAGCTGAAAATAATAAAGTAAAAAGAGAAAGATTGTCACGTTGGTTGTAAATAATGAGAATTGAAGCGTTGGGGTTATGTCCACCTTCAGAGGTATACGTCTCTATTGGCTATGAGTGTGTAGAGTCTTGACATGCAATTTCTTATAGAGAATTGTAGTCTATGGTAAATCCAAGCGTCTCTCGACCTGAACAAGGACTATTTCACTTTAACTCTCTCGAGCTTAAAGCGTGTCTAACGGTACGAATTCTCCAAGAGGTTAGCCCAGTTACGGCACTAGCTTTTTAATAGGAAAGGGTGTCCTACTACCTTGACATTATCTCTTTTCCAGACAAATAACCTTTCTCTCGAACAAGTTATATGTAAGACTGGCGTTATTCTATGCGTCTTCTTTTCTAGACAAGTAACCTTTCTCTCGAACAGGTTAGATGTTAGAATGGCGTGTTCTTGTGTTTGTAACCGCAAAGAATGTAGATTTAAGATGAAGAGAATAATGATATAAGCAATATACGTGTCTTGAACTCACAAGCTCATAGCAATAGATAGTAACTTATTCGGCTTCCATAACCCCAACTAAGAGGTTTAGTTACCATGAATGCGAAGGATATCACGTTTTGCATGGTGGATGGCGTGAATAGTAGGTGTTTGGCGTGTGATTTTAGTGATTCCGTAGCAAGTAACGATTCTCTTGTTGTGGAATTTAAGAGTTGAATGTTTGTGGTGGAAGATGAGAAAGATGGAAGAAAATTAATAGTTTAAGAATGAATTTCTTGAATTAAGAGAGGAGTTGCCTCCACTAAGGGAGGACTTGATTTAAAATCTCTAGCATGATAGGGTATTTATAATACTCCTATCCTACTCCTACTATGCTAATGAAATAAATAACCAAATCCTACTAAACTAAGGAAATACTTAACCCATTTGTACTAGGTTAATGTAACATTCTCCTAATCCAAATAAACTAATGAAATACATAACCCAATTGTACTAGGTTAATGTATCATTGTCAAAATCCAGCTTTGTGTCTGTAAGTCCCCAAAGTCTTCAGAAATGCTGTTTTAGTCCTGTACAGATTTTCCATGCAGTCCCCAAAGTATTCAGAAATGCTGTTTTAGCCCGGGACAGATTTTCCATGCAGCAGATTTGGTCCTTTAGGCGTCCAGCTCCTTTCTACTTCGTTTGTGAGCTTTCTTTTGCGTCAAGTAAGCCATAAAATGCTGTATTTTGCATCATTTATACCTGAAACTTTCCTAATCATGTTTGTTAGCTCATTTACAGGAAAAAGGACTAAAAGTGCATGAAATAGATAATTAGTTCTCAAAACTAGGCTAAAATATGGGCAAAATATATTGATATAGGCGCGTAAATTCGCCTATCATCAATGAGCAACTATAATATTTCGGCTACCAGATTCGGGGCGTTACACATACTTTATTTTCTTTATTATTTTTGGATCTTTCATAGGTAATCTTAGCATAACAGAAACTATGAGAAAAGGTACCAATCTTGTAGAGTCCTTTGATGAACCCACTCATGGAGAAAGCCACTTGAATGGTGGAATTCATACGAGTCAAAATAATATCCAACCTCACCATGGTAGCAGAAAATTTCATGTTACTAGTGTCATGGTTCATGTGTTTCAAGTAAAAGGTCTATACGGAGGCCAATCCCATAAGGATCCATATGTTCACTTAAAGATTTATTTTGAAGTTTGTACTCCCTTCAATATTTCTCATATGACTTAAGAGTCATTTTGGCTTTGGCTCTTCCCATTCTCACTAACTGGTGAAGCATTGCTATGGTTCCACATATTCTTTACAGCTTCAATCACTTCATGGAAGGAGCTCACAAAGGATTTTTTTTATTAATATTCCTATCCACCCAAGGTGTGTCTGTAATACCACCTACTTTTCCTAGATGAAAGTTTCCCAAGAATGTTTGAAGCTTTCTTTGAAAGATGAATCCACTTTTATACATGTGGTATTGTCCTGATTTTCACTTTTTATCATGTGGGTAATCAATAAGATTTCGAATTCTCTCTCAAATTCGACACCTGGATGAAGAGTTAGAGCCTTTTTAGTGAGACAACGCATCACCTGAGCCTTCAGCGCGTCGCAGAGTTAGCTCAAATTACAATTGTCAATTTCCTATATTTCTCTATGATATTGACGCACCTCGCCAAACTTCCAGGTCATAGACAAGCTGGCAACGCGATAGATCCGCATCGTGCCACCCTGCAATTTCCTATTTGTCCCTTTCTAGTGACTTGGCGCGATAGTGGTGCATCATACCAAGGATAAAAATCAAGAAATTTTCTCAGAAATTAAATACATTTCCTAGGGTAAAAAGGGTCAATTTCTCACCCTATATAAGTCTTAAAATATGAGATTTGGCCATAATTTAACAACTTATATCAATGACTCTAAAAAAACTCTCAAGAACAAACCCTAGGATTTTCATAGAAGGTTCAATTGCATGGGAATTCACCATAAAATTTGAAAAATCTCTTCATCAATCTATGTAGAATCACAAGCTAAGGTATGCGTAGTGTTTATTAATGGACTCCTTTCGTCCATGAATATGAAGAATCTCTTTTCTATGTTTAAGTTTATGGATTTTTGTATGAATTTCATGTTGGGTTTTTTTGTTTATGTTGAGAATGATCCATTGAATTCAAATCCATGTTGGGTGATCAATTTTATGTGTAATTGATTTGTATAGAAGTATATTTATGCGATCCTATGAATAAACCTTAGGATAATAAAGTTAGAGATGAATCATGATGATTAATTGTTGTATAATGTTGTCTACATGTGCTATACCTATCATGTGTTTGATTAAATACCTAGATGAAGGAACAATGCCCAACTAGTATGATATCATGAAATCCCCATGTATGTTCAAGCTTATGCACATCACATGTTTGGTGAAGTGATTCAATATATGAATTATGAATTGTGTTGTTGGTCATGTGCTCAAGTAAGTCATGCTATGCCAGTTTCTTTCCATCGAGTCTTGGAGTTGCTTGTACCCAAAATATTAGCTGTGTGCCTAGAGCCATATCATGTTTTCATGATACTCTTAGTTAACCCATGATCTATAGAACTCAGTCAGTCATGTGACTCAGAAAAACCCATAAATCTCAGTAATCTCAGTAGTTCAGTAATCTTAGTGATCTCACTACTCAGTAATCTTAGTAACCTTAGTATTCCAAGTCAATCTTAGTAACTGTAGTACTCTCAGTCAGTCCACAGAACTCAGTACTTTCCATTAGTCAACAAAACAAAGTAACCGCTAGAAAATACCACTAGTGTCAGTTAAGTTTAGTTAATCATTTCGGCTTAGTTAATCAGTTTAGAGTCTTTTTGATAGTAGTAAGATTCAGCACTGAGCGAGCCTAGGCATGGGGACTCACTCGCTAGATATGATTGAGATATCTAGAAGCAATCCCTAATTTCTAGAACTACTTATCCAGTGTAGGTATGATATGTCACCCATTAGATAGGACTGACATACTTAGGGATCACCCGTTAGCATATTTAAATGTATAGGACTAATCCCAATAGTCGCCCGCTAGATTAGGACTGACTCTGCAGGAGTTGTATTTACCAGTTGCATGGTACTGATACCCTTCCAACTGGGGTTACATGTTGGACCCCAGTTAGCATTGTATGGGATATGTCGGTTAGATGAATACATTCCAAAGTTTTTAGTTATAGAATCAGGACTGTCAAATATAGCTAATTTAGCTCAGTAGTATAGATTTAGGACTGTTAGATACAGTCACTCCTTATCATTATAAATAGACTCCGGGATCACCCACTAGGTAGGACTGATCTCAACTATGATGTGTCATACCATAGGTTTAGAAGAACGATCTCCAGAGAACTAGTAACATTCCAATTAAGCGATAAGAGTTAGAAGTGAGTCCTCATACTTCGATGACATGATGATCACATTACTATTTTGGTTATCAATTTATTTTAGTAGTTGGAGTTATTTAGGGACATGGCCCATCAACTCCTTATTAAGATAGTTTAGAGGCTTTCAGACTGCAATATGTTCTGACAATTATCTTAGTTGTTTAGGTATTGTGATACCATATTTTTCAGTTATATAATAGTATTGAACCTTGTGGCCTTTCAGTTCATGTTTATGCCTTATGCAGTCTTTAATGTAGTAGACAGGTACAAATATCAGTCATGGGTTAGCTTGTGGTCTTTCGGGGTCATGAGCACCTGTAACATTTTGGGTACCAGATTCGGGGCGTTACACATACTTTATTTTCTTTATTATTTTTGGATCTTTCATAGGTAATCTTAGCATTACTGAAACAGCAAGAGTTGGCACCAATCTAGTGAAGTCCTTTAATGAACCCACTCATGGAGAAAGCCACTTGAATGGTGGAAGTCATACGAGTAAAAACCATATCCCACCTCACCATGGGAGCGGGACATTTCTTATTAGTAGTGTCATGGTTCATGTGTTTCAACTAAAAGGTCTATATGGAGGCGAATACCATGATGATCCATATGTTCACTTAAAGAATTTTTTTGAAGTTTGTACTCCCTTCAACATTTCTCATATGACTCAAGAGTCCTTTCGGATTTGGCTCTTCCCATTCTCACTAACGGGTTAAGCATTTTTCTGGTTCCACTCACTCTTTACGGCATCAGTCACTTCATGGAAGGAGCTCACAAATAAGTTTTTAGATTAATACTTATCTTTACCCAAGGTGTATCTTTAATACCACATACTTTTCCTAGATGAAAAGTTTCCCAAGAATGTTTGAATCTTTCTTTGAAAGATGAATCCACTTTTGTACATGTGGTATTTTCAAGATTTTCACTTTTTATCATGTGGGGAATCAAATAAGATTTCCATCGATTCCAAATTCGCTCATATCCGACACCCGGGTGAAAAGTTAAAGACTTTTTAGTGGGACAGTGTATCATCTGAGCCTTCAGCGAGTCGCAGAGTTAGCTCAAATGGAAATTGTCAATTTCTAGTGTCGCTCTATGATATTGTCACGCCGCGCCAAATTTCCAGGTCGAAGACAAGGTGGCAACGCGATAGCTCCGTGTCGCACCATCGTGTAATTTCAGATTTGTCACTTTCAAGTGACTTGGCGCGATAGTGGCACGTCGCGCCAAGGATGAAAATCAGGAAATTTTCTCAGAAATTAAATACATGTCCTAGGGTTAAAAGGGTCAATTTCCCACCCTATATAAGCCTTATAATACGAGATTTGGTCATAATTCAAAAACTTATACTCAATTACTCTAAAAAACTCTCAAGAACAAGCCCTAGGGTTTTCATACAAGGTTCAATTGCATGGGAATTCACCATCAAATTTCAAGAATCTCTCTATATATCTTCGTAGAATCACAAGCAAAGGTATGCGTAGTGTTCATTCATGGACTCCTTTCGTCCATGAAGACCAAAAATCTCTTTTCTAAGTTTAAGTTTGTGGATTTCTTTATATATTTCATGTTGGGTTTGTTTTTTTTTTATGTCTAGAATAATCCATTGAATTCATATCCATGTTGGGTGATCAATTTTATGTGTAATTTATTTCTATAGAATTATATTCATGTGAACCTATGAATAAACCATAGGATAATGAAATTAGAGATGAATCATGATGATTAATTGTTGTATAATGTAGTCAACATGAGCTATGCTTACCATGTGTTTGATTAAATACCTAGATGAAGGAACAATGCCCAACTAGTATGATATCATGAAATCCCCATGTATGTACAAGTTTATGCATATCACATGTTTGGTGAAGTGCTTCAATATATACATCAAGTCCTGGAGTTACTTGTACCCAAAATATAAGTTGTGTGTCTAGAGCCATGTTATGTTTTTACGATACTCTCAGTCAACCCATGATCCATAGAACTCAGTTAGTCATATAACTCAGGAAAACCAACAAATCTGAGTAATCTCAGTAGTTCAGGAATCTCAGTGATCTCAGTACTCAGTAATCTCAGTAATCTTAGTATTCTAAGTCAATCTCAGTAACCACAGTAGTCTCAGTCAGTCCACAGAACTCAGTACTTTCCATTAGTCAGTGGAACTCAGTAGATGAGTTTAGCTCTGCTAGAAAATACCACTAGTATCAGTTTAGTTATTCAGTTTGGCGCAGTTAATCAGTTCAGAGTCTTTTTGATAGAAGTAAGATTCAGCACCGAGTGACCTTAGGCATGGGGACTCACTCGCTAGATAGGACTGAGATCCCTCGAAGTAATCCCTAATTTCCAGAACTACTTAGCCAGTGTAGGTACGACATGTCACCCGTGATATAGGACTGACATACTTAGGGATCACCTGTTAGTATATTTTAATGTATAGAACTGATTTTAGCGATCACCTGCTAGATTAGGACTGACTCTATAGGAGTTGTCTTTACTAGTTATGTGGTACTGACACCCTTCCAACTGGGGTTACAGGTTACACCCCAGTTAGCATTGTATGGGATATGTCGGTTAGAGGAATACATCCCAAAGATTTTAGTTATAGAATCAGGACTGTTAGATGCAGTTAATTCAGCTCAATAGTATAGATTTAGGACTGTCAGATACAATATCAGTTTCTCACTCATTAGCGACTCAGATGTCTATGTCAGTAGACTAAGTAGTCAGAACTCAGTATTCAGTCCTATTATGATCTCAATTACAGTTACGTATGTATCTATGTATTCTCATGTTCATGTTAGTCAGACAGTTAGTGTTATTCATGCATGTGAACCTATTGCATTAAGCCTACCTCACTTGCATATCAGTACATTCAAAGCACTGACACATTTGCGCTATGGTATGTGATACATAATGTTTAGAAGAACGAGCTCCAAAGAACTAGTAGTATCCCAGTTCAGCGATAAGAGTTAGCAGTGAGCCGTCATCCTTCGACGACATAATGATCACATTACTATTTTAGTTGTCAGTTTATTTTAGTAGTTGGAGTTAGTTAGGGACATCTCCCATCAACTCCTTATTCAGACAGTTTAGAGGCTTTCAGACTACAGTATGTTCAGACAATTATCTCAGTTGTTTTTGTATTGTAATACCATATTTTTCAATTATGTACTAGTATTGAATCTTATGGCCTTTCAGTTCATGTTTCTTTATTTTAAAATGTTTTATGCAGTATACAAGGACAAATATCAGTCATGGGTTAGCTTGTAGTCCTTCGGGGTCATGAGAACCTGTAACATTCCAGGTACCAGATTCCCACCTCCATGGGAGGGGGACATTTTATGTGACTAGTGTTATGGTTCATGTGTTTTAAGTAAAAGGTCTATACGGAGGCCAATCCTATGAGGATCCATATGTTCACTTAAAGAATGTTTTTGAAGTTTGTACTTCTTTCAACATTTCTCATATGACTAGAGAGTCCTTTCGGCTTTGGCTCTTCTCGTTCTCACTAAAGGGTGAAATATATATGATTCCGCACACTCCGTACGGATTCACTCACTTCACGGAAGGAGCTCAAAAAGGAGTTTTTAGATTAATACTCCTCTCCACCCAAGGTGTGTCTATAGTACCCTATACTTTTCCTAGCTTGAAAACTTTCCCAAGAATGTTAGAAGCTTTCTTTGAAAGATGAATCAACTATTGTACACTAATAACACTCAACTTAAACCTCAAATTAGTGTAAGGAGGTCGTCGTCAATATATTTATCAAACTTTGGTGTCAGGTTTGAATCCACATGGAACAATTTGAGTAGCGATTAAACTAGTTTGAAATTATAGTTACAAGTTAAATTCAAATAAATAATACAAAAATATAAAATGGGGTTTTAGTATTAATGTTTGTAATCAATATAAATAGAAAACCAGAGTTATGTTCACATTTGGGTTTCGGGAATAGACAGATATTAGGTACTTCTTTAGACTCTTGAAGTAAGTAGGAACAACAGAATATCCCTGACGACTATACTATCTGACTTATCTTTCGACCTCACCAGGCAATATATTATCTAATTCTCTCAAACTTAGATAACTTATCTATATCAAATAGGATATTATCTCAGGTAGATTAATCCAGTTACGGCATTAATCATAGCTTAGTAGCTTCCGAATCTCTGTTGATAATTCACGTCCTCTAGTCTATTTCTCTGTTCAAGCAAATAAACCTTAGGCATAACCTATTGTTTGCAACCAATAGATTTTAAGTTAAAATAACAAAATTTCAAGACGTCCTACTTCTCTTTGAACCCTTTAAGTACCTAGCAGCATATCGAACCCTAATCCATGGATCCCGTAACTTGGGCTAATGGAATTATCCACTCATGATTTGATGAATTATATAAAATGTCGAATTCATGATAGTGTGGATAAACTTACGAATGGATGAAAACAAAAATTGTTTCTTTAATTGAATCACAAGAGAATAGTCCACAATAGTTGATAAGTGTTGAAGGGAAAATAAGAAAAATACTTGTTGAAAAAGATGAGGCAATGTACGTTTCTCCCAAGTTCAAAAAAAACAAGATTGATAAAAATCTTGAATAAAACCCTCAAAACTTCTATTTATACCTAAACTTAATAATGGAAATAAAATAACCAAAATAAATAAAATTATCAGATTAGGTGACACCCTGACTAACGCCACGTCAAGGGTCTGACGTCTCATCACGAATGGAATCAGATCAGCTCCAGTTGTCTTCAAGTTATGTCTAAAGCCGACGATGTTGCTGACGCTGCGTCACAGATATGACGGTGTTTCACTGTCGTTGTTAGATGTCTTCTGCTTTTGCTAATTCTCTGCTTAAGGCCAACGCCCTTATTGATGCCTTATCATAACTTTGACGCCACATCACCAACGTCATCAGAACTGCTTCTTAGACTGCAACTCCTTGGTTAAGGATGACGCCAATGCTGATAGCCTATCACAAGGCTGACGACTTATCACGGTTGTCGTCAGCCATATTTTCAGCTCTTTTTGCTCAGGTTTCAGCTCTTTTACTCCATTGTTATTCATTTCCATGCATCTTGACTTTCCTACAAAATCTTAAGAAATAACATAAAAAACACCATAAATTACTTAAGAACTTACAATTATTTCAAGTTAAAAAATCTTAAATGTGCTCCAAAAATCTAGCACATTAACACCCTCAACATAAAACAATTGCTTGTCCTCAAGCAACTACATAACACCATACTACGATGCTTAACCAAGAGACACATAAGATACCTATCACAGTTGATTATCAAGTTTAGCTCAAAACTCATGCCACTCTCCACGTTTAATTACTTATAAATCCAATTACGCATATTAATGAAGATTAACAATGTGACCCAAAGTAATCAAGATATGGCATGAATTAAGCAACAATAACTGTGTATATGTACACGTTACACTACCTAAACAAGCAAATATCTAGAAAAGCTATCGATGTGCCCTTACAAAAAAGAAGTCCCTTCTCACTCATATATGAACTCAAGTTTGTCAATGCGGGGACGGTTAAGAGTCACTCACTCTCAGAAAGAAATTCCAATAAATGAATGTCAAATACATTCTTTCCCTTATTTTCATTACCAAGGTGTCTAGACAGGTAACTTAGGTGTCATAGAAAGAAATGGTCAATTCAGGGTTAAAATAGGGATCAAGAGATATCATGCATACAGGGAAGGTCATTTAAGAAAAAAAAATGACTTAAAAATCAAAATGGCCTATGATCCTTTCCTAACCCCTATCTTTCAGCCAAGGTAAGACTAACTGGGCAAGTGTTATATTCAACTCACACAGGGAGTTGAGTAATACCTCACACACACATGACACAATGGTACATCACAAGCTACTACCCATTCAAGTAATGCAATTGTTATCAGTGATTATCATATCCCTAGTACTAATGCCATAAAAAGATTCACACTAACTACATATAAATGGATATCACATAGTTATAAAATAAACCAACGGAGAGGTGTTTATCCATCTTAAAAATAAACAAAAATATGTCAACTACTCTATATACTTATTATTCTCCAGTTAACCACAAGACATCACAAAACAAACACAATACACCTAAATATGCAGACTCTACTAGGAACAAGACTCCGGGGAAAAGAGGCACGACAACAAAACCCCCAGGAGGACATCACACCCACAAGTAGCCCCACCCTCAACTTAATATCATATAGTGTTCCCAATGTGTCAATCCAAAATAAGAGAGTTAGAAATATACCTGTGTAACCATGAGTGTGAAGATCTGATGTCAATCACACAATACAAATACAAAAAACTAAATACCTTGGGTTGCCTCCCAAGAAACGCCTAATTTAGTGTCGCGGTATGACCCAACTTAGTTTTTTCCTCCATCTTGCGGATATGAACTTCACCCCCAACTTAGAGTCCATCTTCTTGACTCAGTCATAGGAAGGTAGTACAAAGATTAAGAAGCCGAGTAATGGATGATGCAAGGTAAACAACTCAGCTTTAAAGTGAGTTGTGTTTTTGTATTGCTTATCAAGTGTAAAATAAAGAATATAGGATTCTTGTTCCTCATCTTCACATTCTTTCACTATTTTAGATAATTCCACAGACAAGATATCATCTAAACATAATGTGGAAAAATGCTTGCCCAACAAATCCTACTTCAAAATTTACACTATCCTCTACACACTCACTTTTTTTCATCTTCTCAATATTTTTACTTTGAATTGGGCTAGAGTCTTCATAAGAGATTGGCTTGGCTTCTTCTTTTGCCTTTAGCACCATTTTATCAATCTTGGCACTATCCCTTATGGTTGGCTTAGTTGGTTGGGAAATCTCCAAGGGTTGATCAACATCAAGCTCATCATCAGTATAGGAATCTTGCTCTTCATTGTCACACTCTTCCATTATTTTAAATGATTCCACAGACCAGATATTATCTAAACATAATGTAGAAAAGTGTTTAGGATGATTGACCTCGATATCCATCTATTCTATCCTTTCTCTTCCTTCGTTAAATGCCCTAATGTCTTGACGTATGTCATAAATGGTATAATTTGTTGTGTCTATATGATCTAATATTAGTTGAAGCATAGCTTTAATGTCACTCTTTCCAGTGCTGCATTCTTTGTTTTCTTGACCGTAAGACCTGTCAAACTCATAGGAAGAACTAGAACTTGGGTTAGCGCAATAGGGGGGAGCGAATTTGAGCAATCACTCTAATGTCTATCTTGACCACCACATAAAAAACAATTATACTCCCGGTAAGATAGAGATGGTGCACACATATCTCTCCGGGGAGCATATATACAATCATGCCAAAATTGGGGTCTAGCACAATATGGACATGGATCATCCAGATAAGATTTCCAACCACCAAACTCATATTCATTCCATTATGCCATAGTAAGAAATAAGTAGTAATAAAGAAAATCTACCTAACCCACGAAACAAAGGAAATCACAAACAAATATTTAAAAGTTCGAATTCAAGCAAGTAAGGTAAAATTCCAAACCAACTCAATACACTAAATTGTTCCCCGATAATGGCACCATTTTTTGATAACGCTGAACTTACACCTCAAATTAGTGTAAGGCGGTCGTCGTCAATATATTTACCCAACTTTGGAGTTAGGGTTGAATCCAAAGGGAATAATGTGAGTGGCGATTAAACTAGTTTGAAATTATAGCTATAAGTAAAATTCAAAAAAAATAATACAAAAATATAAAATGGGGTTTTAGTATTAATATTTATAATCAATATAAATGGAAAAGTAGAGTTATGTTCACTGTGGGTTTCGGGAATTGACAGATACTAGGTACTGCTTAAGACTCTTGAAGTAAGTAGAAACAACAGAATGTCCCTGACGACTATACTATCTGACTTATCTCTCGATCTCACCAGATAATTTATTATCTAATTCTCTCAATAGGTTGTTATCTCAGGTAGATTAATCCAGTTACGACATTAATCATTAAACAGAAGGTTGGTAGCTTCTGAGTCCCTGTTGATAATTCATGTCCTTTAGTCTATTTCTATGTTCAAGCAAATAAACCTAAGGCATAACCTATTGTTTGCAAACAATAGATTTTAAGTTAAAATAATAGAATTTCAAGATGTCCTACTACTATTTAAACCCTTTAAGTACCTCGCAGCATATCAAACCCTAATTCATGGATCCCATAACTCGGGCTAATGGATTTAGCTGCTCATGATTTGATGAATGAAATAAAAATTTGAATTCATGATAGTATGGATAAACTTACGAATGGATGAAAACAACAATTATTTCTTCAATTGAATCACAAGAGAACAATCCATAATAGTTGATAAGTGTTGAAGCGAAAATAAGAAAAATACTTGATAAAAAAGATGAGGCAATATACATTCCTCCAAAGTTCCAAAAAAACAAGATTGATAGAGATCTTGAATAAAACCCTCAAAACTTCTATTTATACCTAAGCTTAATTATGGAAAAAAATAACAAAATAAATAAAATTATCGGATTAGGTAAAGCCCTGGCTGACGCCATAGAGAGGGCATCAGATTAGCTCCAGTTGTCTTCAAGTTCGGTCTAAAGCTGATGATGTTGTTGACACCGTATCATGGATCTAACTGCATTTCACTATCGTTGTCAGATGTCTTCTCCTTTTGCTAATTGTATGCTTAAGGCTGACGCCCTTATTGATGACTTATCACAACTTTGACGCCACGTAACCAACATCGTCAGAACTACTTCTCAGACTGCAACTCTATAGTTAAGGCTGACGACTTATCACGGTTGTTGTCAGCCATATTTTCAGCTCTTTTGCACAGATTTCAAATTTTTTGCTCTATTGCTATTTATTTCCATGCATCTTGACTTTCCTACAAAATATTAAGAAATAACATCAAAAACACCAATAATTACATAAGAACTTATAATTATTTCAAGTTAAAAACACTTAAATGTGCTACAAAAATCTCGCATATCATACACGTTTGGTGGATCCATATCCCACCTTACCATGGGAGGGGCACATTTCATGTGAATAGTGTCATGGTTCATGTGTTTCAAGTCAAAGGTATATATGGAGGCTAATCCCATGAGGATCCATATGTTCACTTGAAGATTTTTTTTGAATTTTGTACTCTCTTCAATATTTCTCATATGACTGAAGAGTCCTTTCGGCTTTTGCTCTTCTCGTTCTCACTAATGGATGAAGCATTATTATATTTTTGCACACTCCTTAATGCTTCACTCACTTCATGGTAGGAGATCACAAAGGATTTTTTAGATTAATACTTCTCTCCACCCAAGGTGTGTCTGTAATACCCCATACTTTTTCTTGCTTGAAAAGTTTTCCTAGAATGTTAGAAATTTTCTTATAAAAATGAATCCACTTTTGTACACATTAAAGATTTTCACTTTTTATCAAGTGAGGAATCGAAAAAGCTTTCCATCGATTCCAAATTCTCTCAAATCCAATACTCGGGTGAACAGTTAGAGCCTTTTTAGTGAGACAATGTATCACCTGAATCTTCAGCTAGTCGTAGAGATAGCGCAAATGGAAATTGTCAATTTACAGTGTTTATCCATGATATTGGTATGCCATTCCAAACTTCTAGGTCACAGATAAGGTGGAAATGCAATAGATCCACATCGCACCACCATGCAATTTCCCATTTGTCACTTTTTGGTGACTTGGTGGTGCGTCGCGCCAAGGATAAAAATCGAGAAATTTACTCAAAAATTAAATACATGTCCTAGGGTTAAATGGGTCAATTTACCATCCTATATAAGCCTTATAACACGAGATTTGACCATATTTCAGCAACTTATAATTAATTACTCTAAAAAATTCTCAAGAACAAGCCTTAGAGTTTTCATTGAAGGTTCAATTCTATGGGAATTCACCATCAACTTTAAAGAATCTCTCCATCAATCTTCATAGAATCACAATCTATGGTATGTGTAGTGTTCATTCATAGGCTTCTTTCGTCCATAAATCTCAAGAATATCTTTTCTAAGTTTAAGTTTATGGATTTCTTTATAAATTTTATGTTGGGTTTGTTTTGTTTATGTTGAGAATGATCCATTGAATTCAAATCCATGTTGGGTGATCAACTTTATGTGGAATTGATTTGGATAGAAGTATATTCATGTGAACCTATGAATAAGCCCTAGGATGATGAAATTAGAGATGAATAATGATGATTAATTGTTGTATAATGTTGTCTATATATGCTATGCCTACCATGTGTTTGATTAAATACCTAGATGAAGGAACAATGCCCAACTAGTATGATATCATGAAATACCTATGTATGTACAAGCTTATGCATATCACATGTTTGGTAAAGTGCTTAAATATATGAATTATGAATTGTGTTGTTAGTCATCAGTTCATGTAAGTCATGCTATGTGAGTTTCTTTCCATCAAGTCCTAAGGTTACTTGTACCCAAAATATTAGCTGTGTGCCTAGAGCCATGTCATGTTTTCACGATACTATTAGTCAAGCCATGATCTATAGAACTCAGTCAGTCAGGTGATGCAGGAAAACCCAAAAATCTCAGTCATCTCAGTAGTTCAGTTATCTCTGTGATCTCAGAACTTAATATTCTCAGTAACCTTAGTATTCCCAGTCCATCTCAGTAACTACAGTACTCTCATTCAGTCTTCAGAACTCAGTACATTCCATTAGTCAATGGAACTTAGTAAATTTAGTTTAGCTCCGCTAGATAATACCAATAGTATCATTTCTTTTTAGTTAATCAGTTCAGAGTCTTTCAGATAGTAGTAGGATTACGCAGAGAGCGAGCCTAGCCATGGGGTCTCACCTACTAGATAGGATTGAGATCCATAGAAGCAATCCCTAAGTTCCAGAACTACATATCCAGCATAGGTACGATATTTCACCGTTTAGATAGGACTGTCATAATCAGGAATCACCAGTTAGAACATTTAAATGTATAGACTAATCCCAGGGGTCACCCGCTAGATTAGGACTGACTACAATAGTTGTCTTTACCAGTGGAGCGATACTAACACCCTTCCAACTGGGATTATAGGTTGGACCCAAGTTAGCATAGTATAGAACATGTCGGTTAGATGAATACATCCCACACTTTCTGTTATAAAATCAGGACTGTCAGATACACTAAATTCAGCTCAGTAGTAAAGATTTAGGAATGTTAGATACAGTCACTCCTTATCATTATAAATAGTCTTCGGGATCATCTACAAGACAGGACTAATATCAACTATGGTCAATCAATAACGGTATCATCAAATGATAGGACTGATCTCAGATTCACTTACTCAGATACAATATGGAACTCAACTAGTACCATCAAATTCATGACTGTCAGATACAGTCACTCATGTTGTCAATTATATTAGTTATTAGATCTTATGTTACTAGCATTTAGCCATAGGACTATAAGATATAGTCAACCATACCAATTCTTAATAATCTGAACTGTCAGACCTAATTATCCATATATTAGTAACATAGTATCAGTCCTCAGTATTCAGTAATATAGTATTAGTTTCTCACTTATCAGTGACTCAGATGTCAGTATCAGTGGACTCAGTAGTAAGAACTTTGTATTCAGTCCTATTATGATCTCAGTTACAACAACGTATGTATGCATGTATTCTCACATTCATGTTATTCAGTCAGTTAGTGTTGTTCATGCACATGAACCTATTGCATTTAGCCTACCTCATTCGCATACCAGTACATTTAAAGTACTAACTCATTTACTCCATGGTGTGTGATACCATAGGTTTAGAAGAACGAGCTCCAGAGAACCAGTAGCATCCCAGTTCAGCAATCAGAGTTAGTAGTGAGTCCTCATTATTCGATGACATGATAGTAACCTTACTATTTTAGTAGTCATTTTATTTCAGTAGTTGAAGTTAGTTGGGGAAATGTCCCATCAACTCTTTATTCAGACAGTTTAGAGGCTTTCAAACTAGAGTATGTTCAGATACTTATCCTAGTTGTTTTTGTATTATTATACCATATTTTTTAGTTATGTACTAGTATTTAACCTTATGGCCTTTCAATTCATGTTTCTGCATTAAAGAATCATTTATGCAGTATACAGGTAGATATATTAATCATGGGTTAGCTTGTGGTCCTTTAGGGCAATGAGCACCTGCAATGTTTCGAGTACTAGATTCGGGGTGTTACACATACTTTATTTTCTTTATTATTTTTGGATCTTTCATAGGTAAGCTTAGAATAACCGAAAATGCGAGGGAAGGGACCAATCTTTTAGAGTCCTTTGATGAACCCACTCACGGAGAAAGTCACTTGAATGGTGGAAGTCATATGAGTAAAAACCATAGCCCACCTCACCATGGGAGGCGGACATTTTATGTGACTAGTGTCATGGTTCATGTGTTTCAAGTAAAAGGTCTATATAGAGGTCAATTCAATGAGGATCCATATGTTTACTTAAAGATTTTTTTTTGAAATTCGTACTCTCTTCAATATTTCTTATATGACTCAAGAGTCCTTTTGGCTTTGGCTCTTCTCATTCTCTCTAAAGGATAAAGCATTGTTATGGTACCGTACACTTCTTACGGCTTCAGTCACTTCATTCAAGGATCTCACAAAGGAGTTTTTAGATTAATACTCTTCTCCACCGAAGGTGTGTCTATAGTACCCCATACTTTTCCTAGATTGAAAGGTTTCCCAAGAATGTTAGAAGCTTTCTTTGAAAAATGAATCCACTTTTGTACGCGTGGTATTTTAAAGATATTCAACTTTTATCAAGTGGGGAATCGAATAATCATTCCATTTATTCTAAAGTCACTCAAATTCGACACCTGGGTGAAGAGTTAGAGCCTTTTTAGTAAGACATCGCATCACGTAAGCTGTCAGCGAGTCGCAAAGATAACTCAAATGGCAACTATCAATTTCCAGTATTGCTCCATGATATTGGCGTGCTATGCCAAACTTACAGGTCACAGACAAGGTGGCAACGCAATAGCTTCGCATCGCACCACCGTCTAATTTCCCATTTGTCACTTTCTAGTGACATGGTGCGATAGTGGCGTGTTGCGCGAAGGATGAAAATTGGGAAATTTTCTTAGAAATTAAATACGTGTCCTAGGTTTAAATGGGTAAACTTCCCACCCTATATAATCCTCATAACAGGAGATTTTTCCATAATTCAGCAACTTATACTCAATTACTCTATAAAACTCTCAATAACAAGCCCTAGAGTTTTCACAGAAGTTTCAATTCCATGGGAATTCACAGTCAAAATTCAAGAATATCTCCTTCAATCTTCATAGAATCACTAGATAAGGTATGTTTAGTGTTCATTCATGGGTTCCTTTCATCCATAAATCTCAAGAATCTCTTTTCTACGTTTAAGTGTATGGATTTCTTTATTATATTTTTTGTTTATGTTAAGATTGATCCATTGAATTCAAATCCATGTTGTTTGATCAATTTTATGTGGAATTTATTTATATAGAAGTATATTCATGTGAACCTATGAATAAACCTTAGGATGATGAAATTAAAGATGAATTATGATGATTAATTGTTGTATAATATTGTCTACATGTGCTATGCCTACCATGTGTTTGATTAAATACCTAGATAAAAGAACAATGCCCAACTAGTATGATATCATGAAATCCCCATGTATGTATAATCTTATGCATATAACATGTTTGGTGAAGTGCTTCAATATATGAATTGTGAATTGTGTAGTTAGTCATGTGTTCAAGTAAGTCATGCTATGTCAGTTTCTTTCCATCGAGTCCTGGGGTTTCTTCTACCTAAAATATTAGTTGTGTGCCTAGTGCCATGTCGTGTTTTCACAAAATTATCAGTTAAGCTATGATGCATAGAACTTAGTCAATCATGTAATTCAGGAAAACCCAAAAATCTGAGTAATCTCAGTAGTTCAGTAATCTATATGATCTCAGTACTCAGTAATCTCAGTAGCCTCAGTATTCCAAGTCAATCTCAGTAACTACCGTGCTCTTAGTCAGTCCTCAGAACTCAGTACATTCCATCAGTCAGCGAAACTCAATAAATTTAGTTTAGCTCAGCTAGACAACACCACTAGTATCAGTTCAAATCAGGTAATAAATTGATCTCAGTTAATTAGTTTAGAGTGTTTCATATAGGAGTAGGACTAAGCACCGAGCAAGCATACGCATGGGGACTTATTCGCTAGATAGGAATGAGATCCCTAGAAGCAATCCCTAAGTTCTAGTACTACATAGCCAGCATTGGTATGAGATGTCACCCATTATATAGGACTAAAATAATCAGGGATCACCCGTTAGAATATTTAAATATATAGGACGGATCCCAGGGGTCACCTGATAGAGTAGGACTAACTCTACAATAGTTAATTTTACCAGTTGTGTGGTATTAACACCCTTCCAACTGGGGTTACACATTAGAACCTAGTTAGCATAGTATGGGATATGTTGGTAGATGAATACATTCCACAGTTTCAATAACAAAATCAGGATTATCAGATACAGTTAAATTCGCTCATTAATATAGATTTAGGACGATCAGATACAATCACTCCTTATAATTATAATTAGTCTCCAGGATCACCTACTAGACAGGACTAATCTGAACTATGGTTAATCAGTAATGGTATCATTAGATTTAGAGATCACCTGCTAGTTCCTAAAATATTAGCTGTGTGCCTAGAGCCATGCCATGTTTTCATAATACTCTCAGTCAAGCCATGATCCATAGAACTAAGTCAGTTATGTGACTCAGGAAAACCTAGAAATCTCAGCAATCTCAGTAGTTCAGTAATAGTAGAGATCTCAGTACTCAGTAATCTAAGTATCCCCAGTATTCCCTGTCAATCTCAGTAACAACAGTACTCTCAAGCAGTCCTTGAAACTCAGTACATTCCATCAGTTAGTGGAACTCAGTAAATTCAGTTCAGCTATTCTATACAATGCCACTAGTATAAGTTTAGTTCATTTAATCAGTTCAATTCAGTTAATTAGTATAAAGTCTTTTAGATGGGAGTAGGTGTCAGCACCGAGCGAGCCTAGGGATGGGGATTCACCCGCTAGATAGCACTGAGATCCCTAGAATCAATCCCTAAGTTCTATAACTACGTCGCCAGTGTAGGTATGAGATGTTACCCGTTAGAGAGGATTGCCATACTCAGGGATCACCAGTTAGCATATTTAAATGTATAAGACTGATACCAGGGGTCACCTGTTAGATTAGGACTGACTCTATAGTAGTTGTCTTTACTAGTGGTGGGGTACTGACACCCTTCCAAATAGGGTTACAGGTTGGACCCCGTTAGAATAGTATGGGATATGTCAGTTAGATGAATACATCCCACAATTTCAGTTACAGAACCAGGAATATTAGATACAGTCAATTCAACTCTGTAGTATTGAGTTAGGACTGTCAGATATAGTCAGTCCTTATCATTATAATTAGAATCTAGGAACACCCACTAGATGGGACTAATCTCAACTATGGTCAATCAGTAATGGTCTCATCAGATTTAGATATCACCTGCTATATAGGATTGATCTCAAATTTACTTACTCAGATATAGTATGAAACTCAACTAGTTCCATCAGATTCAGGACTATCAGATATAGTCACTCATGTTATTAGTTATAAAAACTTATGTTATTAGCATTCATCTTCAGGACTATCATATACAGTCAACCAGAGCAGTTCTTTATAATCAAAATTGTCAGACCCATATATCCATGTATCAGTAACAGAGTCTTAGTCCCTTGGTATTCATCAATACAGTATCAGTTTCTCAATCATCAGTGACTTAGATGTCAGTGTTAGTAGAGTTAGTAGTCAGAACTCAGTATTCAGTCCTATTATGATCTCAGTTATAAATACGTATGCATGCATTTATACTCATGTTTATGTTAGTCAGTCAGTTAGTGTTGATCATGCTTATGAAACTATTGCATTAAGCCTGCCTCACTTGCATACCTGTACATTTAAAGTACTGACGCAGTGGCACTATGGTGTGTGATACCATAGGTTTAGAAGAATGAGCTCCAGAGAACCAGTAGCATCCCAGTTTATCGATTTAAGTTAGTAGTAAGTCCTTATCGTTCGAGGATATGATAATCACATTAATATTTAAGTTGTAAGTTTATTTCAGTAGTTGGAGTTAGTTGGGGATATGTCTCCTCAACTCCTTATTCAGACAGTTTAGAGGTTTTCTTACTACAGTATGTTCTGACAATTATCTCAGTTGTTTTGGTATTGTTATACCATTTTTTTAGTTATGTACTAGTATTGAAACTTGTGGCCTTTCAGTTCATGTTTCTATATTATACAGTCATTTATGCAGTATAAAGGTATAGATATTAGTCATGGGTTAGCTAGTGGTCCTTCAGGATCATGAGCACCTGTAACATTTCGGGTACCAGATTTGGGGCGTTACACATACTTTATTTTCTTTATTATTTTTGGATGGTTCGTAGGTAATCTTAGCATAACAGAAACTATGAGGTAAGACACAAATTTTGTGGAGTCCTTTGATGAACCCACTAATGGAAAAAGCCACTTTAATGGTGTAAGTCATACTAGTTAAAACCATATCCCACCTCACTGTGGGAGCGGGACATTTCATATGACTAGTGTCATGGTTCATGTGTTTTAAGTAAAAGATCTATATGGAGTCCTATCCCATGAGGATCCATATGTTCAGTTAAAGAATTTTTTTGGAGTTTGTACTCCCTTCAACATTTCTCATATGACTCAAGAGTCCTTTCGGCTTTAGCACTTCCCATTCTCACCAACGGGTGAAGCATTGTTATGGTTCCGCACACTCCTTATGGCTTCACTCACTTAATGGATGGAGCTCACAAAGGAGTTTTTATATTAGTACTCCTCTCCACCCAAGGTGTGTCTGTAATACCACATACTTTTCCTAGCTTGAATAGTTTCCCAAGAATGTTAAAATCTTTCTTTGAAAGATGAATCCAATTTTTTACTGGTGGTATTTTCAAGGTTTTCAGATTTATCATGTGGGGAATTGAATAATCTTTCCATCAATTCTAAGTTCACTCAAATCTAACATCCGAGTAAAGATTTAGAGCCTTTTTAGTGAGAAAGTATATTACTTGAGACTTTAGCACGTCGTGGAGATAGCTCAAATGGCCAATGTCAATATCCAGTGTTGCTCCGTTATATTGGTGCACCGCGCCAAATTTGCAGGTCAAAGAAAATGTGGAAACACCATAGTTGTGCATCGCGCCACCGTGCAGTTTCCCATTTGTCACTTACCAGTGACTTCGCACGATAGTGGCGTGTCGCGCCAAGGATGAAAATTGGGAAATTTTCTCAGAAATTAAATACGTGTCCTAGGGTTAAAAGAGTTAATTTCCTACCCTATATAAGCCTGATAATAAGAGATTTGGCCATAATTCAGCAACTCATACTCAATTACTCTAAAATACTCTCAAGAACATGCCCTAGGGTCTTCATAGAAGGTTCTATTCCACGGGAATGCACCATCAAATTTCAGGAATCTCTCCATCAATCTTTACAGAATCACAAGCTAAGGTATGCATAGCATTCATTCATGGACTACTTTCTTTCATGAAGCCCAAGAATCTTTTTTCTAAGTTTAAATTTATGGATTTCTTATGAATTTCATGTTGGGTTTATTTTATTTATGTTGAGAATGATCAATTGAATTCAAATCCATGTTGGGTGATCAATTTTAAGTGGAATTGATTTGTATAGAAGTATATTCATGTGAACCTATGAATAAACCTTAGGATGATGAAATTAGAGATGAATAATGATGATTAATTATAGTATAATATTGTCTACATGTGCAATACCTACCATGTGTTTGATTAAATACCTAGATGAAGGAACAATGCCTAACTAGTATGATATCATGGAATCCCTATGTATGTACAACCTTATGCATATCACATTTTGGTAAAGTGCTTCAGTAGATGAATTATGAATTATGTTGTTGGTCATGTATTCAATTAATTCATTCCATGTTAGTTTCTTTCCATCAACTCCTGGGGGTACTTGTACCCGAAATATTAGATGTCTGCCTAGAGCCATGTCCAGTTTTCTTGTTACTCTCAGTCATGCCATGATCCATAGAACTAATTCAGTCATGTGACTCAGGAAAACCTAGAAATATCAGTAATCTTAGTAGTTAAGTAATAGTAGTGATCGCAGTACTCAGTAATCTAAGTAACCTCAATATTCCCAGTTAATCTTAGTAACTACAGTACTCTCAGGCTATCCTTGGAACTCAGTACATTCCGTTAGTTAGTGGAACTTAGTGAATTCAGTTTCGCTTTGCTAGACAATACCACTCGTATCAATTTAGTTTATTTAATTAGTTTAGCTTAATTAATCAGTTCAAAGTCTTTTAGATGGGAATAGGATTCAGCACCGAGCAAGCCTAGGAATGGGGAATCACCCGCTAGATTGGACTGAGATCCCTAGAAGCAATCCTTAAGTTCCAAAACTAAGTAGAAAGTGTAGGTACTAGATGTCACTCGTTAGATAGGACTGGCAGACTCAGGGATAAACCATTAGCACATTTAAATATATTATACTAATCCCAGAGGTCACCCGCTAGATTTGGATAGACTCTACAATAGTTGCCTTTACCAGTGGAGTGGTACTAACACCCTTCCAACTGGGGTTATAGGTTGGACCCCAGTTAGCATAGTATGGGACATGTCGGTTAGATAAATACATCCCACAGTTTTAGTTTTAGAATCAGGACTGTCAGATACAGTTAATTCAGCTCAGTTGTATAGATGTAGGACTTTTAGATAAAATCTCTACTTATCATTATAAATAGACTATGGGATCAACCACTAGACAGGACTAATCTTGACTACGATCAATTAGTAATGGTATCATCAGATTTACGGATTACCAACTAGATAGGACTGATATGAGATTTACTTACTCAGATATAGCACGAAACTCAGCTAGTTCTATTAGATTCAGGTCTGTCAGATATAGTCACACATTTTATAAGTTATATCAGTTATCAGAACTTATGTTATTAGCGTTCAGCTTCAAGACTGTCAGATACAGTCAACAAGAGCAGTTCTTCATAATCAAAATAGTCAGACCCAATTGTCTGACAGTCCCTCAGTATTCAGTAATACAATATCAGTTTCTCACTCATCAATGATTTAGATGTCAGTGTCAGTAGACTCAGTAGTCACAATTTACTATTAAGTCCTATTTGATCCCAGTTACAGTTACTTATGCATGCATGTATTCTCACATTCATGTTAGTCAGTCAGTTAGTATTATTCATGGATATGAACCTGTTGCATAAGCCTACCTCACTTTCATACTAGTGTATTTAAAGTACTGACGCATTTTTACTATGGTGTGTGATACCATAGATTTAGAAGAACGAGCTCCAAAGAACCAGTAGTATCCCAGTTCAGTGATCAGAGTTAGCAGTGACTTCTCATCCTTCGAGGATATGATGATCACATTACTATTTCAGTTTTCATTTTATTTCAATAGTTGGAGTTAGTTGGGAACATGTCTCATCAACTCCTTATTCAGACAGTTTAAAGGCTTTCAAACTATAGTATGTTTAGACAATTATCTCAGTTGTTTTCATACTGTTTTACTATATTTTTAAGTTAGGTACTAGTATTGAACCTTGTGGCCTGTTAGTTTATGGTTCTAGATTATACATCTTTTATGCAGTATACAGTTATAAATATCAGTCATGGGTTAGCTTATGATCCTTTGTGGTCATGAGCACCTGTAACATTTCGGGTACCAAATTCAGAGCGTTACACATACTTTATTTTCTTAATTATTTTTGGATGTTTCATAGGTAATCTTAGAATAACCGAAACTGTGAGGCAAGGCGCTAATATTGTGGAGTCCTTTGATGAACCCACATATGGAGAAAGCCACTTGAATGGTGGAAGTCATACTAGTGAAAACCATATCCCACCTCACCATGGAAGCGGGTTATTTCATGTGACTTGTGTCATGGTTCATGTGTTTCAAGTAAATGTTTTATATGGAGGCTAATCCCATGAGGATCCATAAGTACACTTAATCATTTTTTTTGGAGTTTGTATTTTCTTCAACATTTCTCATAAGAATCTAGAGTCCTTTCGGCTTTGGCTCTTCTCGTTTTTACTAATGGGTGAAGCATTGTTATGGTTACGTACACTACTTACGGCTTCACTCACTTCATGGAAGGATCTAATAAAGGACTTTTTAGATTAATACTCCACTCCACCCAAGGTGTGTCTGTAATACCCCGTACTTTTCCTAGCTTGAAAAGTTTCCTAAGAATGTTAAAAGTTTTCTTTGAAAGATGAATCCACTTTTTTTACATGTGGTATTTTCAATATTTTCACCTTTTATCATGTGGGGAATGAATAAGCTTTCCATCGAATCCAAATTCACTCAAATTCGACACCCGGGTAAAGAGTTAGAGACTTTTTAGTGAAATAGTATATCACCTGAGCCTTCAGCGAGTCGCAGAGATAGCACAAATGGAAAATGTCAATTTTCAGTGTTGCTCTACTATATTGTCACGCCGTACCAAACTTCCAGGTCGTAGACAAGGTGGTAACACAATAGCTCCGCATCGCGCCACTGTGCAATTTCCCATTTGTCACTTTCCAGTGACTTGGCACGAAAGTGGCGCGTAGCGCAAAGGATGAAAATTGGGAAATTTTCTCAAAAATCAAATACATGTCCTAGGGTTAAAAGTATCAATTTACCACCCTATATAAACCTTATAACATGAGAATTGGCAGTAATTCAGCAACTTATACTCAATTACTCTAAAAAACTCTCAAGAACAAGCCCTAGGGTTTTAATAGAAGGTTTAATTCCACGGAAATTCACCATGAGAGCGGGACATTTCATGTGACTAGTGTCATGGTTCATATGTTTCAAGTAAAAGGTCTGTATGGAGGACAACCCATGAGGATCCATATGTTCACTTAACGAAACTTTTTGGAGTTTTTACTTCTTTTAACATTTCTCATATGACATAAGAGTCCTTTAGGCTTTGGCTCTTCCCGTTGTCACTGATGGGTGATGCATTGTTATGGTTCCAAACAATCCTTACGTCTTCACTCACTTCATGGAAGGAGCTCATAAAGGATTTTTTATATTAATACTCCTCTCCCCTAAGGTGTGTCTATAATACCCTATGCTTTTTCTAGCTTGAAAAGTTAACTAAGAATTTTAGAAGCTTTCTTTGAAATATGACACGTGGTATCATGTGGGGAATCGAATGAGCTTTACATCGATTACAAATTCTCTCAATTTCGACACTCGGGTGATGAGTTAGACCCTTTTGAGAGAGACAGTGTATCACCTAAGCCTTCAGTGCATCACCAAGTTAGTGGAAATGGCAATTGTCAATTTCCAATATTGCTCCGTGCCAAAATTACAAGTCGTATACAAGGTGGCAATGCGATAGATCAGTGTCGTGCCACCGTGCATTTTCCCATTTGTCACTTTCCAGTGACTTGATGCGATAGTGGCGCGTCGCGCCAAGGATGAAAATCAAGAAATTTTCTCATAAATTAAACACATGTCCTAGGGGTTAAAAGGGTCAATTTCCCACCCTATATAAACCTTATAATACGATATTTGACCTTAATTTAGCAACTTATACTCAATTACCCAAAATAAACTCTCAAGAACAAGCCCTAGGATTTTCATAGAAGGTTCAATTGCACGGGAATTCACCATCAAATTTTTATAATCTCTCCATCAATCTACGTAGAATCATAAGCAAAGGTATGCGTAGTTTTCATTCATGGACTCCTTTCGTGCATGAATCCCAAGAATCTCTTTTCTAAGTTTAAGTCTATGGATTTATTTATGAATTTCATGTTGAGTTTTTTTTTTTATGTTGAGAATGATCCATTGAATTCAAATCCATGTTGGGTGATCAATTTTATGTGTAATTGATTTGTATAGAAGTATATTCATGTGAACCTATGAATAAACCCTAGGATAATGAAATTAGAGATAAATCATGATTATTAATTATTGTATAATGTTGTCTACATGTCCTATGCCTAACATGTGTTTGATTAAATACCTAAATAACTGAACAATGCCCAACAAGTATGATATCATGAAATCCCTATGTATGTACAAGCTTATGTATATCACATGTTTGGTGGAGTGCTTCAATATATGAATTGTGAATTGTGTTGTTGATCATGTGTTCAAGTAAGTCATACTATGTTAGTTTCTTTCCATCAAGTTCTGGGGGTACTTATTCCCAAAATATTAGCTGTGTGCCTAGAGTCATGCCATGTTTTCATAATACTCTCTGTCAAGCCATGATGTATAGAACTCAGTCAGTCGTGTGACTTAGGAAAACCCAGAAATCACAGTAATCTTAGTAGTTCAGTATCAATGATCTTAGTACTTAGTTATCTCAGTAACCTCGGTATTCCCGGTCAATCTCAATAACTATAGTACTATCAGGCAGTCCTCGAAACTCAGTATATTCCGTCAGTCAGTGAAACTCAGTAAATTCAGTTTAGCTCTGCTAGACAATACCACTAGTATAAGTTTAGTTATGTTAATCAGTTCAACTCTGTTAATTAGCTTAGAGTCTTTCAAATGGGAGCAGGATTCAACACCGAGTGATCCTAGGGATGGGGACTCACCTGTTAGTTAGTACTGAGATCTCTAGAAGTAATCCCTAAGTTCCAGAACTAAATAGAAAGTTTAGGTATGAGATGTCACCCATTAGATTGGACTGACATACTCAGGGATCACCCATTAGCATATTTAAATGTATAGGAATGATCCCAGGGGTCACCCACTAGATTTAGACTGATTCTATAGCAGTTGTCTTTACTAGTGGAGCGGTACTGAAACCCTTCCAATTGGGGTTACAGGTTTGACCCATATTAGTATACTATTGAACATGTCGGTTAGATGAATACATCCCACAGTTTTAGTTACAGAATTAGGACTGTCAGATACAGTCAATTCAGCTTAGTAGTATAAACTTAGAACTATCAGATATAATCACTCCTTATCATTATAAATATACTCTAGGATCACCAACTAAATAGGACTGATCTCAACTATGGTCAATCATTAATAGTATAATCAGATTAAGAGATCACCTGCTTGATATGACTGATCTCAGATCATTTACTCAAATATAGTATGGAACTCAGCTAGTTCCATTAGATTCAGGACTGCCAGATATAATTACTAATGTTATCAGTTATATCGTTGTCAGAATTTATGTTATTAGCCTTCAGCTTCAGGACTGTCAGATTCAATCAACCAAACCAGTTCTTCATAATTAGAACTGTCAAATCCAGTTATCCATGTATCACTAAGATAGTATCAATCCCTCAGTATTCAGAAATATAGTATCAGTTTATCACTCATCAATGACTCAGATGTCAATGTCAGTAGACTGAGTAGTCAGAACTCCATATTCCGTCCTATTATGATCTCAGTTATAGTTATGTATGTATGCATGTATTCTCACATTCATGTTAGTCTGTCAATTAGTGTTATTCATGCACATGAATCTATTTCATTAAGCATACCTTACTTGCATTCCAGTACATTTAAAGTACAAACGTATTTGCGCTATGGTGTGTGATACCATAGGTTTAGAAAAACGAGGTCTAGAGAACCATTAGTATCCTAGTTCAGCGATCAGAGTTAGCAATGAGTCCTCATCCTTCGACGACATGATGATCACATTACTATTTCAGTTGTCAATTTATTTTAGTAGTTAGAATTAGTTGGGGACGTGTCCCATCAACTCCTTCTTAAGAGAGTGTAGAGGTACTCAGACTTCGGTATGTTTAGACAATTATCTTAGTCATTTTGGGTACCAGATTCGAGGGTGTTATACATACTTTATGTTCTTTATTATTTTTAGATCTTTTGTAGGTCATCATAGCATAATTGAAACTGCGAGGGGAGACACCAATCTTTTAGAGTCCTTTCATAAACCCACTCATGGAGAAAGACACTTGAATAGTGGAAGTCATACTAGTGAAAACGATATCCCACCTCACCATGAGAGCGGGATATTTCATGTGACTAGTGTCATGGTTTATGTGTTTCAAGAAAAAGGTCTATATGGAGGACAACCCATGAGGATCCATATGTTCACTTAAAGAATTTTTTTGGAGTTTTCACTTACTTTAATATTTCTCATATAACATAAGAGTCCTTTCGGCTTTGGCTCTTCCCGGTCTCACTAACGGGTGATGCATTGTTATGGTTCTGCACACTCCTTAAGTCTTTACTCACTTCATGGAAGGAGCTCACAAAGGATTTTTTATATTAATACTCCTCTCCCTCAAGGTTTGTCTATAATACCCTATACTTTTCCTAGCTTAAAAGTTAACTAAGAATTTTAGAAGCTTTCTTTGAAATATGAATCCACTTTTATACATGTGGTATCGTGTGGGGAATCGAATAAGCTTTATATCGATTACAAATTCTCTCAAATTCGACACTCGATTGATGAGTTAGACCCTTTTGAGTGAGATAGTGTATCACCTAAGCCTTCAGTGCATCACCAAGTTAGTGCAATTGGCAATTGTCAATTTTGAATATTGCTCCGTGCCAAACTTACAAGTCTTATACAAGGTGGCAACGCGACAGATCAGTGTTGCACCACCGTGCATTTTCCCATTTGTCACTTTCCAGTGACTTGGCGCGATAGCGGCGCGTCACGCTAAGGATGAAAATCAAGAAATTTTCTCAGAAATTAAATACATGTCCTAGGGTTTAAAGGGTCAATTTCCGACCCTATATAAACCTTATAATACGAGATTTGACCTTAATTCAGCAACTTATACTCAATTACCCTAAATAAACTCTCAAGAACAAGACCTAGGATTTTCATAGAAGGTTCAATTGCATGGGAATTAACCATCAAATTGTGATAATCTCTCCATCAATCTTCGTAGAATCAAAAGCAAAGTTATACGTAGTGTTCATTCATGGACTCCTTTCGTGCATGAATCCTAAGAATCTCTTTTCTAAGTTTAAATCTATGGATTTATTTATGAATTTCATGTTGGGTTTGTTTTTTTTATGTTGAGAATGATCCATTGAATTCAAATCCATGTTGGATGACCAATTTTATGTATAATTGATTGGTATAGAAGTATATTCATGTGAACCTATGAATAAACCCTAGGATAATGAAATTAGAGATAAATTATGATGATTAATTGTTGTATAATTTTGTCTATATGTGCTATGCCTACCATGTGTTTGATTAAATACCTAAATAAATGAACAATGCCCAACTAGTATGATATCATGAAATCCTCATGTATGTACAAGCTTATGCATATCACAAGTTTGGTGAAGTACTTCAATATATGAATTATGAATTGTGTTATTGGTCATGTGTTCATGTAAGTGATACTATGTTAGTTTCTTTCCATCAAGTTCTGGGGTACTTGTTCCAAAAATATTAGCTGTGTGCCTAGAGCCATGCCATGTTTTCATAATACTCTCAGTCAAGCCATGATCTATAGAACTCAGTCAGTCGTGTGACTCAGGAAAACCCAGAAATCTCAGTAATCTTAGTAGTTCAGTAATCTCAGTGATCTTAGTACTTAGTAATCTCAGTAACCTCGGTATTCCCAGCCAATCTCAATGACTATAGTACTGCTAGACAGTCCTCGAAACTTAGTATATTTCGTCAGCCAGCGAAACTCAGTAAATTCAATTTAGCTCTGCTAGACAATACCATTAGTATAAGTTTAGTTAATTTAATTAGTTAAACTCTGTTCAGAGTCTTTCAAATGGGATCAGGATTCAGTAATGAGTGATCCTAGGGATGGGGACTCACCTATTGGATAGGATAGAGATCCCTAGAAGCAATCCCTAAGTTCCAGAACTACATAGAAAGTTTAGGTACGAGATGTCACCCATTAGATAGGATTGACATACTCAGGGATCACCCATTAGCAAATTTAAATGTATAGGACTGATCCCAGGGATCAGCCACTAGATTTAGACTGATTCTATAACAGTTGTCTTTACCAGTAGAGCGGTACTGACACCCTTCCAATTGAGGTTACAGGTTTGACCCATATTAGTATAGTATGGAACATGTCAGTTAGATGAATACATCTTATAGTTTTAGTTATAGAATTATGAATGTCAGATACAGTCAATTCAGCTTAGTAGTATAGACTTAGGACTATCAGATATAGTCACTCCTTATCATTATAAATATACTCCGGGATCATCAACTAAACAGGACTGATCTCAACTATGGTCAATTATTAATAGTATAATCAAATTTAGAGATCACCCGCTAGATATGACTGATCTCAGATAACTTACTCAAATATAGTATGGAACTCAGCTAGTTCCATCAGATTCAGGACTGCCAGATATAATTACTAATGTTATCAATTATATCATTGTCAGAACTTATGTTATTAGCCTTCAGCTTCAGGACTGTCAGATTCAGTCAACCAAACCAGTTCTTCATAATTAGAACTGTCAAATCCAATTATCCATGTATCATTAAGATAGTATCTGTCCCTCATTATTTAGAAATATAGTATCAGTTTCTCACTCATCAATGACTCAAATGTCAATGTCGGTAGACTGAGTAGTCAGAACTCCATATTCAGTCCTATTATGATCTCAGTTATAGTTATGTATGTATGCATGTATTCTCACGTTCATGTTAGTCTATCAGTTAGTGTTGTTCATGCACATGCACCTATTTTATTAAGCCTACCTCACTTACATTCCAGTATATTTAAAGTACAAGTGTATAGGCATTCAGACTTCAGTATGTTTAGATAATTATCTCAGTCATTTTGGGTACCAGATTCGGGGGTGTTACACATACTTTATTTTCTTTGTTATTTTTAGATCTGTTGTAGGTAATCTTAGCATAATCGAAACTGCGAGGGGAGGCACCAATATTTTGGAGTCCTTTCATAAACCCACTCATGGAGAAAGCCACTTGAATGGTGGAATTCATACCAGTGAAAACCATATCCCACCTCACCATGAGAGCGGGACATTTCATGTGACTAGTGTCATGGTTTATGTGTTTCAAGTAAAAGGTCTATATGGAGGACAACCCATGAGTATCCATATGTTTACTTAAAGAAATGTTTTGGAGTTTTTACTTCCTTTAACATTTCTCATATGACATAAGAGTCCTTTCGGCTTTGGCTCTTCCCGTTCTCACTAACGGGTGATGCATTGTTATGGTTCCGCACACTCTTTACGACTTCACTCACTTCATGGAAGGAGCTCACAAAGGATTTTTTATATTAATAGTCCTCTCCCCCAAGGTGTGTCTATAATACCCTATGCTTTTCCTAGCTTGAAAAGTTAACTAAGAATTTTAGAAGCTTTATTTGAAATATGAATCCACTTTTATACATGTGGTATCATGTGGGGAATCGAATAAGCTTTACATCGATTACAAATTCTCTCAAATCCGACACTCGGGTGATGAGTTATACCCTTTTGAGTGAGATATTGTATCAACTGAGCCTTCAGTGCATTGCCTAGTTCGTGGAAATAACAACTGTCAATTTCCAATATTGCTCCATGCCAAAATTACAAGTCGTATACAAGGTGGTAACGCGATAGATCAGTGTCGCGCCACTGTGCATTTTCCCATTTGTCACTTTCCAGTGACTTGGCGCGATAGTGGCGCGTCGCGCCAAGGATGAAAATCAAGAAATTTTCTCAGAAATTAAATACATCTCCTAGGGTTAAAAGGGTTAATTTCCTACCCTATATAAACCTTAAAATATGAGATGTGACCTTAATTCAACAACTTATACTCAATTACCCTAAATAAACTCTTAAGAACAAGCCCTAGGCTTTTCATAGAAGGTTCAATTACACGGGAATTCACCATCGAATTTGGAGAATCTCTCCATCAATCTTCATAGAATCACAAGCAAAGTTATGCATAGTGTTCATTCATGGACTCTTTTCGTCCATGAAGCCCAATAATCTCTTTTCTAAGTTTAAGTCTATGGATTTCTTTATGAATTTCATGTTGGGTTTGTTTTTTTTTATATTGAGAATGATCCATTCAATTCAAATACATGTTGAATGATCAATTTTATGTGTAATTGATTTGCGTAGAAGTATATTCATGTAAACCTATAAATAAACCCTAGGATGATGAAATTAGAGATAAATCATGATGATTAATTGTTGTATAATGTTGTCTACATGTGCTATGCTTACCATGTGTTTGATTAAATACCTAAATAACTGAACAATGCCCAACTAGTATGATATCATGAAATCCCCATGTATGTACAAGCTTATGCATATCACATGTTTGGTGAAGTACTTCAATATATGAATTGTGAATTGTATTGTTGGTCATGTGTTCAATTAAGTTGTGCTATGTCGGTTTCTTTCCATCGAGTCCTGTGGTAACCAAAATATTAGCTGTGTGATTAGGGCCATGCCAAGTTTTCATGATACTCTCAGTCAACCCATGATCCATAGAACTCAGTCAGTCATATGACTCAGGAACACCAACAAATTTTAGTAATCTCAGTAGTTTAGGAATCTCAGTGATCTTAGTACTCAGTAATCTCAGTAACCTCAGTATACCCAGTCAATATCAGTAACTACAATACTCTCAGTCAGTCCGAAACTCAGTAGATTGAGTTTAGCTCCGCTAGAAAATACCACTAGTATCAGTTCAGTTTAGTTAATCAGTTCAAAGTTTATTTGATAGGGGTAAGGTTCAGCACCGAGTGGGCCTATGCATAGGGACTCACCCGCTAAATAGGACTGAGATCCCTAGAAGTAATCCCTAATTTCTAGAACTACGTAGCCAGTAAAGGTACGACATATCACCCATTAGACAGGACTGACATACTCAGGGATCACCCGTTAGCATATTTAAATGTATAGGACTGATCCCAACGGTCACCCGCTAGATTAGAACTGACGCTACTGGAGTTGTCTTTAATAACGCTTGGTATAGAAACCCCTCAAACTTGGATTATAGGTTGGACCCCAGTTAGCATTGTATGGGACATATCGGTTAGATGAATAAATCCCAAAGTTTTTAGTTACAGAATCTGGACTGTCAGATATAGGTAATTTAGCTTAGTAGTATCAATTTAGAATTGTCAGATACTGTAACTCCTTATTATTATAAATTGAACTTAGGATCACCCACTGATAGGAATGATCTTAACTATGATGTGTCATACCATAGGTTTAGAAGAAAGAACTCCAGAGAACCAGTAGCATCCCAATTAAGCGATACGAGTTAGTAGTGACTACTCATCCTTCGACGACATAATGATCACGTTACTATTTCAGTTGTCAGTTTATTTCAGTAGCTAGAGTTAGTTAGGGATATATACCATCAATTCCTTATTCAGATAGTTTAGAGGCTTTCAAACTACAGTATGTTTAGACAATTATCTTTGTTGTTTTGATATTTTTATACCATATTTTTCAGTTATGTACTAGCATTGAACCTTGTGGACTTTAAGTTCATGTTTCTACATTATATGGTCTTTAAAGCTATATACAGGCACAAATATCAATCATGGGTTAGCTTGTGGTCCTTCGGGGTCATGATCACCTGTAATGTTTTTGGTACCAAATTTTGGGCATTACACATACTTTATTTTCCTTATTATTTTTGGATCTTTCATAAGTAATCTTAGCATAAACAAAACTGGGAGGGAAGGCACCAATCTTGTGGAGTCCTTTGATGAACCCACTCATAGAGAAAGCCACTTGAATGGTGAAAGTCATATGAGTGAAAACCATATCCCACCTCACCATGGGAGCAGAATATTTTATGTTACTAGTGTTATGGTTTATGTGTTTCAAGTAAAAGGTATATATAGAGGCCAATCCCATGAGGATCCATATGTTCACCTAAAGAATTTTTTTGAAGTTTGTACTCCTTTCAATATTTCTTATATGACTCAAGAGTCCTTTTGGCTTTGGTTCTTCCCATTCTCACTAATGGGTGAAGCATTCTTATAGTTCCAGACACTCTTTACGGCTTCAATCACTTCATGGAAGGAGCTCACCAAGGAGAGTTAGAGCTTTTTTCGTGAGACAATATATCACTTGAGCCTTCAGCGCATCGCAAAGTTAGCTCAATTGGAAATTGTCAATTTCCAGTGTTGCTCAATGATATTGGCACGCCGCGCCAAACTTCAAAGTCATAGAGAAGGTGGCAATGCGATATCTCCGCGTCGTGCCACCATGTAATTTCTCATTTGTCACTTTCCAATGACTTGGCGCGATAGTGGCGCGTCGCGCCAAGGATGAAAATCAAGAAATTTTCTCAAAAATTAAATACATGTTCTAGGGTTAAAAGGGTTAATTTCCCACAATATATAAGCCTTATAATACGAGATTTGGCCATAATTCAGCAACTTATACTCAATTACTCTAAAAAAAACAATCAAGAACAAGCCTTAGGGTTTTCATAGAAGGTTCAATTGCATGGGAATTGACCATCAAATTTCAAGAATCTCTCCATCGATCTTCATAGAATCACAAACAAAGGTATGCGTAGTGTTCATTCATTGACTCCTTCCGTCCATGAAGCCCAAGAATCTCTTTTCTAAGTTTAAGTTTATGGATTTCTTTATGAATTTCATGTTAGGTTTGTTTTGTTTATGTTAAGAATGATCCATTGAATTCAAATCAATGTTTGGTGATAAATTTTATGTGTAATTGATTTGTATAGAAGTATATTCATATGAACCTATGAATAAATCCTAGGATAATGAAATTAGAGATGAATCATTATGATTAATTGTTGCATAATGTTGTCTACATGTGCTATGCCTACCATGTGTTTGATTAAATACCTAGATGAAGGAACAATGCCCAACTAGTATGATATTGTGAAATCCCCATGTAGGTACAAGATTATGCATATCACATGTTTGGTGAAGTGCTTCAATATATGAATTATGAATTGTGTTATTGGTCATGTGTTCAAGTAAGTCATGCTATGTTAGTTTCATTCCATCGAGTCCAGGGGTTACTTGTACCCAAAATATTAGCTGTATGCCTAGGGCTATGTCATGTTTTCACGATACTCTCAGTCAACCCATTATCCATAGAACTCAGTTAGTCATGTGACTAAGGAAAACAACCAAAACTCAGTAATCTTAGTAGTTCAGGAATCTTAGTTATCTCAGTACTCCGTAATCTCAGTAACCTTAGTATTCCAAGTCAATCTCAGTAACTACAGTACTCTCAGTTAGTCCACAAAACTCAGTACTTTCCATTAGTCAGTGAAACTCAGTAGATTTAGTTTATCTCTGCTATAAAATACCAATAGTATCAGTTTAGTTAATCAGTTCAGCTAATTTAATCTGTTCAGAGTGTTTTTGCTAGAAGTAAGATTCAGCACCGAGCGTGCCTAGGCACAGGGACTCACTTACTAGATAGGATTGAGATCCCTAGAAGTAATCCCTAATTTCCAGAACTACTTAGTCAGTGTAGGTAAGAGATGTCACCCGTTAGATAGGACTGACATAATCAGGGATCACGCATTAGCATATTTTAATGTATAGGACTGATTCCAGCGGTCACCCGCTAGATTAGAACTAACTCTACAGAAGTTGTCTTAACTAGTTGCGTGGTACTGACACCCTTCCAACTGGGGTTACATGTGGACCCCAGTTAGCATTGCATAGGAAGTGTCGGTTAGATGAATACATCCCAAAGTTTTTAGTTACAGAATTAGGACTGTCAGATACAGTTTATTCAACTCAGTAGTATAGATTTAGGACTGTCAGATATAGTCCCTGCTTATCATTATAAATAGACTCTAGGATAACCCATTAGACAGGAATGATCTTAACTATGATGTGTAATACCATAGGTTTAGAAGAATGAGCTCTAGAGAACCAGTAGCATCCCAATTAAGCGATAAGAGTTAATAGTAAGTCCTCATCCTTCGATGACATGATGATCACATTACTATTTCAGTTGTCAGTTTATTTTAGTAGTTGGATTTAGTTGGGGACATGTCCCTACAACTCCTTATTCAGACAGTTTAGAGGCTTTCAAACTATAGTATGTTCTGACAATTATCTTAGTTATTTAGGTATTGTTATAATATATTTTTAAGTTATGTACTAGTATTGAACCTTGTGGCCTTTCAGATTATGTTTATGCATTATACAGTCTTCAATGAAGTATACTGGTACAAACATCATTCAAGGGTTAGCTTGTGGTCCTTCGAGGTCATGAGAACCTATAACATTTTGGGTACCACATTCGGGGCATTACATATACTTTATTTTCTTTATTATTTTTGGATCTTTCATAGGTAATCTTAGCATAATCCAAACTTCGAGAGAAGGCACCAATCTTGAGGAGTTCTTTGATGAACCCACTCATGGAGAAAGCCACTTGAATGGTGGAAGTCATACAAGTGAAAACCATATCCCACCTCACTATAGGAGCGGGACATTTCATGTGACTAGTGTCATGGTTCATGTGTTTCAAGTAAAAAGGTCTATACGGAGGCTAATACCATGTAGATCCATAAGTTCACTTAAGGATTTTTTTTGAAGTTTGTTCTCCCTTTAACATTTCTCATATGACTCAAGAGACCTTTTGGCTTTGGCTATTCCCGTTCTCACTAACGGCTGAGGCATTTTTATGGTTCCGCACACTCCTTACATCTTCACTCACTTTATGGAAGGAGCTCACAAAAGATTTTGTACATTAATACTCCTCTCTACCCAAGGTGTGTCTGTAATACCACGTACTTTTCCTAGATGAAAAGTTTCCCAAAAATGTTTGAAGCTTTCTTTGAAATATTAATCCACTTTTGTACACGTGGTATTTTTAATATTTTCACATTTTTTCATGTGGGGAATCAAAAAAGCTTTCCATCGATTCCAAATTTTCTCAAATCTGACACCTGGGTAAAGAGTTAGAGCCTTTTTAGCGAGACAGTGTATCACCTGAGCCTTCAGCTCGTCGCGGAGATAGCTCTAATGGCAATTGTCAATTTATAGTATTTCTCCACGCCAGACTTCTAGGTCATATACAAGTTGGAAACTCGATACCTCCACATTGCGCCCCCGTGCAACTTCCCGTTTGACACTTTCCAGTGACTTGACACAATAGTGGCGCATCGCGCCAAGGATGAAATCAGGAAATTTTCTCAAAAATTAAATACGTGTCCTAGGGTTAAAAGTGTCAATTATCCCCCCCTATATAAGCCTTATAACATTAGAATTGGCCATAATTCATACTCAATTACTCTCAAAACTCTCAAGATAAGACTTAGGGTTTTCATAGAAGGTTCAATGAATAACCCACTAAACAAGACTGATCTCAACGATGGTCAATCAGAACTGTCAGACCCAATTATATATCTATCAGTAACATAGTATTAGTCCCTTAGTATTCAGTAATACAGTATAAGTTTCTCACTCATTAGCGACTCAGATGCCTATGTCAGTAGACTCAGTAGTCAGAACTCAGAATTCAGTCCTATTATGATCTCAATTATAGTCATGTATGTATGCATGTATTCTTACGTTCATGTTAGTCAGTCAGTTAGTGTTGTTCATGCACATGAACCAATTGCATTAAGCCTACCTCACTTTTATACTAGTACATTCAAAGTACTGGCGCATTTGTGCTATGGTGTGTGATACCATAGGTTTAGAAGAACGAGCTCCAGAGAACCAGTAGCATCCCAGTTCAGTGATCAGAGTTAGCAGTGAGTCCTTATCCTTGGAAGAAATAATGATCATATTACTATTTTAGTTATCAGTTTATTTTAGTAGTTGGAGTTAGTTGGGGATATGTCCTATCAACTCCTTATCCAGGCAGTTTAGAGGCTTTCAGACTACAGTATGTTCAGACAATTATCTCTGTTATTTTTGTATTGTTATTCAATATTTTTTAGTTATGTACTAGTATTGAGCCTTATGGCCTTTCAGTTCATGTTTTTGCATTATACAATCTTTTATGCACTATACAGGTACAAATATCAATGATAAGTTAGCTTGTAGTCATTCGGGGTAATGAGCACCTGTAACATTAGAGGTACCAGATTTCCTCCTCACCATGGAAGGGGGGACATTTCATGAGACTAGTGTCATGGTTCATGTGTGTCTAGTAAAAGGTCTATAAGGAGGACAATCCCATGAGGATCCATATGTTCACTTAAAGAATGTTTTTGAAGTTTGTACTCCCTTCAACATTTCTTATATGACTAGAGTGTCCTTTCGACTTTGGCTCTTCTCATTCTCACTAAGGGGTGAAACATTGTTATTATTCCACACACTCCTCACGGCTTCACTCACTTCCTGGAAGGATCTCAAAACGGAGTTTTTAGATTAATACTCCTCTCCACCCAAGGTGTATCTGTAATACCCCATACTTTTCCTTACTTGAAAAGTTTCCCAAGAATGTTAGAAGCTTTATTTAAAAGATGAATCCACTTTTGTACAATAATAACACTAAACTTACACCTCAAATTAGTATAAGGTGGTCATCATTAATATATTTATCAAACTTTTGAGTCGGGGTCGAATCCACAGGAAAACTGTGAGTGGCGATTAAACTATTTTTAAATTATAGCTACAAGTTAAATTCAAACAAATGATACAAAAATATAAAATAGGGTTTTAGTATTAATGTTTGTAATCAATATAAATAGAAAACTAGAGTTATGTTCACTGTGGGTTTCGTGAATTGACAGATACTAGGTACTGCTTAAGACTCTTAAAGTAAGTAGGAACAACATAATAGCCCTGATGACTATACTATCTGACTTATCTCTCGAACTCACCAGAAAATATATTATCTAATTCTCTTGAACTTAGATAACTTATCTATTTCCAATAGGATGTTATCTCAGGTAAATTAATCATGTTATGGCATTAATCATTAAACAGAAGGTTGGTAGCTTCCGAGTCCCTGTTGATAATTCACATTCTCTAGTCTATTTCTCTGTTCAAGAAAATAAACCTAATGCATAACCTATTGTTTGAAACCAATAGATTTTAAGTTCAAACAACAGAATTTCAAGACGTCCTACTACTCTTTGAACCATTTAAGTACCTAGCAGCATATCAAACTCTAATCCATGGATTCCATAACTCAGGCTAATAGAATTAGTCGCTCATGATTTGATGAACAAAATAAAAAGTTTAATTCATGATAGTATGGATAAACTTACGAATGGATGAAAACAACAATTGTTTCTTTAATTGAATCACAAGAGAATAATCAATAATAGTTGATAAGTGTTGAAGGGCAAACAAGAAAAATACTTGATGAAAAAGATGAGGCAATGTACGTTACTCCCAAGTTCTAAAAAACCAAGATTGAGAGAGATCTTGAATAAAATCCTCAAAACTTCTATTTATACCTAAAATTTATAATGGAAATAAAATAGCAAAATAAATAAAATTATCGGATTAAGTGACACCCTGGCTGACACCACGTCAAAGGTCTGATGCCTTATCACAAATGGCATCAGATTAGCTCCAGTTGTCTTCAAGTTCTATCTAAAGCTGACGATGTTGCTGACGCCGCGTCATGGATCTGATGGTGTTTCACTGTCATTGTTAGATGTCTTCTCGTTTTACAAATTCTCTGCTTAAGGCTGATGCCCTTATTGATGCCTTATCACAACTTTGATGCCATGTCACCAACGTCGTCAGAACTGCTTCTCAGACTACAACTTCCTAGTTAAGGATGAAGCCAATGCTGATAGCCTATCACAAAGGTGACGACTTATCATGGTTGTCGTCAGCCATGTTTTTAGCTCTTTTTGCTCAGATTTCAGTTCTTTTGCTCTATTGTTATTTATTTCCATTCATCTTGACTTTCTTTCAAAATCTTAAGAAATAACATCAAAAACACCAATAATTACTTAAGAACTTACAATTATTTCAAGTTAAAAAATCTTAAATGTGCTACAAAAATCTAGCACATCGACACCCTTAACTTAAAACAATTGCTTGTACTCAAGAAACTATATAACACCATACTATGATGTTTAACCAAGAGACACATAAGATACCTATCACAGTTGATTATCAAGTTTAGCTCAAAACTCATGCCACTCTCCACGTTCAATTACTTATAAATCCAATTATGCATATCAATGAAGATTAACAATGTGACCCAAAGGAATAAATATATGGCATCAATTCAGCAACAATAACCATGGATATGTACAAGTTACACTACCCAAACAAGTAAACAACTAGCAATGGTACCAATGTGACCTTACAACAAAGAAGTCCCTCCTCACTCATATATGAACTCAAGCATGTGAATGCGGGGACGATCAAGAGATACTCACTCTCAGAAAGAAATTACAATCAATGCATGTCACATACCATATGCTTGCACTTATTTTCATTACCAAGGTATCCAGACAGGTAATTAGAATCACTATAGGTCTTTTCTTTGGCTTGTAATGTAGGCTAATGGCTGGTAACATATTCAATGGCATTTAAAGTGACTAAGCCTTCTTGGCACTACCTTAACTTTTGGGGTTCACTTAGTAAACTTTTTCTTCTTTTTCTCCTTTTTTTGATCACACAGTATTCTGGATGGATGTGGCTTTTCTTTTTCATTCTTTTTCTTTTCTTATTCTTCTTCCACATCACCCTACTTCTTATTGTTTTTCACTTATTCTTTTCCTTTTATTCTACCTTTATTTATACCCAATTTACATTATGCACCCCTATGATAGCCACCCTCAACTTAGGTTGTTTACCTAAGTCAAGGTGCATAGTGTCCAAGGAGGACCAAGGCCAAAACTGGTTCATTATAATCTAAACGGGCAGGTGATAGGTGTCATAAAAAAATGGTCAATTCAGGGTCAAAATAGGGGTCAAGAGATATCATGCATACAGGGAAGGTCATTTAGGAAAAAAATGACTTAAAAATCAAAACAACTTATAATACTTTCCTAACCCCTATATTTCAACCAAGGTAAGACTAACCAGGCAAGGTTTAGAATCAACTCACAGAGGGAATTGAGTAAGAACTCACAAACACATGGCACAGTGGTACATCACAAGCTACTACCCATTAGGTTCATGCAATTGTTAGAAGTGATTATCATGTCCCTAGTACTAATGCCATAAAAAGATTCATAATAACCACATAAAACTGCATATCACATAGTTATAAAATAGACTAAAGGAGAGGTGTTTATCCACTTTAAAAATCAACAAAAATATGTCAACTGATCTAGATAATTATTTTTCTCCAGTTAACCACAACACATCACAAAACAAACACAATATGCCTAAATATGCCGGCTCTACTAGGAACAAGACTCCGGAGAAAAGAGGCACGGCAACAAAAACCCCAGGAGTACATCACACCACAAGTAGCCCCACCCTCACCCAATGCATCAATCCAAAACAAGAGAGTTAGAAACATACCTATGGAAACATGGGTTCTAAGATATGATGCCAATCACACAATACAAATACAAACAATAAAATACCTTGGGTTGCCTTCCAAGAAGCGCATAATTTAGTGTCGCGGCACGACCCAACTCAGTTTTTTCCTCCATCATGAGGATATGAACTTCACCCCCAACTTAGAGTCCATCTTCTTACCTCGCTCATAGGGAGGTGTTACAAAGATTAAAAAGTTGAGTAATGGATGGTGCAAGGTAAACAACTCAGCTTTAAAGTGAGTTGTGTTTTTGTGTTGCTTATCAAGTGTAAAATAAAGAATATAGGATTCTTGTTCCTCATATTCACAGTCTTCCACTATTTTAGATGATTCCACAGACAAGATATCACCTAAACATAATGTGGAAAAATGCTTCGAGTGTGGCCCAACAAGTGTTACTTCAAAATTTACACTATCATATACACACTCACTTTTATTCATCTTCTCAACATTTTTACTTTAAATTGGGCTAGAGTTTTCATAAGAGATTGGCTTGGATTATTCTTTTTACTCTATCACTAATTACTCAATCTTGGCATCATCCCTCATGGTCGACTCGGTTGGTTGGGAAATCTCCAAGGGTAAATCAACATCAAGCTCATCATCAGTATAGGAATCTTGCTCTTCATCATCAAACTCTTCCATTATTTAAATGATTCCATAGACAAGATATCATCTAAACATAAGGTAGAGAAATATTTTGGATGATTGGCCTCGATATCCATCTATTCTATCCTTTCTATTCCCCCGTTAAATGCCTTATGTCTTGACGTCTGTCACATATGGTATCATTCATTGTGTCTATATGATCCAATATTAGTTGAAGCGTAGCTTTAATTTCACTATTTATAGTGCTGTGTTATTCCTTTTCTTGACCATAAGACCTATCATACTCATAAGAAGAACTATAACTTGGGTTAGCGCAATAGAGGGAGGGGGAATTTGAGCAATCACTCCAATGTCCATCTTGACCACCACAAAAAGAACAATTATACTCCTGGTAGAATAGAGATGATGAATACATCTCTCTCCAGGAAGCATATATACAATCATGCCAAAAGTGGGGTCCATCACAATATGGACATGGATCATCCAAATAAGATTTCCAACCACCAAACTCTCATTCATTCCATGATGCCATAGTAATAAATAAGCAAAAATAAAGAAAATCTACCTAACCCACGAAACAAAGGACATAACAAATAGATATTTACAATTTCGAATTCAAGCAAGTAAGGTAAAATTCCAAACCAACTCAATACGCTAAATTATTCCCCGACAACAGTGCCATTTTTTGATAACACTCAACTTACACCTCAAATTAGTGTAAGGCGGTCATCGTCAATATATTTACCCAACTTTGGAGCCAGGGTCGAATCCACATGGAATAATGTGAGTGGTGATTAAACTAGTTTGAAATTATAGCTACAAGTTAAATTCAAAAAAATGATACAAAAATATAAAATGGGGTTTTAGTATTAATGTTTGTAATCAATATAAATGAAAAACCTGAGTTATGTTTACTGTGGGTTTCGGGAATTGATAGATACTAGGTACTACTTAAGACTCTTAAACTAAGTAGGAACAACAGAATATCCCTAAAAACTATACAGTCTGACTTATCTCTTGACGTGACCAAACAATTTATTATCTAATTCTTTATAACTTAGATAAATTATCTATTTCCAATAGGATGTTATCTCAGGTAGATTAATCCAGTTACGACATTAATTATTAGTCAGAAGGTTGGTAGCTTCATATTCCCTATTGACAATTCACGTCCTCTAGTTTATTTCTCTGTTCAAGCAAATAAACCTAAGGCATAATAGAATTTCAAGTCGTCCTACTACTATTTGATCCCTTTAAGTACCTAGCAACATATCAAACCCTAATCCATGGATCCCATAACTTGGGCTAATCGAATTAGCCACTCATGATTTGATGAACGAAATAAAAAGTTGAATTCATGATAGTATGGATAAACTTATGAATGAACGAAAACAACAATAATTTCTTCAATTGAATCGCAAAAGAATAATCCATAATAGTTGATAAGTGTTGAAGGTAAAACAAGAAAAATACTTGATGAAAAAGATGAGGCAATGTACGTTCCTCCCAAGTTAAAAAAAACAAGATTGAGAGAGATCCTGAATAAAACCGTCAAAACTTCTATTTATACCTAAACTTAATTATGAAAATAAAATAAAAAATAATCAAAATTATCGAATTAGGTGATGCCTTGGATGACGCCACATCAAGGGTATGACCCATATCAAGGATGGCATCAGATTAGCTCCAGTTGTCTTCAAGTTCTGTCTAAAGCTGACGATGTTGATTATGCCGTGTCACGGATCTGACGGCATTTCACTATCATCATTAGATATCTTCTCCTTTTGATAATCCTCTACTTAAGGATGAAGCCCTTATTGACGCCTTATCACAACTTTTACACCACATTACCAACATCGTTAGAACTGCTTCTCAAATTGCAACTCCCTGGTTAAGGCTGATGCCAATACTGATAGCCTATCATAAGGCTGAGACTTATCACGGTTGTTGTCAGCCATGTTTTCATCTCTTTTTGCTTAGATTTCAGATTTTTTGCTCCATTGTTATTTATTTCCATGCATCTTTACTTTCCTACAAAATCTTAAGAAATAACATCAAAAAAACCAATATTTACTTAAGAACTTACAATTATTTCAAGTTAAAAAGTCTGAAATATGCTACAAAAATCTAGCATATCATACACGCTGGGTGGATCCATATCCCACCTTACCATGGGTGAAGGATATTTCATGTGAATAGTGTCATGGTTCATGTATTTCAAGTAAAAGGTCTATATGGAGGATAATCCCATGAGGATCCATATGTTCACTTAAAGAATTTTTTTGAAGTTTGTACTCCCTTCAATATTTCTCATATGACTGAAGAGTCATTTTGGCTTTGGCTCTTCTCATTCTCACTAATGGATAAAGCATTGTTATGGTTCTGCACACTCCTTATGGCTTCACTCACTTCATGACAGGAGATCACAAAGAATTTTTTAGATTCATACTACTCTTCACCTAAGGTGTGTCTGTAATACCCCATATTTTTCCTTACTTGAAAAGTTTCCCAAGAATGTTAGAAGCTTTCTTTGAAAGATGAATCCAATTTTGTACACATTCTATATTTTCACTTTTGATCATGTAGGGAATCGAATAAGCTTTCCATCGATTCCAGATTCGCTCAAATCCGAAACCTGGGTGAAGGGTTAGAGCCTTTTTAGTGAGACCGTGTATCACCTGAATCTTCAGCTAGTCGCAGATATAGCTCAAATGGAAATTGTCAATTTCTAGTGTTGCTCTATGATATTTGCACCGTGCCAAACTTCCAGGTCAAAGATAAGGTGGCAACGCAATAGCACCATGCAATTCCTATTTGTCACTTTCCAGTGAGTTGGCGCGATAGTGGTGCGTCACGCCAAGGATGAAAATCGAGAAATTTTCTCAGAAATTAAATACGTGTACTAGGGTTAAATGGGTCAATTTCCTACCCTATATAAGCCTTATAACATGAGATTTAGCCATATTTCAGCAACTTATACTCAATTACTCAAATAAAATCTCAAGAACAATCCATAGAGTTTTCATAGAAGGTTCAATTCCACGGGAATTCACTATCGAATTTGAAGAATCTCTCCATCAATATTAATAGAATCACAATCTAAGGTATGTGTAGCGTTCATTCATGGGCTTCTTTCATCCATGATTCCCAAGAATCTCTTTGTAAGTTTAAGTTTATGGATTTCTTTATAAATTTCATGTTGGGTTTGTTTTGTTTAGTTTAAGAATGATCCATTGAATTCAAATCCATGTTAGGTGATCAATTTTATGTAGAATTGATTTGGATAGAAGTATATTCATGTGAACCTATGAATAAGCCCTAGGATGATGAAATTACAGATGAATAATGATGATTAATTATTGTATAATGTTTTCTACATGTGCTATGCCTACCATGTGTTTGATTAAATCACTAAATGAAGGAACAATGTCCAACTAGTATGATATCATGAAATCTCCTTGTATGTACAAGCTTATGCATATCACATGTTTGGTGAAGTGCTTAAATATATGAATTATGAATTGTGTTGTTGGTGATGTGTTCAAGTAAGTTATGCTATGCCAATTTCTTTCCATCTAGTCCTTGGGTTAATTGTACTTGAAATATTAGATGTGTGCCTAGAGCCATGTCATGTTTTCATGATACTATCAGTCAACCCATGATCTATAGAACTTATTCAGTCATGTGACGTAGGAAAACCTAAAAATCTCAGTCATCTCAGCAGTTCAGTAATCTATGTGATCTCAGTACTAAGTATTCTTAGTAACCTTAGCATTCCCAGTCAATCTCAGTAACTAGGGTACTCTCTGTCAGTCCTCAAAACTCAGTACATTCTGACAGTCTGCGGAACTCAGTAAATTTAGTTTAGCTCTACTAGATAATACCACTAGTATAATTTTTTTAGTTAATCAGTTGATCCCGATTAATCAGTTCAGAGTCTTTCAGATAGTAGTAGGATTAAGCATCGAGCGAGTCTAGCCATGGGAACTCACCTGCTAGATAAGACTAAGATCCCTAAAAGCAATCCCTAAGTTCCAAAACTACATATCCAGCGTAGGTATGAGATGCCACCCATTATATAGGACTAACATAATCAGGGATTACCCATTAGAACATTTAAATGTATAGGACTGATCCCAGGGGACACCCTCTAGATTAGGACTGACTCTACAATAGTTGTCTTTACCAGTGGAGCGGTACTAACACCCTTTCAACTAGGGTTACAGGTTAGACCCTAATTAGAATAGTATGGGACATATTGGTTAGATGAATACATCCTACAGTTTCAGTTACAAAATCAAGACCGCCAGATACACTAAATTCAGCTCAGTAGTATAAATATAGTCTTTTGGATCACCTACTAGACAAGACTAATATCAACTATAGTCAATCAATAATGGTATCATCAGATTTAGAGATCACCTGCTAGATAGGACTGATCTCTAATTCACTTACTCAGATACAGTATGAAACTCATCTAGTTCCATTAGATTCAGGACTGTCATATACAGTCACTGATGTTATCAGTTATATCAGTTATCAGAACTTATGTTATTAGCATTCAGCTATAGGACTGTCAGATATAGTCAATCAGACCATTTCTTCATAATCAAAACTGTCAGACCTAGTTATCCATATATTAGTAACATAGTATCTGTCCCTCAGTATTCAGTAATACAGTATTAGTTTCTCACTCATCAATGACTAAGATGTCAATATCATTGGACTTAGTATTCGGAACTTAGTATTCAATCCTCTTATGATCTCAGTTACAGCAATGTATGCATGCATGTATTGTCATGTTTATGTTAGTCAGTCACTTAGTGTTGGTCACGCACATGAACCTATTACATTCATCCTACCTTACTTGCATACCAATACTTTAAAGGTACTGACAAATTTGTGCTATGGTGTGTGATACCATAGGTTTAGAAGAACGAGCTCCAGCAAACTAGTAGCATCCTATTTTAGCAATCAAAGTTAGCAGTGAGTTCTCATCCTTCGACGACATAACGATAACCTTTCTATTTTAGTTGTCAGTTTATATTAGTAGTTAGAGTTATTTAGGGAAATATCCCATCAACTCCTTATTTAGACAGTTTAGAGGCTTTCAGAAAAAAGTATGTTCAGATAATTATCCAGTTATTTTTGTATTATTATACCATATTTATTAGTTATATACTAGTATTGAACCTTATGGACTTTCAATTTATGTTTCTGCATTAAACAATCATTTATGCAGTATATAGGTATAGATATCAGTCATGGGTTAGCTTGTTGTCCTTCGGGGCAATAAGCACCTGTAACGTTTCGAGTAGCAGATTTGGGGCATTACACATACTTTATTTTCTTAATTATTTTTAGATCTTTCATAGGTAATCTTAGCATAACCGAAAATGTGAGGGAAGGCACCAATATTTTGGAGTCCTTTGATGAACCCACTCATAGAGAAAGCCATTTAAATAGCTAAAATCATCAGAGTGAAAACCATATCCCACCTCACCATGGGAGGGGGATATTTCATATGACTAGTGTCATGGTTCATGTGTTCCAAGTGAAAGGTATATACGGAGGCCAATCCCATGAGGATCCATATGTTCACTTAAAGAATTTTTTTGAAGTTTGTACTTCCTTCAACATTTCTCATATGACTCAAGAGTACTTTCGTCTTTGGCTCTTCTTGTTCTCTCTAACAGATGAAACATTATTATGGTTCCACACACTCCTTAAGGCTTCACTCACTTCATGGATGGATCTCACAAAGGAGTTTTTATATTAATACTCCTCTCCACCCAAGGTGTGTCTATAGTACCCCATACTTTTCTTAGATTGAAAAGATTCCCAAGAATGTTATAAGCTTTCTTTGAAAGATGAATAAACTTTTGTACACATCATATTTTAAAGATTTTCACCTATTATCATATGGGAAATAAAATAATCTTTTAATTTATTCCAAAGTCGCTCAAATTTGACACCCGGGTGAAGAGTTAGAGCCTTTTTAGTGAGATAGTGTATCACCCGAGCCTTCAGTATATCACAGAGATAACTCAAATAGCAATTGTCAATTTCCACTATTGTTCAATGATATTGGTATGCTGTGCTAAATTTCCAGGTCACAGATATGCTGGCAACGTGAAAGCTCCACGTCGTGACACCGTCCAATATCCCATTTGTCATTTTCCTGTGACATGGTGCGATAGTGGTGCGTCGCTCCAAGGATGAAAATTGGGAAATTTTCTCAGAACTTAAATACATATCCTAGGGTTAAATGGGTTAATTTCCCACCCTATATAGGCCTCATAACATGAGATTTGTCCATAATTCAACAATTTATACTCAATTACTCTATAAAACTCCCAAGAACAAGCCCTAGAGTTTTCATAGAACGTTCAGTTCCATGGGAATTCACCGTCAAATTTCAAGAATATCTCCATCAATATTCATAGAATCACAAGATAAGGTATGTGTAGTGTTCATTCATGAGCTCCTTTTGTCCATAAATCTCAAGAATCTCTTTTCTAAGTTTAAGTTTATGGATTTCTTTATAAATTTCTTGTTGGTTTATTTTGTTTATGTTGAGAATGATCCATTGAATTCAAATCCATGTTGGGTGATCAATATTATTTGGAATTTATTTAAATAGAAGTATATTCATGTGAACCTATTAGTAAACCCTAGGATGATGAAATTATAGATGAATAATGATGATTAATTGTTGTATAATGTTGTCTACATGTGCTATGCCTACCATATGTTTGATTAAATATCTAGATGAAGAAACAATGCCCAACTAGTATGATATCATGAAATCCCCATGTAGGTACAAGCTTATGCCTATAACATGTTTAGTAAGGTGCTTCAATATATAAATTATGAATTGTGTTGTTGGTCATATGTTCAAGTAAGTCATGCTATGTTAGTTTCTTTCTATCGAGTCCTGGGGTTACTTGTACCCAAAATATTAGCTGTGTGCCTAGAGACATGTCATGTTTTCATGATACTCTTATTCAAGCTATGATCCATAGAACTCAGTCAATCATGTAACTCAGGAAAACCCAAAAATCTAAGTAATCTCAGTAGTTTAGTAATCTCTATAATCTCAGTGCTCAGCAATCTCAGTAACCTCAGTATTACCAGTCAATCTCAGTAACTACAGTACTCTGAGTCAGTCCTCAAAACTCAGTACATTCCGTCAGTCAGTGAAAATCAGTAAATTTAGTTTAGCTCCGCTAGATAATACCACTAGTATCAGTTGAAATCAGTTAATAAATTGATCTCAGTTAATCAATTCAGAGTGTTTCAGATAGGATTAGGACTAAGCACCGAGTGAGCATAGGCAAGGGGAATTACCTACTAGATAGGAATGAGGTCCCTAGAAGCAATCCCTAAGTTCCAAAACTACGTATCCAGCATAGGTACAAGATGTCACCCGTTAGATAGGACTAATGTAATCAGGGATCACCCGTTTGAATATTTAAATATATAGGATTGATCCCAGGCGTCACCCATAAGATTAGGGCTGACTTTATAGTAGTTATCGTTACCAGTGGTGCGGTACTAACACCCTTTCAACTGGGGTTACAGGTTGGAACCCAGTTAGTATAGTGTGGGATATGTCGGTTATATGAATACATCCAACAATTTCAGTAACAAAATCAAGACTGTCAGCTACAGTCAATTCCGCTCAACAGTATAGATTTAGGATAGTCAGATACAGTCACTCCTTATAGTGATAAATAGTCTCCAGGATCACCCACTAGACAGGACTTATATCAAATTTGGTCAATCAGTAATGGTATCATCAGATTTAGAGATCACCCGCTAGATATGACTGATCTCAGATTCACTTACTCAGATACTATACGGAACTCAGCTAGTTCCATTAGATTAAGGACTGTCAGATATAGTCACCCATCTTATTAGTTATATCAGTTATCAGAACTAATGTTATTAGCATTCAGCTACTAGACTGTCTGATACAGTCAACCAGACCAGTTCTTCATAATCAGAACTGTCAGACCCAGTTATCCATGTATCAGAAACATAGTATCAGCCCTTCACTATTCAGTAATATAGTATTAGTTCTCACTCATCAGTGACTCAGATGTCAATATCAGTAGACTCAGTAGTCAAAACTCAGCATTCAGTCCTATTATGATGTCAGTTACAGCTATGAATGTATGTATGTATTCTCACATTCATGTTAGTCAGTCAGTTAGTGTTGTTCATGCACATGAACCTATTGTATTCAGCCTACCCTCACTTTCTTACCAGTATATTCAAAGTACTGACGCATTTGCGCTTTGGTATGTGATACCATAGGTTTAGAGTAACAAGCTCCAGAGAACCTTTAGCATCCCAGTTTAGCGATCAGAGTTAGCAATGAGTCCTCATCCTTCGATGACATGATGATAACCTTTCTATTTTATTCGTCAGTTTATTTTAGTAGTTGGAGTTAGTTGGGGACATGTCCCATCAACTCTTTATTCAGACAGTTTATAGGCTTTTAGACTGCAGTATGTTCAGATAATTATCTCATTTGTTTTGGTATTGTTATACGATATTGTTCAGTTGTGTACTAGTATTAAACCTTATGGCCTTTCAGTTCATGTTTTTGGATTATACAATATTTTATGCAGTATACAGGTATAGATATCAGTTATGGGTTAGCTTGTGGTCCTTCGAGGCTATGAACACCTGTAATATTTCGGGTACCAGATTTGGGGTGTTACACATACTTTATTTTCTTTATTATTTTTGCATCTGTCATAGGTAATCTTAGCATAACCGAAACTACAAGGGAAGGCACTAATCTTGTGGAGTCCTTTGATGAACCCACTAATTGAGAAAGCTACTTGAATGGTTGAAGTCATATGAGAGAAAACCATATCCCACCTCACCATGGGGGGGATACATTTCATGTGACTAGTGTCATGGTTTATGTGTTTCAAGTAAAAAGTCTAAATGGAGGCTAATCCCATGAGAATCCATATGTTCACTTAAATAATGTTTTTGAAGTTTGTACTCCCTTCAACATTTCTCGTATGACTTAAGAGTCCTTTCAGCTTTGGCACTTCTCATTCTCACTAACAGAAGAAGCATTGTTATGGTTTCGCACACTCCTTACAACTTTACTCACTTCATGTAAGAATCTTACAAAGGATTTTTTAGATTAATACTCCTCTCCAGCCAAGGTATGTCTGTAATACCCTATACTTTTCCTTGCTAGAAAGGTTTCCTAATAATGTTAGAAGCTTTATTTGAAATTTGAATCCAATTTTACAAACATTCAAAATTTTCACTTTTTATTATGTGGAGAATAAAATAAGCTTTCCATCGATTCCAAATTCCCTCAAATCCGACACTCGGGTGAAGAGTTAGAGCTTTTTTAGTGAGACAATATATCACCTGAGCCTTTAGTGCGTCGCAGAGATAGCTCAAGTGGCAATTGTAAATTTACATTCTAGCTCCACGTCGCACCACCATGCAATTTCCCATTTGTCACTTTCCAGTGACTTGGCGCGATAGAGGTGCGTCGCACCAAGGATGAAAATTGGGAAATTTTCTCAAAAATTAAATACGTGTCCTAGGGTTAAATGGGTCATTTTACCACCCTACATAAGACTTATAACAAGAGATTTGGCCATAATTCAGCAACTTATACTCAATTAATCTAAAAAACTCTCAAGAACAAGCCCTAGAGTTTTCATAGAAGGTTCAATTCCATGGAAATTCTCCATCAAATTTCAAGAATCTCTCCATCAATCCTCACATAGTCACAAGCTAAGGTATGCGTAGTGTTCATTCATGGGCTTCTTTTGTCCATGAATCTCAAGAATCTCTTTTCTAAGTTTAAGTTTATGGATTTCTTTATAAATTTCATGTTGGGTTTGTTTTATTTATGTTGAGAATGATCCAATAAATTCAAATCCATGTTGGGTGATCAATTTTATGTGGAATTTATTTGTATAGAAGTATATTCATGTGAACTTAAGAATAAACCCTAGTATGATGAAATTAAAGATGAATCATTATAACAAATTGTTGTATAATGTTGTATACATGTGCTATGCCTACCATGTGTTTGATTAAATACATAGATGAAGGTCCAAGGCCTAGCTAGTATGATATCATGAAAAACCCATGTATGTACAAGCCTATGCATATCATATTTTTGGTGAAGTTCTTCAATATATGAATTATGAATTATGTTGCTGGTAATGTGTTCAAGTAAGTCATTCTATGTCAGTTTCTTTCCATCGAGTCCTGGGGTTACTTGTACCTAAAATATTAGCTGTGTGCCTAGAGCCATGTAATGTTTTCACACTACTCTCAGTCAACCCATGATCCATAGAACTCAGTCAGTCATATGACTAAGGAAAATCCAAAAATCTCAGTAATCTCTGTAATTTAGTAATCTCTATGATCCTAGTACTCAGTAATCAATATAACCTCAGTATTCTCAGTCAATCTTAGTAACTACAGTACTCTCAGTCTATCCTCAGAAATTAGTACATTTCGTCAGTCAGTGGAACTCATTAAATTTAGTTTAGCTCCTCTAGACAATACCACTAGTATCAGTTTAGTTAATCAGTTAAGCCTAGTTAATCAGTTTAGAGTCTTTTAGATAAGAGTAGAATTAAGCAACGCATGATCCTAGGCATGAGGACTAGCCCACTAGATAGGACTGAGATCTGTAGAAGCAATCCCTAAGTTCCAGAACTACGTAGCCACCGTAGGTACGAGATGTTACCCATTATATAGGACTAATATAATCAGGGATCACCCATTAGAACATTTAAATATATAGGATTCACTCTAAAATAGTTGTATTTGCCAATGGCACAGTACGGACATCCATCCAACTAGGTTTACAAGTTGGACCCTGGTTAGAATAGTATGGAACATATTGGTTAGACGAATATATCCCACATTTTTAGATACAATATCAGGACGATCAAATACAGTCAATTCAGCGCAGTAGTATAGATTTAGGACTGTCAGATACAGTAACTCCTTATTATTATAAATAGTCTTTGAGATCACCCACTAGGCAGGACTAATATCAACGATGGTCAATCAGTAATGGTATCATCAGATTTAGAGATCACCCGCTAGATACGAATGATCTAAGATTCACTTACTTAGATATAGTACGGAACTAAACTAGTTTCATCAGGTTCAGGATTGTCAGATACAGTCACTTATGTTATTAGCATTCAACTATAGGACTGTCAGATATTGTCAACAAGACCAGTTCTTTGTAATCAGAACTGTCAAACCCAGTTATCCATGTATCAGTAACATAGTATTAGTTTCTCAGTATTCAATAATAAAGTATTAGTTTCTCATTCTTTAGTGACTCAGATATCAATGATAGTAGACACAGTAGTCAAAACTCAGTATTCAATCCTATTTTGATCTCAGTTACAACTACATATGTATGCATGTATTCTTACGTTCATATTAGTCAGTCAGTTAGTGTTGTTCATCCATATGAACCAATTGTGTTTAGCCTACCTCATTTGCATAACAGTATATTTAAAGTACTGACGCATTTGCGCTATTGTGTGTGATACGATAGGTTTAGAAGAACGAGCTCTAGAGAACCAGTAATATCCTAGTTCATCGATCAGAGTTAGCAGTGAGTCCTCATACTACGATGATATGATGATAACTTTACTATTTTAGTTGTCAGTTTATTTTAGTAGTTGGAATTAGTTGGGGACGTGTCCCATCATGTCCATAATCAGACAGTTTAGAGGCTTTCAAACTACAGTATGTTTAGATAATTATCATAGTTGTTTTTCTATTGTTATGTCATATTTTATAGTTATGTACTAGTATTAAACTTTATGTCCATATAGTTCATATTTCTGTATTATATAATCTTTTATGCAGTATGTAGGTACAAATATCAGTCATGGGTTATCTTGTGGTTCTTCAGGGCCATGAGCACCTGTAACGTTCTGGGTACCAGATTTGGGGCATTACAATACTTTATTTTCTTTATTATTTTTGGATATTTCATAGGTAATCTTTGCAAAACTGAAACTGTGAGGTAAGGCACCAATCTTGTGGAGTCCTTTGATGAACCTACTCACGGAGAAAGCCACTTGAATGGTTAAAGTCATATGACTGAAAACCATATCCCACCTCACCACGGAAGGGGGATATTTCATGTGACTAGTGTCATTGTTCATGTGTTTCAAGTAAAAGGTCTATACGGAGGACAATCCTATGATGATCCATATGTTCACTAAAAGAAATTTTTTAAAGTTTGTACTCCCTTCCAACATTTCTCATATGACTCAACAGTTCTTTTGGCTTTTGCTCTTCTCGTTCTAACTAACAGATGAAGCATTGTTATGGTTGTGCACACTTCTTATAGCTTCACTCACTTCACAAAAAGAGCTAACAAAGGATTTGTTAGATTAATACTCCTCTCCACCCAAGGTATGTATGTAATACCCCATACTTTTCCTCGCTTGAAAAGTTTCCCAAGAATGTTGAAATATGAATCCACTTTTGTAAACATTCAAGATTTTCACTTTTTATCATGCGGGAATCAAATAAGCTTTCCATCGATTCCAAATTTGCTCAAATCCAACACTCGGGGGAAGAGTTAGAGCCTTTTTAGTGAGACAATGTATCACCTAAGCATTATGAGCAACGCATATATAGTTCAAATTGCAATTGTCAATTACCAGTGATGCTCCATGATATTAGCACGCCATTCCAAACTTCCAGGTCATAAACAAGGTGGCAACGTGAAAGCTCTGCATCACGCCACCATAGAATTTCCCATTTGTCACTTTCGAGTGACTTGCTGCGATAGTGGCGTGTCGCGCCAAGGATGAAAATTGAGAAATTTTCTCAGAAATTAAATACGTGTCCTAGGGTTAAATGGATCAATTTCCACCCTATATAAGCCTTATGACACGAGATTTGGCCATAATTCAGAAACTTATAAACAATTACTCTAAAAAACTCTCAAGAGCAAGCCCTATAATTTTCATAGAAGGTTCAATTCCACAGGAATTCACGCCAAATTTCAAGAATCTCTCCGTCAATCTTTATAGAATCATAAGCTAAGGTATGTGTAGTGTTTATTCATGAGCTCCTTTCATCCATGAGTCCCAAGAATCTCTTTTCTAAGTTTAAATTTATGGATTTCTTTATGAGTTTTATGTTGTTTTTTTTTATGTTGAGAATAATCCATTGAATTCAAATCCATGTTGGGTGATAAATTTTATGTGGAATTGATTTATATAGAAGTATATTCATCTGAACCTATGAATAAACGCTAGGATGATGAAATTAGATATGAATTATGATGATTAATTGTTGTATAATGTTGTCTATATGTACGATTCCTACCATGTGTTTTATTAAATATCTGGATGAAGGAACAACGCCCAACTAGTATAATATCATTAAATCTCCATGTATGTACAAACTTATGCATACCACATGTTTTGTGAAGTATTTCAATATATGAATTATGAATTGTGTTGTTGGTCATGGTTCAAGTAAGTCATGCTATGTCATTTTCTTTCCATCGAATCCTGGGGTTAATTGTACACAAAATATTAGCTGTTTTCCTAGAAACATGTCATGTTTTCACGATACTATCTGTCAAGCCATGATCCATAGAACTCAGTCAGTCATGTGACATTGGAAAACCAAAAAATCTCAGTAATCTGAGTAGTTCAGTAATCTCAGTGATCTCAGTACTCTGTAATCTATGTAACATTAGTATTCCCATTCAATCTCAGTAACTACAGTACTCGTAGTCATTCCTCAAAAATCAGCATATTCCGTCAGTCAGCGGAATTCAGTAAATTCAGTTTAGCTCCATTAGACAATATCACTAGTATCAGTTCAGTTCAGTTAATCAGTTAAGCTCAGTTAATAAGTTCAGAGTCTTTTAGATAGGAGTAGGATTAAGCACCGAGCGAGCGTAGGAATAGGGACTCACCCACTAGATAGGACTGAGATCCCTAGAAGCAATTCCTAAGTTCCAAAACTATGTAGCCAGCTTAGGTACGAGATGTCACCCATTAGATTAGACTAACATAATTAGAGGTCACCTGTTAGAACATTTAAATGTATAGGACTGATCCCAGGGGTCACCCACTTGATTAGGACTAACTCTACAGTAGTTGTCTTTACTTGTGGTGCGGTACTGACACCCTTCTAATTGGGGTTACAGGTTGGAACCCAGTTAGCATAGTATGGGACATATTGGGTAGATGTATACACCCCAAAATTATTTTTACAAAATCAGGACTATCAGATACAATTAATTCAGCTTAGTAGTATAGATTTTGGACTGTCAGCTATAGTCACTACTTATTATTATAAATATACTCTGGACTCACCTACTAGACAAGACTAATCTCAACTATGGTTAATCAGTAATATTATTTTTAGATTTAGAAATCACTCGCTAGATAGGACTGCTCTTAGGTATAGTATGGAACTCATCTAGTTTCATTAGATTTAGGAATGTCAGATACAATCACTTATGTTATCAGTAATATAGTTATCACAACTTATGTTATTAGCATTGAGCTTCAGGACTATCAAATATAGTTAACCAGACCAGTTCTTCATAATTAGAACTGTCAGACCCAGTTATCCATGTATCAGTAACATAGTATCAGTCCCTTGGTATTCAGTAACACAATACTGGTTTCTCACTCTTCAGTTACTCAGGTATCAATGTCAGTAGACTCAGTAATCAGAAATCAGTATTCAGACCTATTAGGATCTCAGTTACAGTTATGTATGCATGCATATATTTCAAATTTATGTTAGTCAGTCAGTTAGTGTTGTTCATGCACATGAACATATTGCATTCAACCTACCTCACTTACATACCGGTACATTTAAATTACTGACGCATTTGTGCTATGGTGTGTGATACCATAGGTTTAGAAGAACGAGTTCCAGAGAAGCAGTAGCAACCCAGTTCAACAATCAGAGTTAGCAATGAGTCTTCATCCTTTGAGGACATGATGATCACATTACTATTTTAGTTGTCAGTTTATTTCAGTAGTTGGAATTAGTTGGGGACATATCCCATCAACTCGTTATTTAGACAGTTTAGAGGCTTTCAGTCTACAGTATGTTCAGATAATTATCTCAGTTATTTTGGTGTTTTTATACCATATTTTTCAGTTATGTACTAGTATTGAACCTTATGGCCTTTCATTTTATTTTTCTAAATTATACAGTATTATATACAATATACAGGTACAAATATCAGTCATGGGTTAGGTTATGGTCCTTCGGGCATGAGCACCTGTAACGTTCCAGGTACTAGATTCGGGGTGTTACACATACTTTATTTTGTTTATTATATTTGGATCTTTAGTATGTAATCTTAGCATAACCGAAACTGCGAGGGAAGGCACCAATCCTGTAGAGTCCTTTGATCAACCCACACATGGAGGAAGCCACTTTAATGGTGGAAGTCATACAAGTGAAAACTATATACCACCTCACTATAGCAACGAGACATTTCATATGACAAGTGTCATGGTTCATGTGTTTCAAGTAAAATGACTATATGGGGGCCAATCCCATGAGGATCCATATGTTCACTTAAGTAATTTTTTTGAAGTTTGTACTCCCTTCAAAATTTCTCATATTAATCAAGAGTCCTTTCTACATTGGCTCTTCCCGTTCTCACTAATGGGTGAATCATTGTTATGGTTCTGTACACTCCTTACAACTTTAGTTACTTCATCAAAGGATCTCATAAAGGAGTTTTTAGATTAATACACCTCTTCACCCAAGGTGTATCTGTAATTACACAAACTTAGATTAATACTCCTCTCCACCCGAGGTATATCTATAACATAATATTAGTCCTTCAGTATTTAGTAATATAGTATCAATTTCTCACTTATCAGTGACTCAGATGTCAATGTCAATAGACATAGTAGTAAGAACTCAGTATTTAGTCCTATTATGATCTTAGTTATAGTTACGTATACATGCATGTATTCTCACATTTATGCTAATCAATCAATTAGTGTTGTTCATGCACATGAACTTATTTCATTCAGCCTACCACAATTGCATACCAGTACATTTAAATTAATAATGCATTTGCACTATGGTGTATGATACCATAGGTGTAGAAGATTGAGATCTAAAAAACCAATAGCATCCCAGTTTAGCGATCAGAGTTAGTAGTGAGTCCTCATCTTTCGAGGACATGATGATCACATTACTATTTCAGTTATCAGTTTACTTCAATAATTGGTGTTAGTTGGGGACATGTCCCATTAACTCCTTATTTAGACAGTTTAGAATTTTTTAGACTATACTATATTCAGACAATTATCTTAGTTGTGTTGGTGTTGTTATACCATATTTTTGTGTTATGCACTTGTATTGAACCTTATGACCTTTCAATTCATGTTTCTATATTATATAGTCTTTTATGCAGTATACAGGTACAGATTCAGTCATGGGTTTGGTTGTGGTCATTCAGGGTTATAAGCACTGATGATAGGCGAATTTACGCGCCTATATCAATATATTTTGCCCATATTTTAGCCTAGTTTTGAGAACTAATTATCTATTTCATGCACTTTTAGTCCTTTTTCCTGTAAACGAGCTAACAAACATGATTAGGAAAGTTTCAGGTATAAATGATGCAAAATACAGCATTTTATGGCTTACTTGACGCAAAAGAAAGCTCACAAACGAAGTAGAAAGGAGCTGGACGCCTAAAGGACCAAATCTGCTGCATGGAAAATCTGTCCCGGGCTAAAACAGCATTTCTGAATACTTTGGGGACTGCATGGAAAATCTGTCCAGGACTAAAACAACATTTCTGAAGACTTTGGGGACTTACAGACACAAAGCTGGATTTTTACCAAGATACATTAACCTAGTATAATTAGGTTATGTGTTTTATTATTCTATTTGGATTATGATATTATAACCTTACCCTAGTACATTTGGGTCAAGGGTTTCATTAGTATATTAGGATTTGGTTATTTATTTCATTAGCTTAGTAGGAGTAGGATAGGAGTATTATAAATACCCTATCATGTTAGAGATTTTTATTCATTCTTCACTTAATTCAACAATTAATTTTCTTCCATCCTTCTCATCTTCCACCACAAACACTTCTAATCTACTCTTCTATTCTTAAATTCCACAACAAGAGAATCGTTACTTGCTACGGAATCACCAAAACCACACGCCAAACACCTACTATTCACGCCATCCACCATGCAAAACGTGATATCCTTCGCATTCATGGGTAACTAAACCTCTTAGTTGGGGTTATGGAAGCCGAATGAGTTACTATCTATAGCTGTGAGTTTGTGAGTTCAAGACAAGTATATTGCTTATATCATTACGCTCTTCATCTTAAATCTACATTCTTTGCGGTTACAAACACAAGAACACGCCATTCTAACACTTAACTTGTTCGAGAGAAAGGTTATTTGTCTAGAAAAGAGAACGCATAGAATAACGCCAGTCTAACATTTAACTTGTTCGAGAGAAAGGTTATTTGTCTGGAAAAGAGATAATGTCAAGGTAGTAGGACACCCTTTCCTATTAAAAAGCTAGTGCCGTAACTGGACTAACCTCTTGGAGAATTCGTACCGTTAGACACGCTTTAAGCTCGAGAGAGTTAAAGTGAAATAGTCCTTGTTTAGGTCGAGAGACGCTTGGATTTACCATCGACTACAATTCTCTATAAGCAATTGCATGTCAAGACTCTACACACTCATAGCCGATAGAGACGTATACCTCAGAAGGTGGACATAACCCCAACGCTTCAATTCTCATTGTTTACAACCAACGTGACAATCTTTCTCTTTTTACTTTATTATTTTCAGCTTTTATTTCATTACTTTGGTTACTTATTACAAATCCCCCCTTCTTACGAGACTTGTACCAAAAGTCTATTAATTTTGCTTACTTGGTGGCCAAGCTATTCCCTGTGGGATCGACACCCAACCCAGGTTGGGTTCTATATTTGCTAACGACCGCTTTACACTCCCACGAGAGCTGTAGATTGAGCGTTATCAAAAATTGGCGCCGTTGCCGGGGAATACGAGTGTCAATCAAGTTCGTGATAATTATTAGACCCTTTGGTCAAAGATTCTCGTACTTTTACGTTTAGTTTTTGTTTTTGTTTATTGCAGGTTTTTCTTTTAGTGCATGCCCCATACTAGAAGTTCTGGTCAACTGTTATTACCAATCAATCCTGAACCACAACGAATTAGAAGAATGGAAGCACAAGCTGAAATCGACAGGATGGCTGCTCAACACGAGCAAGCAAGATTAGCTGCTCTTGCCGCTGCTCAAGTCCAACAACAAAACATTGATAATCCTGGACGAGCAACAAATCCTGACGATGAAGATTTAGGAGATGACGAGTTGATAAACCCAAGGCATGGCGCTGAAATTGCAACACCTGCCAATAGAAGAGGTCGACAAGCTCGGTACAGATATGATCGCCAACCTTTGCCCCCAGCTTTCGACGATGATGATGATGATCTTGATGGTGCCGGAGCCACTGGAGCTATAATTCCACCACCATTAGCGCCCGGAGCCAAATTCAATATCACAAGCACCATGATTCAGTTATTGCAACTCAAGGGATTATTTGGTGGACTAGCAGGCGATGATCCGAATATGCATCTCATCAACTTTATTTCTACATGCAAGTCTTTTGACAATCCTAGTGTTGGTCAGAATGCTATTCGATTACGTCTATTTCCATTGTCTCTGTCTGGGGAGGCAACATTATGGTTGAATGGGCTGACTCCTGATTCTATTACAAATTGGAGGCAATTGAGAGATGCTTTCCTAGAAAGATTCTTTCCGCCATCCAAGAGGGCTCAGTTAAGAGATGAAATCAGCAACTTTCGTCAGCTTCCCTCTGAAGCTCTTCACGAAATATGGGAGAGGTTCAAGACAAAGCTAGCGAGATGCCCAAACCATCACATGACTAATGTTCACCTCATGGAGATCTTGTATAGAGCCTTGAATTCAGTAACTAAACCAGTGGTGGACAACGCAGCTGGAGGTTTTTTTATGGACCTCACCTTTGGTCAAGCAAGCAACATGCTAGATCGTATGACGAAACAAAGTAGAGCTTGGCATACCAGGGATTCTGAGGTAGCAAGCCCCACTTTATCTATTGGCATGTCTGCAGACCAAAGAAGAAGAGAAGAAGAACGTGATCAAGATCTGGCGCGCATGAAAACCCAAATGGATCTTCTTACAAAGCATCTATTAGGGAAGACAGAAAAAGTAAAATCTATTGCGTCAAAAGGAAGAGACGAATCTGATTCGGAAGAGGAGGCCAACTACTTGAACAATCAGGGGGGTTTCCGTGGGAATGCCCAAGGAAACCAAGGTTGGAACTATTATGATAAATCTGGAGGTAAAGACCAAGGTAGTTGGAAGAAAAATAATGAAAATAGTGGTTTGTACGTTCCCCCTGGTAGACGTGATACCACCACATCTAATTCTATGGAAGACATGATGGCTAAGTTATTGAAAGGAGTAGAAGCAACGAGCGCGGGAGTTAAGGAGGTAATCGATGATTTAGCCTCCATGAAGCAATTAGTTGATTCTCATTCCACTTCTATAAGACAACTAGAGCAGCAATTCAGTCAACTTTCAGCAGCACTCAACCAAAGAAAAACCGGCACCTTACCTAGCGATACTGTGCAAAACCCAAGGAATGATGGGTCATGCATGGCCATCACTACCAGAAGTGGTAAGGTGCTGGAAACTTCAGCAAAAGGCAAGAAAGTGATTGACGAAGTTGCGGACATAGATGACAACGCAAAAGGAGAAGATGCCCCAGCTACTACTCCTGACGTTAAGGACGCCACATCCAGCACTGTGCAGCCTGAAAAAGTGGAAAAACGGAAGCAAGAGGAGAAGAAAACCGTGGAGAGAACACTTCCATACCCACCACCACCTTTTCCCCAAAGATTGAAAAAGGTGGCGGATGACACAAAGTTCAGCAAATTCATGAATATGTTAAAGCAGCTCACCATTAATGTTCCATTGGTGGAGGCACTTGAACAAATGCCTGGGTATGCAAAATTTATGAAGGATCTCTTGACAAAGAAGCGGGCAGCAAGTTATGACTTGGAGGATAATGTTCATCATTGTAGTGCAGTCGCTACAAGATCGCTAGTTCAAAAGAAGGCAGATCCTGGAGCTTTCACTATTCCTTGCACAATTGGATCGTTGGATTTTGCTAAGGCATTGTGCGATTTGGGAGCTAGCATCAATTTGATGCCACTATCTATCTACAGAAAGTTGGGGTTGGGAGACCCTACACCAACCAATATGAGGCTGGTAATGGCTGATAGGTCGGTAAAACGACCTGTGGGTATCTTGAATGATGTGTTGGTGAAGGTTTCTTCATTCATATTTCCTGCCGACTTCGTTATTCTGGATTGTAAGGAGGATTCTGAAGTTCCCATCATCTTGGGACGTCCCTTCCTTGCAACTGGAAGTGTGCTTATTGACATGAAAGATAATGAGCTTTTGTTTCGAATTAATGACGAAGTGGTACGGTTTGATATATGCAAAACAATGAAGCAGCCCAGCGATATGAATGAGTTATATGTAGCTGATGTTCATCATGAGGATACGAAAGCATTATCTATAGAGAAACAGCCTACTGTTGAGCCATTGTCTGTTGCGCCACTGAAAGTTGAGCATGAGGATAATGAAGATTATGAAGAACTTATGGGTGATCTAACAGAAATAGAGTCTTATACTCCTAAGAAACCGGATTGTGATCTCAAGAATCAACCAACAGCGAAGACTCACATTGACGAGCCACCAATGCTAGAATCGCAAGAGCTCCCCGATTATCTAAGGTATGTGTTCTTGGAGAGTAGAAATATACTTCCGGAGAGAGCAGATGATTTAAGTGAACAGAACGTAGAGGCTCTCATCTCTGCTCTGAAGAGATACAAGAGAGCTATGGGTTGGACTATTGATGATATAATTGGAGACTCTCCGGGGAAACGTATGAACCATCTTGAAGAAGATCGCATGCCCACAGGTAAGCCTCATTGTCGTCTAAATCCTTTCAGAAAACGATCCAACACTTACCTCGATGAAGTCTAAGTACTCGAGGTAACTATGTCGAGCCACGACAATAAATAAGGCGCTAGATGGGAGGCAACCCATCGTTTTATCGTTTTATCGTTTTATCGTTTTTCCTTTCATCCTAGTACTTGTTTTGTTTTATGAAAAAACCAAAAATAAGAGTCGTGCCACGACCAAAACTAAGGCGCTTGGTGGGAGGCAACCCATCGTACTAATCGTTTTCATTTGGTTTTGAGCAAAAATAGGTGCAAGAAGTATGCAACGAGGAGATTGATTTCAATTGACGATTTGGTCGCATTGTATGGTAAAGTCGGTAAGTTAGGAATGGTGATGCATAAGGCTATGAAGTGAGCCTTTCTCACATCATAATAGGCTTCGAGGAAGGCTAGGCCTTGGTAAAAATAGGCCACGAACGATGCACAACCTATTCTATAGCCTAAGGACTCGGAATCTAGTGTGCTATACACTATGCGCCGCCTATTCCTAGGTATGCTTTTGACTATGCGCCGCCTATGCTATGTCATTTGGTCTCAGTATCTCATGTGCCATAGACTATGCGGCGCATATGTCTAGAAATGCCATAGACTATGCGGCGCATATGTCCCATTATGCCATGGACAATGCGCCGCATATGTCATTGATATGCCAAGAGATATGCGCCGCATATGTGGCATTTTTGTCTCCAAAACCGATTGTAAATGGGTCATAACCCGACCCATTCTCTTCCTATATAAAGGGGACTTAGTCTTGAAACATAACCACACTAAAAATTGACCTAAAGGCACCGCATTCCCTCTCCAAATCCTCTCAAAATTTTCTTCTTTTGCTCTTCCAATTCACAACACCATCTCCACAAGCTTCAAGCAAGTAAGTACTCTCTTATTCTTCATCTATTTCTCGTAAGTACTACGTTGCTATGTCTATTATGAATTGCTAAATCGTATAAGATTGTTGGTGATGTTCATGTGTTTGGATTGTTGATACAAAATCATGTGAGTGAACATGTACGTAGGAAAATCTTGACTTGTTTCCGACTTGAAATTGGTTTCAATAGCATTGTTATGATATTTGCTGAATTGATATGGCTATGAATATTGCTTAAGAGTGTTGTTTGGATGCTTACATGTTAGACTATCCCGGCCATCGGGATAAGATTATAGTGCCTATCGACTTAGGAGGTTGTGCTTGTTGTAAGAATAACGATTCCATGGGGTAACCCCTATGTCATAGTGTTGCTATATCTACCATGAAAGTAGTCCAATGGCTGCAAATAAGTGATACAATGCTGATTTTCTTGTTGGAATACAAGCCTAAAACGTATGTCGACGAAATCTGAGTAAATCGACTACGTTCACCTCGCTGATTTGTGCAACAAAACTAAGTGTGGGGTGGTACCCCTAGTACTTGCATATAGATTGTATCAAGTGAGATTGTGCTGCAACTAACATTATTTCTAGTCCCAGGTACAATGGCACCTAAAGTGAGACAAAGCAAGGAGAAGGCTACCACCTCCCAAAAGGGCAAAAAGAGAAGTCGCAAGGACCAAGGAGAACCCTCCTCACAGCAAATACCTCGACTCACGCTTGGAATTAAGTGGGATACTTATGCGGAACTTATGAGGATGATGACTCTTATGATGATTCCAATGCAAGGGGTATTACCCCAGACATAGAGGATAAGTCCGACCAACCAGGTTCCTCGTATTTATTTTCCACTGAGGACAGTGTCCCGACTAAGTGTGGGGTGGTGGTATTGCATGCTATACTTCTCTATTCGCATCTATGTTTGTTTGCTTTTGTTTCATTTTTGTTTCGTTGTGTTTTTTTTAGTAGTAAATTTTTTTTCTAGCTTCGCAGGAAATTATTTTGATAGGCAGCATGAGATTATAACAAGAGTATGTGCTACAATTGTGACTATTGAGACGTTTAGGCTCTAGTTGTGACTCATTATGTGATATTGTGTGATTCAATTCCTTCACTTGTTGGGTCGAGAGTCTATATTACTTCCAATCAAGTCGACCATGTGCCTTGTGTGTGTGAGATTAATAGTATCTTCTATGTATGTGGCTGATGCTAGAACTTGCCTGGTATGTATGTAAAGCGAAAATAAGGAGTGTAAGTTTAGGATATGATTTAGGCATTTCTTTGGCAACCTATATTTGTTTACCTTCAGTTTTACCTACCCATTGACATCATCCTCGTAAAACCCTTTTGAGCCTTTAGCCTATTTCTTTGACAACCTTGTATGTAAGCCTAATCCATTTATTTCAAGACCACAATTTTGATCCAAATTCCTAAGTGCTTTAAAGATAAAAAGTCATATGACAAACATAAAGAGGAAATTGGGTAAGAATGATGCTTTAAATTGCAAAGGTGCTTGAATGTGTTATGAAAAGTAAAGTGCTATCATAAGAGGTATGCTGTGAAAAGAAAAAAAGGAAAAGAAAGCTGAAAAGTAAGTTGTGCTTAAAAATGAAAAACAAAAGAGGAGAACAAGGGTGGAAAAATAAAAGAAAGAAAGGTTGAAAGAAAAAAGTGTCAATAATACAATGTGATGTATTAAAGTGCTTAGGAACCTAGTCACTATTCTTGGCCAAAATAGTCCTACCCGTCCCTTAGCCTACATTACAACCATCAAAAGACCTACTTGATCCTAATCTTAACATTCCGACATTTAGTAGAGTACTACATTAAAGGCAAGCTTATGGTCATTAGTTGCTACATATGAATTCTTTGTGAGAGTGAGTGCAAGGACACTTTGATACCCATGTTTGAAAAATATGCTATATTTGTGAGTGATTATGGGTACTATATTGTGAGACACACATGGTTGATAAGTTTTGGATAGTTGTATATGATTCTATGTACCTTAGCGTTTGCATGTGAGTTGATCACCATCACGAGTCTATGCTTGAGGTTAAATTGTTTCTACTTATAATCGGAAAGCTACTCTTTGTTGATAGTTGTTGTGCTTGTCTTGAAGAATGTTTTGTGTTGTGGCTGTAAAAACCCTAAGTTGATGTTAGAAGGACATGATATGTTGTTCGAGGACGAACAAAGCTCTAAGTGTGGGGTGTTGATGATAGGCGAATTTACGCGCCTATATCAATATATTTTGCCCATATTTTAGCCTAGTTTTGAGAACTAATTATCTATTTTATGCACTTTTAGTCCTTTTTCCTGTAAACGAGCTAACAAACATGATTAGGAAAGTTTCAGGTATAAATGATGCAAAATACAGCATTTTATGGCTTACTTGACGCAAAAGAAAGCTCACAAACGAAGTAGAAAGGAGCTGGACGCCTAAAGGACCAAATCTGCTGCATGGAAAATCTGTCCCGGGCTAAAACAACATTTCTGAATACTTTGGGGACTGCATGGAAAATCTGTCCAGGACTAAAACAGCATTTCTGAAGACTTTGGGGACTTACAGACACAAAGCTGGATTTTTACCAAGATACATTAACCTAGTATAATTAGGTTATGTGTTTTATTATTCTATTTGGATTATGATATTATAACCTTACCCTAGTACATTTGGGTCAAGGGTTTCATTAGTATATTAGGATTTGGTTATTTATTTCATTAGCTTAGTAGGAGTAGGATAGGAGTATTATAAATACCCTATCATGTTAGAGATTTTTATTCATTCTTCACTTAATTCAACAATTAATTTTCTTCCATCCTTCTCATCTTCCACCACAAACACTTCTAATCTACTCTTCTATTCTTAAATTCCACAACAAGAGAATCGTTACTTGCTACGGAATCACCAAAACCACACGCCAAACACCTACTATTCACGCCATCCACCATGCAAAACGTGATATCCTTCGCATTCATGGGTAACTAAACCTCTTAGTTGGGGTTATGGAAGCCGAATGAGTTACTATCTATAGCTGTGAGTTTGTGAGTTCAAGACAAGTATATTGCTTATATCATTACGCTCTTCATCTTAAATCTACATTCTTTGCGGTTACAAACACAAGAACACGCCATTCTAACACTTAACCTGTTCGAGAGAAAGGTTATTTGTCTAGAAAAGAGAACGCATAGAATAACGCCAGTCTAACATTTAACTTGTTCGAGAGAAAGGTTATTTGTCTGGAAAAGAGATAATGTCAAGGTAGTAGGACACTCTTTCCTATTAAAAAGCTAGTGCCGTAACTGGACTAACCTCTTGGAGAATTCGTACCGTTAGACACGCTTTAAGCTCGAGAGAGTTAAAGTGAAATAGTCCTTGTTTAGGTCGAGAGACGCTTGGATTTACCATCGACTACAATTCTCTATAAGCAATTGCATGTCAAGACTCTACACACTCATAGCCGATAGAGACGTATACCTCAGAAGGTGGACATAACCCCAACGCTTCAATTCTCATTGTTTACAACCAACGTGACAATCTTTCTCTTTTTACTTTATTATTTTCAGCTTTTATTTCATTACTTTGGTTACTTATTACAAATCCCCCCTTCTTACGAGACTTGTACCAAAAGTCTATTAATTTTGCTTACTTGGTGGCCAAGCTATTCCCTGTGGGATCGACACCCAACCCAGGTTGGGTTCTATATTTGCTAACGACCGCTTTACACTCCCACGAGAGCTGTAGATTGAGCGTTATCAAGCACCTATAACATTCCGGGTACTAGATTTGGCGTGTTACTCATACTTTATTTTGTTTATTGTTTTTGATTCCTTTGTAGGTAATCTTAGCATAACTGAAACTATGAGGGAAGGCACCAATACTGTGGAGTCCTTTGATGAACCCACTCATTAAGAAAGCGACTTGAATATTGGAAGTCATACAAATGAAAACTATATCCCACCTTACCATGGGAGCGGGACATTTTATGTGACTAGTGTCATGGTTCATCTGTTTCAAGTAAAAGGTCCATACGGAGGCCAATCCCATGAGGATCTATATGTTCACTTACAAATTTTTTTTGAAGTTTGTACTTCCTTTAATATTACTTATATGAATCAAGAGTCCTTTCGTCTTTTGCTCTTCCAGTTTTCGCTAACAGGTTAAGAATTATTATGGTTCCATACACTCCTTATGACTTCACTCAGATCATGGAAGGAGAACATAAAGGAGTTTTTATAGTAATACTCCTGTTCACCCAAGGAGTGTATGTAATACCACGTACATAGATTAATACACCTCTCAAACCAAGGTGTATCTGTAACATAGTATCAGTCCCTCAGTATTCAGTAATACAGTATAAGTTTATTACTCATCAGTGACCCAGATATCAATGTCAGTAGACTCAGTAGTTAGAACTCAGTATTAAGTCCTATCATGATCTCAATTATAGTTACATATGCAATCATGTATTCTCACATACATATTAGTCAATCAATTATTGTTGTTCATGCACATTAACCTATGCATTCAGCCTACCTTACTTGTATAATAGTATATTCAAATTACTAACCCATTTGCGCTATGGTATGTTTACCATAGGTTTAGAAGAATGAGCTCCAAAGAACCAGTAGCATCCCAGTTCAGCGATTAGAGTTAGCAGTGAGTCCTCTTCTTTTGGGGACAAGATGATCACATTACTATTTTAGTTGTCAGTTCATTTTAGTAGTTGGAATTATTTGGGGACATGTCCCATCAACTCCTTATTCATATAGTTTTGAGGCTTTCTGACTACAGTATGTTCAGATAATTATCTCAGTTGTTTTGGAGTTGTTATACCATATTTTTCAATTATGTACTAGTATTGAACCTTATTTTCTTTTAGTTCATTTTTTTGTATAATACAGTGTTTTATGCAGTATGCAGGTACGAATATCAGTCATGGGTTAGATTGTGGTCCTTCGGGGTCATGAGCACCTGTAATGTTGTGGGTACCCAATTCGGGGAGTTACACATACTTTATTTTATTTATTATTTTTGGAGCTTTAGTAGGTAATCTTAGCATAACTAAAACTATGAGGGAAGGCACCAATCTTGTGGAGTACTTTGATGAACCTACTCATGGATAAAGACACTTGAATGGTGGAAGTCATATGAATGAAAACCATATGACACCTCTCCATATGAGTGGGACATTTCATGTGACTAGCATCATGGTTTATGTGTTTCAAGTAAAAGGTCTATAAAGAGGCCAATCCCATGAGTATCCATATGTTAAAGAATTTTTTTGAAGTTTGTACTCCCTTCAACATTTCTAGTATGAATCAAGAGTCCTTTCGTCTTTGGATCTTCCCATTCTCGCTAATGGGTAAAGCATTGTTATGGTTCTGCACATTCCTTACAGCTTCACTCACTTCATGGAAGGACATCACAAAGAAGTTTTTTAGATAATACTCCTGTCCGCTCAAGGTGTGCCTATAACATATTATCAGTCCCTCAGTATTTAGTAATACAGAATAAGTTTCTCACACATCAATGACTTAGATGTAAATGTCAGTAGACTCAGTAATCAGAACTCAGTATTCAGTCCTATTATGATCTCAGTTATAGTTACATATGCATGCATTTATTCTCACATTCAAGTTAGTTAGTTTGTATTGTTCATGCATACGAACCTAGTGCATTCAGCCTACCTCACTTTCATACCAATACATTTAAATTACTAACGCATTTGTGCTATGGTGTATGATTCCATAGGTTTAGAAGAACGAGCTCCAGAGAACCAGTAGCATCCCAGTTCAGCGATTAGAGTTTGCAATGGGTTCTCATCCTTCCAGGACATGATGATCACATTACTATTTTAGTTGTCAGTTTATTTCAGTAGTTAGAGTTAGTTGGGGACATGTCCAATCAACTCCTTATTCAGACACTTTAGAGGATTTTAGACTACAGTATGTTCAGACAATTATCTCTATTGTTTTAGTTTTGTTATTCCATATTTTTTAGTTTTGCACTAGTATTGAACCTTATGGCCTTTCAGTTTATGTTTCTACAATATACAGTCTTTTTTGCAGTATACAGGTATAGATATAACTCATGGGATAGGTTGTGGTCCTTTGGGATCATGAGCACCTGTAACGTTCTAGGTACAAAATTTGAGGTGTTACACATACTTTGTTTTGCTTATTAATTTTGAATCTTTTTTTAGGTAATATTAGCATAACCAATACTAAGTGGGAAGGCACTAATATTGTGGAGTCCTTTGATGAACCCACTCATGGAGAAATCCACTTGAATTGTGGAAGTCATACGAGTGAAAACCATATCCCACCTCACTATGGGAGCGGGACATTTCATGTAAATAGTGTCATGCTTCATGTGTTTCAAGTAAAAGGTCTATATAGAGGCCAATCCAATACGTTTACTTAAATAATTTTTTTGAAGTTTGTACTCCCTTCAACATTTCTCATATAAATCAAGAGTCCTTTCAGCTTTTGCTCTTCCCATTCTTGCATATGGGTTAAGCATTGTTATTGTTCCGCACACTCCTTATGACTTCACTCACTTCATAGAAGGAGATCACAAAGGAGTTTTAAGATTAATATTCCTCTTCACCCAAGGTGTGTCTATAACATAGTATCAGTGCCTCAATATTCAGTAATACGGTATTTCTCACTCATTAATGACTCAAATGTCAATATCAGTAGATACAATAGTCAGAACTCAGTATTCAGTCGTATTATGATCTCAGTTACAGTTGCGTATGCATGCATGTATTCTCACGTTCAAGTTAGTCAGTCAATTAGTGTTGTTTGTGCACATAAACCTATTGCATTTAGCCTACTTCACTTGTATACTAGTACATTTAAATGACTAACACATTTATGCTATGGTGTATGATACCATAGGTTTATAAGAATGAGCTCCAGAGAACCAGTAGCATCCCAGTTTAGCGATCAGAGTTAACAGTGAGTCCTCATCCTTCGAGGACATGATGATCACATTACTATTTTTATTGTCAGTTTATTTTAGTAGTTGTAGTTAGTTGGGAACATGTCCCATCAACTCCTTATTCAGATAGTTTAGAGGCTTTCAGACTATAGTATGTTCAAATAATTATCTTAGTTGTGTTGGTGTTGTTATACCATATTTTTTAGTTATGTACTAGAATTGAGCCTTATGACCTTTCAGTTCATGTTTCTGCATTATACAGTCTTTTATTCAGTATACAGGTACAAATATCACTCATGGGTTAGGTTGTGGTCCTTAGGGGTCATGAGGACCTGTAACGTTTCGGGTACTAGATTCGGTGTGTTACACATACTTTGTTCTATTTATTATTTTTGGATCTTTTGTAGGTAATGTTAGCATAAGAGAAACTGCAAGGGAAAGCACCAATCCCGTGGAGTCCTTTGATGAACCCACTCATGGAGAAAGCCACTTGAATGGTGGAAGTCATACGAGTCAAAACTATATCACACCTCGCCATGGAAGCGGAACATTTCATGTGACTAGTGTCATGGTTCATGTGTTTTAAGTAAAAAGTCTATACGGAGGCAACTCTCATTAGGATCCATATGTTCACTTAAAGAATTTTTTTGAAGTTTGTACTCTCTTTAATATTTCTCAAATGAATCACGAGTCCTTTCGGCTTTCGCTCTTCCCGTTCTTGCTAAAGGGTGAAGCAATATATTGGTTTCGCACACTCCTTACGGCTTCATTCACTTCTTGGATGGAGCTTACAAAGGAGTTTGTAGATTATTACTCCTCTCCATCCAACGTGTGTCTATAATACCACGTAATTAGATTAATACTCCTTTCCACCAAAGGTGTGTCAGTAAAATACTATCAGTCCCTCAGTATTCAGTAATACAGTATCAGTTTTTAACTTATTAGTGACTCAAATGTCAATTCCAGTAGTCTCAGTGGTCAGAACTCAGTATTCAGTCCTATTATGATCTCAATTATAGTTACATATGCATGCATGTATTATCACATTCATGTAAATCAGCTAGTGAGTATTGTTCATACACATGAACCTATTGCATTAATTCGACCTCACTTGTATACCAGTACATTCAAAGTACTGACGTATTTGTGCTATAATGTGTGATGCCATAGGTTTAGAAGAATGAGATCTAGAGAACCAGTAGTATCCTAGTTCAATAATCAGAGTTAGCAGTGAGTCCTCATCCTTCGAGGACATGATGATCACATTACTATTTTAGTTGTCAGTTTATTGTAGTAGTTGCAGTTAGTAGGGGACATGTCCCATCAAATCCTTATTTAGATAGTCTAGAGGCTTTCAGACTACAGTATGTTCAGATAATTATCTCAGTTGTTTTGGTATTGTTATACCATATTTTTTTAGTTATGTACTAGTATTGAACCTTGTGGCCTTTCAGTTTATGATTCGGCATTATACAGAATTTTATGGAGTATACAGGTACAGATATCAATCATGGGTTAGCTTGTTGTCCATCGGGGTCATGAACTCCTATAACATTCTGGGTACCAGATTCAGGATGTTACACATACTTTATTTTCTTTATTATTTTTGGATGTTTCGTAGGTAATCTTAGCATAACCGAAACTATGAGGGAAGGCGGTGATCTTTTTGAGTTCATTGATGAAGCCACTCATAGAGAAAGTCACTTGAATGGTAGAAGTCTTATGAGTTAAAACCATATCCCACATCACCAAAGCAGTGGGATATTTCATGTCACTAGAGTCATGGTTTTAATGTGTTTCAAGTAAAAAGTCTATATGGAGGCCAATCTCATGAGGATCCATATGTTCACTTAAAGAATTTTTTCGTAGTTTGTACTTCCTTCAACATTTCTCATATAGCTCAAGAGTCCTTTCGGCTTTGGCTCTTCCTGTTCTCACTAACGGGTGAATCATTGTTATGGTTCCGCACACTCCTTATGGCTTCACTCATTTCACGGAAGGATATCACAATGGATTTGTTAGATTAATACTCCTCTCCACCCAAGGTGTGTCTATAATACCCCGTACTTTCCTTAGTTTGAAAATTTTCCCAAGAATGTTAGAATCTTTCTTTGAAAGATGAATCTACTTTTGTACAGGTGGTATTTTCAAGATTTTCAGCTTTTATCATGTGGGTAATCGAATAAGCTTTCCATCGATTCCAAATTCTCTCAAATCCGACACCTGGATGAAGAGTTAGTGACTTTTTAGTGGGACAGTGTATCACCAGAGCCTTTAGCGCATCGCGGATATAGCTTAAACGATAAATATCAATTTCCAGTGTTGCTGCATGATATTTGCATGACACGCCAAACTTCTAGGTCGCGCCACAGTGCAATTTCCCATTTGTCACCGCCATAATTAAGCCTTATAACACGAGATTTGGCCATAATTCAACAACTTATACTCAATTACTCTAAAAAAGTCTCAAGAACAAGCCCTAGGGTTTTCATAGAAGGTTCAATTCCATGGGAATTCAACGTCAAATTTCAAGAATCTTTTCGTTAATATTCGTAGAATCCCAAGCTAATGTATGCATAATGTTCATTCATAGACTCTTTTCGTCCATGAAGCCCAAAAATATCTATTCTAAGTTTAAGTTTATGGATTTCTTTATGAATTTCATGTTAGTATTGTTTTGTTTGTGTTGAGAATGATCAATTGAATTCAAATCCATGTTGGGTGATCAATTTTATGTGGAATTCATTTGTATAGAAGTATATTCATGTGCACCTATGAATAAACCCTAGGATGATAAAATTAGAGATGAATCATAATGATTAATTGTTGTATAACGTTGTCTACATGTGCTATGCATACCAAGTGTTTGATTAAATACCTAGATGAAGGAACAATTTCCAACTAGTATGATATCATAAAATCCCCATGTATGTACAAGCTTATGCATATCATATGTTTAGTGAAGTGCTTCAATATATGAATTATGAATTGTGTTGTTGGTCATGTGTTCAAGTAAGTCATGCTACATCAGTTTCTTTCCATCAAGTCTTGGGGGTACTTGTACCCAAAATATTAGCTCTGTGCCTAGAACCATGTCATGTTTTCATGATACTCTCAGTCAAGCCATGATCCATAGAATTCAATAAGTCATGTAACTCAGCAAAACCCAGAAATCTCAGCAATCTCAGTAGTCAGTAATCTCAGTGATCTCAGTACTCAGTAATCTTAGTAACCTTAGTATTCCCAGTCAATATCAGTAACTACAGTACTCTTAGGTATTTATCAGAACTCAGTACATTCTGTTAGTTAGTGGAAATTAATTAATACTGTTTAGCTCCGCTAGACAATATCACTAGTATCAGTTCAGTTTATTTAATCAGTTTAGCTCAGTTAATCAATTTAGAGTCTTTCAAATGGGAGTAGGATTCATCACCGAGTGAGCCAATGGATTGGGACTCACCCTCTAGATAGGACTGAGTGCCCTAGAATCAATCCCTAACTTCCAGAACTATATAGCCAACGTAGGTATGAGATGTCACCCCGTAAGATAGGACTGCCATACTCAGGGACTACCCATTAGAACATTAAAATGTATAGGACTGATTCTAGGGGTCACCTGTTAGATTAGGACTGACTCTACAACAGTTGTCATAACGTGTGGTGTAGTACTTATACCCTTCCAACTGGGGTTACAGGCCAGACCCTAGTTAGCATAGTATGGCACATGTCGGTTGGATGAATACATCCCACAGTTTTAGTTACAGAATCAGGACTATTAGATACAGTCTATTCAACTCAATAGTATAGATTTAGGACTGTCAGATATAGTCACTCCTTATCATTTTTAATAGACTCCGAGATTACCCACTATACAGAACAGATCTCAACCGTGGTTAATTAGTAACGGTATCATCAGATTTAGAGATCACCCACTAGATAGGACTGATCTCATATTCACTTACTCAAATACAGTATGGAACTCAACTAGTTCTATCAGCTTTAGGACTATCAGATTCAATCACTCATGTTATCAGTTATATCAATTATTAGAACTTATGTTATTAGCATTCAACTTTAGGACTGTCAGATGCAGTCAACCAGACAAGTTATTCATAATCAAAACTGTCAGTCCCAGTTATCTATGTATCAGTAACATAGTACCAATCCCTCAACAATCAGTAATACAGTATCAGTTTCCCACTAATCAGTGACTCAGATGTCAATTTTAATAGACTCAGTAGTCAGAACTCAGTATTAAGTCCTATTATGATCTCAATTATAGTTATGTATGCATACATGTATTCTCAGATACATATTAGTCAGTCATTTAGTGTTGTTTATGTACATGAACCTATTGCATTAAGCCTAACTTACTTTCATAGTAGTACATTTAATGTATTGACCCATCTGCACTTTTGTGTGTGATACCATAGGTTTAGAAGAACAAGCTTCTGAGAACCATTAGCATCCCAGTTCAGCCTTCGAGGAAACAATGATCACATACCTATTTCAGTTGTTAATTTATTATAGTAGTTGCAGTTCACTGGGGATATGTCCCATCAACTCCTTATTCAGACAGTTTAGAGTCTTTCAGACTACAGTATGTTCAGACAGTTATCTTAGTTGTTTTGGTATTGTATACCATATTTTTTAGTTATTTACTTGTATCGAACCTTGTGGACTTTCAATTTATGTTTCAGTATTATACAGTATTTTAGGCAGTATACAGGTACAGATATCAGTCATGGGTTAGCTTGTGGTCCTTTTTGGTCATGAACACCTTTAAAGTTTTGGGTACCAGATTCGGGGCATTACACATACTTTATTTTCTTTATTAATTTTTAATGTTTCGTAGGTAATCATAGAATAACCAAAACTGTGAGTGAAGGCACCAATCTTGTGGAGTACTTTGATGAACCCAATCATGGAAAGAGCCTCTTGAATGGTGGAAGTCATAAGAGTGAAAACCATGTCCCACCTCACCATAGGAGCGGAGCATTTCATATGACTAGTGTCATGGTTCATGTGTTTCAAGTAAAAGGTCTATATGGAGGCAAATCCCATGAGGAACCATATGTTTACTTGATGATTTTTTTTGGAGTTTGTACTCTCTTCAACATTTCTCATATGACTCAAGAGTTCTTTCGGCTTTGGATCTTCCCATTATCACTATAGGTGAAGCATTCTTATGGTTCCACACACTCCTTACGGCTTTACTCACTTCATGGAAGAAGCTCACAAAGGAGTTTTTAGATTAATACTCCTCTCCATCCAAGGTGTATCTGTAATACCCCGTACTTTTTCTACCTTGAAATGTTTCACAAGAATGTAAGAAGTCTTTATTGAAAGATGAATCCACTTTTGAACACATGGAATTTTCAATATTTTTAGCTTTTATAATATGGGTAATCGAATAAGCTTACCATCGATTCCAAATTCGCTCAAATCTGACACCCATGTGAAGAGTTAAACCCTTTTGAGTGAGACAGTGTATCACCTGAGCCTTCAGCGCATCACAGAGATAGCTCAAATGACAAATGTTAATTTCCAGTATTGCTCCATAATATTGGCATGCTGCGACAAACATCCAGGTCATAGATAAGGTGGCAACGCACTGGCTCCACGTCGCACCACCGTGCAATTTCCCATTTGTTACGTTTTAGTGACTTTGTGCGATAGTGGCGCATCGCGCCAAGTATGAAAATTAGGAAATTTTCTCATAAATTAAATACGTGTACTAGGGTTAAAAGGGTCAATTTCCCACCCTATATAAGCCTTATAACCTGAGATTTTGCCATAATTCAGCAACTTATACTCAATTACTCTAAAAAAAACTCTCAAGAGCAAGCTCAAGGGTTTACATAGAAGGTTAAATTTCACAGGAATTCAAAGTCAAATTTTAAGAATATCTTCTTCAATCTTCATAGAATCCCAAGCTAAGGTATGTGTAGTGTTTATTTATGGACTTCTTTCATCCATAAAGGCCAATAATCTCTTTTCTAAGTTTAAGTTTATGGATTTCTTTATGAATTTCATGTTGGGATTGTTTTGTTTATATTGAGAATGATCAATTGAATTCAAATCTATGTTGGGTGATCAATTTTATGTGGAATTGATTTGTATTGAAGTACATTCATGTGAACCTATAAAGAAACCCTAGGATGATGAAATTAGAGATAAATCCTGATGATTAATTGTTGTATAATGTTGTCTACATGTGCTATGCCTACTATGTGTTTGATTAAATACCTAGATGAAGGAATAATGTCCTACTAGTATGATAACATGAAATCCCCATGTATGTACAAGCTTATGCATATCTTATGTTTGGTGAAGTGCTTTTATAATGACCTGATTTTTTAAATCGAAATGCTACATGGTGCTCATGACCCCAAAGGACCACAAGCTAACCCCATGACTGATATTTGTACCTGTAAACTACATAATATCTCATAAAATATACAAAAACATAAACTATAAGGCCATAAGGTTCAATACTGATACATATTTGAAAAACATGGTATAACAATACCAAAAAGAAACATAAATATTAAAGTCTGAACATCTAATCTGATATCTAGTTCGAAAGCCTCTAACTGAACTAAATATGGAGTTGAAGAAACATGTCTCCAACTAACTCCATGAATTGAAAAACTAATCTGAAATACAGTAATAAAGTAATAATAATATTATCCTCGAATGAAGAGGAGCACTGACTGCTGAAATCTACAATGTTACTGCTGCTCTAAAACTCATGCCTCTGTACCTATTATGTCAAATAAAACACCATAGTGGGAATGCATCAGTACGACTGAATGTACTAAGTATACGAGTGAGGTAGGCTAAATATAAAGGTTTTTATATGCATGAACAATGCTGACTGATATGAACGTGAGAATACATACATACATACGTAAGTACAACTTAAATCGTGGTGATACTGACTACTGAGTCTTAATACAAATAACATGAGTTTACTAAAGCTGAGATACTGAATGACTGGAGTTACTGATGTTGAGTTACTGAATGACTGAGTGTATTGATATTGATATGTAATTCACTAATAAGTAAGGAACTGATACTGTATTACTGAATATTGGGAGACTAATACTATATTACTGATAAAGGAATAATTGTTTTTGATAGTTCTGATTATGAAGAACTGATTTGATTGACCGTATATAACAGTCCTGAAACTGAGCTCATGATAAAATGACTAGTGAGTTCTGTTAGCTGACTAAATGCTACTGATACTGATATTTACTGAATTCCATAGACTGATGGAATATTACTAATATTACATAGATTACTGAGTACTGAGTAAAACTGAACTGATACTGCCTTTACACGAGTTTACCTGAGTAATGAGACTGACTGAAGTCTACTGAAGATGGCTTGACTGAGAGTATCGTGAAAACATGACATAGATCTAGGCACACAATTATATTTTTTGGGTACAAGTACCCCTAGGACTCAATAGAAGGAAACTGACACTTCTTGACATTCTTGAATACAATATCCATATCAACCATTCATAATAAAATAAGTTGGGGATTTCATGAAGTACATGGTTAATGTAATATTGTTCATGGTAGGAATGCATATAATCAAGATCATAATTTCATACTCTAACATCATGACATTCCAACAACATATTCATTCTACAACAATAGCATGTAAGCCATTCAAGCGTGAGGTCAATGGCATGAATTCACCTTTTAGGCCATATTAATCCATACTACAAGTTTCTTTTTTCTCTTAAACATTTAATCAAACACCTTTCATGCACAACTTAAGCATAGGTGAAATCATAAAATTTTCACAAAGTATAAATCCCCAAATTCATGGACTTCAACTTATATTTCAACATAGTTTCATGATTTCAAATAAAGATTCCAACTTGGGAAACATTCAACACCAACAACATGATCATCAATGTTCAATTGCAATATCAAGCTCAACAAAAAGTTCATATGAATAATATTACAAAATAAATTAGTTTTCAAGATTCTTGAGATAACTCATGGAGTTAAAAACTCAATTTAACATCATCAACATAAACATAATCATCCCACCATAAAATATTCATGATACATAACTTAAAACGTGATTCTTGAGTTCTATGGATGAAAGAAATCCATGGATGAATACTATGCATACCTTACTTCTTCATTTTACGAAGATTGATGGAGAAAATGTTTTGAAATTAAATCCCCATATGCAAACCTCTTCTTGTTTTTGATGAATTTTGAGAGAAATAAAGCATATTTTGCAAAATTATTCTGAAGCTCATGTTTGTGTGTCTATATATAAAGGTAGGAAAGACTAAAATACCCCTGGAGAAAGAGAGAAAGATGCAGCTATCCTCTATTATTTTTAGGCTAATAGGCTAAAGTAAAATGATCATAAATTTTTACTCCAATGTTCAAATTTGATGAAAGCACTTGCATTCGAAAGAAGACTAAAAGATTTTTCTATTGATATATAGCAACTCATAGTTTATTATATGAAGAAAGTTATGATAGTTTTAATTTGACTAAAATTTTTGACCTAAAATGCGCCCGAAATGTGGGAGCATTTCAAACCAGTGAGTTAGCCACTGAAATGCGCCAAAAATGCACCCGGATTGTGTACAATACGTACTAGGGACTTTTACCATCGCAATACAACTTGAAAATCTAAAAACGGATGTCGGGAAGGTCATTAAATAAATCTCTGAAATTAGGAGGTCTAAAATGAGAGTAAGTGTTGAACTTGAACACTTAGCAAAATTTTTTTCTAAGTGTTGGAATCTCTCATGGAGCTTTACGATCTAAATTTGACATGCGATTTTTACGGGGTCTTACAATATCTCCCCCTTGGGAACATTCATCTTCGAATGAGATTGACTGATAGGGGAGAAAAGACAACTGATATGAGTACTGAGCATGAATGAATGAATATAATTTCATGGCTGACATGACTGATAAGCTGAATATATCATACTGAACATGCATATCTGATGCATGCATAACTAATTTATGAATAAAGGACTGAGTGTTTTGATGAAGTAAGTTTTCTGAAAATTAGAATGCATATCTGATGCATAACTGATAAGTTAAATCCATGCATATCTAATGCGTGATTATATGACTGATGTGATACGTGAATGCATGACTGAAAGTATTTATAATCTGACCATATGTATCTGATGTGTGGATACATGACTGAACTGACTTATGAATATAAGACTGAACATGCAATAGTAATGGTACCAAGTTTGGTACTCAAATCTGAACATGAGAATGAGTAAGCTCAAGGAAGACTGTTACATTGAATTGAAAATACCAATGAGTCTGAGATTAATCACTCAATATGCATGAGCGAAAATATGAGAACATAACTAAGTCTGGAACATGATACATGAGTTGAACTGAGTCTGTAATTCATGACATGGACAGAGTATCGTGGGTTAAACTGACCCATTGAGAACATAGATTACCACTGAAATTTGGAGCTAGAGGGTTAACCCTTTCTCTAGCTGGATTCATCTAAAAAAAAAGTTGCATGTTTAAATCACATAACATCGGGGGATATAGGGTATATCCCCCTTGGGACTCTAGGTCCCTTGAAGAATACCGACTTAGCTGAGATACTAAGGAAAACTAAGGCGGTGTACAAGGCACTTACGAACAGAATTGTGACTTAATAGCTGGGATCGGAAACTGATACATGAAGCATGAACTTAGAAGATTATGAGTGCATAAATATACTAACTTATCTGATTAACTGAATAACTGGTAACTGAATACTGGGTATGCAAGACTGAAATATACTTAGTATGAATAACAAGACTAAATCATAGAGTATTATGCATATGAGAAGGGACTGACTGACTAACATGAGGTAGCTGAGCATGGATTTACAAAAAGGTTTGAACTGAGGATATACATGGTATGGTATGAATTTATCTGATCTGTAGAGGCATAGCATGAGTCATGAAAGCTGAGTATACTATAAATCATGATACGTGTACATGAGTTATGAGCTACATAACCTAAGTTTTAAGTTTTTACCATTTATGAGACGCGACACTGAGTGATTTAGATCTGACTCTCTATGCTGGGAACTGAAAGCGCACATGATTCTATGTAAAACGTGTGAACATAAGCCGTGTTCATGGAATTGATTCGTACTGTAGGGTAAACTGAGATCCTTTATAGAGGGAACTGAAATCGTACATGATTTATGGAAAAGTGCATGATTGTGGTTCATGACCATAGAGTTGATATGTAAGACCTGAGTGGATTTCGTGATAGCTGAAGTACAAATCTTTGTACTGAGAAGAAGATGGGCTGGGAATCGTCCTCCCTTACTACTTTTCTATACATATTGGCACGACTACTGGAATCTGAGAGTCTGAATTGGTCACTTAATCTATCATCACATACTTATACTCTGTTCGACACCTGCCCATCCTACTAAACACATCAGCTACTTCTGTTTCCTCATATACTACTAATATCACATCTACACCTTCATGCTTAATTTCAAGTAAATAAACTTAAATTCTAGCTCACACTATTCAAGCCTCCTGATTTACCTTAGTAGAACTATCCCATTGAATACATAATCTAATCATACTAGATCATACTATCCCAACTTATTTACTGCTAAACTCTTGGGTCCACGCTTAAAATTCTAGGTCTATACTATCATAGGATTCTGAGAAAGGATCTAACGACATATCAAAAATTGGATTTGAGTATACAAAACAGTTCTCATTATCATAAATAAAATCTGTACAACTTAAGAACATGACTGAACTAAGGGGATATTTTCTAAGCGTGTGGAAAATCCCATAACTATCTCGAGGGAATCCATGAGAAAGCCCTATCTTTAGGACTTGATCTTCACTATTTCTGTTTCCTTGAAAGTAAGGTAAGGTTGACATGAGGGTAGCCTGATATGAATCTACATGGTTTCCTTAGAGAAACTTGCTATAGCATGATCTTGAGACATGAAAGAAGGGAAACTATTCTTAAAACATCTCATAGCCTCCTGCACATAAGTGTGGTGCACAATATACCCATGTACAAGACTCTACTTGATACACCTTTCAGACTTCCTAGGACACTATTGAACCTTAGGCTCTGATACTACGTTTGTAATGCCCCAATTTTCTAAGCCAAAATGCTACATGGTGCTCATGACCCCAAAGAACCACAAGCTAACCCATGACTGATATGTGTACCTGTAAACTGCATAGTATCTGATAAAATATGTGGAAATATGAACTGTAAGGCCATAAGGTTCAATACTGCACATATTTGAAAAATATGGTATAATAATACCAAAAAGAAACATAAATACTAAATTCTAAACATCTAATCTGACATCTACTACGAAAGCCTCTAAATGAACTAAATAAAGAGTTAAAATAACATGTCTCCAACTAACTCTATGAACTGAAAAACTTATCTAAAATACTGTAAGAAAGTAATAATAATATTGTCCACGAATAAAGAGGAGCACTGACTGTTCAAATCTGCAATTCTACTACTGCCCTAAAACTCGTGCCTCTATACCTATGGCATCAAATAAAACACCATAGCGCAAATGCATCAGTACGATCGAATGTACTGAGTATACGAGTGAGGTAGGATAAATGCAAAGGTTTTTATATGCATGAACAACGCTGACAGACATGAATGTGAGAATATACACATACATATATAACTGCAACTAAACTCGTGGGGATACTGACTACTGATGCTGAGATACTGAATGACTGAGTGTACTGATATTGAGATACTGAATGACTGAGTTTAATGATATTGATATGTAATTTACTAATAAGTGAGGAACTGATATTGTATTACTGAATACTGGGAGACAAATACTATATTACTGATAAATGAATGATTGTTTCTGATAGTTCTGATTATGAAGAACTAATTTGATTGACTATATATAACAGTCTTGAAACTGAGATCGTGATAACATAACTACTGAGTTCTATTAGCTAACTAAATGCTACTGATACTGATACTTACTGAATTCCATAGACTGATGAAATATTTTTGAAATTACATAGATTACTGAGTACTGAGTAAAACTGAATTGATACTGCCTTTATATGAGTTTTCTTGAGTCTTGAGACTGAAGTCTACTAAAGATGGCTTGAGACTGACTGAAGTCTACTAAAGATGGCGTGACTGAGAGTATCATGAAAACATGACATGTCTCTAGGAACACAACTATATTGTTTGGGTACAAGTTCCCCCAGGACTCGATAGAAGGAAACTAACACTTCTTGACATTCTTGAATACATGATCAATATCAACCATTCATAATAAAATTAGTTGGGATTTCATGAAGTACATGGTTAACGTAATCTTGTTCATGGTAGGAAAGTATATAATCAAGATCATAATTTTATACTCTAACATCATGACATTCCATCAACATATTCATTGTACAATAATAGCATGTAAGACATTTTAGCATGAGGTCAATGGCATGAATTCACCTTTTAGGCCATATTAATCCATACTACATGTTTCTTGTTTCTCTTAAATATTTAGTCAAACACCTTTCATGCACAACTTAGGCATAGGTGAAATCATAAAATTTTCACAAAGTATAAATCACCAAATTCATGGACTTCAACTTATATTTCAACATAGTTTCATGATTTCACATAAAGATCGCAACTTGGGAATCATTCAACACCAACAACATAATCATCAACGTCCAACTTACAATTTCAAGAACTCAACATAAAGTTCATATGAATAATATTATAAAATAAATTAGTTTTCATGATTCTTGAGATAACTTATGGAATTAAAAACTCAATTTAATATCATCAACATGAACATAATTATCCCACCACAAAATATTCATTATACATAACTTAAAACTTGAATCTTGAGCTCCATGGATGAAAGGAATCCATGGATGAACACTATGCATACCTTAGTTCTTCATTTTACGAAGATCAACAGAGAGAATTTCTTTAAATTAAATCCCTAATTGCAAACCCTCTTCTTGTTTTTGATGAATTTTGAGAGAAATCAATCATATGTTGCTAAATTCTACTAAATATCATGTTTGTATATATAGAGGTGGGAAAGAATAAAATACTACTGGAGAAAGACGCAGTTGTCCTTTGTTGTTTTAAGGCTAATAGGATGAAGCAACTTGATAATAACTTTTTACTCCAATTTTATAATTGGATAAAACCAATTACATTAGAAACAAGACTCAAAGATATTTATATTGATACATAGTAGCTCTCACTATTAATTATATGCAGGAAGTTATGATAGCTTGAAGTTGACTAAAATTTTGACCTGAAATGCACCCGGAATGTGGAAGCATTTCAAACCAGTGAGTTAGCCACTGAAATGCACCCATAATGTGTCCAATACGTACTAGGTACTTTCTCCATCGCAACACAACTTAAAAATCTAAAAACGGAGGTAAAATATGTCATCAAACAAATCCCCAAAGTTAGGAGGTCTAAAATAAGAGTTAGTGTTGAACTTGAACACTTAGCAAAGATTTTTTCTAAGTATTAGAATTTCTCATGGAGATTTACGAGCTGAATTTGACATGTGATTTTTACGGGGTCTTACAGCTTCAATATATGAATTATGAATTGTGTTTTTGGTCATGTGTTCAAGTAAGTCATGCTATGTAGTTTCTTTTCATCGAGTATTGGGGGTACTTGTACCCAAAATATTAGCCGTGTGCCTAGAGATATGCCATATTTTCATAATACTCTCAGTGAAGCCATGATCCATAGAATTAAATTAGTCATGTAACTCAGGAAAACCCAAAACTCTCAGTAATCTTCGTAGTTTAGTAATCTTACTGATCTCAGTAATCAGTAATCTTAGTAACCTCAGTATTCCCAGTCAATCTCAGTAACTACAGTACTCTCAGGCATTTTTTGGAACTCAGTACTTTCCGTCAGTCAGTGGAACTTAGTTAATTTAGTTTAGCTCTTCTAGACAATACTACTAGTATTATTTCAGTTCATTAAATTAGTTCAACTAAGTTAATCATTTTAGAGTCTTTCAGATGGAAGTAGGATTCAACTCCGAGTGAGCCTAAGGATGAGACTCACCCGCTAAATAGGACTAAGATTCCTAGAATTAATCCCTATGTGCCCAAACTATGTATCCAGTGTAGGTATGAGATGTTAACCATAAGATAGGAGTAACATACCTAGGGATCACCTGTTAGCACATTTAAATGTATAGGAATTATCCCAGGGGTCACTCATTAGATTAGGGGTGACTCTACAACAATTGTCTTTACTAGTGGCATAGTACTGACACCCTAACAACTAGGTTATACGTTAGACCCCAGTTAGCATACTAAGGGACATGTCAGTTAGATGAATATATCCCATATTTTCAGTTAGAAAATCCGAACACTTATCTCATCTATGGTCAATCAGTAACGGTATCATCAGATTTAGAGATCACCTACTAGATAGGACTAGTCTCATATTTACTTACTCAGATACAATATGGAACTCAGCTAGTTACATCAGATTCAGGACTGTCAGATATAATCACTCATGTTATCAATTATATCAGTTATCAAAACTTATGTTATTAGCATTAAACTTCAGGACAGTCACATAAAGTCACCCAGACCAGGTTTTTATAATCAAAACTGTCAGACCCAGTTATCCATATATCCATAACATAGTACTAGTCCCTCAGTATTCAGTGTTACAGTATTAGTTTCTTACTAGTTAGTGACTCAGATGTCAATGATAGTAGACTCAGTAGTCAACACATAATATTTAGTCATATTATGATCTCAGTTATAGTTATGCATGCATGCATGTATTCTCACGTTCATATTAGTCAGTCAGTTAGTGTTGTTCATGCACATGAACCTATTGCATTAATCTTACCTCACTTGCATACCAGTAGATTCAAAGTATTGAACCATTTACACTATGGTGTGTCATACCAATGGTTTAGAAGAATGAGCTCCAGAGAACCAGTTGCATCCCAGTTCAGCAATCAGATTGAGCAGTTAGTCCTCATTCTTCGAGGAAATGATGATCACATTACTATTTCAATTATCAGTTTATTTCAATAGTTGTAGTTAGTTGGGGACATATCCTATCAACTTCTTATTAAGACAATTTAGATGCTTTCAGACTACAATATGGTCAGATAATTATCTTAGTTGTTTTGATATTTTATACCATATTTTTAGTTATTTACTAATATTGAACCTTGTGTCCTTTCAGTTCATGTTTTTGCATTTTATAGTCTTTTATGTATTATACAGGTACAAATATCAGTCATGGGTTTGCAGGTGGTCCTTCGGGGTCATGAGCACCTATAACGTTTTGGGTACCAGATTCGGGGCATTACAAATACTTTATTTTCTTTATTATTTTTGGATATTTCATCAGTAATTTTAGCATAGTCAAAACTATGAGGGAAGGCACCAATCTTGTGGAGTCCTTTGATGAACCCACTTATGGAGAAAGCAACTTGAATGGTGGAAGTCATACATGTGAAAACTATAGCCCACCTCACTATAGGATAGAGACATTTCATGTGACAAGTGACGTGGTTCATGTGTTTAAAGTAAAAGGTCGATATGGAGGACAATCCCATGAGGATCCATATGTTCACTTAATGAATTTTTTTGGAGTTTGTACTCCCTTCAACATTTCTCATATGACTCAAGAGTTCTTTTCATTTTGACTCTTCCCGTTATCACTGATGGGTGAAGCATTGTTATGGTTCCAGACACAACTTACGGCTTCACTCACTTCAGAGAATGATCTCACAAAGGAGTTTTTAGATTAATACTCCTCTCCACCCAAGGTGTGTCTGTAATACCCAGTACTTTTCCATGCTTGAAACGTTTCCCAAGAATGTTAGAAGCCTTATTTTGAAGATGAATACACTTTTGTACATATGGTATTTTCAATATTTTCACCTTTTATTAGGTGAGAAATCAAATAAGATTTCCATCATTTCCAAATTTCCTCAAATCTGACACCTGGGTGAAGAGTAAGAGACTTTTTAGTAAGATAGTGTATCACCTGAGCCTTCAGCGCGTACTGGAGATAGAGAAAATGGCAAATATCAATTTCCATTGTTGCTCCATGATATTATCACACCGCACCAAACTTCTTGGTTGTAGATAAGGTGGAAACACAATAGCTCCATATCGCACCACCGTGCAATTTTCCATTTATCACTTTCCAGTGACTTGCTCTGATAATGGCGCGTCGCTCCAAGGATAAGAAATGGGAAATTTTATTAGAAATTAAATATGTGTCCAAGGATTAAAGGTTCAACTTGCCACCATATATAAGCCTTATAACGTAAGATTTGTCCATAATTCAGCAAATTATATTCAATTACTCTAAAATACTCTCAAGAATAAGCCCTAGGGTTTTCATAGAAAGTTTAATTCCATGGGAATTCACCATAAAATTTCAAGAATCTCCCCATCAATCTTTGTAGAATCACCAACTAAGGTATGCATAGTGTTTATTCAAGGACTCCATCCATGCATGAAGCCCTAGAATCTATTTTCTAAGTTTAAGTTTATGGATTTCTTTAAGAATTTCATGTTGGGTTTGTTTTGTTTATGTTGAGAATAATCAATTGAATTCAAATCCATGTTGGGTGATCAATTTTATGTGGAATTGATTTTTATAGGAGTATATTCATCTGAACCTATGAATAAACCCTAGGATGATGAAATTAGAGATAAATCATGATGACTAATTGTAGTATAATATTGTCTAAATATGTTATGCCTACCAAGTGCTTGATTAAATACCTAGATGAAGGAACAATGCTGTCATGAAATCCCCATGTATTATAGGCTTATGCATATCACATGTTTGGTGAAGTGCTTCAATATATGAATTATGAATTGTGTTTTTGGTCATACGTTCAAGTAAGTTATGCTATGTCAGTTTTTTCCAACGAGTCGTGGGGGTACTTATACCTGAAATATTAGTTGTGTGCCTAGAGCCATGTCATGTTTTCATGGTACTCTTAGTCAAGCCATGATCCATAGAACTAAGTCAGTCATGTGACTGAGGAAAACACCAAAATCTCAACAATCTCAGTATTTCAGTAATCTCAGTACTCAGTAATCTCAATAACCTCAGTATTCCCAGTCAATCTCAGTAACTAGAGTACTCTCAGGCAGTCCTCAAAACTCAGTGCATTCCATCAGTCAGCGAAACTCAGTAAATTTAGTTTAGCTCCACTAGACAATACCACTAGTATTAGTTCTGTTCATTTAATCAGTTTAGCTCAGTTAATTAGTTTGAAGACTTTTAGATAGGAGTAGGATTCTGCACCGAGCGAGCCTAGGGATGGGGACTCACCCGCTAGATAGGATTGAGATCCCTAGAATCAATCCCTATGTTCTAGAACTATGTATACAGTGTAGGTACAAGAAGTTACTCGTTAGAAAGGACTGACATACTCAATGATCACATGTTAGCACATTTAAATGTATAGGACTGATCCCAGATGTCACCTGTTAGATTAGGAATGACTCTACAGTAGTTGTCTTTACTAGTGGTGCGGTACTGACACCCTTCCAACTGGGGTTACAGGTTGGACCCCAGTTAGCATAGTATGGGATATATCGGTTAGATAAATACAACCCACAATTTTTATTACAGAATCAGGACTTTTAGATACAGTTAATTAGGCTCAATTGTATAGATTTAGGATTGTCAAATATAGTCACTCCTTATCATTATAAATAGACTCTGGGATCACCCCCAGATAGGACTGATCTCAACTGTCATCAATCAATAATTGTATTATAAGATTTAGAGATCACCCGCTAGATAGGACTGATCTCAGATTCACTTACTAAGATACAGTACGACACTCAGCTAGTTCCATCAGATTAAGGACTATCAGATACAGTCACTCATGTTATCAGTTGTATCAATTATTCGAACTTATGTTATTAACATTTACCTTTAGGACTGTCAGATACAGTCAACTAGAGTAATTCTTCATAATTAAAACTGTCAGACCCAGTTATCCATGTATTAGTAACATAGTATTATTCCCCTGATATTCAGTAATACAATATCATTTTCTCACTTTTCAGTGACTCAGATGTTAATATCAGTAGACTCAGTAGTCAGAACTCAGTATTCAGTCCTATTATGATCTCAGTTATGGTTACGTATGCTTGCTTATATTCTCACATCCGTGTTAGTCAGTCTGTTCGTGTTGTTCATGCACATAAACCTATTGCATTAAGCCTACCTTACTTGCATACCAGTACATTTACAGTATTGACGCATTTGCTTTATGGTATGTGATACCATAGGTTTAGAAGAACGAGCTCTAGAGAACCAGTAGCATCCCAATTCAGCGATCAGAGTTAGTAGTGAGCTCTCATCCTTTGAGGACATGATGATCACATTACTATTTAAGTTGTCAATTTATTTCCATAGTTGGAGTTAGTTGAGACGTGTCCCACCAACTCTATATTCATACAATTTAGAGGCTTCTAAACTACAGTATGTTCAAGCAATTATCCTAGTTGTTTTGGTATTATTATACCATAATTTTCAGTTATGTACAAGTATTGAACCTTGGGGACTTTCAATTCATATTTCTACATTATACAGTTGTTTATGCAGTATATCGGTACAAATAAAAGTTATGGGTTATCTTGTGGTCCTTCAGGGTCATGAGCACCTGTAATGTTTCGGGTACCATATTTTGGGCGTAACACATACTTTAGTTTCTTTATTATTTTTAGATGTTTCGTAGGTAATCTTAGCATAAACAAAACTACATGGGAAGGCACAAATCTTGTAGATTTATATGATGAACCCACTCATGGAGAAATCCACTTGAATGGCGGAAGTAATACGAGTTAAAACCATATCCCACCTCACCATGCGAGCGAAACATTTGACGTGACTAGTGTCATGGTTTACGAATATCAAGTAAAAGGTCTAATCCAATGAGGATCCATATGTTCACTTAAAGAATTTTTTTGGAGTTTGTACTCCCATCAATATTTCTCATATGACTCAAGAGTCCTTTTAGCTTTGGCTCTTCTCGTTCTCACTAAAGGGTGAAGCATTGTTATGGTTCTGCACACTCTTTACGACTTCACTCACTACATTGAAGAAGCTAACAAAGGAGATTTTAGATTAACACTCCTCTCCACCCAAGAAAGTTAGAAGCTTTCTTTTAAAGAAGAATCCACTTTTGTACACTTGATATTTCCAATTGGATAAGCTTTCCATCGATTCCAAATACACTCAAATTCATCACCTGGGTGAAGAGTTAAAGCCTTTTTAGTGAGAAAGTGTATCACCTGAGACTTTAGCATGTCGCAGAGATAACTCAAATGGCAAATATCAATTTCCAATGTTACTTTGCGATTGTGGTGCACCATACCAAACTTCCTGGTCATATAAAATGTGGCAATGCAATAGCTTTGCATCCCGCCACTGTGCAATTACTGATTTTTCAATTGCAGTGACTTGGCACGAGAGTGGCACGTCGCGCCAAAGATGAAAATCGAGAAATTTTCTCCAAAATTAAATACATGTCCTAGGGTTAAAAGGGTTAATTTCCCACCCTATATAATCCTTATAACACAAGATTTTGCCATAATTCAGCAACTTATACTCAATTATTCTAAAATACTCTCAAGAACAAGCCCTAGGGATTTTCATAGAATGTTCAATTCCATGGGAATGCACCATTAAATTTCAAGAATTGTGTTGTTGGTCATGTGTTCAAGTAAGACATGCTATGTCAGTTTCCTTACATCGAGTCCTGGGGTACTTTCACATATTAGATAGGACTGACATACTCAGGGATCACCCGTTAGCACATTTAAATGTATAGGACTGATCCCAGGTGTCACCTGTTAGATTAGGACTGACTCTACAGTAGTTGTCTTTACTAGTGGCACGGTACTGACACCCTTCCAACTGGGGTTATAGGTTGGACCCCTGTTAGTATAGTATTGGATATGTCGGTTTGATAAATATATCCCACAGTTTCAGTTACAGAATCAGGACTGTTAGATACAATAAATTTAGCTCAGAAGTATAGATTTTGGACTGTCAGATATAGTCACTCCTTATCATGATAAATAGACTTCAGGACCACCCACTAGATAGGTCTGATCTCAACTATGGTCAATCAGTAATGGTATTATCGGACTTAGAGATCACTGCTAGATAGGACTGATCTCAGATTAACTTACTTAGATACAGTATGAAACTCTGTTAGTTCTATCAAATTCAGGACTATCAGATACAATCACTCATGTTATCAGTTTTATAAATTATCAAAACTTATTTTATTAGCATTCAGCTTTAGGACTGTAAGATACAGTTAGCCAGAACAGTTCATGATAATCAAAACTGTCAGACCCAATTATCCATGTATCAGAAACATAGTATTTTTCCCTATATATTCAGCAATACAGTATTAGTTTCTCACTCATAGGTAACTCAGATGACAATGTCAGTAGACTCAGCAGTCAGAACTTAATCTTCAGTCCTATTATGATTTCAGTTACAGTTACGTATGCATACATATATTTTCACTTTCATGTTAGTCAGTGAGTTAGTGTTGTTCATACATATGAACCTATTGCATTAAGCCTACCTCACTTGCATACCGGTATATTTAAAGTACTGGCACATTTGAGCTATGGTGTGTGATACCATAGGTTTGAAAGAACGAGCTCTATAGAACCAGTACCATCCTAGTTTAATGATCAGAGTTAACAGTAAGTCCTCATCCTTCGAGGACATGATAATCACATTACTAATTTAGTTATCAGTTTATTTTAGTAGTCGGAGTTAGTTGGAGACAAGTCCCATCAACTCCTTATTCAGACTATTTAGAGGCTTTCAAACTATAGTATGTTCAGACAATTTCCAGTGACTTGGTCCAATAGTGGCGCGTCGCTCCAAGGATAAGAAATGGGAAATTTTCTTAGAAATTAAATATGCGTCCTAGGATTAAAGGGTTCAATTTCTCACCATATATAAGCCTTATAACAGAATATTTGGAAATAATTCAAAAAATTATATTGAATTACTATAAAATACTCTTAAGAATAAGCCCTAGGGTTTTCATAGAAAGTTCAATTCTATGGGAATTCACCATCAAATTTCAAGAATCTCCCTGTCAATCTTCGTAGAATCACAAACTAAGGTATGCGTAGTGTTCATTAATGGACTCCTTCCATGTAGGAAACCCTAGAATCTCTTTTCTAAGTGTAAGTTTATGGATTTCTTTAAGAATTTCATGTTGGGTTTGTTTTGTTTATGTTGAGAATAATCAATTGAATTCAAATCCATGTTGGGTGATCAATTTTATGTGGTTTGTATAGAAGTATATTCATGTGAACCTATGAATAAACCCTAGGATGATGAAATTAGAGATAAATCATGATGACTAATTGTAGTATAATATTGTCTACATGTGTTATGCCTACCAAGTGCTTGATTAAATACCTAGATAAAGGAATAATGCCCAACTCGTATGATATCATGAAATCCCCATGTATATACAAGCTTATGCATATCACATGTTTGGTGAAGTGCTTCAATATATTAATTATGAATTGTGTTTTTGGTCATGTGTTCAAGTAAGTAATGCTATGTCAGTTTTTTTCCATCGAGTCCTGGGGCTACTTGTACTTGAAATATTAGATGTGTACCTAGAGCCATGTCATGTTTTCATGATACTCCTAGTCAAGCCATGATCTATAGAACTATGTCAGTCATGTGACTCAGGAAAACCCAAAAATCTTAACAATATCACTAGTTCAGTAATCTCAGTACTCAGTAATCTCAGTAACCTCAGTATTACCAGTCAATCTCAGTAACTAGAGTACTCTCAGGCAGTCCTTGAAACTCAGTACATTCCGTCAGTCAGTGGAACTCAGTAAATTCAGTTTATCTCCACTAGGCAATACCATTAGTATCAAATCTATTTATTTAATCAGTTCAGCTTAGTTAATTAGTTCAAAGACTTTCAGATAGGAGTAGGATTCTACACCGAGCTAGCCTAGTGATGGGGACACACCCGCTAGATAGGACTGATATTCTTTGAATCAATCTCTTTGTTCTAAGACTATGTATCCAGTGTAGGTACGACTTGTTACATGTTAGAAAGGACTAACATACTCAGAGATCATACGTTAGCACATTTAAATGTATAGGACTGATCCCAGGTGTCAACTTTTAGATTAGGACTGACTCTACAGTAGTTGTCTTTACTAGTGGTGCGGTACTTACACCCTTCCAACTGGAGTTACAGGTTGGACCCCAGTTAGTATAGTATGGGATATATCAGTTAGATGAATACAACCCACAATTTCTGTTATAGAATGAGGACTTTTAAATATAATCAATTTGGCTTAGTTGTATAGATTTAGGACTGTCAAATATAGTCACTCCTTATCATTATAAATAGACTGTGGAATCACCCCCAGATAGGACTAATCTCAACTATCATCAATCAATTATGGTATTATAAGATTTAGAGATCACCCGCTAGATAGGACTGATCTTAGATTCACTTACTCATATACAGTACGACACTCAGCTAGTCCCATAGATTTAGGACTATCAGATACAGTCACTCATGTTATTAGTTATATCAATTATTAGAACTTATGTTATTAGCATTCAACTTTAGGACTGTCAGATACAGTCAACCAGAGTAGTTCTTCATAATTAAAATTGTCAGACCCAGTTATCCATGTATCAGTAACACATATTATTCCCTTGATATTCAGTAATACAACATCATGTTCTCACTCATCAGTGACTTAGGTGTCAATGTCAGTAGACTCAGTACTCCGCTCTCAGTATTCTGTCCTATTATGATCTCAGTAACAGTTACGTATGCTTGCTTATATTCTCACGTTCATGTTAGTCAGTCTGTTAGTGTTGTTCATGAACATAAACCTATTGCATTAAGCCTACCTTATTTTCATACCAGTATATTCAAAGTACTGACGTATTTGCGCTATGGTATGTGATACTATAGGTTTCGAAGGACGAGCTCCAGAGAACCAGTAGCATCCCAATTTAGCGATCAGAGTTAGTAGTAAGTTCTCATCCTCCGAGGACATGATGATCACATTACTATTTAAGTTGTCAATTTATTTCAGTAGTTGGAGTTAGTTTGGGACGTGTCCCACCAACTCCATATTCATACAATTTAGAGGCTTCTAAACTACAGTCTTAGTTGTTTTGGTATTTTTATACCATATTTTTCAGTTATGTACTAGTATTGAACCTTGTGGCCTTTCAGTTCATATTTCTCCATTATACAGTTTTTTATGCAGTATATAGGTACAGATATAAGTTATGGGTTAGCTTGTGGTCCTTTAGGGTCATGAGCAACTGTAATGTTTTGGGTACCACATTTTGGGTGTTACACTTACTTTATGTTCTTTATTATTTTTGGATGTTTCCTAGGTAATCTTAGCATAAATGAAACTATAAGGGAAGGCACAAATCTTGTAGCTTTATATGATGAACCCACTCATGGAGAAATCCACTTGAATGGCGGAAGTCATACAAGTTAAAACCATATCACACCTCACCATGGGAGCGGCACATTTGATGTGACTAGTGTCATGGTTCAGGAATGTGAAGTAAAAGGTCTATATGGAGGCAAATCCAATCAGGATCCATATGTTCACTTAAACAATTTTTTTTGGAGTTTTTACTCCCATCAACATTCCTCATATGACTCAAGAGTCCTTTCAGATTTGGCTCTTCTCGTTCTCACTAAAGGGTAAAGCATTGTTATGGTTCCGCACAATCTTTACAACTTCACTCACTTTATGGAAGGAGCTCACAAAGGAGATTTTAGATTAATACTTCTCTCCACCCAAGAAAGTTAGAAGCTTTCTTTGAAAGAAGAATCCACTTTTGTACACGTGGTATTTTCAATCGGATAAGCTTTGCATCAATTCCAAATTCACTCAAATTCGTCACCTAGGTGAAGAGTTAGAGCTTTTTTAGTGAGAAAGTGTATCACCTGAGACTTTAGCATGTCGCAGAGATAGCTCAAATGGAAAAGATCAATTTCCAATATTGCTTTGCTATAGTGGTGCACCGTACTAAACTTCCTGGTCATATAAAATGTGGCAACGCAAAAGCATTGCATCGTGCCACTATGCAATTACTGATTTGTCAATTACTAGTGACTTGGCGCAATAGTGACGCTTCACGCCAAAGATGAAAATTGGGAAATTTTTGCCAAAATTAAATACATGTCCTAAGGTTAAAAAGGGTCAATTTTCCACCTTATATAAGCGTTATAACATGAGATTTGGCCATAATTCAGCAACCTATACTCAATTACTCTAAAATACTCTCAAGAACAAGCCCTAGGGTTTTTCATTGAATGTTCAATTCCACGAGAATGCACCATTAAATTTGATGAATCTCTCTATCAATCTTCATAGAATCATAAGCTAAGGTATGCATAGTGTTCATCCATGAAGCCTAAGAAACTCTTTTTTATGTTTAAGTTTATGGATTTCTTTAAGAATTCCATGTTGGGATTATTTTGTCTATGTTGAGAATGATCAATTGAATTTAAATCCATGTTGGGTGATCAATTTTATGTAGAATTGATTTGTATAGAAGTATATTCATGTGAACCTATGAAAAAACAATAGGATGATGAATTTAGAGATGAATCATGATGATTAATTGTTGTATAATATTGACTACATGAGCTATGCCTATCATGTGTATGATTAAATTCCTAGATTAAGGAACAATGCCTAACTAGTATGATATCATGAAATCCCCATGTATGTACAAGCTTATACATATCAAATGTTTGGTGAAGTTCTTCAATATATGAATTATAAATTGTGTTGTTGGTCATGTGTTCAAGTAAGACATGCTATGTCAGTTTCTTTACATCGAGTCCTGGGGTACTTTCACCCATTATACAGGACCGACATACTCAGGGATCACCCGTTACCATATTTAAATGTATAGGACTGATCCCAGGGGTTACCTGTTAGATTAGGCTGACTCTACAGCAGTTGTGTTTTCTAGTGGCGCGGTACTGACACCATTCCAACTAGGGTTACAGGTTGGACCCCTGTTAGCATAGTATTGGACATATTGGTTTGATAAATATATCCCACAGTTTCAGTTACAGAATCAAAACTGCTAGATAAAGTCAATTAAGCTCAGAAGTATAGATTTAGGACTGTCAGTTATAGTCACTCATTATCATTATAAATAGACTTCTGGATCACCTACTAGACAGGTCTGATCTCAACTATGTTTAATTAGTAACAGTATTATCTGACTTAGAGATCCTTGCTAGATAGGACTGATCTCAGAATCATTTACTCTGATACAGTATGAAACTCATTTACTTCCATCAAATTCAGGACTATTAGATACAATCACTCATGTTATCAGTCATATAAATCATCAAAACTTATTTTATTAGCATTTAGCTTTAGGACTATAAGATACAGTCAACCAGAGCAGTTTATGATAATCAAAACTGCCAGACCCAGTTATCCATGTATCAGTAATATAGTATTTGTCCCTATATATTCAGCAATACAGTATTAGTTTCTAACTCATAGGTAACTCAGATGTCAATGTTAGCAGACTCAGTAGTCAAAACTTAATATTCAGTCCTATTATGATTTCAGTTACAGTTACATATGAATGCATGTATTCTCACTTTAATGTTAGTCAGTCAGTTAGTGTTGTTCATACATATGAACCTATTTCATTAAGACTACCTCACTTACATACCAGTATATTTAAAGTACTGACGCATTTGAGCTATGGTGTGAGATACCATAAGCTTAGAAAAATAAACTCTATAGAACCAGTAGCATCTTAGTTTAACGATCAGAGTTAGCAGTAGGTCCTCATCCTTCGAGGACATGATGATCACATTACTATTTTAGTTATCAGTTTATTTTAGTAGTTGGAGTTAGTTGGGGACATGTCCCATCAACTCCTTATTCAGACTATTTAGAGGCTTTCAGACTATAGTATGTTCAGACAATTATCTTAGTTGTTTCAGTATTGTTATACCATATTTTTTAGTTATGTAATAGTATTGAACCTTGTGGCCTTTCAGTTTATGTTTCTACATTATACAGTCTCTTATGCAGTACACAGGTATAAATATCAGTCATGGGTTAGGTTGTGGTTCTTCGGGGTCATGAGCATCTGTAACGTTCCGGGTACGAGATTCGGGGTATTACACATACTTTATTTTCTTTATTATTTTTGGATGTTTTGTAGGTAATTTTAGCATAACCAAAACTGTAAGGGAAGGCACCAATCTTGTGTAGTCCTTTGATGGACCCACCTATGGAGAAAGACACTTGAATGGTGGAAGTCATACGAGTGAAAACCATATCCCACCTCAGCATGAAAGAACAAAATTTCATGTGAATAGTTTCATGGTTCAGGTATTTCAAGTAAAAGGTCTATATGGAGGCAAATCCTATGATGATCCATATATACTTTAAAGAATTCTTTTGGAGTTTGTATTCCCTTCAATATTTTTGATAAGACTGAAAGACCTTTCGGCTTTGGCTCTTCCCATTCTCACTAATGGGTGAAGCATTGTCAAGTTTATGCATACTTCTTATGGATTTACTTACTTCATGGAAGGCTCTCACAGAGGAGTTTTTAGATTAATACTCCTCTCCACCGAAGGTGTGTCTGTAATACCCCATATTTTTCCTAGCTTGAAAAGTTTCCCATGAATGTTAGAAGGCTTATTTGAAAGATTAATCCACTATTGTACATTGATATTTTCAATATTTTTACCTTTTATCATGTGGGGAATCGAATAAGCTTTCCATGAATTCCAAGTTCACTCAAATCCGACACCCGGGTAAAAAGTTAGAGCCGTTTTAGTATGACAGTGTATCACATGAGCCTTCAGCACATCGCGGAGATAGCACAAATGGAAAATGTCAATTTTTAGTATTGCTCCACGATATTGGCATGACGCACCAAACTTCTAGGTGTTAGACAAGGTGGAAACAAAATAGCTCTGCATCGTGCCACCGTGCAATTTCCAATTTATTACTTTCCAGTGACTTTGCCAGATAGTGGAGCGTCGTGCCAAGGATGAAAATCAGAAAATTTTCTCAGAAAATAAATATGTGTCCTAGGGTTAAAAAGATCAATTTTCCACACTATATAAGCCTTATAACATGAGATTTTTCCATAATTTAGCAACTTATACTCAATTACCCTAAAAACTCACAAGAACAAGCCATAGTTTTCATAGAAGGTTCAATTCCAAATGAATTCATGGTCAAATTTCAAGAATCTCTCTGTCAATCTTCGTAGAATCACAAGCTAAGGTATGCGTAGTGTAGTCGGTTTATTTTAGTAGTTGTATTTAGTTGGGGACATATCCCATCAACTCCTTATTAAGATAGTTTAGATGCTTTCAGACTACAATATGGTCAGACAATTATCTTAGTTGCTTTGGTATTTCATACCATATTTTTTAGCTATGTACTAGTATTGAACCTTTTGGCCTTTCAGTTCACGTTTCTGCATTTTACAGTCTTTTATGTAGTATACAGGTACAAATATTAGTCATGGGTTAGCTGGTGGTCCTTCGGGGTCATGAGCACCTACAACGTTTCGGGTACCAGATTCGGGGTATTACAAATAATTTATTTTCTTTATTATTTTTGGATATTTCATCGGTAATTTTAGCATAGCCAAAACTATGAGGGAAGGCACCAATCTTGTGGAGTCCTTTGATAAACCTACTTATGGAGAAAGCCACTTGAATGGTGGAAGTCATACATATGAAAACTATAGCCCACCTCACTATAGGAGAGGGAAATTTCATGTGACTAGTGTCGTGTTTCATGTGTTTAAATTAAAAGGTCGATATGGAGAACAATCCTATGAGGATCCACAAGTTCACTTAATGAATTCTTTTGGAGTTTGTACTCCCTTCAACATTTCTCATATGACTCAAGAGTTCTTTCGGTTTGGACTCTTCCCATCATCACTGATGGGTGAAGCATTGTTATGGCTCCACACACAAATTATGGCTTCACTCAATTCAGGGAATAAGCTCACAAAGGAGTTTTTAGATTTATACCCCTCTCCACCCAAGGTGTGTCTGTAATACCATGTACTTTTCCAAGCTTGAACGGTTTCCCTAGAATGTTAGAAGCCTTATTTTGAAGATGAATACACTTTTGTACATATGGTATTTTCAATATTTTCACCTATTATTGGGTGGGCAATCGAATAAGATTTCCATCATTTCCAAATTTGCTCAAATCTGACATCTAGGTGAAGAGTTAGAGAATTTTTAGTGAGATAGTGTATCACCTGAGCCTTTAGCACGTAGCGGAGGTAGAGCAATAGGAAAATGTCAATTTCCATTGTTGCTCCATGATATTGGCATGCCTCACCAAACTTCCAGGTCGTAGACAAGGTGGCAATGCAATAGCTCCGCATCGCACCACCATGCAATTTCCCATTTATCAATTTCCAGTGACTTGGTCCGATAGTGGTGCGTCGCTCCAAGGAAAAGAAATCAGCCAGCTCCTCAGTCCAAAGATCCTTTGGGAAAACATGTTTTCTATGTGGAGTTTAGAGCCGCATTTACCACTCTTGCTAAGTCCATGGATGCATAGAATGAATGACCACCAGTCATTCTATCCAATCCAGTGGCCAATCCCAAAGCAGCTAGGGTTCGGTACTTCACTCGGATGAACCCTCCATCGTTTCATGGGTTTAAGTCTGATGAGGACCCTTAAAAGTTCATTGACAAAGTCCAGAAGTTCATTGACATCATGAGTGTTACTTCTATTGAGAGTGTTGAGTTATCTGCCTACCAATTACAGGATGTTGCTCATGATTGGTACAAATAGTAGAAGTCTGAGAGGTTAGATATACAGGCCCTATCGAGTGGGAGGAATTTGTCACAGCCTTCTTAGATAGATTCTTTACCTAAGAGATAAGGGAAGCCAAAGTTCTTGAGTTCATCAACCTCAAGCAGGGGAATATGATAGTTAGGGAGTATTCTCTAAGATTTACTCAGCTAGCCAGGTATGCTCCTCATGTGGTTGCAGACAATAGAGCTAAGATAAGCAAGTTCGTGTCAAGGGTTAACAATAACGTGGTAAATGAGTGTAGGTCTGCGATGCTGATCAGTGATATGACCTTAGACAGACTCATGACCTATGCCCAACAAGTAAAAGAGCAGAAGTTTAAGACTAGGGAGAGGCAGAAAAAGAGAGCAAGGTCAGGTAATTTCAAATTTACTTACCCCAAGTCAGATGGAGGAAACCGTTCATAGTTTCACTCCAAGTCAGACATTATAGATCCTTCCTCTGCCAGCGCTGCAGTGCCAAATTTTAGAGATGGTAATAGAGACAAAGCGCCAGGCTCTAAATCTCAGGGTAGTGTTAGTAGTGCCCAAATGAATCCCCTTTGTCAGACTTATCGTAAGAACCACAAGGGCATTTGTAGAGCCGGTAGTGATGTATGCTTTGGTTGTGGCAAGCTAGGACACAAGATTAGGGAGTGTCTATAGTCAAGTCTTCAGGGTAAGCAAAATCATTCTACAACTCAGTCCAGTCGCCCAAATAAGACTCTATGCTCTTCAGTCTTGGTAGGATCAGGAAAATTCTCCTGATGTCGTTACTGGTACGTTATAGATTTTCCATGTTTATGTTTGTGCTTTGCTAGACTCAGGTCCATCTTTGTCTTTTGTTACTCCATACATAGCAGGTTATTTTGGAATCAATTCTGAAGTCCTAGTAGAGCCTTTCTCAGTCTCTACCCTAGTGGGTAAAATGATCATAGCTTGGCGGGTATACAGGAACTGCCCGGTTACGATATCTCAAAAATCCATATCAGCAGATTTAGTGGAGTTAGAGGACTGATTTTGATGTTATTGTCAACATGGATTGGCTTTATTCTTACTATGCCATAGTCGACTGCAGAAATAGGATAGTGTAGTTTTAGTTCAGGAATGAGCCCATTCTAAAATAGAAGGGTAGCATTTCAGTTCAGGGGTCAACTTGTTTCCTACCTTCAGTCAAGGAAAATGATTTATAAGGGGTGTGTTTATCATCTCATGCATGTTAAAGATTCTAGTTCTGAATATCCGAGCCTTGAAATAGTCCCTGTTGTTAATGAATACTCAGATATCTTTCCCAAAGATCTTCCAGGCATTCTTCTTGAAAGGGAAATAGACTTCGGCATAGACCTTATTTCAGATACTCAAGGAACTGAAAGATCATTTGAAGGATCTCTTAGATAAGGGATTCGTTAGACCCAGCATTTCCCATGGGGTGCGCTAATATTATTCGTGCGCAAGAACGACGATTCTCTCAGGATGTGTATTGATCACCATTAACTCAACAAGGTCACGGTCAAGAACGGACATCCTCTTCTCCAGATTAATGATCTATTAATCAACTTCAGGGTGCGAGTTAGTTCTCCAAGATAGACCTTAGATCAGGCTATCATCAACTCATAGTTAGAGAATGTGACATTTCGAAAACAGTTTTCTGTACTCGGTATGGTCACTTTGAATTTTTAGTCATGTTATTTGGTTTTACCAATGCCCCTTCAGCTTTTAAGAATTTGATGAATCGTGTGTTCAAGTAGTACTTGGGCATGTTTGTCATAGTATTCATAGATGATATTTTGTTCTATTCTTGCACAGAGCGTGATTATGCAAACCATCTTAGGATTGTTCTTCAGACTCTCAGGTATCATCAATTATTCACTAAGTTCAGGAAGTGCAAATTTTGGCTAAGATCAATAGCATTCCTTGGAAATATTTTTTCTGGTGATGGCATTAGAGTAGATCCTCAGAAAACCGAGGCAGTAAGAAATTGGCCCATACCCGTATCTCCATTAGATATTAGAAGTTTCTTGGGTTTTGCTGGCTATTACAGAAGGTTTGTCGAGGGATATTCTTCTATTGCATCTCCCATGTCCAGATTGACTCAGAAGAAGATTGATTTTTAGTGGTCATATTTATGTGAGAAGAGATTTCAAGAGTTAAAGAATCAACTCACCACAGCTCTAATTCTAACTATTCCAGATGGTTCAGATTGTTTTGTAGTCTATTGTAATATATCTAGAGTTGGTTTAGGTTGTGTCCTCGTGAAGCATTGTAAGGTCATAGACTACGCCTCCAGACAGTTAAAGCCACATGAGAAGAATTATCCTACTCATCATCTTGAGTTAGCAGCGGTAGTTTTTGTCTTGAAGATTTAGAGGCATTATCTCTATGGAGTTCATATATATGTCTTCACGGACCATAAAGGCATCCAGTATGTCTTTTCCCAAAAAGATCTCAATATCCTCCAGAGAAGGTGGTTAGAGCTCTTGAAGGATTACGACAAGAGTGTTCTTTATCATCCGGGCAATGCTAATGTTGTGTCCGACGCTCTCAGTAGAATCTCCATGGGTAGTATTTCTCACGTTGAGGGTAGCAAGAAAAAGATGGCTCAGGAGATCCATCAGCTTGCCAGACTAGGCGTTCTCTTAGTTGATTCTTCAGAGGGTGGTGTATGTGTTCATAGTAGTTCAGAGTAATCTCTAGTTTCTGAGGTAAAAGAGAAACAAGACAGGGATCCTATCCTTGTCAAGCTCAAAGAGTCAGTTCAGAATCAGAAAGTTGAGGTTTTCTCTCGAGGGGGAGATAGTGGTCTTCGTTGTCAGGGTCTTCTATGTGTTCCAGGTGTAGGTGAATTGAGGCAGCAATTTCTTGCAGAAGCGCATGGTGCACGATAATCGTTTCATCTAGGGGCCACTAAGATGTATCGTGATATGTGGGAGATCTATTTGTAGAGTGGGATGAAGAGAGATATTGCAGATTTTGTGGCTAAGCGCTCTACATGTCAGCAGGTTGAGATAGAGGATTAGAAATATAGTGGTTCCATGTAAGAGTTCATCATTCCTACTTGGAAGTGGGAAGAAGTTAACATGGATTTCGTGACGGGTTTGCCTAGAACTTGTCATCAACATGATTCAGTATGGTTTTATTATAGATGGAATGACCAAGTCAGCTCATTTCCTTCCTGTTCGTACTGCTTATTCCGCTAAGGATTATGCTAAACTCTATATCAGGGAGTTAGTCAGGTTACACGGTGTTCCACTATCTATCATCTCAGATAGAGGTAACCAGTTCAATTCTCACTTTTGGAAGTCATTCTAAAAGGGTCTCGGTACCCAAGTCCATCTCAGTACAGAATTCCATCCTCAAACAGATGGTCAAGTAGAGAGGACCATTCAGACTCTTGAAGATATGCTAAGTGAGTATGTAATTGACTTCAAGGGAAGTTGGGATGACCACTTGCCTTTGATTGAGTTTGCATACAACAATAGCTATCATTCTAGCATTTAGATGGTTCTATTCGAAGATCTCTATGAGAGAAGATGTAGATCTCCGATTGGTTGGTTCAAAGTTAGTGAGGCCCCAATCATAGACTTAGTATTCGATGCCTTAGAGAAATTTTAGTTGATCAAAGAGAGACTCCGGTCAACTCAGAGCCGATAGAAGTCTTATACAGATATTCGTAGAAAGGGTATTGAGTTCGATATCAATGACTATGTCTATATTAAGATCTCTCCCACGAAGGGAGTGAAGAGGTTCGGCAAGAAAGGGAATCTCAGTCCCCGATATATTGGTCCCTTCAAAATTCTTTGTCGCTTTGTCAATGTAGCTTATGAGCTTGAGTTGCCTTCAGATCTAGCCTCAGTCCATCCATTATTCCATGTCTCTTTGCGAAAGAAGTGCATAGATGAACCAACAGTTGTTGTCCCTAATCAGAGCATTGAAATTCAAAATAGCCTCTCTTATACAGAGATTCCAGTCAAAATCTTAGATTATAAGACTCATAGATTGAGGAACAAAGAGGTCCCTCTAGTCAAGGTTCTTTGGCGAAATCAGTCTCATAAGGTAGATACTTGAGAAGTAGAAGCAGATATGCGTACCAAATATCCTCACCTCTTCCCCGCCAATTTAGATCAAGATCAAGGTAATAGTTCTCCTTAATCGTATTTAGTTTCACGTTCATGTTTCCAGTATAAACATGGTACCTATTAACCGTTTAATACTCAGTCATGCATTTATGTGTCAGTTGTCCGTGCATCAGATATGCATGAGTTCAGTATGTTTAGCATGTCAGTCATCAGATCAAGTTTTAGCTCTTCATGTTCAGTTCAGGTTCTATTGTCTTGTATCCCTTCTCAGTAAATTCTTATTCGAGGATGAATGTTCCTAAGAGGGAGATATTGCAATACCCCGCATGTTTCTAAGCAAGGAAGTGACTAAGTATTCCTACGTATGAAATCTCCTATCCTATGATTCATACTTTAGTACATGACTTACAATGAATTTCCTAGTGATAGGATAGCTTATGATGCATTAAGCATGTCATATGAGTCACTTAAGGTAATACAAGCTAGGAGTTTTTGAATCCATCAAGTTTTAGTGTTCCATTTTCCAAGGGTCATATTTGAACAAGGATAACTAGATTTTAGTGTGGTATTTTGGCTGATTTAGACCCACCAATAGACAGAGAATCGAATTAGATTTCCAATGATGCTTATTTCTCCATAATCTAATACCCGAGCGAAAAGTTATGACTATTTTTGTGAGAGACAGTAAGGATAGGCGATTGGTTAGGCTCTGCCCAGTCCAAACATAGGCGATTAGTTAGGAACCGCCCAACCTAGCTTATGCAATCACTTGGGCGCTGCCTAAGTCAGTTCAAAGTGCAAAAAATACTCCGTTTTGAGTTAATTTAAGGGTAATTAAGCATTTTAATACTTCTTACACGTCCCTAAACTTAACCCTACGAAATATATAGCTTCTAAACATATTACTACCCTATTATAATATCAAAGATCATCATCCAAGGGAACTAAAAGAAAAAACAACTAGGGTTGCATAACCAAGCTTGCAGATCCAATTTCAAGGAAATTCCTCCGTCAATTATCAAGAATCTTCCTTCTAAGGTATGCATGAGTTGATTTATGGATCTCTTTCACCCATAAAGCTCAAAAATACCCTTTTTAATTATAAAGTATGATTTCTATATTGTTGGGTGTTGATGATCATGTTGTTGATATTAGGTGATTCCCAAGATGGAATCTTTATATGTTTTTTTTGAATATCATGATTTCATATGAGTTGGAAACATGTAAATTTAGTTGTTCATGATGTATAATTTGATGATTTCACCTATTCTTAAGATGTGCATGTAAGAGTTTTGATAAAATGCCTAAGAAACTAGAAATCATGCAATATAGCTAAATTGTGACTAAGTGAACCCAAGGATGTAAACTCACCCACCAGTTCAGGGTGTGATTCTTAGTAGTCTTCCTTGTGTTCCAGAACTATGTAGCCAGCGTAGGTTAAGACATCTTAACTAGTCAGATTAGGGTTGATGAGGTTGCTTAACCCGTCATATTAGGGTTCCCACCATTCTCATTGAGTACTCACTAGATAAGGGTGACTCACAGGCAGTCATTACCTGTGGCACGGTATCGACACCCTTCCAGTCAGGACAGAGATTGGACCCCAGCTTAGCAATAACGGCATACATGGGGTATGTTAGTTAAATAGTACTTCCCATAGTTTCAGTATCAGTCTCAGTAAAAGAACTTAGGGTGTTCTTCAGATTTCAGTATACACAGGACTGTCAGATACAGTCTTCCATGTTATCAGTTTTAGTATCAGTCATGATAGTTATCAGTAAATCATGTATTAGCTTACAGGTCATGCTATCACATATTCACAGTCCTAGTTTATATATTTGCGTGTTTGCACTCCCATGTTCATATTAGTCTGTCAGTGTTGTTCATGTATAAAACACTTGATGTGTAGCCGATCTTCCTCGTATACTCAGTACTCTAGTTGTACTGATGCATTTGCACTATAGTTATTTATTTTAATATTACACCATAGGTTCTGAGACACGAGCTCCAGCACAGCAGTAGCGGTAGCATTCCAATCGTACAGACACAGTGAGTCCTCATTGATTCAAGGACAATATTATTTGATTCATTTATTTATTTCTTCAATTTAGTTTTATGGAGTTAGTTGGAGACATTTTCCTTCAACTCCTTATTCAGATAGTTTAAAGGCTTTAAGATTTATGTTGAGATTTAAGTTCAGATTGAGTTGTTTTGGGTATTTGCAGTATACAGGTACATATATCAGTCAAGGGTTAGCTTATGGTTCCTCAGGGTCATGAGCACTGTGTAGCATTCCGGTTTAGCAAATCGAGCTGTTGCAACATTGTTATGGTTCTACACAGTCCTTACAGCTTCACTCACTACATGGAAGGAGCTCACAAAGGAGTTTTTAGATTAATATTCATCTCCACCCAAGGTGTGTCTATAATACCCCATACTTTTTCTAGCTTGAAAAGTTTCCCAAGAATGTTAGAAGCTTTCTTTAAAAGATGAATACACTTTTGTACCTAGGGTATTTTCAAGATTTTCTCCTTTTATGATGTGGGGAAGCTAATAAGATTTCCATTAATTCCAAATTCGCTCAAATCCAACACCTGGGTGAAGAGTTATAACACGAGATTTGCTCATAATCAGCAACTTATACTTAAATAGTCTAAAATACTCTCAAGAACAAGCACTAGGGTTTCCATAAAAGGTTCAATTCCATGGGAATTCACTGTCAACTTTCAAGAATCTCTCCGTCAATCTTTATAGAATCACAAGATAAGGTATGCATAGTGTTCATTCATGGAATACTTTTGTCCATGAAGCCCAAGAATCTATTTTCTAAGTATAATTTTATGGATTTCTTTATGAATTTCATGTTGGTTTTGTTTTGTTTATTTTGAGAATGATCAATTGAATTCAAATCCATGTTGGGTAATTAATTTTATGTCGAATAGATTTCTATAGAAGTATATTTATGTAAACCTATGAATAAGACCTAAGATGATGAAATTAGAGACGAGTCATGATGATTAATTGTTGTATAATGTTGTCTACATGTGATATGCCTACCATGTGTTTGATTAAATACCTAGACGAAGGAACAAATCCCAAATAGTCTGATATCATAAACTCCCCAAGTATGTACAAGCTTATGCATATCACATGTTTGGTGAAGTGCTTTAATATATGAATTATGAATTGTGTTGTTGGTCATCTGTTCAAGTAAGTCATGCTATGTTAGTTTCTTTCCATTGAGTCTTGGGGGTACTTGTACCCAAAATATTAGCTGTGTGCCAGAGTCATGTCTTGTATTCGCAATAATCTCAGTCAATCCATGATTCATAGAACTTAGTCAGTCATATGACATTAGAAAACCCAGAAATCTAAGTAATTTTAGTAGTTTAGTAATATCAGTGATTTCAGTACTCAGTAATCTAGTAACTTCAGTAATCCCAATCAATCTCAGTAACTACAGTACTCTCAGGTAGTTTTCGGAACTCAATATATTCCGTTAGTTAGTGAAACTCAATAAATTTAGTATAGCTCCACCATACGATACCACTAGTATCAGTTTAGTTCATTTAATCAGTTCAGCTTAGTTAATATATTTAGAGTCTATTAGATAGGAGTAAGATTCAGCATCGAGCGATCTTAGGGACGAGGACTCACCCGCTAGATAGGACTGAGATCCCTAGAACCAATCCCAAAGTTTTGGAACTACGTAACTGTCATAGGTATGATATGTCACCCATTAGATAGGACTGACATACATATGGATCACCTGTTAGCACATTTAAATGTTTAGGATTGATCCCAGGGGATACGCGCTAGATTTGGACAGACTCTACAGCAATTGTCTTTTCCAGTGGAGCGATACTGACACCCTTCCAACTAGGGTTATAGTTTGGGCACCAGTTAGTATAGTATGGGACATGACGGTCAGATAAATACAACCTACAGTTTCAATTGTAGAATCAAGACTGTCAAATACAGTCAATTCAGCTCAGTAGTATAAATTTAGAACTGTCAGATACAGTTACTCCTTATCAATATAAATAGACTCTGGGATCACCCACTAGACAGGACTTATCTCAACTATGGTCAATCGGTAATGGTATCATTAGATTTAGTGATCACTTGCTAGATAGGACTGATATCAAATTCACTTACTCAGATACAATACAAAATTCAGCTAGATCCATCAGATTCAGGACTATCTGATATAGTCACTCATGTTATCAGTTATATCAGTTATCAGAACTTGTGTTATTAGACTTAAGCTTTAGGACTATCAGATACAATTAACCAGTCTAGTTCTTCATAATTAGAACTATTAGACCCAGTTATCAATGTATCAGTAACATAGTATCCGTCCCTTAAGATTCAATAATACAGTATCAGTTTCTTACTTAACAATGATTCAAATGTCAATGTCTGTAGAATCAATCGCCAGAACTCAGCATTCAGTCCTATCATGATCTTAGTTACAGTTACGTATGCATGTATGTATTCTCACATTCATATTAGTCTATCAGTTGGTGTTGTATATGCATATGAAACTATTACACTAAGCCTACCTCACATGCATACTAGTATATTCAAAGTCCTGACGCATTTCTGATAGAGTGTGTAATACCATAGGTTTAGAAGAATGATCTCCCAAAAACCAGTAGCATCCCAGTTTAGCGATTAAAGTTGGCAATGAGTCCTCATTCTTTGATGACTTGATGATCACATTACTATTTTAGTTATCAATTTATTTCAGTGGTTAGAGTTACTTGGGGACATGTCCCATTAACTCCTTATTCAAAAATTTAAAAGATTTAATACTTTAGTATGTTCAGACTATTATCTCAATTGTTTTGGCATTGTTATACTATATTTTTCAGTTATGTAGAAGTATTGAACCTTATGGCCTTCCAGTTCATGTTTTTGTAATATACATTCTTTTAAGCAGTATACAGGTACAGATATCAGTCATGGGTTAGCTTGTGGTCCTTCGGGGTCATGAGCACCTATAACGCTTCGGGTAAATGATTTGTGGTGTTACACATACTTTATTTGCTTTATTATTTTTGGATCTTTATTAGGTAATCTTAGCATAACCGAAATTGTGATGGAAGGCACCAATCATGTGGAGTCCTTTGATAATCCCACTCATGGAGAAAGCCACTTGAATGGTGGAAGTCGTATGACTGAAAACCATATCGTACCTCACCGTGGGAGCGGGAAATTTCATGTGACTTGTGTCATGGTTCATGTGTTTCAAGTAAAAGTTCTACATGAAGGACAATCCCATGAGGATACATATGTTCACTTAAAGAATTTTTTTGGTGTTTGTACTCCCTTTAATATTTCTCCTATGACTCAAGAGTCTTTTAAGCTTTGGATCTTCCTGTTCTCACTAACAGGTGAAGCATTGTTATGGATTTTCACACTCCTTACAGTTTAAATCACTTCATAGAAGGATCTCACAAAGGAGTTTTTAGATTAGTAATCCTCTCCACATAAGGTGTGTCTGTAATACCCCATACTTTTCGTAGCATGAAAAGTTTCCCAAGAATGTTAAAAGCTTTATTTGAAAGATGAATCAATATTTGTACACATGGTACTTTCAAGATTTTCACTTTTAATCATGTGGCGAATCGAATAAGATTTCTATCGATTCCAAATTAGCTCAAATTCGACACCTGGGTGAAGAGTTAGAGCCCTTTTAGTAAGACAGTGCATCATCTGAGCCTTCAGTGCGTCGTGGAGTTAGCTCAAATGGCAATTGCCAAACTTCCAGGTCGTAGACAAAGTGGTAACAAGATAGCTCCACATCGCGCCACCGTTCAATTTACCATTTGTTACTTTCCAATGGCTTGGCGCGATAGTGGCATGTTGCACCAAGGATGAAAATTGGGAAATTTTCTCAGAAATTAAATATGTGTGATAGGGTTAAGAGGGTTAATTCCTACCCTATATAAGTCTTATAACACAAGATTTGGTGATAATTCAACCACTTATACTCAATTACTCTAAAAAACTGTCAAGAATAATCCCTAGGGTTTTCATAGAAGGTTCAGTCCCACAGGAATTCACCATCAAGTTTCAAGAATCTCTCCATGAATGTTCATAGAATCACAAGCTAAGGTATTCGTAGTGTTCATTCATGGACTCCTTTCTTCCATGAAGCCTAAGAATCTCTTTGTAAGTTTAAGTTTATGGATTTGTTTATGAATTTCATGTTGGGTTTGTTTTGTTTATGTTGAGAATGATTAATTGAATTCAAATCCATGTTATGTGTTTAATTTTATGTTGAAATGATTTTTATAGAATTATATTCATGTGAACCTATGAATAAACACTAGGATGATAAAATTATAGATGAATCATGATGATTAACTCTTGTATAATGTTGTCTACATGTGCTATGTCTACCATGTGTTTGATTAAATACATAGATGAAGGAACAATGCCCAACTAGTATGATATCATGAAATTCCTATGTATGTACAAGTTTATGCATATCAAATGTGTGGTAAAGTGCTTCAATATATTAATTATGAATTGTGTTGTTGGTCATGTGTTCAAGTAAGTCATGCTATGTCAGTTTATTTCCATCAAGTTCTAGGGGTACTTGTACCTAAAATATTAGCGGTGTGCCTAGAGCCATGTCTTGTTTTTATGATACTTTAATTCAAGCCATGATACATATAACTCAGTTAGTTTGTGATTCAGGAGAACCCAGAAATCTCAGTAATCTCAGAAGTTCAGTAATCTCAGTGATCTTTGAACTCAGTAATCTCAGTAACGTCAGTATTGCCAGTTTATCTTAGTAACTATAGTATTCTTAGGCAGTCCTCGGAACTCAGTACATTCCATTAGTCATTAGAACTCAGTAAATTTAGTTTATCTCTGTTTCATAATACCACTAGTATCAGTTCAGTATAGTTAATCAACTCAGCTTAGTTAACCAGTTCAGAGTATTTCAGATGGGAGTAGGATTCAGCACTGAGTGAGCCTAGGGATGGGAACTCACCCCCTAGATAGGACTGAGATTCCTAGTAGCAATCCCTAAGTTCAAGAGCTACATAGCCATCATAGGTATGAGATGTCACTCGTTTGATAGGACTGACATACTTAGGGATCACCTGTTAGCATATTTAAATGTATAAGATTGATCTTGGGGGTCACCCACTAGATTTGGACTGACTCTACAGTAGTTGTTATTGCCAGTGGCACGGTACTGACACGTTTCCAACTGGTGTTACACATTGGAACCCTTTTAGCATAGTATGGGACATGTTTGTTAGATGAATACATCCCATATTTTCAGTTACAAAATCAGTACAGCCAGATACATTCAATTCAACTCAGTAGTATAGATTTAGGACTGTTAGATACTGTCACTCCTTATCATTAGAAATAGACTCTGGGATCACCCACTAGATAGGAATGATCATAAATATGGTCAACCAGTAATGGTATAATTAGATTTATAGATCTCCCGCTAGATAGCACTGATCTCAGATTTAGTTACTCAGAAAAGGTACGAAACTCAGCCAGTTCCATAAAATTCAGGACTGTCAGATACAATCACTTATGTTATCAGTTACATATGTTATCAGAACATATTTTATTAGTATTCAGATTCAGGACTGTGAAATACAATCAACCAGACTAGTTCTTCATAATAAGAACTATTAGACCCAGTTATCCAATGAAAACCATATACCACCTTACCATAGAAGCAGGACATTTTATGTGACTAGTGTCACGGTTCTTGTGTTTCAAGTAAAAGGTCTATACAGAGGCCAATTCCATTAGGATCCACATAATCACTTAAAGAATTTCTTGGAGTTTGTAGTCTCTTCAACATTTCTCATAGGACTCAAGAGTCCTTTTGGCTTAGGCTCTTCCCGTTCTCACTAATGGGTGAAGCATTGTTATAGTTTCGCGCACTCTATACAGCTTCACGTACTTTATGGAAGGATATCATAAAGGAGGTTTTAGATTAATATTCCTCTCCACCCAAGGTATGTCTGTAAAACCCCATACTTTTCTTAGCTTGAAAAGTTTCCCAATAATGTTAAAAGCATAATTTGAAAGATAAATCCACTTTTGTACACATGGTATTTTCAATATGAATAGCTTTTTATCGAGATAGGGAAAGGTTATATAGCTACAATGTTTGATGACATCAGTGAACTCTAGTAAAGCATGGATTTAGCCATAACGGTAAGGATTTTATTTATTCTGGTATTACTGGTATGCCACAACAAGCATACATCTTCATGGGGCCAATATATTACCAAAAGCTGAAACACATGGTCCTAGATAAAATCCATGCTCGCGGGAGTGGACCTCGTGCTATGATGACAAGACAACCTACCGAAGGAAGGAGTAGAAATAGAGGTTTACGTGTTGGAGAAATGGAACATGATTGTTGATTGAGTATGGCGCCAGTATATTGATATACGAGTTCTTAATGATTTCTAGTGATCCATTCGAGGTTCAGGTTTGCCGAAAATATGGTTTATTGGGATATTACAATTATAAGTTAAAGACTGGCATTTGTTTTATGTACAAGAATGGGGAAAATATTTGTACGATGAAGTTTCTTTATGCATGCAAACTCCTAATCTAGGAGTTCCAATCAATGAACATTGTCCCCGGGTTAAAACTAGCAGAAGCTTGATTATGGCGTCGTTCGTATTTGGAGCATGATATTTCCTAATATATGGTTTCTATAACTAGGTCAATTTATTTGGTTTATGTTTCCTCTTAAAGAAGTACATTCCTATATATACAAATTTTGGCAGTGATGAGCTCACTAATAGTGGTACTTAGTATGGTTTCGTATTTGAAGCAATGTTTGTGCTCTTTTGACTGTGAAAAGAATAGTACATCAAAATATATCTTCTTGTTTTAAGATTGCTATTAAAACATAGACTTATGATATAATATTCTTGTTTGTTGATTCATATTTATAATGCTTGGTAAAATGTGTTTTGTGACTATTTTATCATGTGGGGAATCGAATAAGCTTTCCATCGATTCCAAATTTGCTCAAATCCAACACCCGAGTGAAGTGTTAGAGCTTTTTTAGTGAGACAGTGTATCAACTGAGCCTTTAGCACGTCGTGCAGATAGCTGAAATGGCAATTGTCAATTTCCAGTATTGCTTCGCACCAAACATCCAGTTTTTAGACAAGGTGGAAACGCAATAGCTCCGTGTTGCACCACCGGGTAATTTCCCATTTTTCACTTTCCAGTGACTTGGTGCGATAGTGGCGCATTGCACTAATGATGAAAATCGATAAATTTTCTCAGAAACTAAATACGTTTCCTAGGGTTAAAAGGGTCAATTTACCACCCTATATAAGCCTTATAACATGAGATGTGGCCATAATTCAGCAACTTATACTCAATTACTCTACAAAACTCTCAAGAACAAGCCCTAAGGTTTTCATAAAAGGTTTAATTCCATGGGGATTCACCGTCAAATTTCAAGAATCACTCTGTCAATCTTCGTAGAATCCCAAGCTAAGGTATGTCTAGTGTTCATTCATGGACTCCTTTTATCCATGAAGTCCAAGAATCTCTTTTCTAAGTTTAAGTTGATGGATTTATTTATGAATTTCATATTGAGAATGATCATTTTAATTCAAATCAATGTTGTGTGATCAATTTTATGTGGAATTAATTTGTATAGAAGTATATTCATGTGAACCTATGAATAAAACCTAGGATGATGAAATTAGAGATGAATCATATTGATTAATTGTTATATAATGTTGTCTACATGTGCTATCCCTACAATTTGTTTGATTAAATACCTAGATCAAGGAAAAATGCCCAACTAGTATGATATCATGAAATGCCAATGTATGTACAATCTTATGTATACTACATGTTTGGTGAAGTGCTTCAATATATGAATTATGAATTGTATTGTTGGTCATATTTTCAAGTAAGTCATGTTATGTCAGTTTCTCTTCATCGAGACCTGGGGGTACTTGAACCCAAAATATTAGCTGTGTTCCTAGAGCCATGTCATGTTTTTATGATACTCTCAGTCAAGCAATGATCCATAGAACTTAGTCAGCAATGTGACTCAGGAAATCCTACAAATCTCAGTAATCTCAGTAGTTCAGTAATCTAAGTGATCCCAGTACTCAGTAATCTTAGTAACCTCTGTATTTCTTGTCAATCTCAGTAACTACAGTACTCTCAGGTAGTTCTCGAAACTCAATACATTCCATCAGTCAGTAGAACTCAGTAAATTTAGTTTAGCTCCGCTAGACAATACGACTAGTATCTGTTCAGTTCAGTCAATTTGTTCAGCTAAGTTATTTAGTTTAGAGTCGTTTAGATGGGAGTAGGATTTATCACCAAGCAAGCCTTGGGATAAGGACTCACTCGCTAGATAGGACTGAGATCCCTAGAATCAATCCCTATGTTCTAAAACTACATACCTAGCGTAGGCATGAGATATCTCCCCTTAGATAGGACTAATATAATATGGGATCACCCGTTAGAACGTTTAAATGTATAAGACTAATCCTGGGGTTTACCCACTAGATTAGGACTGACTCTACAACAGTTATCTTTACAAGTGGCACGGTACTGACACCCTTCCTACTGAAGTTATAGGTTTGGCCCCATTTAGCATAGTATGGTACATGTCGGTTAGATAAATACATCCCACAGTGTCAATTATAGAATTAGGACTGTCAGATACAGTCAATTCAGCTCAGTAGTATAGATTTAGGACTTTCAGATACAGTCACTCCTTATCAATATAGATAGACTCTGGGATCACCCACTAGATATGACTGATCTCAACTATGGTCAATCAGTAATGGTGCTATCAGATTTAGAGATCACCCACTAGATATGACTAATCTCAGATTCACTTACTCAGATACAATATGGAACTCAGCTAGTTCCATCAGCTTCAGGACTGTCAGATACAGTCACTCATGTTATCAATTATATAATTTATCAGAACTTATGTTGTTAGCATTCATCTTTAAGAATGTTTGATACGGTCAACCAATCTAGTTTTTCATAATTAGAACTATCAGACCTTGTTATCCATATATCTGTAGCATAGTATTAGTCCCTCAGTATTCAGAATACAATATCAGTTTCTCACTCATCAGTGACTCAGATGTCAATATTAGTAGACTCAATAGTTAGAACTCAGTATTCAGTCCTATAATGATTTAAGTTACTATTATGTATGTATGCATGTATTCTCACATTCATATTAGTCAGTCAGTTAGTGTTTTTCATACATATGAACTTATTGCATTTAGCCTACCTTACTTGCATACTAGTATATTCAAAGTACTGATGCATTTGCACAATGGTGTGTGATACCATAGGTTTAGAAGAACGAGCTCCAGAGAAGCAGCAACATCCCAGTTCAACGATCAGAGTTAGCAGTGAGTCCTCATCCTTCGAGGACATGATGATCACATTTCTATTTCACTTATCAGTTTATTTCAGTAGTTGGAGTTAGTTGGTAAAATGTCCCATCAATTTCTTATTCAGGTAGTTTAGAGGCTTTCAGTATACAGTATGTTCAGACAATTATCTCAGTTGTTTTAGTATTGTTATAACATATTTTTTAGTTATGTACTAGTATTGAACCTTATGGCCTTTCAATTTATGTTTCTACATTATACAATATTTCATGTCGTATACAAGTATAGATATCAGTTATGGGTTAGCTTGTGGTTCTTTGGGGCCATAAGCACCTGCAACGTTTCGGGTACCTGATTCAAGGCATTACATATACTTTATTTTCTTTATTGTTTTGGGATCTTTCATAGGTAATCTTAGCATAACCCAAATTTCTAGGGAAGGCATTAATCTTGTGGAGTCATTTAATGAACCCACCCAAGGAGAAAGCCACTTGAATAGTGTAAGTCATACGAGTGAAAACCATATCCCACCTTACCATAAGAGCGGAATATTTCATGTGAATAGTGTCATGGTTCATGTGTTTCAAGTAAAAGGTTTATACGGAGCCCAATCCCATAAAGATCCATATGTTCACTTAAATAATTTTTTTGGAGTTTGTACTCCCTTCAATATTTCTCAAATGACTTAAGAGTCCTTTCGGCTTTGGCTCTTCCCTTTCTCACTAACAGTTAAAGATTGTTATAGTTCCACACACTCTTTACAGCTTCACGCACATCATGGAAGGAGCTTATGAAAGAGTTTCTAGATTAATACTCCTCTCGATCCAAGGTGTGTCTGTAGTACCCCGTACTTTTCCTAGCTTGAAAAGTTTCCCAAGAATGTTAGAAGCTTTTTTTGAAAGATGAATCCAATTTTTTATAAGTTGTATATTAAATATTTTCACTTTTTATCTTGTGCAGAATCGAATAAGCTTTACATCAATTCTAGATTCTCTCAAATACGACACCCGAGTGAAGAGTTAGAGCCATTTTTGGAAGACATTGTATCACCTGAGCCTTCAGCACATTGCGGAGTTAGCTCAAATAGTAATTATCAAATTCCAGTAGTGCACCACAATATTGGTGTGCCACGCCAAACTTCTAGGTCATAGACAAAGTAGCTGCGCAATAGGTGTGTGTGGCATCACCGTACAATTACCCATTAATCACTTTCCAGTGACTTGGTGCAATAGTGACGCATCACACCAAGGATGAAAATTAACAAATTTTCTCAAAAATTAAATATGTGTCCTAGGGTTAAAAGGGTCAATTTCCCACCCTATATAAGCTTTATAACACGAGATATGGCTATAATTTAGCAACTTATACTTAATTACTCTAAAAAACCCTTAAGAACAAGACCTAGGGTTTTCATAAAAGGTTCAATTCCATGGGAATTCACCGTAAAATTTCAAGAATCTCTCCATCAATCTTTGTAGAATCATAAGCTAAGGTATGCGTAGTATTCATTCATGGATTCCTTTCTTTCATGCAGCTTAAGAATCTCTTTTCTAAGTTTATGGATTTCTTTATGAATTTCATGTTGGGTTTGTTTTGTTTATGTTGAGAATGATCAATGGAATTCAAATCAATGTTGGGTGATCAATTTTATGGGTAATATATTTGTATAGAAGTATACTTATGTGAACCTATGAATAAATCATAGGATTATGAAATTAGAGATGAATCATGATGATTAATTGTAGTATAATGTTGTCTATATATGCTATGCCCACCATGTGTTTGATTAAATACCTAGATAAAGGAACAATGCTCAACTAGTATGATATCATGAAATCCCCATGTATGGACAAGCTAATGCATATCACGTGTTTGGTGAAGTGCTTTAATATTTGAATTATGAATTATGTTGTTCGTCATGTGTTCAAGTAAGTCATGCTATGCTGGTTTCTTTCTATTGAGTCCTGGGGGTACTTGACCCCAAAATATTAGTTGTGTTCCTAGAGCCATGTCAAGTTTTAACGATACTCTCAGTCAATCCATGATCCATAGAACTTAGTCAATTATGTGACTCAGGAAAACCTAAAATCTCAGTAATCTCAGTAGTTCAGTAATCTCACTGATCTCAGTACTCAGTAATCTCAGTAGTCTTAGTATTCTGAGTCAATATTAGTAACTACAGTACTCTCAGGAAGTTCTCGGAACTCAGTACATTCTGTCTGTTAGCGGAACTTAGTAAATTTAGTTTAGCTTCATAAGACAATACCACTAGTATCAGTTCAATTTAGTTAATCTGTTTAGCTCCATTATTTAGTTCAGAGTCATTCAGATGGAAGTAGGATTAAAACCGAGCGAGCCTAGTGATTGGGACTCACCCGCTAAATAGGACTGAGATCCCTATAATTAATCCCTATGTTGCAGAACTACTTAGCCAACGTAGGTATCAAAATGTGACCCGTTAGATAGGACTAACATAATCAGGTATCACCCACTATAACATTTAAATGTATAGGACTGATCCTAGGGGTCACCCACTAGATTAGGACTTACTCTACAACAGGTGTCTTTACAAGTGCCGTGGTACTGGCACTCTTCCAACTGCGGATACAGGTTGGACCCCAGTTAGCATACTATGGGACATGTCGGTTGGATTAATACATCCCACAGTTTCAGTTACCTAAATAGGAATGTCAGATACATTCAATTTAGTTCAGTAGTATAGATTTAGGACTATCAGATACAGTCACTACTTATCATTATAAATAGACTCCAGGATCACAAACTAGACATGACTGAACTCAACTATGATTAAATCGTAACGGTATCATCAAATTTAGATATCACCCGCTAGATAAAACTAATCTCAAATTCACTTACTTAGATACAGTACAAAAGTCATCTAGTTCCATCATATTCAGGACTGTTAGATATAGTCACTCATGTTATCAATTATATAAGTTATCAGAATTTATGTTATTAGCATTCAACTTTAGGACTATCAGATATAGACAACCAAACCAGTTCTTAGCTTTAAAAGTTTCCCAAGAATGTTAGAAACTTTCTTTGAAAGATGAATCCACTTTTGTACACGTGGTATATTCAATATTTTAACTTTTTATCATGTGGGGAATCGAGTAATCTTTCCATCGATTCCAAATTCGCTCAAATCTAACACCCGGGTGAAGTTTTAGAGCCTTTTTAGTGAGACAGTGTATCACCAGAGCCTTCAGCGCATCGCGGAGTTAGCTCAAATGGCAATTGCGAATTTCCAGTGTTGCTCCATGATATTGTCATGCCGCACCAAACTTCCTATTCATTGACAAGGTGGAAAAGCGATAGCTCCACATAGATTTTGATTCCATGGATCATTCTCAACATAAATAAAACCAACATAACATGAAATCCATGATGAAATTAGAGATGAATCATGATGATTAATTGTTGTATAATGTTGTCTAAATGTGCTATGCATATCATGTGTTTGATTAAATACATAGATGAAGGAACAATGCCGTACTTGTATGATATCATGAAATCCCCATGTATGTACAAGCTTATGCATATCACATATATGGTGAAGTGCTTCAATATATGAATTGTGAATTGTGTTTTTGGTCATGTCTTCAAATAAGTCATGCTATGTCAATTTTTTCCCATTGAATCTTGGGGATACTTAAATTGGAAATATTAGCTGTGTGTCTTGAGCCATGTCATGTTTTCACGATACTCTCAGTCAAGCAATGATATATAAAACTCATTTCAAGCCATGATCTATAGAATGGATTCTCAACAGGAGCAGGCGAGATTAGCTGCTCTTTCCGCCGCCCAAGTACACCAGCAAAACATTGATAACCCTAGGCGAGCAACAAATCCTGACGATGAGGATTTAGGTGATGATGAGTTACTAAACCCTAGGCGTGATGCTGAGATCATAACACCTGCCAACAGAAGAGGTCGACAAGCTCGGTTTAGGTATGATTGCCAACCCATGCAACCAACTTTCGATGATGATGATGATGATCTTGATGGACCCGGAGCCACATGAGCCATTATTCCTCCACCATTAGCGCCCGGAGCCAAGTTCAACATCACAAGCACCATGATTCAGTTATTGCAACTCAAGGAATTATTTGGTGGACTAGTAGGCGATGATTCGAATATGCATCTCATCAACTTTATTTCTACATGCAAGTTATTTGTCAATCCTGGTGTTGGTCAGAATGCAATTCGATTACGTATATTTCCATTGTCTCTGTCTGGGGAAGCAACTCTATGGTTGAATGGGCTGACTCCTGATTCTATTACAAATTGGAGGCAATTGAGAGACGCTTTCCTAGAAAGATTCTTTTCGTCATCCAAAAGAGCACAATTGAGAGATGAAATCAGCAACTTTCATCAGCTTCCAACTGAAGCTCTTCATGAAACATGGGAGAGGTTCAAGACAAAGCTAGCGAGATGCCCAAACTATCACATGACTAATGTTCACCTAATGGAGATATTATACAGAGCCTTGAATTCAATAACTAAACCAGTGGTGGATAATGCGGCTGGAGGATCTTTTATGGACCTCACTTTTGGTCAAGCAAGCAATATGCTAGATCGTATGACGAAACAAAGTAGAGCTTGGCACACCAGGGATTCTGAGGTAGCAAGCCCCACTTTATCTATTGGCATGACTGCAGACCAAAGAAGAAGATAAGAAGAACGTGATCAAGATATGGCGCCCATGAAAACAGAAATGGATCTTCTTACAAAGCATTTATTATCAGGGAAGACCAAAAAAATCAAAGCTATTGCGTCAAAATGAAGAGACAAATCTGATTCGAAAGAGGAGGCCAACTACTTGAACAATCAGGGGGATTTCTGCGGGAATACCCAAGGAAACCAAGGTCGGAACTATTATGATAAATCTGGAAACAAGGACCAAGGTAGTTGGAAGAACAAGAATAAAAAGAGTGGTTTGTACGTTCCCCCCGGCAGACGTGACGCCACCACATCTAGTTCTGGAAGTAAGGAAGACATGATGGCTAAAATCTTGAAAGGAGTGGAAGCAACGAGCGCGGGAGTATCAGAGGTAGTTAATGATTTGTCCTCTATGAAACAATTAGTTGATTCTCATTCCACTTCAATCAAGCAAATAGAGCAACAATTGAGCCATCTTTCAGCAGCACTCAATAAAAGAAAGGCTGGCACCTTACCTAGCGATACTATGCAAAACCAAAGGAATGATGGGTCATGCATGGACATTACTACCCAGAGTGGTAAGGTGCTGGAAACTTCAGAAAAAAGCAAGCAAGTGGTTGACTAAGTAGTGGACATTGATGATAAGGCGAAAGGAGAAGAATCCGCAGAAAAAGGGAACAACATCCATGACGTCAATCCCAATGGATTGCAACCTGAAAAATCTTAAAAACGGAAGCAAGAGGAGAAGAAATCCGCGGAGAGAACAATTCCATACCTACCACCACCTTTCCCTCAAAGATTGAAGAAGGTGGCGGATGATACAAAGTTCAGCAAATTCATGACTATGTTGAAGCAGCTGACCATTAATGTTCCATTGGTGGAGGCACTTGAACAAATGCCTGGGTATGCGAAATTTATGAAGGATCTTTTGATAAAGAAGCGGGCATCAAGTTATGAGTTGAAAGATGATGTTCATCACTGCAGCGTAATCATTACACGATCAATAGTTCAGAAGAAGGATGACCCCGGAGCTTTCACTATTCCTTGCACCATTGGATCTTTGAATTTTGCCAAAGCATTATGTTATTTAGGAGCTAGCATCAATTTGATGCCATTATCTATCTATACGAAGTTGGGGTTGGGTGATCCTACTCCAACTAATATGAGGGTCGTCATGGCGGATAGGTCGGTAAAATGACCTATTGGTATTCTATGTGATGTATTGGTAAAGGTTTCTTCATTCATCTTTTTGGCAGACTTTGTTATTTTGGATTGTGAGGCAGACTCAAAAGTTCCCATAATCTTGGGGCACCCTTTCTTTGCTACAGGAAGTGTGCTCATTGATTTGAGAGATAATGAGCTTTCATTCTGAATAAATGATGAGGTAGTTTGCTTTGATGTGTGCAAATCAATGAAGAAACCCAAAGATCTGAGTGTATTTTTGGTGGCCGATGTTTACTTTGATGATGAGAAAGAATTACTTGAAGAAGAGCAAATTATTGATGATCCATTGGATATTGTGCTCATAAATGGAGAGAGTAAGGATGCTGAAAATTGCGAATAAGCTATTTGTGCTCTATCAGAATTAGGGACATATCGTTATGCTCCCAAGAAGCTGGACTTTGATCTTAAAAATCGACCCACACCACCAGCTAAGCCATCTATTGAAGAGTCACCCACGTTAGAATTGAAGGAGCTGCCAAGTCATTTAAAGTATGCATTCTTAGGAAGCGGAAACACACTTCTAGTCTTTGTGGCAACAGATTTGGGTGAGCAACAAGTTGCATCTCTCATTGCTATTTTACGAAAGTACATTTGAGCCATTGGATAGACCATTGCGAATATTATTGGTATTCTACCTGGAATTTGTACACATAAGATTCAGCTTGAACAAAATTGCACACCCACCATTGAGGATCAAAGACGTCTAAACCCACCTATGCAAGAAGTGGTGAAGAAAGAAATCATCAAGTGGTTGGACGCAGGAGTTGTGTATCCAATCTCTGACAGTACATGGGTAAGCCCGGTAGAATATTTTCCCAAGAAAGGAGGCATGACGGTGGTCGTGAATGCGAAGAACGAGCTTATTCCACTCAGACCCGTCACTGGATGGAGAGTTTGCATGGACTACCGAAAGTTGAACTCTTGGACACTAAAAGATCACTTCCCAATGCCATTTATGGAACAAATGCTAGATCGATTAGCGGGGAAAGGATGGTTTTGTTTCTTAGATAGATATTCAGGCTATAATCAGATTTGCATTTCCCCCGAAAACCAAGTGAAGACGACGTTTACATGCCCATATAGTACGTTTGCTTTCAAACGTATACCATTCGGGTTATGTAACGCACCAGCCACCTTTCAACGCTGTATGATGTCTATTTTTTTGATATGGTTGAAGACATTTTGGAGGTTTTTATGGATGACTTTTCAGTTATTGGTGAGTCTTTTGAAGCGTGCTTGGCAAACCTAAGCATGGCATTGCAAAGATGTATAGAATTCAACCTAGTGCTAAATTGGGAGAAGTGCCACTTCATGGTAAAAGAAAGAATCGTTCTTGGGCACAAAATCTCCGAAAGAGGGATTGAGGTTGATCGAGCAAAAAATAAAGTTATTGAGAAGCTACCACCTCCAATTTTGGTGAAGGGTGTTCGTAGTTTCCTCGGTCATCAAGGTTTCTATCAACGGTTCATCAAACACTTCTCCAAAATTGCTAGTCCATTGTGCAAACTCTTGGAGAAAGATGCAAAGTTTGAATTCAATGAATATTGCTTGAAGGCATTCGAATGCCTCAAAGGAAAACTCATTGAAGCCCTTATCATGGTAGCACCAGATTGGTCTCTCCCGTTTGAAGTCATGTGTGATGCTAGTGGTGTAACCGTTGGTGTTGTGCCTGGTCAGAGAAAGGAGAAGCTATTTCATCCTATCTATTATGCGAGTAAGGTCCTAAATGAAGCCCAAAGGAACTACACTGTTACTGAACAAGAGCTCCTAGCGGTTGTGTATGCGTTTGAGAAGTTTCGTGCCTATCTATTGGGTACTAAGGTGATCATCCGTACAGACCATGTAACTCTTAGGTAGCTAATGACAAAGAAGGATGCAAAACCAAGACTAATTCGATGGGTTTTGCTGCTGCAAGAGTTTGATTTCGAGGTTAAAGATAGAAGAGGTTGCGAGAACCAAGTGACTGATCATCTATCTAGACTCGAAAACGAGTATATGGCGCAGCCCGAAATTGAGATTGATGATGCATTCCCTGACGAGGAGATATTAGCGACGACAATGGAAAAATTACCATGGTATGCCGATTTTGCAAATTTTGTGGTGAGTAATGTGATACCTGCAAACTTATCTTACCATCAAAAGAGGAAGTTTATGCATGATGTACAACACTACTATTGGGATGAGCCATATTTATTTTGACAATGCGCGGATGGTGTTATCTGAAGATATATATCCCATGTAGAGGTGCCGACTATTTTGGAAGCATGCCACACTTCCCTAGTTGGAGGACATCACGCAGGTAATCGGACAACAAGAAAAGTATTGCAAAGTGGATATTATTGGCCTTCAATATTTAGAGATGCTTACGACTTTGTTAAAAGGTGCGACCAATGCCAGCGACAAGGAGCTATTTCACAACACCATGAGATGCCCATGTCGAAAATTCTTGAAGTAGAGCTCTTTGATGTATAGGGTATTGATTTCATGGGTCCATTCGTTAATTCGTTTGGATGAAGTACATCCTAGTTGCTGTAGATTATGTCTCAAAATTGGTTGAAGCTGTAGCGTTGGCCGACAATGAGGAAATGCGTGTTGTTGCATTCTTGAAGAGGAATATCTTCTCTCGATTTGGAGTACCATGTACTATCATAAGCGATGGAGGATCTCACTTTTGCAATAAGCTATTCAAAACCGTATTGGCCAAATATGGTGTCAAGCAACATAAGGTAGCCACGCCTTATCACCCACAAACTAGTGGACATGTAGAGGTTTCCAACAGAGAGATCAAGCAAATCCTTGCTAAGACGGTAAATGCTAATAGGAAGGATTGGTCTCGAAAGCTGGACGACGCACTATGGGCGTACAGGACTGCATTCAAAACACCTATTGGCATGTCCCCTTATCAACTAGTTTATGGGAAGGCTTGTCACTTACCCATTGAGCTCGAGCATAAGGCATTATGGGCGTTGAAGCAATTGAATTTGAATTGGGAAAATGCAATGAATCTGAGATTGGAGAAGCTGAACGAGTTGGATGAATTCCGTCTTCATGCTTATGAGAGATCGGACCTATACAAGGAGCGGATGAAAAGTATCATGATCAGCGGATTGTTCGACGAAACTTTCAAACGAATGATATGGTACTTCTCTTCAATTCCAAATTGAAGTTATTTCCAGGTAAGTTAAAATCCAAGTGGTCTGGTCCATACAAAGTTATCCAAGTTTACTCGTCTGGAGTAGTTGAGTTGGAAGACAATAATGGCATTGTTTTCAAGGTGAATGGCCAACGTGTTAAACCTTATATCGGTCCTCTTGATATGATAAGTTATATGACCATCACCTATCTCGACGAAGTCTAAGTACTCGAGGTAACCATGTTGTGCCACAACAATAAATAAGGCGCTAGATGGGAGGCAACCCATCATTTATAGTTTATCGTATTTTTTTTTGTGTTTTGCTTTTGATAAATGAAAATCCAAAAATAAGAGTCGTGCCACGACCAAAACTAAGGCGCTTGATGGGAGGCAACCCATCGTACTAATCGTTTTCATTGGTTTTGGGCAAATGTAGGTGCAAGAGGTATTCAACGAGGAGATTGGTTTCAAATGACGATTTGGACGTATTGCATGGTAAAGGTGGTAAGTTAGGAATAAAGATGCATAAGGCTATGGATTGAGCATTGCTCATGAAAAAATAGGCATCGAGCAAGGCTAGGCCTAGGTAAAACTAGGCGACAAACAAGGCAAAGCCTATACTATAGCCCAAGGTCTCGGAATCTAGTGTGCAAAGGTATAGGCACCGCCCATGATCAAGTATGCCATAGCATAGGCGCCGCCTATGCTAAAGCATTTGGTCTCAGAATCTCATATGCCATGCTACAGGCGCCGCCTATGGTCACTAAAGGCATTGCACTAGGCGCCGCCTCTGCTAGCAAATGCTTTGCATTAGGCGCCGCCTATACCATGTATAGGCAAAGCTAAAGGCGCCGTCTATGGTCACTTTTTGTCTCCAAAACCGATTTTAAATGGGTCAAAACCCGACCCATTCTTTTCCTATATAAATAAGACTTAGTCTTGAAACACAAACACATTGAAAACTTGACCTAGGCGCCGTACATAGCATCCAAATCCTCCCAAAATGTTTCTTTTTGCTCTCCCACTTCACAAGAACATCTCCAAAGGCTTCAATCACATAAGTACTCTCTTGTTTTTCATCTATTTCTCGTAAGTTCCACGTTGCTATGTCTATTATGAATTGCTACATCTTGAAGAAATATTGGTGATTTTAATGTGTTTGAATTGTTGATACAAAACCAAGTGAGTGAACATGTACGTTAGGATGATCTTAACTTATTTCCAACTTGAATTTGATTTTGGTGAATTGTCATACTACTTGCGGAATTGCTATAGTCATGAACATTGCATAATCTTGTCACTTGAATACTTACATGTTAGAATATCCCGTTCATCGGAATAAGACTTATAGTTGCCTACCGACATAGGAGGTTGTGATTATTGATAGAAACTATACCATAATGTAATCCCTATGTAGTAGTATTGTTATACCTAACATGAAAGTATTGCAAAGGTTGCAAGAAGTGATACATCTCTGATTTTATTGTCGGAATATAGCTCCTAAAACGTATTTCGATGAAGTCTAAGTAATCGACCACTTTCACTTCACTAATTTGTATCAACAAAACTAAGTGTGGGGTGGTACCCCTATGGCTTGTTTATAGATTGTATCTATTGAGTTGATGCTAACATGAATATTGTTTAAGTCTCAGGTACAATGGCTCCTAAAGCAAGACAAGACAAGGCTACCACTTCCCAAAAGGGCAAGAAAATAGGTCGCAAGGACCAAGGAGAATCATCCTCAATGCAATTACCACGCTACATGTTTGGAATAAAATGGGTTCTTGAGGAGGAAGAAAAGGAATGGTATAGGAACAACAAGGAAATAAAATACGTTCATGTCGACTTGATCAACAAGGATAGCCTAGCGAAGAAGGAGCCGCGCATATTGGCGAAAATCATAGCATTAAATCTGGATTTCATCTTCCGCGACATGGGAGAATGTAATCTTGATTTAACAAGGTAATTTTATGCCAATTGGTCGCCGAAAACCACAGGCAGCGAAGTCAAGATTCGGGGCCAAGTTTTACAAGTCAATGTGGATTTGATCAACTCCTTTCTTGGCTTACCTTCAGTCGATCCTACACCATTCAAAGAGATGTACAACAGACCTTCTTATAGAGCAATTCGACACACACTTTGTGGAAGTAGATCCATGGTAAGGTGGAGCAGAAATAAAGACACCGGACGACACAACACCTTCCCCTATGCTCCTTTGAATAGGGAAGCAAGGATATGGTTGCGTATTGTCAACTCTTGCCTTATTCCTGGGACCCAGTACACCAATATAACAAGAGATAGAGTGTGACTGGTTTACGCCTTGATGACGAATGTCCCTATCAATATTGGGGCAATCATTCGTTCTACAACGCGGAAAGCCAAACTACACAAGTGGTCCCACTTCACTTTTGGCAATCTGTTGACTGCAATCTTGCAGAAGGAGGACATCGAAGAGGAACCAGCTGATCACAAACTCCCACATAACCCGAAGAAGGTTGACCTCACAAAGGTCAAAGATGCTGAAACAACACATGGCGTCAACCTTACTACTGCGGAGAGACATGCTCGAGATGAGAGTTTATTCCGTCATCTTTATGGAATGACATGATTCACAATGATGAGCGGTGGTCGTGTTCTAACTGCTGCAGAGCTCCAACAGCTAGACCATGACTATCCATGCAAGGGAGATGTGTGGAGTCAGTACATACTTTAAGGAACCTCTAGATGATGATGTGCCGACCGATGATGATCGACGCATGCCAGACTCCGACGTAGAGGAGAATTCTAATGATGACGACTCCTATGATGATTCCGACGAAGGGGGTATGACCCCTGGCATTGAGGAGGAGTCCGACTGACCAGGTTCTTCGTATTTATTTTCCACTGAGGGCAGTGTCCCGTTTCAGTATGGGGTGGTAGTATTGCATGGCTATACTTCTCTATTCGCATTTATGCTTGTTTACTTTGTTTTATTTTTGTTTACTTTGTTTTATTTGTGTTTCATTTTTTTTAGTTAAGTTTTTTTAGTAGTTAAGTTTTTTAGTAGTAATTTTTTGTTTAACTTAGCTTCGCATAAAATTATTCTAATAGGCAGCATGATATTATAACAAGAGTATGTGCTAAAATCATGACTATTGAGACGTTTAGGCTCTAATTGTGACTCACTATGTGATATTGTTTGGTTTAATTCCTTTACTTGTTGGGTCAAGAGTCTATATTACTCCCAATAAATTCGACCATGTGCCTTGTGTGTGTGAGATAATAGTATATTCTATGTTTGTGGCTGATGCTAGAACTTGCCTGGTATGTATGTAAAGCGAAAATAAAGAGTGTAAGTTTAGGAGATGATTTAGGCATTTCTTTGGCAACTTATACTTGTTTACCTTCTTTTTACCTACCCATGGACATCATCCTAGTTAAACCCTTTTGAGCCTTTAGCCTATTTTCTTTGACAATATGTAAGCCTAATCCATTTTTTTAAGACCATAATTTGATCCAAATTCCTAAGTGCTTTAAAGTGTAAAGTCATGTGACAAAATAAGAGGAAATTGGGTGAGTATGATGCTTTAGAATGCATTGGTGCTTGAAATTTCTATGAAAAAGAAGTGTTATCATAAGAGTTATGTTATGAAAAGAAAAAGGAAAAGAAAACTGAAAAGTGAGTTATGCTTAAAAATTGAAAAACAAAAGAGGAGAATAAGGGTGGTAGAATAAAAAAAAGTAGAAAGGTTGTTTGGAAGAAAAAGTGTTAATGACTTAATGTGATGTATTAAAGTACTTAGGAACTTAGTCACTATTTCTGGCCAAAATAGTCCTACCCGTCCCTTAGCCTACATTACAACCATAAAAAGACCTATTTGATCCTAAGCTTAGCATTCTGACATTTAGTGGAGCATTACACTAAGGGCAAGCCTATGGTCATCAGTTGCAACATATGGATTCTTTGTGAGAGTGAGAGCAAGGATATTTTGATACCCATGTTTGAAAAAAATGCTATACTTATGAGTGATTATGGGTAATATATTGTGAGACACACATGGTTGATGAGTTTTGGGTAGTTGTGTATGATTCTTTGTGCCCTAGCTTTTGAATATGAGTTGAACACCATCACGAGTCTATGTTGGAGGTTAAATGGTTTATACTAATGATCGGAAAGCCACTCTTTGTTGATAATTGTTGTGCTCGTCTTGACGAATATTTTATGTTGTTACTGTGAAACCCTAAGCTGATGTTTAGAAGGACATGATATTTTGTTCGAGGACGAACAAAGCTTCAAGTTTGGGGTATTGATGATAGGCGAATTTACACGCGTATGGTGCTATATTTTGCCCATATTTTAGCCTAGTTTTGAGAACAAATTATATATTTCATGCACTTTTAGTCCTTTTTCCTGTAAGTGAGCTAACAAACATGATTAGCAAAGTTTCAGGTGTAAATGATGCAGAATTCAGCATTTTATGGATAACTTGATGCCAAAGAAAGCTTCACGAAAGGAGAAAGCCAATCTTGGACGCTAAGGACTAAAGATGGCACATGGAAATTCTGTCCCGGGCTAAAACAACATTTCTGAAGACTTTGGGGACTAGCAATAACTTATTTGGATTAGGATAATGATACATTAACCTAGTACATTTGGGTTAAGTATTTCATTATCTTAGTAGGATTTGGTTAAGTATTTCATTAGCTTAGTAGGAATAGGATATGGGTATTATAAATACCCTATCTTGCTAGAGATTTATAGACACATTCTATCATTCACCATTCACTACTACTTTTAATTTTTCAACTCCGAATCTTTCCATTAATTCTATTTTTCTTCTTCTATTCATCTATTCTTAATTTTCGCAACAAGAGAAACGTTACTTTGCAAGAAATCACGCCTAACTCCTACCACTCTTGTGCTACACGAAAATCTATAATTATGGTATAATAACAATGTCGCTTGTGATTTCCTTCGCACTCATGGGTAACTAAACTTCTCTGTTGGGGTTATGGAAGCCGAATGAGATGCTATCTATTGCTATGAGTTTGTGAGTTCGTGACACGTATGCTGCTTATATCATTATTCTCTTCATCTTACTCTAAATTCTTTGTGGTTGTAAACGCAAGAATACTCCAGTATAACATTTAACTTGTTCGAAAGAAAGGTTATCTGTCTGGAAAAGAGATAATGTCAAGGTAGTAGGGTCCCATCCCCTATTAAAAAGTTAGTGCCATAACTGGATTAACCTCTTGGAGAATTCATACCGTTAGACACACTTTAAGCTCGAAAGAGTTTAAGTGAAATAATCCTCCAATAGGTTGAAAGACGCTTGGATTTACCATCGAATAGAATTCTCTATAAGCACATGCAAGTCTGGATTCAACACACTCAAAGCCAATAGAGACGTATAACTCAGAAGGTGGACATAACCCGAACGCCTCAATTCTCATTGTTTATAATTTACTAAATATTCTTTATTTTTATTTTTCTATTTTCAGCTTTTACTTTAATACTTTGTTTACATTACTTGCACGACAAGACTCCCCCCTTTTTTTACAAGACTTGCACTAAAAGTCTAGTAATAGTTTCTTACTTGTTGACCAAGCTATTCCCTGAGGGATCGATACCCAACCCAGGTTGGGTTCTATATTTGCTAACGACCGCTTTACACTCCCACCAGAGCTGTAGATTGAGCGTTATCAATCACAACAAAAAATCACAAAACAATTACTTTTTCAAGAAAAGAAGTTAGATAGAGAAAATATCAAAGTATCGTGTCTCAAAACTCCAAGTTCGAAACTCCTAAGAAAACACTAAACAAGGCTTTAAATAGTTCACCCTAATTATGGAAAAAAATAATAAAATTTAGAAATTTTTTGGATTTGGTGACAGTATTTGTGATAGCCTATCAGGAGGCTGACGACTTTTCACAAATGTCGTCAGCTTAATCCTTACTTTGGACACTTGTTGCCTAATGGTGATGACAAATGGTAACATTCTATCAGCTCCTTGATGACTTATCAGAAATGTTTGAAAGTCTCTACTTTAGTTCTCATGTGATGGCACTCTTGACGGCTTATCTGCTCCTTGACGTCCTATCACAAAATGTCATCACAACTTTCAAGTTAGGCCAATTCTCTGGCTATGGATGACGATGAAGCTGATAGATTGTCATAGGAATGACGACTTATCACAAATGTTATCAGCCACACTTTACCTCTATTTACTTCAGATTTTAGCTCATTTGCTTCCATTCTTGTTGGTTCTCTAACATATTAGCTTCTTCTGGAAAATCAAACCTATAACAATCAAAAAAGACAAAAGTATCTTAAGACTATGCAATTACTCTTATTTAAAAGCCTCAAATATGTTAGCATTAGCTCACACATCAACACCCTTAACTTAAAACAATTGCTTGTCCACAAGCAACTCAGCACAACTAAGAGAATACAAAGCACATTCAGCAGTCAATCATCCATATCATCTCAAAACACTTTAACCTTCTCCAAAGTCAGTCAATTTAAGTACAATGAAGAACTCTAATGCAACACGCTGGAATCAAGATATGGCATTAATTCAGCTATAACAACCATGCATAGACCAGTATTACACTACCCGAAAAAGTTAGTAATTAGAAATATAACCAGTGTTCCCTCACAACAAAGAAATCACCCTTATCACATATCAAGAATTATATATGTAACCATGGGTACAACCAAAACACTCACTCTCAGAATGAAGTTCAAATCAGTATAAGCCAAGTACCATAGGCTTGTCCTTATTTTAATTACCCAGATCTTCCGATAGGACAACTAGGATCACTATAGGACTTCTCTTAGGCTTGTAATGTAGGCTAGGGGATGGTATGATACTCAATGGTATTTAAAGTGACTAAGCCTCCTTGACACTAAATTAGATTTTTAGGGTTTCACTCATTAGCCTTTTTCACTCCTCTTTTCTTGATAAAAATTATTTAGGATGGGTGCAGTCTTTTCTCAATTACTTATTCTTTTTTCATAATTTTTCTTTTTCTTGCTCATTTTCTCTACACCCATCTTTTTATTTTTTTTCTTTTATGTTGCGTTTCTCCATACTCATTCTATATCACGCACCCCTATAATAGCCACCCTCAACTTAGGCCATTTGCCTAAGTCAAGGTCCACAGTGTCCAAGAAGGACTAGGGCTAAAACAGGTTCATTATGATCTAAATGAGAAGGTGACAGGTGTCATACAAAGAAATAGGCTAATTAGGCTCAAAACAGGGATCAAGGGATGTGATACACATAGGGAAGGTCATTTAGGCTAAAGTGAGATAATATTAAAATGGCCTATGATCCTTTCCTAACCCTTACCCTTCAACCTTAGTAAGACTAATCGGGAAAGTTCTGGCTTCAGCATACTAAGGGAACTGAGTAACATCTCACACAGGTATATAGTACTCAACTACTCATTCAGTTTGTGTAACTGTTTAGCAATGATTATTAAGTTACAAGAACTAATGTCATACAAAGATGCACAGTGGTCACACTTAAATGCAAATCACAGTTTAAATGCAAGTATTTCTCCTAGTTGACTACAAAATTTTACAACAACAAATTTAACCTACACCCTTAACTTAAAATCAAAGAAAATATAAACTAAGGGTTAGAGTATACATGGAATAGATCAATCTCGGGGGTCATGGGTTGCCTCCCATGTAACACCTAATTTAATGTCATGGCATAACTCAGGTATCTCGATTACTTTAGTCTTCATTGATACAGATAGAAGTGACACTTTTCATTGATTCCTTTAGACCAATATAAAGTTTGACTCATTGCCCATTTAACTTGAAGGTACTTCCGTCTTCATTTTCAAGTTCTACCAATCCAGATGAGTAGACTTGACTAACTCTAAAAGGGTTTGACCACTTTGATTTAAGCTTACCTGGGAACAGTTTGAGTCTAGAATTGAACAGAAGCACCAAGTCACCCTTTTGGAAGTCTCATTTTTCTATCCTCCAATCGTGGTATTTTTTCATCTTTTCTTTATATAGGTTTTCTCATTCATATTTCCTAAGACGAAATTAATCCATCTTATTTAGCTGTCCTAGTCTCAGCTCTACTACCTTCTTCTGACTCAAATTCAGCCTTTTAAGTGCCCATAAGGCTTTATGCTCTAGCTCTATTGGTAAGTGGCAAGCTTTTCCATAGATAAGCTGAAATGGTGACATGTAAATGGGTGTCTTGAAAGCAGTCCGATATGCCCACAAGGCATCATCGATCTTGTGAGACCAGTCTTTCCGAGTAGCATTCACCATTTTAGCTAGGATGGCTTTAATCTCTCGATTTGACACCTCTATTTTCCTACTAGTTTTTGGGTGATATGGAGTGTGTACTCTATGTTGTTTCACCCCATATTTTGCTAATGCTGCTCGAAACACTTTTTTGCAAAAATGAGAACCTCCATCACTTATAATAGTATGTGGTACTACAAAGCGAGAGAAGATGTTCTTCGTGAGAAAAGAAACAACCATCTTTCATTCATTATCGGACAAGGGAACAACTTCAACCCATTTCTAGACATAGTCAACAATAACTAAAATATACTTCATCTCGTACGAGCTTACAAAAGGTCCCATGAAATCGATACCCCAGACATCAAAAAATTCTACTTCAAGTATCTTAGTCAAAGGCATCTTATGTCTTTTTGAGATTGACCCCTGCCTCTAACATTGGTCGCATTTCAGCATAAACTCGTAGGCATCCTTGAATAATATTGGCCAATATTAACTGCTCTGCAATAACTTCCTAGCCATTCGGTCACCTACATGTTGGACTCCAAAAGGGGAAGCATGACATGCCTTAAATATGCACAATACATCGACCTATGGAACACATCTCCTTATAATGTTGTCAGCACATTGCAAAAAATGATATGGCTCGTCCCAGAAGTAATGAGTCATATCATGCAGGAAAATCTTCCTTTGATGGAAAGAGAGATTTTTTAGAATGACTTCACTCACAATATAATTTTCAAAATTAGTATACCATGTTAATTTATCCACCGCAACAGCTAATATCTCCTCATTAGGAAATACATCATTTATCTTCATTTCATCACCACTTTCTTGCTCACCTGCTATTCTAGATAGATGATTTGCAACCTGGTTTTCAAAACATCTTCGATCCTTGACTTTAAAATCAAATTCTTATAGTAGCAACACCCATCTAATTACCCTTAGTTTTGTATCCTTCTTAGCTATCAAATACCTCAAGGTTGTATGGTTAGTGTGAACCACCACCTTGGTCCCAAGCAGATAAGCCCTGAATTTCTCAAAAGAATACACTATAGCTAGAAGCTCCTACACAGTAATAGTGTAGTTCTTTTGTACTCTATTCAGTGATTTGCTGGCAGAATATATTGGATGAAACAGTTTGTCCTTCTTTTGTCCCAATACAACTCCAAGGGCAACAACGCTTGCATCACATATGATCTCATATGGTTTTGACCAGTCTGGTGCAACAATAATAGAGGCCACAACCAGCTTCTTTTTAAGGTATTCAAATGCCTTCAAGCAATCATCATTAAAGGAAAATTTCACTTCTTTCTTCAAAAGTTTGCAAAGTGGATTTGCAACCTTCGAGAAGTCTTTAATAAACCTTCGATAAAAGCCAGCATATCAAAGAAAACTACGCACTCCCTTCACTGAAATGGGAGGTGGTAGTTTCGCAATAACTTCTACCTTGGCTCGATCAACTTCTATCCCTTTTGCTAAAATTCTATGAACGAAAATGATACCCTACTTTACCATAAAATGGCATTTTTCCTAGCTAAGCACCATATTGAATTCAACACATCATTGCAAGGATATGCTCAAGTTTGCCAAGAACAACTAAAATGAATCTCCCACCATAGAGAAATCATCCATGAATACCTCTATGATGTCGTCCACCATATCAGAGAAGATAGACATCAAGTACCATTAAAAAGTGGTGGGTGCATTGCATAGTCCAAGCGACATCCTCTTAAATGCAAAGGTGTCATATGTTCATGTGAATGTCTTCTTATTCTAATATTCAGGAACAATACATATTTGTTTGTATCTAGAATATCCATCCAAGAAGCAATAACATCCCCTTCCAGCCAATCGGTTAAGCATTTAGTCCATAAAGGGCATCGGGAAGTGGTCTTTCAGAGTCCATGAATTCAGCGTTCGGTAGTCCATGAAAAATCTCTACCCAGTCATAGGACTAAGTGGAATCAACTCATTCCTTTCATTTTCAACCACATTCATGCCCCTTTTTGGGCACTTTGAACTGGGCTCACCCACTTGCTGTAAAAAATTAGGTAAACCACTCCTATATCCAAACACATAATAATCTCCTTCTTAACCACCTCTTGCATTGGTGGGTTAAGACGGTACTAATTCTCTATGGTTGGAATATAATCATCTTCAAGTTGTATTTTATATGTATAGGTGCCAAGGAGAATGTCAATAATATCTGTAATGGTTCATCCTATAGCTCTCTTGTGCCTCTAAAGTACTAAAATAAGTACGTTTACCTATTGCTCACCCAGATTAGTAGCAATAATAATAGGTAGCATTTTTTTGTTGCCGAAAAACACATACCGTAAGTTCCCAAGTAGTTCTTTCAATTCCAACACTGGTGCTCCTCAATGGATGGCTTGGCTGGTGGTGTTGGTCAATTAGCCATGTCAAGGTCTAGATTTTTAGGTGCATAAGGATATGAACCCATGCCTGACAGGGCACAAATAGTTTCGTCATACTCCTTAATGCCTTTACAATCGAAGTTCATTATAACTGTGGCTAAAGGCTCATCAACAAGTTGCTCCTCTCTAGATACCTTCTGTTCGTTCTTATAATACATATCAACTACTGATAACACACTCATTTCTTCTTGTTGCTTCATTGATTTACATATATCAAACCGTACCACTTTATTATTCATCCTGAATAAGATCTCATTCGCTCTCTAATCAATCAATACACTTCCAATTATGAGAAAAGATCAAACCCAAGATTATGGTCACCTCAAACTGCACCTCGCAATCCAAAATAATGAAATCTGCAGAGAATATGAAGCTGGATACCTTCACCAACACATCATATAAAATGCTAACAAGTTATTTGACTAACCTATCTGCGATCATGAGTCACATGTTGGTGGGTATGGGATTTCCCAGACCCAACTTTCTATATACAACCAGTTGTACCAAATTAATGCTTTCTCCTAGATCACATAATGCCTTGGCAAATTTCATAGTCCTAATTGTACATGGAATAGTGAATGTGACTGGATCTGGCTTCTTCTCCACCAAGGTCCTTGTAGAAATAGTACTATAATGATGTATATTATCCTCCAATTCGTAGCTCACTTCTCTTTTCTTAGTTACAAGGTCTTATATGAACTTCACATATCCTAGAATTTGATCAAGTGCCTAAACTAAAGGCACATTTATTGTTAATTTCTTGAGTATTTCCATGTATTTGCTGAATTTTACATCATCAACCTTTTTATTCAACTGTTAAGAAAATAGAGGTGGTGGTCTTGTGATAGTTTTCATCACTACCTTCTTCTCCTTCTCTTTGTCTTTATCTGTAGAATCATCAGAATTATCGACCTTCTTAGACTCAACTGGACCACTTTCATCTAGTTTAATATCAACTACCTCATCAACTACAGGTTTGCCTACAGAAGGTTCAAGTAATATCTTACAACTTCCAGTAGTAATAGCCATGCATGAGCCATCATTTCATAGAATTTGGACCGTATCACTTGGTAATGTTCTTCTCTTCCTCTGGTTGAATGATGTGGAGAGTTGGCTCATCTTATGCTCCAACTATTTCATTATGGTAGAGTGTGAGTGCACCAACAGACTGATGGATGTCAGATCGGCCTTCATGGTGGTCACACCAGAGTTGGTAGCTTCCACTTCCTTCAATAACTTAGCCATTCAGAATTATCCAGTTTCTTAGACTCTGCTGAACCACTTTCATCCGGTTTAATATCAACTACCTCATCAACTACAGTTTGCCCATAGAATGGTCAGGTAATATCTTACCATTTCTAGTGGTAATAGCTATTCATGATCCATCATTTTATAGATTTTAGACCATATCACTTGGTAACATTCTGCTTTTTCTTTGGTTGAATGCTGTGGATAGTTGGCTCATCTTATTCTCTAGATGTTTCAATGTGGTGGAGTGTGAGTGCACCAACTGATTGATGGATATCATATCGGTCTTCATAGTGGTCACACCAGAGTTGGTAGCTTCAACTTCCTTCAACAACTTAGCCATCATGTCCTCTAAGGACATCTTTTCAGAACTTGTTGAAGCAGCCTCAAGATTCCCAAGAGGAATATATAACCTGCTCCTGTCATTGTTATTCCTTTAATTTCGTTGCTCCCTATCTTTATAACCAGACTTATCATAGTAAGTCCAACCTTTATTCCCTTGGCTATTTCCTCGAAAACCCCTTTGATTATTAACATAGTTAGCCTCTTTATTTGCATCAGCCTCACTTCTATCCTAAGATACCATAGCTTTAACCTTTTTAATCTTTCCTGATAGCAAGTGCTTGGTTAGTAAGTCCATCTATGTTTTAAGGTGATCCATCTCTTGGTCACGATCCTCTTTTCATGCATTGTTCTACAGTAATACCTACAGAAGCAATGGGGTTGGACACCACAGAGTCTCTGGTATGCCATGCCCGACTCTATTTTGTTATTCTGTCTAGCATCTTTGAAGCCTATGGGAATGTAAGATAAGTAAATGAACCACCAATAACATTGCCTATAATTGTCTTTGTAACAGAGTTAATATCCCTATAAAAAATCTACATCGAATGTATATTTGTCATGTTGCGGTTCGGACACTGTGTCAGCTTCTTCTTAAATCTTTCCTAGGTTTCATGCAAGGATTTAGTAAGAGCTATCTAAAGTTGCTGATCTCGTCTCTCAACTATACCCTCATGGAAGGAGTAAAGAACCTTTCTAGGGAAGCTACCTTCAAATTCCTTCATTTAGTTATAAAATAAGGTGTTAGCTCATTTAGCCATAATGTTGCCTCCCCAAACAGAGACAACGAAAACAATCTCAACCAGATAGCATTATGGCCCACTCCTAGGTTATCAAAAGATGTGTAGATGGTGAAAAAATTCACCAGTTGCAATCTTGGGTAATCCCCAGGAAGGCCACCAAATAGCCCCTTCAAATTTAGGAGTTGAATTACAGTACTCATAATGTTGAATTCTTTCCCAGGTGCCAATGTTGGAGGACTAATTGTACATATTGCACTTGCTTCATTTATTCCATCATCATCCTCATTGAGATCATATTGGACTGACTGGCACTCTTTCTTGTCTTGGAATGAACGATTCTTGTTAACATTATGATGTACTGGTGCAGTTATTTTCTCTACACATTTTGGGTTACCAGGATTCATCAAATCCTCATCTCCCAAATCTTTATCCTCAGGATTTGGACGTCGTGCTTATTGCACAAAATTTTGCACATTCACCTGATCCTCTTGCTATTCTGCTATTCATCCAATTTGTTGTGGTTCCAAATTAGGTGGTAATAATGGTTCTCCAAAACTTTTGGTTCTGGGCATAGTCTATAAAAATACTGGAAATAAAAAAAATAATAAGAAAATGTAAAAATAGGAAACTTGACTAACAGTCAATTAACGCACACAAACTTCAATTTTCAATCTTAGTCCCTGGCAGTGGTGCGATTTTTGATAACGCACAAACTACATCTCTCAAGAAGAATGTAAGTGATCGCTATCAATATAAAAATCAACTAGGTTGGGGTTGAATCCCACAGGGAATGTGGTGTGAACATATGTCGTTTGCGATTTAATCAACTGATAGTTGGACTTTCCAGAAAAAAGGGGGGTTTTAGTTAACAAGTAATTGTTGGTCACTTTAGTTTAAATGTTTGTAGTCAAGAGCTTATGAAAAACCAGAATTATGTTCACTAGGGATTTTGGTACTTAATAGAAGCTACTGGTGGTTCAAGATTCTCACGGTAGGTAGGACAACAAGTTATATTTATCGAAGTTACGCTTAAATTTCTCTCGACTTACTTAAGAATTTAATTACCTAATCCTCTCGGACTTAGGGAATTTATATTCACTGCCTAGAATTTAGCTCAGGCTAACCAACTTTGTTACAACGATAATTATTAAATGAAAGTTTAGTATTTCCAAATCTCTGTTAATAATTCACTTCCCACAATATTTGATTTCTTTCTTAAGGAAATCAAACTAGGTGTTATCTATCATTTAGAGCCAACATAAAGTAATTAAAACATTAGAATTATTAAGGAGTTCTACCACTTTTTGAATCTTGAACACTCAGCACCTTATCAACACCTACCCCTAGATCCCATAATTCAAGTTAAAGGAATTTAGCTACTCATGACATTATAATAAAAAAAAACTAGATGAATTCATTCTTTGAAAGATAAACTTACCACAAGATGAATAATTACTAGTGAATCTCAGATTAGATCACAATAGAACATCCTAAAATAATTGATTTTCAAGCCAAGAAGTTAGAGAGAGAAAATATCATAGTATCGTTTCTCAAAACTCCAAGTTCGGAACTCCTAAGAAAACCCTAAATAAGGCTTTAAATATTTCACCCTAATTATGGAAGCAAAATAATAAAATTCAGAAATTCTTTGGATTAGGTGACGCCATTTGTGATAGCCTACCAGGAGGCTAAAGAATTATCACAATTCAGAAATTCCTTGGATTAGGTGACACCATTTGTGATAGCCTACTAGGAGGCTAAAAAATTATCACAAATGTCGTCAGCTTCCTCCTTCCTTTGGACACTTGCTGCATAACACTAACAATAAATGGTGACGCCCTATCAGCTCCTTAACAACTTATAACGAATGTCGTCAAGTCTCTGCTTTAGTTCTTATATGCTACCTTAGGCTGACGACATTCTTGATAGCTAATTGACCCTTTGACGACCTATCACAAAATGTCATCACAACTTTCAACTTAGGACAATTCTCTGTCTATGGTTGATGATGAAACTGATAGTTCATCACAGGGCTGACGACTTATAACTTAGGATAATTCTCTGTCTATGGCTGACGATGAAACTGATAGCTTATCACAAAATCTCAAGGGACTTAATCATAATACAAAGAATCCAAAATACCCACCTTCTCAAAATTAAAACCATCAAAGGATCACCCATGTGCTTCTTTAACATCGAAACATGAAATACTGTATGAATGGAGCTCAAACTTGAAGGCAAATCCAATTCATAAGTGACCCATCCAAACCCCTTCACAACCAAGTATGAACTGACATAACAGGGACTGAGCTTCCCCTTCTTAACAAACCACATCACTACCTTTATGGGTGACACTTTTAAGAACACCCAATAACTAATACTAAACTTCAACTCCCTTTGTCTCACATCTGTATAGGGATTTTGGCAAATTTGGGCGGCCTTAAGTCTACCCAAAATCACCTTTACCTTTTCCATGGCTTAGTAAACCAGATCGGTGCCAAACATCTTATGTTTACCAACCTCAAACCACCTAATAGAAGATCTACACCTCCTACTATACAATGCTTAAAATAGATCCATACTAATGCTATAGTGATAACTATTGTTGTAGGCATACTCTATGAAAGGTAAGTGGTCAACCAAACTACAACCATAATCAAACACACATGCGCGAAGCCTATCTACCAGGACCTAAATTGTCCTCTCAACTTTCCCATTGGTCTATGAGTGGAAAGCAGTACTAAAGGCCACCTTAGTCACCTAAACCTTACTAGAACGACCTTCAAAAATAAGATGAAAAATTGAGTAATGCGATTAGATATGATGGAGACTGTAGTACCATGCAACTTCACGATATCCTCAATGAATAACTTGGCATAATTCACTAATGAGAAATTAGTCCTCACTGGCAAAAAGTAAGCAGACTTAGTCATCTTATCCATGACGACCCAATATGAATCAAATTGTTGGTGAGACCGCGGAATACTTGTAACAAAGTCAATATTAATTATCTCCCATTTCTATACGGGCTGTTTAATCTCTTGCATCAACCCACCAGCCCTTTAGTGTTCCACCATTACTTGCTGATACACCAAGCACTTAGCCACAAAATTTGCCATATCCTGCTTTATATTATTCCACCAATAAAAAACTTGAGATCATGATACATCTTCATTCAAATAGGTTGAACAGTATAACGTGACTCATAAGCTTCGGCCAAAATTCTTTCTTGCAAGCAATCAACCTCGGGAACACATAGTCTACATGATAAAGATACCATCAACACCGATCTAAAAAACTATCACCTTCTACCTACCTATATCATTCTTGATTTATATAAAGATAGGATTCAACATCTACTTCTCTTTCACTTCACCATAAAGATATGACTTTTCCACCTCTTGAGCAATCATACCACCATCTTTAAAATCCAAGAGATGAACTCTAAGATTAGCTAAATGGTGAATATCCTTCACCAAACTCTCTTTATCCTCATCAACATGAGTATGCTTCCCATGGACAACCTGCGAAGACCATCTGCAACATCATTAGCTTTGCCTAGTCAATAGTGGAGACTCATGTCATATTTCTTTAGAAACTCAATCCATCTCCTTTAGCTGAGATTAAACTCTTTTTGAGTGAACACATATTACAGTATCTTTTGATCAGAATATATATCAACATGTACCCCATACAAAAAATGCTGCCAGATCATTAATACAAACACCATAACTAAGAAGTCCAAATCATGAGTCGAATAATTCTTCTCATGGACTTTCAAATATTAGGAAGCGTAAGCAACCACTTTGATATGCTGCATCAACACAAAAAGTTATCCCACACGAGACGTATCACAATAAACTACAAAACCATCTGTGCCCTTAAAAAGAATCAAGATCGGAACAAAATTTAACTTACCCTTCAACTTCTCAAAACAACCATCACAAGTGTCAGAGCACAAAAATTTCACCTCTTATGGGTCAACTTAGTCAATGGAGAATCAATAAAATAGAAACTTTTCATGAACCTTCTATAATAATTGGCTAAACCTAAGAAGCTTCGAATGTCCCTTAGAGTCGTGGGTCTAGGCCACTTCTTAACCACTGCAACCTTCTGTGAATACACCATGATCCCTTCCCTAGATACAATATGACCATGGTAAGTCACAACATTGAACCAGAACTCATACTTTGAAAACTTAGCATACAAACATTGATCCTTTAGGGTTTGCAACATAAGGCAGAGGTGATCGGTATGATCTACCTCACTCTTGGAATACGCCAAAATATCATCAATATAGACAATCATGAACAAATCCAAGAACTAATGGAAATCCCAATTCACAAGATACATAACTTGCCAATTGAAGATCCTTATTAGGAACTCTTCATAGGACATTGAATCTAAAATACCAATGTTATCGAAGGGATGAATAAAAAAAGGATCACCCATGTATTTTTGTAAAATAGACACGTGGAATACCGAATGAATGGAACTCATTCTAGAGGGCAAATCAAACTCATAGGCAACAATATCACCCTTCTTAAAATAAATTACGAGGCAACAAATCAGGGACTGATCTTTCCCTTTTTACAAAACTGCATTATTCCCTTCAAGGGAGACACCTTCAAGAACACCTAATTTCCAACGTCAAATTCTAAGTGCCTTCGTCTCACGTCCGTATAGGAATTTTGGCGACTTTGGGTGTTTTTAAGCCAATTTCAAATCACGCTCACCTTTTTTATAGCTTAGTGAATCAAATATAAGCCAAACATATCCTCCTCACCAACCTTAAATGCCCAAATAGGAAATCTATACCTCCTACCGTACAATGCCTCAAATGAAACCATACCAATGCCTGAATGGTAAATATTGTTAAAGCAAAATTCAATGAGAGGCAAGTGGTCTTACCAACAACCACCAAAGTCAAATACATAAGCTCGCAACGTATCTTCTAAAGTCTGAATGGTTCAAACAGCTTGCCCATCCACATGTGGGTGAAAGAAAGTGCTATAAATGCAATGTGAACTGACTACCAAAATCCAAAATGATCAAGACAGGCGCACCATGGAACTTTATGACCTCCTAAAAGAATAACTTTGCATAGTCCTTGGTAGAATAATTAGTCCTCACTTATAAGAAGTGAGTAGACTTAGTAATCCTATCGACGATGACCCAATTGGAGTCACACTGATTCCACGACCATAAAAGGCAAATAACAAAATTCATATTTATGATCTCACATTTTTGCACTGGCAGTTCAATCTCTTGTATTAGTGCACCTGGCCTCATGTGCTACACCTTCACTAGTTGACACACCATAAACTTAGCCATAAAGTTGGCTCTATCCCACTACATATTATTCCAGTAATACATATCCTTGATATCATGATGCATCTTTTTTGAATCAAGATGAACCATGTACTATAATCATGGGCCTCAACCAAAATACTTCTTCGCAACCCATCAATGTCGGGAACACACAACCTATCTTAGTACCTCAAGATACTATCTCTATCGATCACAAAGGGCATCACCTTCTGCTCACCCATATCAACCTTAATCTTCTTTAAGAGAGGGTCTAATACCTATTTCTCATTTATTTTAGCCCTAAGAGATTAATGCGCCCCCTGTTACACAAACACACTACCATCCTCAGAGTCCAATAGACGAACTCTAAGGTTAGCCAAATAGTGAATATCCTTTACCAATTCTCCCTTTTCCTCTTCCATATGCGACAAACTACCTATTGAAAACCTGCTGAGAGCATCAGCAACCACGTTAGCTTTACATAGAGAGTAGTGAGGACTCATATCATAGTCGTTCGGTAACTCGAGCCATCTCTTAGCCTGAAATAAAGCTTTTTTTAAGTAAACACAGACTACATGCTCTTATGATCGAAAAATATATCAACATGGACCCTATATAGATAGTGAATCTAATTTTTCAACACGAACACCACAGCTAACAACTCCAAGTCATGAGTTACATAGTTCTTATCATAGATCCTTTACTATCTAAAGGCACAAGCAACAACCTTACTATGCTATATCAACACACTACCCAAACAAAACTAGGACGCATCACAATAGACAACGAAACCCTCGGTGCCTTCGGGTTGAGTCAAGACAAGAGTTGAAGTCAACTTATCTTTCAGCTTCTCAAAGTTACCCTCACAAGCATCAGACAACAAGAACTTCACCCTCTTATGAGTCAACTTAGTCAATGGGGTAACAATAGAAGAGAAACTTTCCACAAATCTTCTACAGTAACTGACTAAACCCAGGAACCTCTAAATATTGCTTGGAGTAATGGGTCTAGGCTACTTTTTAACCACTGTAACTTTCGAAGGATCCACCATGATCCCTGCACTAGACACAATATGACCCAGATAAGTTATGGCATTCAACAAAAACTCAAATTTTAAGAACACAGCATACAACTATTCGTCTTTGAATGTCTGCAACATAAGGTTGAGCTGATGGCATAATCCACCTTACTCTAAGAGTACACTAAAATGTCATCATTAATGACAATTAAGAATAAATGTAGAAACTTATGGAAGACCCTATTTATCAAGTCCATAAATTTCACAGGGGCATTAATCAAGCCAAATGACATCACTAAGAACTCAAAATGCCCATACTAGGTGAGGAAAGTTCTCATAGAGATATCTAGCTTTTTAGCCTTTAACTCATGCTACCCAAATTAAAGATTGATCCTTAAGAAGAATTTGGAACCTTGAAGTTGATCAAAGATATCATTAATTCTTGAAAGTGGATACTTATTCTTTACCATCACCTTGTTCAATTGTCGATAATCAATACACATTTGAAGGGAACTACTTTCTTATGCAAGAACAAGACAAGTACACCTCATGTGGACACACTAGGATAAATAAAACCCTTATCTAAGAGTTCATTCAACTATTTCTTGAGTTATTTTAACTCAGCTGGAGATATTCTATATAGGGACATAGAGATACGATGAGTGTCCGAACCAAGGTCACTACAAAAATCAATCTCCCTCTTATGAGGGACATCAGGAAGATTATTTAGGAAGACTTTAGGAAACTCATTTACCACTGGGATGAAATGTAAGAAAGGACCCTCCGAGTTAGAATCCTTAATTCGGACCAAATGATTGAGATAAACCTAGGAAATTAATTTTTAGGTTGTAAGATACAATATTAACCTCCCCTTAGGCTCTAGGGAACTTGCCTCCTATTCAACAATTGGATTATTAGTGAATTCATATATGACCTTATGGGTCCAACAGTTTAGAGAAGCATAACATGAGTACAGCCAGTCAATCCCCAAAATAAGATCAAAGTCAACTATGTCTAACTCTATCAAGTCCACAAGATTTTCTCTATCACCAATAGAAATCACAAAACCCGTATAGACCCTTCTAGAAATCACAGTCACCCACCGGGGTAGAAATCGAAAAAGGGTCCGATATACACTCAAGACCAAAACCAAAATACATATGAATAAATGGGATCATATAAGAGAGAGTGTACCCTGGATCATGTAAATAGTACACATCATGATAAAAGAGTTTCAATATACCAGTAATAACATCTGGAGTTGTGTCAAACTCCTAGCGGATAGTGAGGGAATAAAGGTAGTTTTGACTAGTATCGAAGCTAAAAGTGCCACCCTTTGGTGTAAGAGGTGATGAAGAAGCAACATGAGCCTTGTGTTTCCCAAAAGTAACTCTAGAGGGATAATATCATTGCTTATGTCCTATATAACCACACATTAAATATTTTTTTCCTCTCCTTCTTGCACTGACCATGGTGGTTCTGACCATAGAATTTGCTGATAGGGTAGGATAGTGTTAATTGGGCCCTATTGGCTTGAAATTAGGAACCCTATTCCCCAGAAGCATTACCACCTATAAAACATAAGTCATTAAATATCTTTTCTTAAGGAGCACTATCCTTCGAATATGATTTAGGACTTCTCTATCTCTTGTTCTTGGACAACTTTCCACTCTTCTACTATCCTTCACCTAGTTTTAACAAACACAATTTCTTACTCAACCTCTCCCCTATATTTTCTATCTTTTATTTTCTTTCTTAACTTACTGCCTATACACAACCAATTTGGAGATATCTACGTCCTAGTTAAACAAGGTAGCCTTACTCTCAAGGATCAACTCATGGGACAATTTAGAAGCAAATTTATAAGTTCTTACCTTGCTTAAAGTTAACAAATTCCTCCATTTTTGCCTCTTTCAACTCTTGAGGAAAGAATTGATCAAAAAATGTCAAGGAAACTCATTCCAAAAGGCAGAACTAATATTATTACTTCTTAATTATTCCCACTCATCGTACCACTGGTATGCTTTATCTTTTGGCTAGTAGGTAGCAAAGTCTACTCCTTCAAACTTTGATACATTTATAAATCAAAAGATCTTCTCTATCTCATTAATTAAAGCATAAAGATCCTCCTTAACCTTAACACCAGTGAAAGTTGGAGGAATCAACCTCATGAATTGCCCCATCCTTAATGCCTCAGATGATGGAGTAGTATGCTCGGGCTGAGAAGATACCAGCTGGGTCAACATATGAATATACTAGAAAAACTCAGTATTCGTTGCATTAGCTTGAGGAGCTAAATGGGGGTTAGAGGTATCTAGTGGAACTCTAGGAGGGTAATCAGGAACTAGATCCCTAGATCTGGTCTGAACCTCATAAGTAGGGCGTGTCCTATCACTAGTGTCCCTAAGTGGATTGGAGGAGTTTCAATGAGATTTAGATCATTTGCAAGAAAGGAAATGAAAAAGCAAGAAAATAAGAACTAGAGGAATCAAATACCTTAGACATTACATCTTGAAGTAAGACAGCAAGACATGGAAATATTGCTAAATGTCCTGTAGCCTCTCTCTTATGGTTGTAGTATGCTAGACACCTATAAAAGAGATTTTACTTGACATAGCTTTGTGTACACCCAATTAAACATGAACCTAGATTCTGATACTACCTTTTTCAGGATTAAAACTAGGGCTTAGCCATGATGGGTATCTCAAGCCCCACGTGGACCAGAGATCACCCCCTTTACCTAACCAAGACAATATAGCATCCTTAAATATTGGATGAATTCTGAATATATAACATGATAGTGCAAAAAAAAATCGATGATACTTTATTATATGTCTATTCTAACTATCGGTAAACAAATAATCATTTGACAAAAAAAAATCAACCAAACCACCCAAGTCTAGAGAGTCTGACAACGCTTCTACAAAACTTAAGGTAAATAAAATGTTGAGACATACCCCTGACAATAGCCAAAACTAATATAAAAAAATAGAAAAAATATAAAAATAAAACCACAACATGAACTAGGGTCTTTCGATGGATGAAAGCTCACCACTTCAATATGACTTGCTAGATGATCCTAAATTGAAATCACTCAGTAGGAGATATAGAAGTATGGATAGTTCTTGTATAGCTTTGGAATACAACATCTAAAGATAGTTAGCGGTAGGAGCACTAGCATGTAACTCATGGATAGAGGAACAAAACAATACCATGATAATAGTTCAAAACTTATACAATATTCATTACATAGTATTAGATAAAATACATAGACATATACAATACGACATGCTAGTATAGGGAGCGAGCTTAGAATGAACTTTGAAAATCTTAACCTAGGTTGTGCAGCATCACTATCATAAAATAATATGCCTATGAGCTACATGGGCCCAGATCTCCCCTCACTAGAAGGGCCCCAGTACGTGTAGCCACACGAACCATAGAATATCCATATTCTTATACGCCTATAGGGGAGACTCGAACCTCCCAAAATAGTCAAGGTGACTTAAGAACAATGTATACAGTATGGGGAACTCGAACCTCCCATTTATATAACAAATACAGGGGAATTAAACCTTCTGGACATTTAGACACACGCACCTGCTAGTGCAGTTTATAACGTTAGTCTTTCAAGACCTTCACTTTCATGACCCAGCTATACATCCCACTTTAAGGTACAATTTAAAAATTTATTCCATAATCATAATCATCAATCAAATTAATTTCCAAATACATCCCATTTGTATGATCATACCAACCCCACTTGTAAGCGTCCACAATTCCAAGAAAATCATTACATTAGTTTGAGACTTCAACCGATTATTCCTAAAGAAACATAAATCAATCTAGCACTATAAGATTCAAACACATGAGCCTACCAAACCCCTAAAGTTTTAATTCAATTCAGTTTATGGATATCAATGCCTTTACAAAGTCCTTCATCAATTATTATCTTGGTTATGCGAAATTCTTAGTTGAAAAACCTAATTCAATTTGTGACAATATCATTCTCTTTAACAATTTCACAAATAGGTTGAAGGCATTCCATTACCAAAGCTAAAATCATCAAATTTGGGTTCAACCATGAGCCCTCATTTAAATCACCATTCCCATGCACCCACATGTGCAAAACTATAATTAAAACATGCATAATCACAATTCAAAACATAGAAAATAATATTCAATCACATGCATTTAAACCCCTCAATCTTGGTTTCTAAACCACCATTAATAATTTATTAACAATAATTTTAACATATGCTTTAATTAAACTAACAATTACGGAAGAGTCACATGCTTCATTTAAAAAGATTCAGGAAGAGAAATTAATTCTTTAACCCTTAGATGACCACTTTGGTAAAACCTTAGCCAATTTTTCTTAAGAGGAATTTTAGAGGGAAAAGAGGATGTGTTGATCTTGTAAGGTCTGGAATGAATTTCCGAAAAGTGTTATATGGATGTGGGGCCTTCAGGATTTTAAGTGGGAAATGTGGCTGATTTTATAGCAAAGTGCATGGTGTGCCAACAAGTGAAAATTATGCATATGAGGATCAGAGGTTTGTATTAAGAAATTAAGTTTCTAGATTAAATGTGGGAAGTGATCAATATGGATTTCATTACCAATCTTCCTCCATATTAGAATCAATTTGATTTGATTCGGGTAATCATGGATAGGATAAAAAAGTCAACTCACTTTTTGCCAATGCGGACTAACTTCTCGACTAAGGATTATGAGATGTTGTACCTCAAAGAGATTATAAATTTTATGGGGTTCCAGTTTCTATCATCTCTAATCATGGAATGAAATTTTCATCTAACTTTTAGCAGTTGTTTCATAAAGTGTTGGGGGCTAAGGTATGTCCAAGTACAACTTTTCACTCGTAGTCAAATGGGTAGGCAGAAAGGACTATTTAGACATTGGAGGATATGTTTCATTATTGTGTGATTGACTATGGTGGTAGTTGGGTTGAGAATTTTCCTCTTGTAGAATTTGCGTCCAACAATAACTACCACTCTAGCATTGGGATAACCAATTTAAGGCATTGTCTAGTAGAAGGTGTACATCTCCTATTGGATACTTTAAGGTTGGTGAGGTGGAGATATTTGGCCGAAATTTTGCTAACCAATCCATGGAAAAGGTGAATGTGATTTGGGATAGATATAAGGATGCCCAAAGTCACTAAAAGTACTATATGGACATAAGGCAAAGAGAATTAGCATAAGAGGTTGGGGATAGGGTGTTCTTAAAGGTGTCTCCCATGAAGAGAGCGATGTGGTTTTGTAAGAATGAGAAGTTTAGTCCCTAGTATGTTGGTCCCTACTTTGTTTTGAGAAGTATTGGTAATTTTGTGTACTAGTTGGAGTTGCCCATCCTTCTAGTGTTCGATGTCTCTATGTTAAGGAAGTACATGGGCGATTCATTGCAAATTGTCCCTATCAAGGATATTGGTATTTTTGATTCCCTATATTATAAAGAGATCCTGATTAAGATTCAAGAATGGAAGGTTCATCGATTGCAGACCAAGGATGTGGCTTTAGTAAAGGTTCTATAGAGGAACCATAAGTTTGAAGAGGCTACATGAGCAGCTGAAGAGGACATAAAGTGAAAGTATCCATTCCTATTTTTTTCTTAATAAATTATTTAGGGAGGTTTGTATTCTTCAAAACGTCTTTGTTTTCAAACTTTGTTTAAGGAAAGATTGATTCGTTGGTATTTTGTTTTCTGTCTTAAAGGTAAGGGTAGAGATATTTAGGGGTTTAAATCATACTAGTACTGCCTCATTCCATAATTTGAGGATAAATGATCTAAGTGAATGAGAAATGAAACATCCTGAGGTTTGACCCTTAGAAATTTCATGAGTTTTGAACTCTCTAGCCATCATACAACTCAATTTTAATTGTCGTATAATAAGGATATTATTTAGGGGTTTGGTTTATATGTTACTTAGTGTTGTTTAGGTTTTTTTTGTCCAAGGTATGAAAACACTCCATATTATTCGTACGTACATAATACAAGAAGTAGGGTCCAAAATGTATGTTGTACAGTATCTAGCCATTGACAGTTATAGTATGAGTTGGTCAAGGTGAGTCAAAAGGTGGACAGTTTGTGATGTCAAACATTCTTTCTAGGGAACGAGTGATGGGTACCACTCTTATGTTGTAGGATGGTTTGGAGGGTGTGGTCGTACCTCCATGAGCCTAATTTTAAGCTTTTAAGCTTAGGGTTTTCTTGACATTTCCCCTCTTGCCCAACTTAAAACCAATGTATTATAACTTCCTAAGGTCACCATTATATATCCAAAAATAAATCAAATATACTCTCAAAGACTACCAAATCCTCAAAGTCAAGAACAATTAGGGTTTTTATCATGCATATCAATTGGGGTTTTCAAGGGTGATTTCTCTCCATACATCCTTGGTATCTAAGGCATGTTACTCCTCCCTCATTTTCAATTCTACTAAAATCATATTTTAATGAATGTTTTGTATGATTCAATTGTGGGTACTATTTGATTTTGAAATATATGTTGGGGGTTTTTGGTTAATAATAGTTGAATAATGTTTTCCATGTTTTCCATATGGTTTTTTGTATTATGATATTAGTTTGAACATTGTGGAATCTGTGGTAATGGTAAATGTGTTTAGGAGTACTTTGTATACGCCAAATTCCATGGTTTTGATTTTGTAAACTATAGTCCCTTATCATGTTTGATAAAATGCCTATTAGAATGCTTTTGTCACATACTTTGACTTTTATTGAAACTATTGCATTCCATAACACGGTAATGGAACCAAAATTAGTTTAAATGGTTTTAAATTAAATGGAAAGTCCTTGGTGGCTATGGTTTTGGTTTAATTTAAAATCTTGTGGGGTACACGAAAATCCACCCAAGTGATTTTAATAATGAAAACTATGGGGTACGTGGAAATCTCCTAAGTGTTGGATAATGACATTTCTCGCAAACTATAGTTGGTATGACGATTCCACTTCATAAGGACTTTCTAATAATTTGGTTGGTTATGTGATAATTTTTTTAATTGGTAAATAATAATAGGTTTTAATAGCTAACCATAAAGGGGTAAGTCCAATGGACGGACATTAGAAACTCATATTTGCCAACATGAAGGTTGGTCATTAATCTGAGGTGGATTAATGCACATCAGTGATATTATTCGGTCTTATTTAGAGTTTTTTGAGGAATTATTGTGTGATTAATATGTTAATAATTATATAAGTTAGCATATAAGTGTTTAATTACATGATTACAATGTTAACTGTGCCTTTCAGAAAAGTTTGTACTCAATTTGGTCACTTAGATTTTAAATGAGAAAAATAGTGTTACTTTCTAGAGTTAGGTGTTGTTCTAGTGGATCTTGATGGATTCTAATGTGTTTATTGAGTTCCTAATGGTATAATTGTATAATTATGTGTGTAAAAACGTATTTACTGTGTTCAATATTAAATTGGATCAAGTGAAGAGTCAAATAAGAGGTTAAAGGTCAAAAAGGGCTAAACTAGTTAGCTTAAGTTTCTAGTTCACTATTTTGAATGTTGTGTTGTTTTGAGCTCTAATACATGGTGTTTTATTATATAGTATACTTGGTGAGTTTATTGTTATGATATATAAAGTATTATCAATCTATAAATCAAGTCTAAATAACGCCACAAGGCATGGGATGAAAGGACAAATATACTAGACAAGTTTAGACGACAAGAGAACTTTCCAGTGTGTCCCCACGATAGAGGGGCATCACACATCCTATTACCTGGGAATGAGTAGTGCGTCATGAAACCAATTCCCTGGTAATTAGTTGTGCATATCACACCATATTCCATGTGAATGGGAAGCACGTCACGGACCCTAATCCACCAACGGCACAATTGTCCTCCTATAAATAGGACATTGAACTTGATGTTAGACACATTGGAAGACTTTGACACTTTGAGAGGGACTGTAAAACACTTAAATCAGGATTTTTATTCTATTAATATAGTTTATTTATGTATTTTATATTGTATTCATCCATGATGATTACGGTTATGACAATAAGTGGCTAAACCCCCCCTTTCCGGGGTTAACGCCAAGAACATTATTACTATTTGTTTAAACTGATTTAGTTTTGATTACTTATCTTACATGGTTTTTTATTTATCCTTGTTATAACTATTATAAGGAGTAGCTAACGTTAGAATACATCTATTATTGTCTTGTAAGCCCTAAAGGAGAAATAAGAGAATGGAACGTGGGGTTGAATAGGGTAAGGTTGTTATTATTTTATAAACTAAAGGATTTGAATTAGCGTCTAGGATAGAGATATACCTAAAAACCTTATTTGTTTCTCTACGGAATATAAATGTTTTTATCTTATTTCTCACATCCCCGCTCGATGATGTAGTTGTAGGGTTAAGTTAGATAGGTTATTAGAGTCTTGAGAGACCATGATCTAAAAATCAAACCCCTGAACCAACAAACAAGATAATTAATCTAATAAATGAAACTCAATAGATAAATATGATTGTTTGTTGTGCTTTAACCTTAGGTTTCTCTTTATTGATTATCCAAGACTCGTACCTTTCATATTGTTTACTATATTTTCAATTCACAACTCAAACACTCTTCTACCAGGTTTGCACCACGTTAATCTTAATAGTTAAACTTGAATTGGGTAGATGCTTAATACTAGTCATTGTGGGATGGATACTTAACTTCTAAAGGGCTACTTACTACTAGGTGAGACCATGTACACTTTTGTGTGCTCTTGGGAGCAACAGGATTTTGGCACTTTTTTAGATTTCTTTGGTGCTTTACACTTCATCTTGGTATTGAATTTGCAGGAGGCAATTTTGCAGACTAGTAAGATGGCAAGGGACAAGGAACTTGTTGGACCAAGCCCCAAACCTGAGCAATGCTTTTACCAATTAAAGAGAGAAGCAATCCTTCTCTACCGCATCCCACAAATTTAAGAGAAATAAGATAATCCTATTCTTATGGATAAAGACCCACCATCCCACAGGAAAGTTTGCAAAGTTGAATTCCTACTTCCGATGTATTTGACCTCCCCTTATAAAAAACTGGCGGCTGAAGGTAACATTGAGCTAAAATGGAATATGGTGCAACTTTTTATCAGGAGTGGATAGTTTATGGGGATTTCACATAAAGATCCACAAATCCAACTGTGGAAATTCTTGGAGATCAGTGAATCATTTATCCCTACGGGTGTGTCAACTAACTATGTTAGGCTAACATTTTTCCCCATTTCAATATTGGGAGAAGTAAAGAAGTTGTTGAATACTAATCGGGTAAGTTCAATCAAAACCTAGGACGACTTACCCTGGAAATTCCTTATCCAATTCTTTCCATCTGGCAATACTGTGAGATTGTGAGCTTCAAATAAAAGCCTAATGAGAACTTATATCATGCATTGTAGAGTTTTAACGCTCTTCCTCAGGAATTTCCACATCATCATAGTTCTAGTGAGGTACTAGCTTACACTTTTGTTGAGATACTTGATCACAACACAACAATTTTGCTAGATTTAGTTACAGGTGGTCAAGTATTGGAATTGACATATGATGAGCTATACACCTGGTTGAAATTAATTACACAAGGGAATACCGAGTGGCATGCTGACTCAAGAAGTACTCCAAATAAGGTTGAAGGTGTGTTGGAGGTGAACCAATTTACTGCTATATTAGCTCATATTGTTACACTACAAAATTAGTTAACTACTAAACTCAATAATATATAATTGGGGGTTACACATCCTGCAACAACAGCTAATGTAATTTATTAGATAAATACTTGATGTGAGGTTTTTGGAAATAGTGGCCATTCTGCAGCCGTGTGTGGTGCAAACCCTAAGTCAGTGATGTTTGTGGGCAATGATAAAAGGCCGAATTATGGGAATTCCTACTATCAAAAGTGGCAGACCCAACCACCAATTCCATCATGGAACTACAAACAGTAGTAGGTTTAAGTGAATCAGGCCATGACTCAAACTAGAAATATGTAATAGATGTTGAAACAACTAATAGCTACTCAAGAACAACTGGCAGTATATAGAAAGAGTCAACATATTATTACAAAGAATATGGAGATGTAGATAGGTCATATGGCAAGAGAGTAAAATACCAGGCCTTAAGGTGGTTTTCGAAGGGATACTAGATCTCCTAAACAATTAATGGCAATCACTTTGAGGAGTGGTAAAAATCTTGATGAAGGACATCCAAAGATAACTAAGGAGGTAGATGTGGAGTTTCTTCCTACACAGGTAGATGACAAAGTTGCTAAAAATTCAAGGAAGTCTAAGTACTCAAAAATAGAAGTTGCTCAATATGTAAAGCCGAGACCACGACCACCTTTCCCACAGAGGCTTATAAATCGAAAGAGGATTCATTCTTCAAGAAGTTCTTTGATATGTTCATAGAGCTTCGCATTAACCGCCATCTTTTAGTTGTTTTGTAGGGAATTCCCAAGTATACTAAGTACTTCAAAAATATGTTCACTTATAAGGTTAAGTTGTAGGATGGTGAGACAGTAGCACTCACTGAGGAGTGTAGTTCTGTGATGATGAATAAGATGCACAAAATGATCAAAGACCCTAGGGCTCCCTATTCAAATTGGAAATATTGATGTGGTTTACAAACATTGTGATTTTGGGAAAGAATCAATGTGATGACCTTTTCCTTGTTCAACACTCTAGGTTTAGGGATGCAAAGATGAAGTATTCTGATGCTCTAATTGGCAAACCGGGCCTTATACCATCCTCAAGGAATGATAGAGAATATTCTAATCAAGGTAGGTAAGTTTATTATTCCCAGTAATTTTATTATTTTAGATTTTTAGGCAGATGAAATAGTACCAATCAAATTAGGACATCCATTATTGGTTCAGGGAGGATCATTTATAGGTGTGACTGAGGGAACGCTCACAATGAGGCTGGATGATGAAGAGGCAATTTTCAAAGTGTACAAATCTCTCAAAACACTATCCTACCACAATGATTTATGTATTATTATAGTGCTTAAAGGTTATATGTGTGAGGTGGTGAATTTTAGCCCATCATATAGCTCTTCGTACTTTCTCATTAAGCGGCATAAGACATAACCTCTCCAACCCAAAATGATGCAGATTGATGAGCCTGAAAAGGCTATTATTGAGAGTGTTATTAACCTTGAGAGTTCACACTCAAGAGTTAATAAATGAATGAAAAGGTGGCTTTTAAGTATGAGGAATAGGATGAAAAAAAATGGATGAGTCAAAGTTAGGGTTGTGTCACGACACTACATCAGGAGCTGTTAGGGAGGCAACCCAACTTAAGGTAGGTTTTATTTTTAGTATTTTAGTTTTTTCTTCTCTAGTTTTTTGTTTTGTCGAGTCATAGGTTGATGTGAAGTCTGAGTATCAAAAAATCCAAGCTAAGGAGCATGGAAAAAACTATGTGTCGGGTCCTAGGGACCTTTTAATTCAAGATGATTCTACTAGCTAGGCCTAGAAGCCTCAAGGTATATTTCTATCTCTATTTTTAAGTACACTTTGGTGACAACATAGATTTTTAAGTGTGGAGTGGGGAAATTCTCATTTTTAGGAGTAATTTTAATTTTTTTATGTTAGGAATAAGTGGGATGATTTTGTTGGTGGTATGTGTGATTGCATGATGCAAGTTTTTTGTTGTAAAGAGAATGTTGATTGTGTGAATTGCTACTTTTGAGACTCCTAGGCTCATGTTTATGACTCTTGTACTTGTTGTTGTAGTTAAGAGTCTATAATGACCCTTCTTGACTTGAGCATATGCCATATATGTGTGAGGTGTTTGTATATTCCTTATTCTATTAGATCATAGAACTTGCCTGAGGTGTGTGCAAAGCAAAATAAAGAGTGTTTGTTTAGGAGATGATATAGGTATTTCTTTGATATCCTTGTTTCATACCCTCTTTTACCTACCCTTATGTATAATCCTAGTTAACCTCATCGAGACTTTAGATTATTTTCTTCGGGAACCTCATTTGTAGCCTATATCCCTTCTTTGATTGACCATAATTTGATCCAAAGCTACTAAGCATTTTAGTGTAAAATTAATTGAGTAAGGAGTTTGAAATTCAAGTAGGATAAAGGTGAAAGTGCAGCCCCAAAGTAATAGGTATTGGTATGTTCAATTGATGTGTTAAGGTTGGGAGTTATAGAAAATTGTGATAAAGAAATTCCTATTTTTATCTAGTTATGTTAAAATGAACTTGTTTTTGCCATGGTCCTCCTTGGACATTGTCCACCTTATTTAAGGTAGATCATTTAAGTTGAGGGTGCCTATCATAGGGGTGCTTAAGGTAAAGTTGGTGTGATGAAGGGTAAAATTGACTCATGGATTAATACACAGTACTCTCTCCATAGTGTATGTGAATAAGCTTAATGAGATGGGGAAAAACAAAAGATAGTGGTAAATAAAAGTGGTGGAAAGTGGTTGTTAAAGGTGAATTAAAGGCAAAGTCTGGCATCTTAAAGTTCTTAGGGAAGATAGTCACTATGCTTTTATAAAAATAGTATCTTTCTATCCCTTAGCCTGAATTACAATACTTAAAGACCTATTTGATCCTAAGCTTCATCATTCTGATATTAGTCAAATACTACACTAAGGGAAAGCCTATTTATTATCTTGTGTAAATTGTTAATTCTTTGTGAGAGTGAGCGTAATTTGATTCTTGACCCTAATTTGTAATAAATTTCATAAAAGTGAGTGATTATAGGTAAATCTATTGTTATAAAGGCATGTGTTTAATGATAGTTGGGTAATTTGTATGATGTCTTTTATTGAGAAATATGTATGAGTTTGCCAACTTGGTAAGACATTTCTTGAGGCTAAGATGTTTTGAAGTAGTATTCTTAAATTGTCAATTGTGTTTGTAACATGCTTAGTATAGAAACTTGCATTCTGTGAAGTCATTGTATAACTAGCTTGAATATCTTGCAAGTGGTATAAGTTTAGATTCTCCATAGCTTATGATGCTTAGATTAAAGAGTTGCTCGAGTATGAACAATGCTTTAAGTTTAGGGGTAATGATCTGAGGTTGATTTATGTACCTCAGTGTTATTATCCGGGCTTATTTAGTCTTGTTTTGGGGAATTCTTGTGTTATTAATGTGTTAATAATTATATAATCTAGAATATAATCGTTTAATTATGTGATTACAATGTTAAAGGTGTTTTTCAAACAAGTTTGCACTCAATTTTGTCACTTAGAGTTCAAATGAGAAAACTAGTGTCACTAGCTTGAACTAGGTGTTGTTCTAGTGGATCTCTATGCATTAAAAAGTTTTTAATGAGTTCCTAATCGTATTATTGCATAATTATATGTGTAAAATGTGTATATAGTGTTCAATATTCAATTGGATCAAGCCAAGAGTCGAACAAGAAGTTAGAGATCAGAAATACCAAAACTAGTTCTGAGCTTAAGTTTCTAGTTCAATGTTGTGAATGTTGTCATGTTTGGATCTCTAATCCATGATGTTTGACACTATTGTATCCTTGGTGAGTCGATTTTCATGATATATGGAGGATACAAAATCTGTAAATCAAGTGAAAACAACACCAAAAGGCTGGGGATGAAAGGAGTATTGCACAAAACAAGTTTAGGCGACAAGAGGACTTTCCTGTGTGTCACTGCAATAGAGGGACATCGCATACCTTATTACCTAGGAATTAGTTGTGAGTCACAGACCCTATTCCCTGGTAATGAGTGGTATGTCGCACACCCTATTACACGGGAATGGGAAGCACATTGTGGACTCTATTCCACCAACAATGAAATTGTCCTCCTAAAAATAGAAAACTTGAACTTCATGTTAGACACCTTGGACGATTGGTTTGAAATTATATCAATTTGTGTTTTTCTTCTTTTATATTTGTTTATTTATGAATTTTGTTTTGTATTTATCCATGGTGATTACGGTTATGTCCATGTGAGCCTAAAATCCCCCTTTTTGGGTTAAGGCCAAGAACATGATTATTATTTCTATGAGATGATTTGATTTTGCTTTATTATCATATTTGGTTATTTATTTATACTTTTTATAACTATTTTAAGGGGTATCTAACCTTAGAATATATTTATTGTTATCATGTGAGATCGAGAGGAGGAACACGAGGATGGAACATGAGGGTGCATTGAGTAAGGTTCTTATTAGTTTATAAAATAAGGGATTTGAATTAGCATCTAGGATACATATATACTTACAAGCCTTATTTTGTTCACTATGGGATGAAATATAAATTTGTTTATCTTAGTTATCACATTCGAGCTTAATGATATAGTTTTGGGCTAAGTTAGATAGGTGATTAGAGGCTCGAGAGACCATGATCATAAAATCAATGTTGTGAATCAACAACTAAGATAATTAATCTAACCAATGAAGTTAAATAGTTCAATGTGATTATTCAAAGTCCTTTACCCCCGGGTCTCCCTTTATTGATTGTCCAAGACTCTTCTTTGTGTATTGCTTCTTTATTTTTAATTCACAACTCAAACACTTTTTTGTCACCTTTGTACAACTTTAATGTCGATTGTTAAACTTTAATTTGGTAGTTGTTTAACACTAGTCCCTATGGGATCGACACTTTGATTCTAAAGGGTCGCTTTACTACTTGGTGAGACCATGTACACTTGGATGTGTAAGTGTACATGGTCTCAACAGTCATAGTGACCATATACTTGTGAGTTACATAAGAATCCCCTAAGTTATACTTGTATATATATGTATCATGGTGGGAGAAAGGTACACAAAATCCCCGACCCCTATGATATCTCTGGCTCATGCGGATAAATGCACCAGGGCCCGTTCAGGGGGTAATAATGGTCCCATATAGCTCTAGGTGGTTTTAGCATGGTCAAGGTACACAACCCAGGTTAATGTTTTAAATGCGTGCTACACCCGGTTCCTTTTTCTAACATGATTTATATATATGTATGTATGTGGTTTAACATGGTTACTTACTTTGGTTTGGAATAATGGCATTAATTTACCCTTATTCCTGACTACATGCTAATATTTACCTACTAACACATCTTCGAGCGGCTATATTCCCACACGATGTAAGAACCGACCATACTACTTCTCCTACTCATTATTCTTGGGTTAGGGGATAACTTCGAGTGAGATTGAAATTGTGAGCTTCCATAATTTGTAAGACTCCATTTCATGTTATGGATATTTTTTATACTTTTGATTATTCCTTGAACCTTGGTTTTTGCTATGGTCGGGGCATGTCCTAATTGGATGTTCTTTGTTTTGGTTAGAGGTTTTGTGAGACTACTTTGGGGTTTTATGATTGGTGTCGGTATTGGTATCAACCTTGGCATTGGTATTAGTACTAAGGCTAACACCCTATAACTGTATTTGATTTATGATCATTTTATACTATCTTACTATATGTTCAGAATTATCCAACATGTTATGTAGGGTGGTATGGTTGGGTATTGATGGTGGTATCCAATCTTGGTTGGGGATAGAGGCACCCAACATAACAAGGACACAACTTGGGTCGTTTCAGTGACTCTATCATGGTTAGGAGAATTTATAGGGGTTATGTGGTATCTATCTATTATAGGGAAACATTTATGGGTTTGATAGAGGTAGAGATATTAGTTTTTTATGTTATTTTGGGATAAATTATCTCTACTCATGCTATGATTCCCTTGATTGTAGGACCCAAAGGGCCAGTTTCCAATTCCCAGATGAACCAGTGATTGAGTGGCAAGGAAGTACCCTAGTTCCTAAGGGAAGGGTTTTTTTTATCTAATAGCCTGAAAATTGATTTCCAAAGGGTGTCTGTTTCACCTAGTTTGGGTTAAATATTTTATGTTTTATATTCCTTTCTTCTCACCTATCCCTATAATCAATGCGTTTCTCGAGGTATTACTGATGATCTTCCTAGTGTCCGTCCCAATAGGGAAATTGCTTTTAGGATTGAGTTTCTTCTAGAAACTCATCCTATATGTATACCTCCCTATAGAATGGCTATGATTGAGTTGAAAGAGTTTAAGGAGCGGTTGAAAGGTCTTCATGATAAGGTTTTTATCTGCCCTAGCATTTAATCATGAGGCGTGTCGATTCTCTTTGTGTGTAAGAAGGATGATTCCCTTCGAATGTGTATTAATTACTGCATGTTGAATAAGGTGACAGTGAAGAATAAGTATTCTTTTCAAAAGATTGATGATCTATTTGGCCGGCTATAGGGTGAAAAGTACTTTTTTGTGATTGACCTTCGATCGAGTTATCATCAGTTGAAGACTAGGGAGGTAGATATCCCTAACTGGTCTGTCTAAAGTTGTTGTTTTCATTTTTAGTTTTTGGTGATTTTTTCTTGGTTGACTTATGCCACAACGACATTTATAGATCTTATGAATTGGGTATTTCATCAGTTTTTAGATTTATTCATTATTATATTTATTGATGACATGGCATATTGTAAAAACAAGGTAGATTATGCATATCACCTTAGTGTAGTGTTGCAGACCCTTAAGGATCAGGAGTTATATGCCAAGTTCTCTCTGTGTGAGTTTTAGTTGAATTTTGCTACTTTTCTGTGTTATGTTGTTTCTAATGAAGGGATTATGGTGGATAAATTGAAAGTTTTGGAAGTTAGAAAGTGGCCTAGAACTACGACTCCAACCGACATTTGGGGCTTCTTAGGCTTGGTCGGATATTATAAGAGATTTTTGGAAAGTTTCTCTTTGATTGCTAATCCATTAACTAGATTGACTCAAAAAGGTAAAGTTTCTATGGTCTGACGCTTATGAGGGTAGTTTTGAGAAATTTAATGATAAGTTGACTTTTTCTAATATTTTAACCCTATTTGAGGGTATTGATGGAATTGTTATTTATTGTGATGTATCTCGTATGGGATTAGGTTGTGTATTGATGTAGTGGGGCAAGGTTATGGCATATACTTCTAGGAAGTAGAAGGTAAATGAGAAGAACTATCTGACTCATCTCTTGGTGTTATTGGCTGTGGTCTTTGCTTTGAAGAATTAGTGATATCTTCTCAGACCAAAAGAGCTTGCAGTATGTGTTCACCCAAAAGGAGTTAAATCTTAGGAAAAAAAGATGGATTGACTTGCTTAAGGACTTTGATATGAGTCTTAATTATCATCCAGGTAAAGCTAACATAGTTGCTAATATTCTTATTAGGTTATCTATGGGGATCTTGTCTCATATTAATGAGGAGTAGCAAGGGTTGGTGAAGGATATTAACTATTTGGATAATCTTGGAGTTTATCCTTTAGACTTTGATGATGGATGTATGATTGTTCAAGAGGTGGTGAAATCCTTTTTTGATGATGAGGTAATGGAGAAGTAGGTTTTGGATCCTATCCAGAGTAGAATCAAAGATGATATTGGTAACTAGAGGGTGATGGATTTTAATATTGGTGGTGATGGTATCTTGAGGTACCAAGGTAGATTATGTTTTCCCGATGTTAATGGGGTGTGAGAGAGGATCTTCGCTGATGCTCATTAGTTGAGTTACACTTTTCTTCCAGGTTTGAAAAAGATGTACCACTATTTGAAAGAAATCATTAGTGGAATAACACGAAATAAAATGTAGAGAATTTTGTGGCTAAGTGCATATTGAAGGTGGAATATTTGAGGCCTGGTGGTTATTTCAAGAAATTAAGTTCGTTGTATGAAAGTGGAAGGTAATTCATATGAATTTTATTACCAGTCTCTGAGATCTCAAAATTATTTTGATTAGATTAGGGTCATTGTTGATAGGATAAATAAGTCTTCTCACCTCTTGCCAGTGAAGACTACTTATTCGGTGGAGGATTATGCTAAGCTTTCATTCAGGAAATCATAAAGTTACATCATTGTCTAATACCCATTATATCTGATTGAGGTAGTCAGTTGTCATCTCATTTTATGGATTTTAGAGAGATTTGGGAACTAAGTGATCCTTACCACTACTTTCTACCCTCAAGAGGATGGACAAATGTAGAGGACTATTCAGACATTAAAGGATATGCTAAGGTCTTATGTGATAGACTTTGGTGGTATGGTTGATAATTTACCTCTCATAGAGTTTGCTTATTATAATAGTTTTAACTTTAGTATTGGGATGGCTCCTTTTGAAGCCCTTTAAGGTAGGAGGTGTAGGTATCCTACTGAATGGTTTGAGATTAGTGAGAATAGGTTATTCAGTTTTGAATTGGTTCACTAAGCCATGTAAAAGGTGAAGGTGATTTAGGATTGAATTAAGGCCTCCCAAAGTCAACAAAAGTCCTATGCGGATGTGAGACGTAGAGAGTTGGAGTTTAATGTGGATGATTTTGTATCATTAAAATTATCTCCCATAAAGGGAGTGATTCAGTTTTGAAATAAGGGGAGGCTTTGTCCCCAGTATGTAGGCCACTTTTATATTTTAAGGTGAGTGGGCCATGTGGCTTATGAGTTGGAATTGTTTTTTAGGTTAGTTTCTATTTATCCAATCTTTCATGATTCGAAGTTGGGGAAGTGTGTAGGTGATCCTACATTGATTTCTCCTTTGTAGAGTGTTGATGCTTTAGATTCCTTGTCCTATGAGAAAGTCCCAGTGGAATTTTTGATTGGAAAGTCCGTCATCTGAGGACTAAGGATGTAGCTTCGGTGAAAATTCTTGGATGAATCTTAAGGTTGAATAAGCTACTTGGTAAGCTAAAGAGGACATGAAGTCCAAATATCTATTCAAGTTTACCACTTTGGATAGTCATGCTTGAGACATGTACATTTCTCTAACACCCTTATGTTCTGTCTTTGTTAAAGGTAAGTATGGTTGCACTCTACATTAAATCGTTCCAATGGATTCTTTGACTCATGATTTGATGATGAATGATCCTTAGGGATAAAACACCCTATATTTTGATCCTTGAAATTTCTTGGTTTATGAGCTTACTACCTACAAAATAACTCTCCCTATGAGTCATAGGGTGTTATTATGGGTCGTATGGCCCTAATTGTAGCCTAACAAGTGTGGATTGGAAAATTTTTAGTTATGATTACTATTTCCACCGGATGAGTCATAAAGACTTTATACGAGTCATATAGTCCCATCCATAGCCAAACCAGTGTGGTGGCCAAATATTCTACATTGCCTTCGATTTGTCCAAACTAGTCTTAATGTTTGAGTATGAGTCATATGGTATGAATCGTTGCCAAGCAAATATGGGTGCCTATTGATGTTTTCCATACTAGAGGTCATGAATCGTAAGGTGACCCTACGAGTTATAAAGTCACCCATAATGACTGTGCAAAATCCTTTTAGTATTTCATTAAGGTTAGTTTGGAGATTTCCCTTTTCCCCAATCGTGACCTACGACTTAAAGCCCTTTCAGGATATCATTATGACTCCACAAAAAAACAAAATAACTTCTCAAACTCTCTAAAACCCTCAAGGCCAAGAAGACATAGGGTGTCTAAGAAATTGGCCAATTAGGGCTTTCAATGGTGATTTCTCTCCATTTATATGATGCTTTCGGGCACGTTACTTTTCCTCAAATCTTATTTTTTGAAAAATATGTGTTTTAATAGGTTTATTATATGAATTTTAATGTGGGTTTTTAAATGGGTTGAGGGCATTGAATGGTTGATCCTTACATTGTTTTCCAATAATTTATGAGTTGTTTATTTTTTAAATTGACTATTTTTTAATTAATGGGGTGCATGGGTGTAGGAATTCTATCGGGGGTGGAGGTATTCCCCCAAATGGATGTTTTGTACTTGGAATTGGTTTTGAATTATTATCTTCCCTGACCAACTTGTGTAAATGACTTTGAATTGTAAAATTATCACTTGGTTTGACTTACTCACCTATACAATTGTATTGTATAAATGGTTAAATAATGGACATAGCTTTCGAAAGCCTTGTTGTCTATGTTTTGATTTAATGAACAAATGGGGTCTAGGCATTCCCTTTAAGATAATGAAATATAACTAAAATTACATAAGTGTAAGCTTGCAAGCGTAAGAGATTGACGATAACTATAATGTGCCATAATGTGTAAGTGCATGGTTTAATGAAATGGTTTTGTGAAACTTGTTTTAATATGGGCTTAAAGGAGGTATGTAGCTAATCCGTGATGGCGTGGGTCTCAAATAACTTATACCATAAACTCATGTTTATTGATGTGATGATTGGTCTTGATGACCATGTGCAGGGTTCAAACAATTGATATATTTTTATCTAGGATTAATGTGTAGTTGAGGCATTCCCTGGTATTCCTTGATACCTCCATTTTGTGTGGTTAACATGAACTGGGGCCCTTTAACCAAAGGGAGATTAATCCATATAGCCTGTGGATGCCTGTTTATAATGGTTGAGCTACATAGTCCAGGCTAATGTTTTACTCATATTCTAAACCTTATTCCCTACCTCATCATGTTATATATATATGATGTACAGTGTGTGCATGTGAATTTTTACTTGACATTATTTTATTCGTATCCTGAGTTACATGCTAGTTCTCACCCCAATAACTGTCTTTGGATGTTGTATTCCCACATGATGCAAGGTACAAAGAAACTTCTACTTTTTCTCTTTAGTGATAAATGGTCTCAGAGTAAATCATTTGTATTAAAGTGGTGAGATTCTATTCTCCAAAACACCTGATTATTCCATCGGTTTTCCTTTTATAAATTAGAATTGAAGACTTCACATTTACATCGTATTGTCAGGGTCGGAGGTATGTCCCAATGTAGGTTGTTGTCTGGTATAGAGGCTTTGTGAATTACTATGGACTGGATATTGGCTGTTCACATTCACTAACTTTGAGGTACTATTTACTCTGTATTGATATATGTTCAGAATTCATCCGTTGAGTAGTGTATCATGTTCTATTTTACAAGGCAAAGGGGGTGATCTCTAGACCTTGGTAGACTTGAGATACCCGTCCAGGCCAGACCTTGGTACGAGTTGTGAAAATATTGAAAATACAAAGAGAATATGATAAACCATGACTTTTCACCTAGTTTAATTTAATTAAATGATATTAATATTAAAAAGGTGAAAGTCATGACTTTCCGATTGTTTAATTAAACAAAATGATGGTTCATTATTTTGAAAAATAAAATAAAAAAAATGATAAAAAACACGACTTTTTAGATAATTTCATCTAATTCACTGATACAAATATTAACAAGGTCAAAAGCTACGACTTTTCGATTGTTTAGTAAAAAAAATGACGCTTCTAAAATAATTAATAAAAATAACAAGAGAAAGTGTTAGAACACACCCTTTAACCTACTTTAATTTAATTAATTGATGTAAATATTAAAGGGGTGAAAAATCATGACTTTTTGTTTTTAATTAAGAAAAAAAAAGATTTCTAAAGTTGCCTAAGACAATACTTATTCCTTCTGTAAATAGGTCTTACCATTGTCACTTTACTCATCCACTCTATTTATTGCAAAAAACACTCCATTGTATATAAAACCACTTGTCTTCCTAAGAAAACTTCTTCTTCATCAATTGGGGTATGTTTTTTTTTCTTGTTAATATTGGAAATGATAACTTGCATTCATTTTCTTGTTAAATTTGACATTCTTTTTTTTTTCTTTTAGAATTGAACTATTCTCTTTAGGACTTAGTTTTTTATCATGCATGTTTGATTTTATTTTACACTTAGAATATTATCTTTTCTTTAGTGTTTCAAGTTTTTTATTCATGCATGTTCTACAGATGGAAGATCTGATTTGGAGATGGAGATTTTGATCGACACAGTGAGGAAACTTGAGAGGCTTGTTCATCAACTATAGTGGGAGTTAGGAGCCACAAGAGCAAGGTTGCTTTGTGAGATTCGGAGGCTGAGGGGTCTGCTGCCCAATGAATTTCCAGCTAAGAATAATAATAAAAATTATAATAATTAAGGTATATATTTTTTATCATATGTATTTTAATTAACTTTTATCGAATCTAGTTAATGTAGTAAATGTTTTGTATAATGAATGAAAAATGTATGTTTGGTCGACTTGAGTTTATCCATATTTATTTTTTGTCCTGTCTATTTTTTTCTTGAAGATGTTGAGTGGTGTAAGAGTTTGAGTGTAAAGGAGAGGAATGAATCAATCACAAAAGGTTTTTGGTGCAGTCTATCACATAAACAATCTCACAAGAAATCTATTTGATGAATCTTTAAATGACAATTTATTGAGTCTATCACATAAACAAAATCAAATGAAATCTAATTGAATGATTTTCCAATAACAATTAATTGACTCTATCACATACCCAAAATCACATGAAATCTAATTGATGCATTTTCCAATGAGACAGGCTTTTGAATCACAAAATAGTGATTGATTGATTGTACATGATTGGGTAAGAATTCCATCTTTTAAAATTGACGGTTGTTTTAACTATAATCAAATAACTACTTTCGTAATAAAATAGGTCTTTCTATCTCTAGAAAAATGTGCAAATAGTTAGTGCAAATAATTAGTGTGATTTATATTTTAATCTGTGTTAATTATTTGATTTTGAATAAGAGTGCCTATTGTTAAAATATTTTTAAAGTATTTGAGGTGTAGATTTATTTTTATTGTGTATATATTTTGATCATTCATTTAGATTCAGTTTAAAATATAACGATAATTATAATTCTATGGAATTGATCAGTAAAATAACCATTCAATCTAATTCAATCAGTGTTTTTCTTTAACTTAAATAGTTAAAACTCACAAGCTAAGGTGTGGTGAATGATTTTGTTAAGTGTTTTTTATTCCAACGCATGAAAGAGGTAAATGGTAAGTAAGTAAGCAGGCAAAAAAACGCATGTCATAGCACTTGACATTATAGTCTACTTCAATCTTACATGCCACTGAGCATTATAGTCAATCTTTGACACATGCAAAAGCTACAATATCTCAGTTTAAAGTAAAAGGGTATAATAGGTAAGGCATAAAAAGATTTGTAAAACAGCTGATATATATATATATATATATATATATATATATATATATATATATATATATATATATATATATATATGTTTCTCACAGATATAGTAGTTCAAAGGGATCAATGTAGTGAATATCAATGTGATTTCAGTATAGTTACTACAATTACTTAGTATAACCATATATATTCATAAAATTGACTCTTAATTTGTAATGAACATAGACCGATTATATATTATTTTGATTGATTATATGTAGAACTAACAAAAATGGGTCTGAATGTGATTTCAATATAGTCACCACAATTACTTGATGTAACCATATATATTCAAAAAATTGAGCCACAAATTGAAATGAATGTAGATCGAATATATATTATTTTGATTTATTATATGTAAAACTAACTAAAGGGCGATGGATATATAAGGGTCAACACAACTCCTAAGCTCATTGTCATAGACAACGCCATCAAAGCTCATTGCTGTGTTGATCCAACAAACATCAGACAATCCTTCATAAGATGCTAGAAGCACCTCAATTCCCACCACACTTTTTACCATTTCCTTTGGTTTTATAACAAAGCAAGTGTTGCCTTTGTAGCCGATATGGGAGATCAAATATCATTTTTTATCTATAAAGGAACTTTCCAACATTTCTGATGATGCATACTGAATCCTTTCAATTACCAGTTGCATTATAGTGTATAAACAACCAGTAATTAAAAGAAAAATATTAGAACTTATATTTTATCAAGATTAAGTAAGTTCGTTATAAATTAAATATAATTGAAATGATCCTTGTATATGCTTTTATGTCTTAAGTTAAGTTCGTATACTCAACATATATCTCGAACTTAAATTTTATCGAACTTAAGTTAACTTTGTGTACTATCTTAAGTCTTCAATGACAACAAAATAGTAATCAAAATATATGTTCAGTTAATGTGCATTTTTATAGTCTTCAAATCATGTATGAGAATCAATAGCTCTTATGATTTTGATAACTATCAAGATAGAAAAATATTTTGAAAAAAATGATGCGTACAAAAAATAAAACAAAGATAGAATAATTATACGTGGATCTTCAATAATACAACTACATAACTCTTGTTTTTACTGATTTTTAAAATTGCCTTGGATTCCCATTTATCAGAAAATCAAAATTTAGTTCAAAGACCAAGCCCAAAAGTGGCCTGGCCCAAACACATACAACCAAAATATCAACCATCATATAATCAACAGAGCAACCAAATTAGTAGAAATACATAAGTTTTAGTTAACGTATGAGGATCGTGATAAAGTAATATTAATCAAGATATATTACTGGGTGATTATTAGAGTTGTCAATACTGGCCGGCCCAGCCCATCTGGGTTAGTCCACATGGGCTTTGAGTTTGATGGGCCAGGTCGGGCTGGCCTACCAAAATGATGGGCCAAAAAATACAAAGTCCACACCATTACTCTGTGGGCTGCGGGGCTCACGGGCCAGCCCACTTTTAAAAAATAATATTTTATAGTTTAATTTTTAAATTTTAATATACATAAGTATTACCAGACAATATTATATAGTGTAAATACTTATTAATCAAGTCTCCAACAACCCAAAGATACTTCTAATAGAAAAATTAAATAACTTTTGACATGATATCATTCAAAACAAATAAAAATACTAATAAAAATCTAAATAGCTTCATTTATTTAACTTATGGGGAAACCCACAGGCTAGCTCAACCAATATTGCTCAAGCCCCACGTGCCACAGGCTTATCTGCGCCGGGCAAACAAGCCCCGTTCTTACATGGTCCATAAAAACTGAAGCCCAACCCTATACGATTACAGGTCGTATATACCTTGAAGCCCAACTCTAAGAAATTACAAGGCATATATGTTTTCCATTATAATTTTTTTATCTCAAATAAAATAAAGGACAAATATATCCTTAAACTATGATACCTAGTATGTATATACCCTCCGTTATATCTTAGGCATACATATGCCTCTACCATTAATAAAATGGTACGTATATGCCCCTTATCTAATAATAGGGGAAAATGTGTAACAAAAGTATGACGGAGGGTGTATATGTTCCATTTATCATAGTTCAGAGGTATATTTATTCTATTTCCATCTTAATTATTTTTATCCCTAATAACTAACCAAATTAACGAAAAGCCTTACTTGATTTACATATAGGATAATAGTTTTAAATCACCTAGATTGATTATTATATGCCCGATCAATGATGTAGTTGTAATGTCCAAATTAGGTAAACGATTAGAGGTCGACAGAGTATGATCATGTGATTAACCCTATGAATCAACAACCAAGATAGAAAATCAAATAAATAAAATTCAATAACATAGTATGATTGTTCGTAAGCCTTAACCCTTGTCTTATATCCACTAATTGTCCTAAGTCATTACTTTTACGCATTATATTAGTTTACTTTTTCGTTTACAATTCCAAAACTTTATTATTTACTTTTTCTTAATCGTTAAACTAGAATTCCATAGTTGGTGAAACCAAGTCACAGTGGGATCAATATTCATCTTTCTTAAAGGCGACATTACTACTTGATAAGACCACATAAACTTTCGTGTGCACTTGGGAGATGTCAAGTTTTTGGCGCCATTGTCGGGGCCTTGTAACTAGACAACTTTCTTATTTTTGGTTTTTCTATTCTGAGTTGTAAATAGTTTTAGTTTATTTTCTATTTATTTTCTTTTATTTCTCTTTTTATCACACTTCTTTACATGGCAGCCTAGGATAGATGGTTTGCGAGCGATGGCGATTCTATATGGTGTATTGTTTGTGGCAATAGTGGTTTTTCTGAAGATATGTGTGATGTCAATCCTAATTTAGTAATGTTTGTGGGCTATGATCAAAGGCAATACTATGTGAACTCCTACAATCAGGAACATTAGTTTCAGCAACCACAGGTTAAGAATTATCAGGCCCTGTTTCAAATGAGCAATTTGGAAGAGATGCTAAAATAAATTTTATATGATCAAGCATAGTTGCCAACTGATATAAAGAGTCATAGGGCCAATTTAAAGTTTCAACAAATTGTCATGAGGAACTAGGTGATACAGATAGGGTAAGTACAATAGTTACATAATACCAGACTCAAGGTGATATGCCAAGTGACAGTGGACAAGTAATTGCAATCACTTTGAGCATTGGTACAAAGCTTAATGAAGAACCTCAAAGACAATTAAGGTGGTAGATGTAGAGTTGACTTGCCAACCTATTGAAGACAAAGTTACGGACAATTCGAGAAAGTCTGAGTACTCAGAAACTAAAATTATTGAATAGGTTAAGGAGATACTACCATCACCATATGAATTACAGCCATTCGGTTATCATATTTCTCTTGATACTAAAATTAAGAAGTTGAATATGAGTGAGAGTGTTTATGATGATGCAAATTTTAAAGTGGGATTAGTTGGGCCTCACTTGAAGAACTTTTCTATACTATGTTTAGATGATGTCTTGTCTATGGAATTGATGTACGAGCATACGCTAACATATTTAAGGCTTTTAACTCTAAATAATAGCAAGATCTTGAGGAACTTTAGTTAGTTTTGATTAGTTTATGTTTGATTTTGTAGTTTAAGCTGATGTGATAGAGAACCAACAATAATGGAAGAAAAACAATTGAAATTTGAAGAAATCTGAAGAAAAGTGTGGCTAACAACATTTGTGATAAGTCGTCAGCCCTGTGATAAGCTATCAAGATGGTTGTCATTAGTAGACAGAGAATTGTCCTAAAGTGGAAGTTGTGACCATGTAATAAAATTGCCCAAAACAATTATAAATTTATATAAAAGCATAATTAAACCATAGGAAACCATAACCAAGCCATTATAAATAAAACACCCCAAATAATAGTTGAAAACTATAACGCATGCAATATTGAAACCATAATTCATCAATAAAATCCATGCCTTTTTAGAAATAATAAGTAGAGAAGAGAAACACGCCTTAAACCAATAAACATGACGAAAGAAAATCACCAAATCAAGCCCCAAAGTGATCCTTTATTGAAACCCTGGCCCTCTTGCCCCAAAAGCTCTTGAGAGAATTGTTGGATGTTTTGGATTAGTTTTCTATGTTTTAATGAATAGAATAATAGGTAAAATAACCTCCTAAGTATATTGAAAGTCATGGGGTCCTAATTAGGATAAGTAGGGAAATATCTAGAATACCCCCACATAAGTTGCATAAAATCTCATTAGAGGGATACAACTGATCTTTTTACAAGTCGTATCCTTTAAATTTATTGATTTCAAAAAGTTGTACCAATGCCTAAACCCTTGTACTAGACACTGTCTAATATACGAATCAACAACCCAAGTTGTAACTTTTGCATAGGATCCATACCCATGATCCGTGTCCCTAGCAGAATAAAATACTAGGAGGATCAAACACTAGCCACCATATGAGTTCCTTATGTGACTCACAACATACTCTACAACTCGTACCCCTAAATTGTGACCATTATAGTGATTGAAACCATCCCACAAACTAACTCTGGTCAGCTTATGGTAGGACCATACCACTTATACAATAGTATATGTTTCATACCCTTGAGTCATATTGGGTCCAAAGAATGGGAATTCTATGAAATTTTCTAAGTCCAAAACCCAGGATGTAACATAATTGTTATGTACGATTACAAGATGTAAGTTGGTTTTGAATATGAAAGAATGTGTAATAAGTTGAATGACTATTTTTTAGACACTTAGGCTCAGTTATATGATTATTATATGATGTTGGTTTACTTTAGAATTTTTGTTATAGCTTGGTTGAGAGTTTTAAGTCTGGTTTGATTTGAGCATATTCCGTATGTGAGTTAGGTTTTTGTTATATACCTTGTTTGAATAGTGATGTCTTGAACTTTTTTGGTGTGTTTGCAAAGTGAAATAAGGAATTTTAGGTTTAGGAGATGATATAGGCATTTCTTTGATAGCCATATTTGTACCGACTTTATTTAACCCTTTTTCATGACCTTAGTTAGCCTCGTTGAGCCTTTATCCTACTCTTTTATAACCTCATGTAGATTATTCTCTTTCTTTCTATATACCATAACTTTATTCAACAATACTAAGTGCTTTAGGAAAATATTAAGATGTTAAGGAGTGTAAAACTGAAGGAGGAAAAAAGTGAAAGAGAGGCACCAAAATAATAGCTATTAGTGTTGAAAATAATTCATATATTTTGGTTGGGAGTAATGTAATTACAAAAATTATTGACCAAAAGTGAATCATGTGTTGATAGGAAATACATTCTTCTTACGATGCGTGAACTAACTTAAACAGATAGGAAAAAAGAAAAAAGAGGTAGAAAGATAAGAAAGGTGAAAATATTTGCTGGTTAGAGCAAATTCTAATGTAAAGTGTGACGTATTAATAGGCTTAGGAAATATAGTCACTATTACTATCCAAAATATTTCCTACCTATTTCTTAGCTTACATTATAACCATTTAAATTATACTTGATCTTGAGCCTTAATATCCTGATATTAATGGAGTAGTAAACTAAGGGAGATATTACAGTTCATCTTATGTGATATGTAAATTCTTTTTGAGAGAGAGTGAAATTTTATTCTTACACCCATTCTTATGATAAATTGCATAGGATGACTCTGTTGTGGTGAGGGCCCATATTTGATAATGGTTAGGTGACTTGTATGATCTCTTTCTTAAGTTATATGTATGAGTTTTCAAACTTTGTGTGTCAATTCTTATGTTTTGGAATTTCATAAGTAGTGTTAATTTTTTTCAATTGTAATACGACCTACTTAATGTAGAACTTGCTATATATAGCCATTGTAGGTCTTGTTGGAGTCTCTTTGTTATGGTAGTGATATTAGAGTCATCTCGCATGGGGCTTAATGTAAAGTAAGGTTCGACGATAAATAAAGCTTTAATTATGGAGTAGTGATCTTAGAAGTATTTATACACCTAAGTGTCATTGTCTACATACAGTTTAGCTTAGTTTTGAGGACTTCTTGATGTTCTTATTGAGGTATTATGGGTAAAATTGTGTATTTACGTGTAAAGCAATATTTTAGAGTATTTAAGGTGCATTTGAAATAAGATAAGTGTAAAAATGATCAAATAACATTTAAACAAGAAAATTAGTTGTCTTAGCTTGAGCTATGCTTGATTTTAGTGTACTTTGATGAGCTCCATAGTGTTTTAGGAAAGAATTCTTGTTATAAGAGGTTGTAAGAGACCATTTGAAATGAAATTTAAGGTCTTTTTCTATGTTTCTACTTATTTTATCAATTAGAGCTTTTGTATAGTTGACCTATGTCATTTGTGACTTGCTCAGACAGACAATTTAGTTATCAGCAATTCATTTTGTTTTTAGAGCCAGTTCTCTATTCTATAGTTTTATTTGGTTTCAAAGGGCTACTGGGTGATACTTTAGTCAAACAATCTTGTATGTAAATTTTGACTATTACACTATCTTATAAATATCAATTGTAGGCTAGAAGGACTCTTGGTTTATGTCTCGAGAGACCCAGGATAATTTTGGCTTATTGGCTAAAATGTTAAGAAAATAGAAGTTGGGTGTGAGAACCACTTTTTTCAAAACGATATCAGATAGTAATTTCCACTACATCATTGAGTACAAAACATCAAATTTGATAGGGTAGCATAGTTTATTTGTATATACGATATTCCAAATAAATCCCAAAAGGTTGGCGGAGAATCGGAAAATTCCAAATCTTATCTGTGTTGGTGCCCTCGATAATAGCAAGCCAAGGGTCACGATTGTAATACCTTGGTTGGAACCACGTTCCATGATTGCGGTGCATATGTCTTTATAGTGACTAACCTATCAGTCACCATATATTGCGATCGTGATAGTTGGGTCGCGATTGGTGATACATAAATACTTGGGAATGGTATAATTTCCTCCTTTTTAGCCCACTTTTCCCATCCCTTCATCTATTCAGAAGACACTTAAATATTAAATATTAGAAGAGCTTGAGATTAGAGCATGGGGGTAATTTGGGGAGCTTGGACAATGATTGTTTTGCGATTCTCTATCAAATTTGTGGTAGGATGTCACCCTTTTCATGGTTAATTTTCTATTTTATTCCTTAAAATCCCTAAAATCTAATGATATGATTTTCACACCAATGTAGCTAAAATTTCACTAATTTGTATGGTAATTACTCTGTAAGCAGTAGGGAATGTTTGGTGATCTTTAGCAATACAGTTTTCGTAAATGGGACCTATATGGATTTTTTGATTATTTTTTAACCTAAAGCACAGTAGTTCAATATGGGTATCATCATTCTTATATTGATAAGTAGTATGTGATTTTGATATCCTGGAACCTTTGTGGGAGCTTCACAAAAGTTGAAGTCAGTGATTTAGTATATTCTTTGAGCTTTCTTTGATTTCCAGGTAGGCTTGATTTACCCTCTATATAGATTGCACTAATTCATAGTATATTTATGATATTGTATTAGATTTGGGATGGGTTTTAGGTCTTGGTGTGATGAATTGCAATACTTGAGTAAGATGGATCTTCTAGGTTATCCAATAATCGTAATTTAGGAAAAATTAGCTTAGTTGCTCGCGCTTAGGGTAAAATCTCTATCTTAGGGTAGACTGTAGCTTAGTTAACATCTAAAAGTGAGTTTAGATGCCTTAGCCTAGATTAGCATAGAAATTACCTTAGAATGTATTTTGAGGATTAGAAGTGGGCCATTTGATCTACCTAAGTCTAAGATTGGTGATAGTTCTTAAATACCTTATTACGTTTGTTATAAACCTTGAAAATACTTATTGGGGTAATATTGAGGAGATGTGTATCTTGATGGTTATGATGGTTTTATATTAAGAATTTAAAATTATTGATTAAATGATTGCTTATATATATTTATACCCGATTTGAGTCTGAAAGATGATTATGTTATTGATTATATATAACTTGTTCGAGTTTGGAAGATGATTATTATATTGATTCAATATATCAGATTTGATTCTAGATGATAATTATGATATTGATTATATATACCTTATTTGAGTTTGGAAGATGATTATGACATTGATGATGATATATTTACTGGTTCAAGTTTATTTATTGATTATATTTATAAGTTTAAGTCCGGTTATACATTATGATATGAGGATATTTATATATGATGATATTGGGGTGTGATGTTTATAATATGGATATCGGTTCAAGTTCGAGAGTGGAAAATTTTAATTGTGTGGCATGGCATGGATGAATTCTTTTAGATCATGATGGTTGGTAAATGACGGTGGCAGGTTATACTATCTTGTTTGTTCCATTAAGGATTATGGGGGCCTGTATTAGGTTATTTACTTTTTTGTATCTATTGACTTATGGGGGACAATTCTATAGTTATAGTTGCATGTCTTTGATCCCTTTATGGTATGTTATGTTATTATTCCCCTTCTATTTAATTACTTATTCGTAGTGGTGTTGGAGTTATTTCAGGTTTGCCTCTTTACCTTGACTTAGTTATGTTATCTTGAATTTTATTATATATATATATCATGATTTAGCTAAGTTATTAGATGATGCCTAATGACTACCTATGGTTTTTGTATACATACTGCACTTGTGCACCTTTTTTATGTAGATCCAAGTACTAGTTGTCGTCGTTGATTCGACGATCATGATCAACCTTGCCTTTACCTTTATCCTCACATCAACATTTATTGCCTTGTCTGACTCCATGATAGGTGTCTCATCAAACACAATACAATTATTTGTCAGCATATCTACAATAAAAAATAGGGGATCAATAGTAGATCTATCACTACGAGTAGTAATAGCAAGGAAATGACCATTATTCTTCGGATTCTGAACCATGTCCACGGTAATAGCACCAAATTTTGAGCAACTCCCAAACTACACCTCCAACTAAAGGATAAAGTGGTTGCATTTGAGTAAAGTAACCCAAATAGGTTGGGATCAATCCCATAGTGAAGATGCGGATTTTTATCTCTAGTTTGTTGAACTCAATGGGTAGAACTGTAAGTAAATGGGAGTTTATTATTGAAATATCAATCAAGTAGAAAATCTAAACTTTAGTTGTAATCATTCGGTGATGAATTCTAGGATTGTCTTCCCCCTGGCTTCTCAACTCAGTAGGATTATCATGCTTTATTGAACCAAACCTGTACCTTGTATGCAGAAGGTTATATGTTATATACCATCATTTTTCTTTTGGACTCATTGATGGATTTCATCTTTTACCTTTTGATTCTTAAGATGTCACATTACTGATAGTTAAACTATAACCCAGTTAACTATTACCTTTTGAGTCTCAAATTACTAGATGATAGAAAATCATCTTACATAGATGATACTGAATATCCTAGATTTACAATTAATTTTCAAGTTACTATTGTAATTATATTTTTCAAGTTACTACTTCTCTTGTGGAGTAAGTAGTGGTATTCTAGGTAAGATCTTATTGTTTTCAACAGCTAAGACATCTATTAAATTGAAGATAAAACAATATATGCAAAGATAGTAGTTCAAAACAACTTAGTGATTCCTCTACTTCGTCAATATGCCAGGTTCCCCACAACCCTAGCTAAGGGCTTTAGGCGCTCATACTTGTGAAACGATAAATGACATTCTTAATGAAAAGTATTAAATATTATGTCAATGATTAACAAGTAAAACACAAAGTTAACAACTAAATTATCAATCAAATTCAATAAAAAAGTAACCCCAAGATAAAATTCAAATCTTGAAATCAAATATATATTTGTAAGTGTTAAGAATGTGTAAACTAACTACAAAATGTCAAAATGGCATTTATAGAATATAAGGAAACCCTAAAAATCAAAACCCGAATGAAAAAAGAAAAAATGAGGTTGGTGGTCACTTACTTAGGCCACCTACAGAGATTATGTGGTCCTAAGTAAGTGCCATACCACCTGCACAACTTCTGAAACTCTCTAGACGTGGACCTCTTCCACTTACTTTGGTTACCTATGGACCATAGGTTCCCTTAGTAAATGACAGAATTTTCTTTTTCCTGTTTATTTGTGAATCTCAGTACTTCAAGTTCTGACACCTACTTTGGTCACCTATGTCCTATATGTTGCACTTACACCCAGAAATGCCTAAGCAAGTAGTCCAAAACATCAATTTTCATATTTTTTAGCATAGCTTCCAAAACCTAATTTTGTGTAAAACATACTCAAAACACATCATATCTCACTAAAAAGCTAAGAAACTTGCATATTTTCATCGTTTTATGTGTTCGAAAGTGTTATAAATCTATAGTACTTAATAATGTGCAAAACATAGTTAACATAATGTAATGTATTGGTATGCAAATTATCTGTAGATATAATATAATAAGTTAAATATCTTACTATGAAAATATATCGAGAATAGCTTAAAATAACTAAAAACCTAAAATAAAAGTCATGACAGATAAAATATGCGTAAAAGTAATTCATGAGCAGATAAATATAAAATTTCATAAAGTTTATCCATTTTGGGATTTTTACATAATTAAAAAACACAATGAAAGATTATGATGCGTCTTACCCATACTGAAAAAGTTGGTTTGACAATCCAAAATATAGAACCATGTATATTAGGATCTGTAATCATACCTCTTGGGAAAAATCTATGGTGGTAACATAGTTATGAGACTTTTTTTTCTCTAAGCCCTTGTTCACTTGGTGCTAAATAATCCTCTCAAATCATGATAGTGCTCTAATCATATCATGTGACAATGTTGAATCAAAGTTTTAGTCGGTCCTCAAGTATCTATAAAATGGTATAATTGTGAGCCTATGCTTAATTTTATGTCCTAGATTATATGCATATAAACCTTTTATTGGAAAACATATCTTCTCACTATGGATTTCATAATTCATAAAGACATATTTATTTATGAGTCTTAATACATGAATAAGAAGTTTTTATAGAAATCATAATATCATGATAAAACCCTATCGATACATATTAAGTAAAACATATCAAGAAACCAACTTATTAAGTTGGACATAAACCCTAGCTTTAATCATAATTTCATAATATCTTGAAAGTACCTGGATGCGAGGATCAAAGAAATATATCAATGAGATATTGAATACTTGAAGAAAACAAAAAAACTTAATGAAGAATTTGAAAAAGTATGATGAAACTAGAACCGTAGGTTGCTTGACTTGCCTTTGAACTTGTTCTTGATAGACTAAAGGAATACATTTTTGTATTCAAAATATTACGGTATTGGATATTTAGGTAAGGGAAAGCTGAAATGTCTATTTCAAAGGCATTATAGAAATTTCTAGGATAAAGTTCCAGGAGTCACTTCATGACTCATCGATCATACCGTAACTTGTGATCTTAATTATGGACCCCAAGGTTTTTTTCCAATTCCTAGATCACTTCTATGTGTTCACAATATGTTTTATGGACTTGATCTATGGGTCGTAATATTTTTATGGTTGTTAGATAATTTTGTCAAATCTTAGGCAGGGCTTCATGACTCATTGGTATGACTTGTGAACCACTCCATGAATCATGCTATGAGTGATATAATCGGGAATTTGGCCATGGTAACACAAGTTCCATGAGTTAGACTAACAAGGCAGAGTAGGTTGCTATTTCTTGATAAGCTGAATATGTCATATGATATTTTTCGTCCCTCGAGGACCTCACAAGACCCATACTTATGATAAGAAATAGTACTTTGTGACTACAGTCGGCAACTATAATATATATACTTGTATATATTTGATTCTAAGTAATACTGATATACATACTCTGTTGAAGGATTTCCTGATTTTTGATAATACGCAGTTTTGTGTTACGGTAAAAAATTTTGAGGATTGACAATGGTTTTAAATGTTTTCTGTTCTAAATGTAGAATTTTATTCCTTTTTATTAGCATAGTGTATCAAAGTTCATGTGCCTTATGATGTGGCCCAAAAACTAACCACCTAATAAGTATGATGAATTTGATGTCAAATATAGTAACCTAAACCAGGTTGGTGTTGAACCCCCAGGCAATACATGGAACAGTCTCTCAAACTTGACAAAATCCATGAGTAATGCAGAAAATTAAATGGGGAATTTAATGTCATAAGTCATTAAATAGCCGAACTTGAGTGATTTTGTTTGTAAATAATATAAGAGGAACACTAGGATTATGTTCTACATGTTTCTTAACTTATTATGTTTTTGTGTTCAATTCACCTACCACTACTCTGTATGTAAAGTTGACAAGCTATGTAGTATCAATCGTCTTGTGAACTTTTTAATAAATGTCACCCTTAATCTTTTGAGTCTTATGGCATTGTCTTACTGTCCTATGTAGGTGACCATAGTAAAACTCTCACCGTTTGAGTCACGAGTTGATTAAACAAGGGTTGATAGCCTCAAATTATTGTCATAACCTCCTTTTCCCAATCTGACTCCCTTGTGAGTACTTTCTTGAATACATGCATTTCTGAAGCTTCTATATTAGCTAGGGATATGATGAAAATGAAGAATGTTACAATACATGTAGTTACAATATAGCAGATAAATCTCCCACTTCCCTTATATCATTAATCCATCAGGGTTCCCACAATCCTAGTCAAGGAAATTAGCATGCTTATGTAACAATTCATCAAAATCAATGAAGAAGACATATAATTATTTTCATAATAGTGAAAGAAAAAAAATCCAAAATCTCTACTTGAATACAAAACCAACAACTCAAGAACAATTGAATAAATGATCAAAGTATGTGAAAGTATGAAAAAAATTGTAGAAAGTGCATTCCATAATAAAGGGTATTTATAGTATCTCAAAATTAAAAAACTTAGTCGGAAATGGTTATGCCTCAAGAAATGAGTCGTTAAGTCTAGTTATGACTCATTGACCACCACCGTATTTGTCTTCCAACTTCAATGGTTATGAATCGTAAAGTCTCCTTACAAGTCATACGCAGCTAGTTGTAGGCACTCTGGTGAGCTTTTATCTATAGGTCTTTTGAATCTGCTATTCGTCCAGCTACTTATCATGAATCATAGTCAGTCCTTATGACTCATGGTTTTCAAACGTAACCACTGGAGCATCAAACTTCATAACTTCACACACTATTATCAGTAAGGATTTACACTACAAGTCATAGTCTAACCTTACGATTCGTAGTCTAGTCTAACTTTACTTCTAAAACTCAACTTAGCTCACTGTTATCTTGATGATTTTGGATATGAGTCATAAGATAACTTAACAACTCCCAGCTTTACCAGTACTTTAGCTTTTCAGAACTTTTTTTTCTCCTTCTAGTCCAAAATGACTTCAAACCTATTTCACCGGCAACGCATATAACACACATCATATCTAATGAAATAACTGAAGTTAATGCATAATTTCATCCTTTTAAGCATCAAATGTGACATGTTTCCACTACACATCAACACCCTTAACTTAGAATGTTTGCATGTCCTCAGGCAAAATAAAAAACAAACACAAACACAAACACAATGCTTAGACTTGAAGATCCTAAGATACCTTTGGCAGTCAATTCTCAACTTTAGTTCACAACATATTACCCTCTCCTATTTTTAAAATTTCAAAACCCAATTGTGGATATGGATGGAGTACATAACTTGACATATAAAAATAAAGTGATGGCATTACATTAGCAATGAATAACAAAGCAAATACACAAGTTAGACTACCCAAATAGATAAATAATCTAATAACGCGACCCATGTACCCTCTCAGTCAAAGAAGTCCCATTCAATCATATGGATTTATCATGATAATGTAGGGATGGTTCACAGATGCTCTCACTCACAAAGAAGTTCCATAGTTTGCACATAATGCCATAGGATTGCACTTATTTTCTTTACCTTAGTTTTTGAACATTCTAGTTAGGATCACTATAGGACTTTATTTGACTTGTAAAATAGGCTTAGGGTTGGTATGGTATAATCGGGACCATTTTTAATGACTAAGCCACATTAACACAACAATTACTTTGGGGTCCACTCAATTTTGAATTTTACTTTCAATCCACCCTTGTTTCATGCTTTTTATTTCTTTTCTACCTGTTCAGACTAGGTGAGGGCTTTTATTTTATTTTTTTTTAATCATTTTCACAAATTTATTTTTCTTGATATTTTTCAATTTTTTTTTATTTTTTTCTACCATATCCAATCCTAGTTTCTTTTCTATTCACATCAACTTTTCTTAGCGCACCCCTATTATAGCTACCCTCAACTTAGTCTATTTTCCTGAGTTGAGGTGCATAGTGTCTAAGGAGTACCAAGGTCAAAATAGGTTCATTATAGTTAAAATGGGAAGGTGAATCAGTGCAAATAAAAATTAGGCCTATTAAGGCTCAAATTAGGATCAAGGAATTGTTATTCCCATTTGGTTGGTTATTTTAGGCTGAAGTGGACTGATTTTTTCAAAAAAGTCTATAATCCTTTCCTAAATTATGATTCTACAACCTAGGCAAGAATAATCGAGCAAGTTCTGGATTCCTCCCACATAGGGGACTTCGTAACGCCTCATACACACATATACATTACACATGGCCACATTGTTAGTTACATCATATTCAGTTTATACAATTGTATGCCATAGTTATTACATCCCTAATTGTAACACCATTATGATATTCATAGTTGTCACATGCCTACACAATTCACACAGTGATTAAATTTTGTAGGAGGGGTATCATATTTTTCAAACAATTTCAATACAATCATACCAAAATATCAATTAACATAGACATAAAGTTTCTTCCTTATTAATCATCATACAAACATCATAAACACAAAAACATCACAAACATAAAAATAAAACAATCAAAACATACCAGTTTTGTATTCAAGACGCAACTACAATAAAAGAAACATGACAACAACAATCCGCGGTGGCTAAGAGATTCACCGCTAACCTCAACAAAGAGACATTGCTCTATCCCTTAAATATATAAAACATAAAAATGAGGAGAAAATACATACCTTGGAACACTAAGTGCCAATTCAAATATCAGTATCATGGGGGCCCTCATATCGTGCCACATCCTTAACATTAGTTGTTCCAACATTTGTCGAGATAATCTCAACAATAGTGCAACTAGTTGTGGTCAGTGCGCTCATAGATGGATCAGGTTGTTGGGTTGTACTACTGCTTATCATAGTAGCGTCAGTGGGTGTCAAACTACTAGACCCCACCGGCATCTCTTGGACCCTCTTCTCACAGTCCCTCTTGCTTTGAAGATGTTCTCTTTTTGCAGTCTCAACATCCTTATCCTCCATTCTTCTATTTCTCTTTTTGTTGTTTTTTTGCTTTCTACCTTCTTCTCCAGCTTTAAAATTTCCCACAGGTGCTGAATCATCAAAAAACAAAATATTCTCAACCATATCCTTTATTAGGTATCATCAATAATTGGCATTGAGAGGATGTGCCTATTATGTAGGTCATCAATTGACTTTCATAGTGTGGATAGCTCATCCGGTAAAACTGTTAAGTCTGGGGATTGGATACCCTTAAGTTGTTGAATAATCATTCAATCAAACCTATCAAACCTCAACTACATTATCCTCATTTCATCACTAAGCCTCTTCTACACCCATGGTTTTGCTCTTTCCACCATATATGGCACCTTTGTTTTCATAGTGCTCAACCTCGTCATAACTTCAGACCAAAATAACTGTGACACTAATACATAGTCGGTTAGATCCAACCTGTATGTGGATGGGCATAGCACTACAGTAGGTAATAAAGTGGGAGTATGGGAGGTACTTGCTACATCAGATGCCTAAGGCTCAGACTAGCCAATCATAATACGGGTATCACCCATATTGGTGAACCATGTAGTGTGATATCCATCATCCATATATTTTTCACTTATTATTGATGTGCCCAACTTTTCTATCTTCGAGATATGGTTGGCTATATATATGATCAATCTCAAATCAGTTGGGGTCCTCGACCTAAAATATTAATCAATATCTATGAGCTATGGAACTCCCACCTCCAAACAAATCATAGTCACCAAGCAAGGAAAGAACAAAACAGTGTCAATGCTAGTTGACCTATCCCTAATCTCTCAAGCTATACACTTGGCTGCAGCAATCTCGTAGCCTGAAAATATACATATAATCAGTGTTGTTTTATCTTGACCTACAACACTGTCCAATAAATTGGGACTCAGTTTGTGTCTAACCAGGGTCCACCAAAGATTTTGCTTGGAAGTTCAGGCTATCTTTTTTGATTAAAGATGATCCTCCGACCATACCAACCACCCATGGGGCCTCTTCCTTATTCATATCAATGATCTTAGACATATATTATAATTGAAAAAGCTTGCCTTCCGAATATATTTGTTTAACCTTTCTTCAGTTCATCTTCTATACTTGGAAACCAATCTCTGTGTTATTGGTCGTTAGTATAAATCTGGTCCATAAAGAGTCCACGAGATGGACTGAGTGGAGATGTTCACCCAAACATTACAAATTACCAAATCTGATACTAGGTTTGCATCCCTTAATAAATTTCCCTATGAGTGTAATGCCCTGAGTCTATAATCCGGACGCTACACAGTGCTTATAATCTTAAAGGACCACAAGCTTAGCCATATTAGTACCTACTGAAATAAACGAATAATAATAAGGTATAATGCGGAATAATGGGCTGAAATGCCATAGGGTTCAAAACTGTAATACTGATCAAAAAAATTATAAAGTCTAATAAGACATCAGACACTGAAATATTGAATACTGTCTGAACATCTAGTCTAAAAAGCCTCTAAACTGAACTGTCTGAATAAGGAGTTGATGTAATAATGAGGACCCACTGCCAGTCTACTGCTGTTGGCTGAATATCTAAACTTCTACGAATGCTCTAGGCCCCATAAGTCTAAACCTATGGTATAAAACACCATAGCACAAAAAAGTGTGAATTAATACGTGTAAATGTAATGGTATGCAAAGTGACATAAGTTTTAATGCAAGGGTTCATATGCAAGAACTTTAACTGACATGATAACATGAACATGACTGCATGAGAATACATGCATGAATACATAACTATAACTGATGTCTTAAGGATTCTGAAAACTGAGTTTACTGATAAAATGGATTACTAATAATAGATATAACTGATAATTGATATATTATTTACTGAGTGACTGTGTCTGATAGTCCTATTTCTAATAGAACTAGCTGAGTTCTGTACTAAGCTAAGTGGTTGTATCTGACAGTACAAAAATCTATAGAACTATCTGAGTTCTTTACTGAAGACTGAGACTGAGACTGTTGGAGGTAGTTATCTAATTGATATGCCCATTTTATAAATAGATTTGACATCTAACCTATAACCCAAGTTAGAAGGGTGTTAATACTGTGCCATGATTAAAGACACTGAAGAGATACACTCATCTGGTAGGTTCTCAAATAAGAATGGTGGGACCCCCAAATATCCGATTATGCTAACTCATCAATCCTCAACTAGCAGGTTTTGATGTCTCAACCTACGCTGGCTACATAGTTCTAGAATCCAAGGACTTCTTCTAAGGATCACATCCTCTGTTGGCAAGTGAGTCCCCATCCTTGAGTTCACTCGATGCTGAATCCTACTACCAACTGAATTGGCAATGAACTAATTTCCTAGTTCATACTAAGCTAGACTGATTTATTACTAACTACACTAATTAACTTAACTGAGAGGAGTTTAATTAGTTTCGTTGATAGACGGAAAACTACTGAGTTATATTATCTGACTAATTTACTGAGAACTGAACTAAATATTGAATAGGACTTAATTGATACTGAGTTTAATGAGTTTTCCTAAGTTCTGTAACTGAACTAGAGTACTACTGGTCGTGACATGTTTGAGACTATTTTATAACTGACACTGGCTCTAGGCACGCAACTAAATTATCTGTTATTTAATACCCCTAGGACTCAATAGCATGAAAATAATACGACACGATAATTTTTGAATACTTGAGAATAGTCAACAACTCACAATACGATCTATGAGCCATTTCATCAATCACTTGAAAGTCATGGACATGCACATGAATTGGAAATCATTCCAACACATCATAATTTTACTAAACTAATATCATAACCATTCAATTGAATACATACAAGGTATAGCTTTAACATGGAAGACATTGTGAACATGTGGGTATAAGATAAGTTCATCGTTTAGACCACCAAAGGATCACAAAAGGACCATAGTCTCAATTTAGCATTTTTTTCAAACACATGATAGTGTAGCTTTATACTTGGGTATAATCAACAATACTAATACATCATGACTTCATACTTCAAGGGTTTCAATATAAGAGAATTAAAATTGAACTTACATGGTATCACAATATCAAGAAAGACATAAATATTACAACTTGGAACACATTCCACAACATTAACATGATTACATTTAAACCCGCAACATGAAAATCACAATTCATTCTTTTAAAAAGAAGTTTCTTAAACTTCAAGGGTGGATGAAAAATTTACATACCTTGTTGAAGAATTTTTGAAAATTAATGGACGAATCATGAGTTCTTGGTTTCAAACTTAAAAACCCTAAGGCTTGTTCTTGAGAGAAATTAAGAAAGAATGGGTTTATTTGCTTCCTAGGGTATTAAATATTGTGTTTTAGGAGCGGAGAGTTGGGGGGAAAAGACCTAAATACCCTAAGAATGTAGTCTTTTAATGAGTGAAAACTGGATTGCCAATGGTAGGTCGACACGGTGCATCGATGGCACTGGCGCGATATCCAACGTATCGCACGAAGATCATGCTGACTCACTGGAATTTGACACTGGTAGATAGGGAAAATATTAACCAACGTCATAGGCCATGTGGCATACCAAGATCGCATTGGTACACTATTTTGTGATTCCAAAGAACCTCCAAACAAAGTACAAAAAATCCAAAACATGTCTAGGAACACCTATTGACCTTCCTGATAATGAATCAACTAAAATATAGACATTTAAAGGACTTTAAGTTTGAGAAATGAGATTCCCAACTTTTGAAAGCCACAAATAAAAAAGTCTGAATACTTTGTTATAATTTTCTAAGTCTGGTACCCCTTAACAAGCTTAAAGAACTGAATTAAGCTAGGAATTTTGTGGGGTCTTTTAATATCTCCCCCTTGTTAATATTCGTCCTAGAATGAGACTGACTAAACTTAAAGTACTAGTAGGCTGAATCTACTTAATGCACATGAACATCTCGGATATGACTATAGGACTGATATTAATAATATATTGAATTATCACACTGAACATGCATATCTGAAGCATGAGTACATAACTGAGATGGTTTGTGAATACATGACTGAGAGTACTGATAAGCTGAGTTTCACATACTTATCATATATATCTGATGCATAAATACAAGATTGAGATGACTCAGGTATATATAACTAAATATGGAAAGGTAAATGATAACAAGTTTTGAATGGAAATTTTAGCATGAAACTGAATCAGCTTAAGGAAAGTCGTTACCTTTGGCTCAGTCTAGATTAGTAGAAAAGAGGTAAGGACACTTGGTCCATACATCTGCTCCTGCTTCCCAAGTATCTCCCTTAATGGACTGATTTTGACAAATAACTTTGACTAGAGGGACCTGTTTGTTCCTCAATCTCCGAGTCTGATAGTCAAGGATTTAGATTGGAATCTCTTCAAAAAAGAAGTTGTTCTGAACATCTATGCCATTTATAGGGACTAAAACTGTTGGGCCACCTATGCACTTCTTTATTAAGGAGGCATGGAACACTGGATTGACTGGAGATTAATCTTAAGGCAATTCAAACTCATAAGCTACTTTACCAAAGCGACTAAGAGATTTGAAGGAATCGACATATCAGGGACTAAGCTTTCCCTTCTTACCGAACCTCTTCACTCCCTTCATTCGAGAGTATTTCAAATACACATAATCACCAATCTTGAACTTGATATCCTTTATGCACACATCATCATACAATTTCTGTTAGCTTTGAGTTGTCTTGAGCCTCTCTCTGATCAACTGAACTTTCTCTAAGGTATTGAATACTAGGTCAGGCCCTATAACTGCATCCTCAACCACCTTAAACCAAGATATTAGAGGTCTCCATATCCTACCATATAGAGATTCAAACGGAACCGTCTAAATGCTGGAATAATAGTTGTTTTTGTATGCAAACACAATCAAAGGAAAGTGGTTACCCCAACTCCCTTAAAAATCTATCACACAAGCTTGCAGCTTATCTTCCAAAGTCTTAATGGTCCTTTATTCTTGACCATCTGTCTGGGTATGAAAGCCTTTACTGAGATAAACTCGGGTGCCAAGATACTTTTGAAATGCCTTCTAAAAATGAGAGGTGAACTGGGTACCTCTATCTGAGACAATGGACAACAAAACATCGTGTAATATCACAAACTCTACAATATAGAGTTTGGCATAATCCTAGACTAAATATGATATATGCACTGGAAGAAAGTGAGATGATTTGGTTACCCTATCTACGATGACCCAAACTTAATCGTGATGACGACGAGTACAAGACAAATCCATCACAAAGTCCATGTTCACTTCTACCCACTTCCATGTAGGGATACTGAACTCCTGCATGGACCTACTTGGCATTCGATGCTCAATCTTAACTTTCCAATATGTTGAGCACTTAGCCATAAATTCTGCAATATCTATCTTCATCCCACTCAACAAATAGATCTCTCGCATATCGCAAGAATTCACTACCTCAACTCATCCATACCTAGCACACATAGACGGCCCTGACAATGCAAAACACCATCTCTCTCTTGGGAGAAAACCTCTACCTTGTAATCTCTAACTAATTTTTTTAACTTGACTAAATTGGGATCTCTATCCTGTTTTTCCTTTTCTTTGGAACTAGAGATAATTCTAAACTATTCTGAACCCACACACTACCTTCTACTGAATAAACTAAGCGAAAACCTAGTAGGGAAAGCAGATGAACTTCCTGAACTAGCTTATTTTTACAGTCCTAAACATTAGCAACACTAGCTATTAAAAGTTTATTGACAGGATCAGCCACTACATTGGCCTTTCCTGGGTGATATAAAATGCTAATGTCAAAACATTTCAATAACTCCAACCACCTTTTATTACAAAAATTCACGTCTTTCTAAGAAAACACATACTGAAGACTCTTGTGATTTGTGAACACATCTACATGCACCCCATATAAGTAGTACCTCCAAATCATTAAGGCAAATACTACTGCTGCTAACTCGAGATCATGAATCAGCTAATTATTCTCATGGGGTTTAAGTTATTTGAAGACGTAGGCTATGACCTTACCATGCTGCATGAGGACACAACCAAAACCTACTCTAGATGCATCACAAAATACCATAAACCCATTTGAACCATTTAGAAGTGCCAAAAATGGAGCTGAGGTGAGTCGAGTCTTCAACTCTTGAAAAATCTTCTCGCGTAAATATGACCACTGACATTTTTCTTTAATATGAGTCAATATGGACATAGGGGATGAAATAGACAAAAATCACTCAATATACCGCTTGTAATAGCCAGAAAAAACCCAAGAAACTCCTGATATCTGAAGGAGAGATGGGTTTGGGCCAGTTTCTCATCGCTTTAGTCTTTTGGGGATCCACCCTAATGCCATCACCAAAAATAATATGGATAAGGAATACTACTAGCCTTAGCTAAAATTTTCCCTATTGAATTTGAAGAATAACTGATGATTTTTGAGAGTCTGTAATACTATTCTGAGATGGTCTGTATGATCATGTTCACTGCTGGAGAAAATCAAGATGTCATCTATGAAAACTATAACGAACATATCTAAGCACTGCTTGAACACACGGTTCATCATGTCTATGAAAGCTGTTGGGGCATTGGTAAGACCAAAGGACATGACTGAAAATTCAAAGTGACCATACTAAGTTCTTAAAGCTATCTTTGGTATGTCACATTCTCTGAATCTGAGCTGATGATAGCCATGTCTGAGCTCTATCTAAGAAAATTAACTAGTGCCTTGAAGTTTGTCAAATAAGTCATCGATTCTAGGAAGGGGATACTTGTTTTTAATCGTGAACTTATTTAATCATCGGTGGTCAATGTACATCCTCTGAGAATTGTCTTTCTTATGTATGAATAAAATTGGTGCACCTCACGGGGACACACTAGACTTGATAAATCCCTTATTTAGGATATCCTTCAACTATACTTTCAATTCGTTGAGTTATGTAGGTGTCATTCAGTATGGTGGAATAGATATGGGCTGAGTATCTATGAGATAATGAATTCCAAAATCAATTTCCCTTTCGGGATAAATTCCAAGAAGATCTTAAGGAAGTACATCTGGGAATTCACATGCTACTGACACTGATTCAAGAGTAGGGTTTGTTGAACTAGAGTCCTTGACTCACACAAGGTGGTAGACATATTCCATAGATATTATTTTTCTCAAACGAAGGTGAGAAATAAGTTGACCCTTAAATTCTGAAGTACTACCTCTCCACTCTAAGACAGGTTTATTTAGGAACTAGAAGAGGATAATTCTATTTCTGCAGTTGACTGAGGCATAATAGGAATAAAGCCAATTCTTACCGAGAATGACATCAAAATCAGTTATCTCTAATTTCACGAAGTCTGATGAAGTTATTTTTTAAGATACCATAACCAGATAGTTCCTGTACACTCGTTACGCTATGGGGGATTTACCTGCTGTAGTAGAGATAGAGAAAAGCTCTATAAGAATTGTAAGACTGATGCCAAATTCAAATGCTATATAAGCAGTAAGAAAAGACAAGGAATCTCCTGGATCGTGACAAGAATAAACATGTATATGAAAGATTTATAACGTACCAGTGACCACATCAAGATAATTTTCTTTATCTCACCAGAATTGAAGAGCATAGAGTCTGTTTGGATGCTTCTCACACGTAGCACTAGATGAGAAACCCTGTTGATTTGGGTGGTTAGACTGAGTAGAAGGATGGTTTTATTGACCCTAAGAACCTGATAGGGGATATGCTTTGACTCTTTGGCGTGGATTGCTATATCTGAAATAAATATCACTGTCCGCCCTGCAAATACTCTAATGGTTATTACCACAAGCCTGACAAAGAGGATTGGTTCAGGCACTTCTGACACTACCCTATGGTTGAGGTCTTGATGCCCCATCTCTATTGTCGTCTCTAAATTTTTCCATTAGACTACTAGCAGAGGATGGAGATAGAAATGAAGATTTCGGGAAGAACTAAGAATGATTCTCACCCCCTGACTTAGGCCGAGCAAAGTTGAAACTGCCTTTTCTAGCTCTCTTGTTCTATTTTTCTCTCTTTATTCTTCTCCTTCTCTATCTACTGATCATGAATCATTAGCCTAGCCAAGTCTATTTCACTAAACAACATTGCGGTTATGCATTGTCTAAACACACTATCATGCACCCCAGACATAAACTTACTCATTCGAGATCTGCTATCTGCCACCATATGAGGAACATATCTAGCTAATTGAGTAAACTTGAAAGAATACTCTTTCACTATCATATTTTCCTGCTTCAGATTAATAAACTCTAACACCCTAGCTTTTCTAAGCTCCAGGGGAAAGAATCTATATAGAAAAATAGTGGCAAACTCCTCCAACTCTATAGGCCATGCATCTATGGCCTTCTCTACCTTCTAATATTTGAACCAAGTGTGAGCCACATCCTGCAATTGATATGCAGCTAGCACAATAATCTAACTAGTTATCATCTCCATAATATTTATAATCTTCTGCAGCAGATCAAAGGAATTCCTAAGGGTCCTCATCTAACTTAGACCCTTTGAAATATGGAGGGTTCATTCGGGTGAAGTCCTAAATCTGGGTTGCTGCGGTATTGTCCACTGGGCTGGTCGGAACGGCTATAGGATATTCATTTTGAGTAGTAACTGATTGACCTAGGGTGTTAAATGCTTCTTTGAACTTTGTGTGGAAGAAAAGTTCACCAAAGAATTTTGCTGAACTGGCTGAGGGGTTGTCTAAAATCCCGTTCCTCTTCCCTGAATCCTCTTTGGAGTTATTTTCTGTAGATGAAAGAGAAACTTGTATAGAAAGAGAGTTTATCTGGATCTCATGCTCACTCACATGGCGTAAATATTGAAAAAAAATTGTTTCTAAAACATCTTGTAGCCTACTGTCAATAAGTGTGGCATGCTACACATCCATGCATAAGACTACTAGATGTGGATTTTAGATATCCTAGGTCACTGTTTAACCCTAGGCTTTATTACCAAGTTTGCAATAGCCCAAGTTTGTACCTCGAATGCTATACGGTGCCCATAAGCTCGGAGGACCACAAGCTAACACATAACTTGTACCTACTGCAATAACTAAATAATAATACTGTATAAAGTGTAATAATAGGCTGAAATGCCTTAAGGTTTAAAATTTTAATAATGATGAAAAGAAAATGATAAAGCCTGATAAAACATTAGAATCTGAAATACTGAATACTGTCTGAACATCTAGTCTTAAAAGCCTCTAAACTGAACTATCTAAATAAGGAGTTGATGAGAAAATCCCCCAACTAACTCCATCTACTAAATGCTGAATCTAATGAGATAATGACATAAAAAAATATCCACGAATGAGGAGGGCTCACTTCTAGGCTACTACTACTGGCTGAATGTCTTAAATGCTAAGAATTCTCTTACCTATAGTATAAAACACCATAGCTAAAAGAAAAGTATATTTCAGTATGTGTGAATGTACTGGTACGCAAAGGGAGGTAAGGTTGAATATAAGGGTTCATATACATAAACTATAACTAACTGAATAACATGAACATGAATGCGTGAGAATACATACATGAATACATAATTGTAATTGAAGTCATAAAGATTTTAAATATTAAGTTTACTGATAACATGAATTACTAATATTTGATATTATTGAAAATTGATATACTATTTACTAAGTGACTGTGTCTGACAGTCTTATTTTTGATGGAACTAGTTGAGTTCCATACTAAGCTGAGTGGCTGTATATGATAGTCTTGATATCTGTAGAATTATATTAGTTCTTTACTGAAGATTGAGACCGAGACTATTACAGGAAACCATCTAACGGATATGCCCTTTTTTTAGAATAGATTCGGGGCCCAACCCGTAAGCCTAGTTGGAAGGGTATTAGTACCGTGCCTTGGGCAAAGACACTAAATAGATACCCTCATCTGATAGGTTCTAAAATTAGAATTGTGGTACCCTTATTTGTCCGGTTAAAATACCTCATCAACCCTCAACTAGCAGGTTTTGATATCTGAATGTACGTTGGCTATGTAGTTCTGGAATGCAAGGACTGCTTCTAAGGATCACACCCTCTACTGGCAGGTAAGTCCCCATCCTCTGGTTCACTCGGTGCTGAATCCTACTCCCAACTGAATAGACATTAAACTAATTTCCTAGTTCCTACTAGGTTGGACTGATCTGTTATTGATTGTACTAATTAACTAAACTGAGCTGAGTTTACTGAGTTTCATTGACTAACGAAATACTACTGAGTTCTATTATCTGACTGAGTTTTCTGAAGATTGAACTAAATACTGAATGAGACTTAATTGATACTGAGTTTACTGAGTTTTCTTGAGTTTTGTAATTGAACTAGAGTACTACTAGTCATAACATGATTGAAACTATTCTATAACTGACATTGGCTCAAGGCATACAACTAAATTATCCGGTATTAAATACCCCTAGGACTCGATAGCATGAAAATAATAAGACATGCCAATTCTTGAATACTTTACAATAGTCAACAACTCACAATATGATCTATGAGGCATTTCATCAATCATATGAAAGTCATGAACTTGAACATGCAAAGGAATGCATGCCAACATATCATAATTTCATTAAACCAATCTCATGAGCATTCTATCAAACACATACAAGGTGTATCTTTAACATGGAAGACATTATGAACATATGGGTACAACATAAGTTCATCGTTTAGACCACCAAAGGATCACAGAAGCACGATAGTCTCAATTTATCATTTTATCAAACACATGGCAGGCGTAACTTTATACTTGGGTATAATCAACATTTCTAATACATCATGACATCATACTTTAAGGGTTTGAATATAAGAGAATCATAATTCAACTTACATTCTATCATAATATCAAGAAATACAAAACGATTTCAACTTGGAACACATTCCACAACATCAACATGATAACATTCAAACCCACAACATGGAAATCACAATTCATGTTATTAAAAAGAAGTTACTTGAACTCCAAGGGTGGAAGGGACCCTTGGATGAACACTTTACATACCTTGTTAAAGAATTTCTGTAAATTAATTGTGGAATGTTGAGTTCTTGATTTTAAACTTAAAAACACTAAGGCTTGTTCTTGAGAGAAATTGAGAATAATAGGTTTATTTGCTTCCTAGGGTATGTAATTTTGTGTTTTGGGGTCTGAGAGTCAGGGGAAAAAGACCTAAATACCCCCTAGAAAGGGGTCTTTTAATGAGTGAAAATTGGATTACCAATGCACAGGTCAACACAGAACGTCGATGGCACCGACGCGATATCCAATGTGTCACACATATATCGCACTGACTTACTAGAATTTGATACTGGTAGCTGGGGAAAATATTAACCAACGCCATAGGCCACACGGCATGCCAAGATCACATTGGTACACTATTTTGGGATTCTAAAGGAGCTTCAAATAAAGTCCAAAAAATCCAAAATTTGTTCGAGAACAGCTATTGACCTTCTTGATCACCAATTAACTAAAATATAGACAATTAAAGGACTTTAAGGTTGCGAGATGAGATTGCCAACTTTTGAAGGCCTAAAATAAACTAAGTCTGTATAATTAACTTGAATTTTCTAAGTCTATGACCCCTTAACAAGCTTAAAGGATTAAATTAAGTTAACAATTTTGCGTGGTTTTAAAATGTCCTGATACTCTAGTCATCCATTTGAAAGTTATTTCTTTAATCAAGTATCAAATATAAGCATCCCAAACATGCCTATAGTAGTCAGTTGTATTTTTAGATAAATACTTCTTAGGGGATTTCCCATAGAAGGATTCACAGTGAGTTACTTTTTATTTAGGGCTTGTATTCTGGGTACCCCCACCGTTTAACAATGGGAACTAGGTCATCCTCAATGAAGATTAGAGTGGAAGTACTATTGGGGCCTGAAATTTCTCTAACTGGACTTTTACTCTCCTCACTATCCAATTATTTTTATAGTTTGGACTCATTTTCATAATCATTCTTATTCTCGTCATCACCCTTATTTTCATCTTCCTTAATACCTGATTCTTTTACCATTTTCCTCACCATTTTCATCTTCGCCATCGTTATCATATGAGTATGATAGTAAATGAGTTGGTGAGATGTTAGTGTTGTTCATCCTTGGTGTAGACTTAGGGGGTGTATCCTTCTCAGTAGTTGCTTTCTTACCTTGAGGTCATCACTTTTCCTTTGGATCCACCTGCCCTACATTTGGATATTCTTTGAGGTCACACTTGACTCATCATTGTACTTATTTCTAAGGTGATGAGTGGACTTTAAGGTAGGCATCTTTTGGGTGTTCCTCTCCAGTGTCAGCTCCTTTGATGAATCACCTTTTATAGACATTATTTCGTCCTAAGAAAAGAAAAGAGAGACAAGAAAATAATATGTCAGTGTAGCAGGATCTAGGCACTTTCTTACTCAGGGACTGAGTTGTTACCTCTGGTTATGAGTTGTAGTGAGAGTCATAAGGTTGAAGGTTGCCTATTCATCATTCACTAGTTAGTAAATGATTCCTCCAAATAAGTTGTAAGGTTAGACTATGTCTTATTACCAACACTAGTTATTTGTCTAGAAATACTTTCCTGATGCAATCCCTTTTATAGTCATTACTACTCCTAACTATGAGTCGTATAGTGTGACTAATACTTATTGGGATGACCCGTAATGTTAACAGAACCTAAACTTCTAATCAACTATGTTATTATTGGTTATAAGTGATGTAATGACCATTGAGTGACTTTATGAGTCATTAAGAGACCTATAGCCACTGTAACATGAATGATTAGAGTAGTTGGTTCCAATTTTGAACCCAACACAATAATATTCATTAAAATAAGGTCATTCTCTCACGATTAATCTCCCAAAAACAAAATTTAGAAAAAAATTATAAGTTTACTCTCATTCATTCATTTCAGTTTAACTTTATTTCTAGAACATGGCTCAAGAAACACTTACATTCTTATTCGACTCAAGCAACCAAAGGAATATATGCATATTTCAGCACTATATTCCTAGACAAAGAAATAAATGAACAAAAATTACTTGATTTTACTCTCTTTGGTAACTTGATCAATGCCTTAATCACTTGAGCCCTAGGTATTGTGCTTTTTCATACCTTGGGGGTTTAAAGTTTTGAATGTGATGCTAGGGAATGATGATTTTGGAGTTTTAAGTAGCTTTTAGGAATGGAGGGAGAGACCAATGATACAATAAGAACCAAGGTGTATGAAAGAAGGCTCAAAACAGTCCACACAATATGGAGAACCTGAGAGCTCCCCTTGGACAAGTTTCGGACAACAACAAGGATCACAAGAATGACAAGATTAGGAGGTGTTCAACACCTTATTTGCAACGAACAACCAAACTAAAAATGAGATTATCAAGATAAAACGCAATGAGAATATGGACAGCAAATAGAACAAGATAGAATAACAAGAAAAACTAATGGTTTCACACGAACAACACAAACTAGTACATGATTTGTAAAGGTAGGAAGTGATACAGACAATATTACATGGTTAAGAACACAAAGATGTATTAAATCTAAGGAACCCTAAGACGTACAATAGAAACACCACACTCTTAAGTGACACAAGAGGTATTCCACTATTCAAGTACCAAAGTTTCCAAGCAATACACAATCAGAAGTGAATCGACACTTGTCCATGTCCTAGTTTCTTCCTAGAGACCCTCTCTCTTAAGAGATGTGTTCTTTCAACAATATTTCATAACTAATGAAATAAAACCTATCGTGTTCTATTTATATACTTATTGCAATAAGTGGGAAAAGAAAAAAGATACCTTTAATGAAAAGGCACAAAATAGGCGACCATGGAGTGTGTTTTGGGGCAGCCTTGTGCACACCAACTCTTTTCTTCACAATTCAATTTGCACACTCCCTCGGTTTAATTCAAAATGCTCAAAAACGTCTATGTTCATGATCGTGCCCATGTCATCCTCTCCATCTTAAGAGGAATTTGACTTTAAATTCATGGCACAACTAAACTAAAATAGTCCACAAAATAAGAAGAAATAAAAAACAAAACAATTTCAAGTCTTGGCCAATGTCTTGGTTTTTGACATTGGCTTCCTCTCCATCTTGAGATTGGCCTTAAATATCATTTGGGTCATTTGACTTTAGAGAAAAAGTTTAACTAATAAACAATAAATGAGTTAGTTGTAAAAGAAATGTCCTGACACTCTCTCTTTATTTCTTTGTTCTCAGATTCCTCACACTTAATCCCACTAGTATTGTATGCTTGTTTGTACTCTGTGAGGTGTTTAGAGGTGAACCAAATGTTTGCAGTGACTCCAAATAACAAGAAAAATGCACAAGGACATAAATATGAAAAAAGGTTTTAAAACCATCTCACAATATAGCTAATGGTCACTATCTTGTAAGTTAGTATTGGAATCAACAAACAAAACTAAAGAAACAACAAAATGAATCTAAGAGATCAAAATATGAGCATAAAATTTTTTTGTGAACAGTCAATGATGAAGTGGAAGCCACGTATTGGTTGAATTTTTAAACAAGTTTTTATTTTCCAATTTGGAAGTCTTGGTCCAATTTCAATTTGAATTGGTGAGATTTGGTTAATGAGGGAAAGACAAGTATCGGAACTCCTTTCAAATTCAAACACTAAAGTCTTGAATTGACTTGTACTATTCTTTAAAACATGGACCCTTGTTTTATAGAAAGTGGTTGAGATGTGATGTAAAGTCTTTTGGTGGTTGGGGTCCTTTCAAGACTTACCAAGTACTACACCTTGTCTTTCACCTTACTAAGATCTAAAGTTCACTTTAATGTTAACAAGGTGATGAATTTGGTGAATAACTTCAAGAACACAACAACCAAAATAATGAAAACTAACAACAATATCCCACTAACAATGACAAGTCCACCATAACAAGGTCTCCAATCTCACGGCCAAGACCACAAGGATAGCAACAACAATCGGCTAAGTCCCCTTTGTGTGGTGTTTTGAGTTTTAAAAAATATGAAGGTTGTTATGAAAAACTTTTCAAATATACAAAAACATATACACATTCAAGAACAACCTGCCAGAACAAATCACCAATAAACAGCCACAACAATGTTCACAATAAAAAATTTCAACAAGTTCAAGCATTAGTTTAGATCTAGACTCAAAGTTTTAGTGAACAAGAAAAATAACACTACAAACACACAAGACAAGTAAAAGACTCCTAGACCTAGAATGTATAACAAATCTCAGCCAAGAATACCACAAGAACATAATTTAGGCCAAGACAACAACAATGGATATATTGCTATTTATATGAAATTTTCAGCTATAAACAATTCTTTTTAATTTTTTATGTTTAGAAGCCCAAGATTCATCTGGTGGGAACAAGATCAAGCAATGCTCTGATACCAAATAATACAAGAAGAACCAAGGAGAACAAGAAAAGTCTCAAAATAATCCACACAATATAGAGAACCCAAGAGCTCCTCTTGGACATGTTTCATCCAATAAGAAGAATCACAAGAATGACAAGATTACGAGGTATTCAACACATTATTTAAAGCGAATATCCGAACTAAAAATGAGATTAACAATATGACAATGAAATAAGAGAATAACAACAACAAATGGATAAATATACATTAACAAGAACATCCCACAGTTTCACTAGAACAACACAAACTAGTACATAAAATGCAAAGATAGGAAGTGAGACATACACTATTACAAGGTTAAGAACCCAAAGATGTATTAAATATAGGGACCCCTAAGACTTACAATAGAAACACCACACTCTTATATGACACAAGAGGGATTCTACCACTCAAGCACAAACATTACCAAGCAACACATAATCCCAAGTGAATCCACACTTGTTTATGTCCTTGTTTCATCCTAGAGACCCCCTCTCTCAAAAGATGTGTTCTTTCAACAATATTCCATAACTAATGAACTAAAACCCTATCATTTTCTATTTATAAACTTATTAATAAAAGTTAAAAGAACAAAGATCCCTTTAATGAAAAGGCACAAAATAGGCATTGAAGCAGTGTTTTTTGGAGCAGCCGTTGGTACATCGAGACCCTTCTTCACACATCAATTTGTACACCATTTGGTTGCATTCAAAATACTCAAAAATGTCCATTTTCATAATAGTGAACGTGTCTGTCACCAATTTCAAATGACTGACATCGCTATCATTTGGTATTACAAAGTTTGTTATTTAATTTGGAATCATCCGGGTTGACCTGCAAGACTCATAATATTGGTTATAGTTATGAGTTTTGAGTATGACTCATTAACATAACTATGGGTTATAAACTCTATCCTTAATGCCTGGAACCTTACCTCGGTCTCCAGTCATTACAACTCAAAGAGACGTCTCTGTCGCTGACTATGACTTCTTTTTAGAGTCATAATGATTCTAGAGACAAAAATACCTAGGATATGTCTTATTTCCAAGTCCTTGAAACTCAGATGGAGAGTTGTAAAGTATGACTACAACTCATTAGGTGAGTTGTATGGACTAACACTAAAAAACGTTTTTGGTTTATTCCTGCAATCTCCAGCCCTACATATTGAACACACAAGTTACCCTATAATAAAATAAGTACAAAACATTGGTTGACTCCCATGTAAAATTTGATTTAACATTGTGACCCAATGTGGCTAGGTTGGCACTTTGATTTCAACAGCCAGCCCCATGGGTTACCTCTTATGCAGTGCCTAATTTAACATTGCATCACAACTAAGTTACCCTGTTTAATCAGACTTCACAAAAACTTAAATCATCAATCACCTTTAATTCCTCAGTGTTATCCACAGCTGCCCCATAATTGGATATTCTTTAAGGTCACCTCTTGACTCATCGGTGTCCTTGTTTCTGAGTTGAAGAGTGGACTATTGGTTAGGGTAATACAGCTAAGGTTTGATGGGTTCAAGTAGAGAATTACTTAGCAGATTGAGATTATGTAGTCCTTGGACTTAGAAAGTGTACAGGTCGAGCTAGTCGCACATAAAATCCCTTCTTAATGCCTAGAAGTTAACCAAGCTCTCCAGTCATTACGACTTAAGGTAAAGAGTCTTAGTCACTAACTATGACTTACTTTTAGAGTCTTAATGACTCTAGATATACAGTTATATGCTTATTTGACAAAAGAAACCAAACAAATATATAGATATTTATAATGCTCGTGCCTTTTCTTAGCTTGAAAATCCTCTTAAGGATGTTAAAACTTGTTTTGAAGTAATAATTCATTCTTATACACGTGGTATTTCCATAATTTCCATTTCCTATCATGTGGGTAGTTGAATAAGCTTTCCATAGATATATAATTTTCCCAAATTTGACACCCGGGCAAAGAGTTAAGTCCTTTTAGTAAGATAGTGTTTGACTTGAGCCTTCAGCGCATCGCGGAGATAACTCAAATGACAATTGTCAAATTCCAATGTTGCTCAGTGATACTGGCATGTTGCTCCAAACTTCTATGTCGTAGACAAGGTGGAAAAGTGATAGATACGCATTACGCCACCGTGCAGTTTCCCAATTGTCAATTCCAGTGACACAGAGCGATAATACCATGTCACACTAAGAGCCTAATTCGGGAAATTTTACTGAAAATTAAATTACTTGTCTAGGGTTAAAAGGGTCAATTTGACCCCCCTTTATAAGCATCCAAACACAGGATTTAGACCTTATTCAACAAAATTATTGATGTTTTTCTCAATACTCTCAAGAACTCAATCTAGGGTTTTCATAGAAGATCCAATATAAAGAAGGTTTCACCATCAATCTTCACAAAATCATGAACTAAGGTATGCATAGTGTTCATTCATGGACTCCTTTCATCCATGAAGTCCAAAAATCCCTTTTCTAAACTTAAGTTATGGATTTTCTATATGTTTTCAAGTTTTGGTTTCTATATGATTATTGATAGTTTCTATGTGGGTTTAACTACTATAGCCATAGATTCATGCAACCCTAAGATTTAAACCCATGAATGATTAAATTAGAATTGAATAATGATGTTTACATGTACCATTCTAGTCATATGTTTGATTAAATACCTAGGTGAAAAAATATAGTCTAACTAGCATGATATCATGAAATCCCCATGTATGGACAAGATCATGCCTATTATATGTTTTATGAAATGCTCCTGTAAAGGTAGTATGTATTATGATGATAGTCAAGTCTTCAAGTAAATCATGTTATGTTAGTTTCCTTTTATCTAGTCCTAGGGATACTTGTACCCAAAATATTAGCTCTGTGGATAGATCCATGTGATGTTTTCATGATACTCTCAGTCAAGCTATGAACTATTAGACTTCAGATAGTCTTTATGAGTCAAGAAAATCTAATTGATATTATGACTCCGTTAGTTGTTAGATATCAGTAGTATTTTGTCAGCCATAGAAATTCAGTAACTCATACCATGCTCTATTTAGTTTAGTAAATCATGTTCAGTGTCCATTCATATGGGAGTAGGAATTAGCGCCAAGTGAACCCAAGCATAGGTATTCACCTATTATACGAGGGTATGATTCTTAAAAGTAATTGTTGCATTCTACAACTATGTAGCCAGTATAAGTTGAGACATCACAACCTACTATATGAGGGTAGATAAGGTGGCTTAACCTGTTATGTGAGGGTTCCCACCATTCTTGCTAGAGTTACATATTATATGAGGGTTACTCATATGTTGTCCTTAATAGTAGTGCGATATTGACACCTTTTTCATCAGAGCATAGATTGGACCCTAACTCAATTTTATAGTATATTTGGGGCATGTCGGTTAGCTACTACTTCACACAGTTTCATGTTACCGAATTAGGACTTTCAGATACAGTCAATCAGTCTTAGTAATAGAACTCAGATAGTTTTTCAAATTTCAGGACTGTCAGATACAGTCAATCAGTTTTAGTAACAGAACTCAGATAGTTTTATTAGATTCAGGACTGTCACACATAGTCACCCATGTTATCAGTTATATTCAGATACAATCATTCATGTTATCAATTATATTCAGATACAATCATTCATGTTATCAGTTATGCCATGTTATCAGTATCAAGACTCAGTAGTCATGATACCACGGTATAAGTATCATGTTATTATGTTGTTAGTTATAGTTTTGTATTTATGTATGCATTCTCACGTTCATGTTAGATATTCAGTTAGTATTGATCATACATGTAAAACCTTTCATATAGCCTACCTTACATATATACTCAGTACATTCCATTGTACAGATGCATTTGCATAATGATGCTTTCTTTTTATGTTACACCATAGGTTCAAAGACACGAGTTCTAGATCAGTAGTAGATACCAAATTTAGTAGTCATAGTAGAATTAAGTCTTTATCCTTCGAGGAAATAATGATTTTGTAGTATCTCATTGATTAGATTATTAGTTGAAGTTAGTTGGGGACATGTCCTATCAACTCCTTATTCAAATTCTTCAGATAGTAGAGGTTTTTAGAGTAGATGTACACTAGATATAGAATATCATGTTTCAGACTTTAGTTTTGTTTTGGGTATTCTATTACCCCACATAGATGATACATTATTCAGTTATGTTCATGATCAAACCTTATGGCCTTTCAATGCATATTTTTGCATTATTATAAAATATTATGCAGTATATATGTACAAATATCAGTCATGGGTTTGTTTGTAGTCCTTCGGGGTCATGAGCACCATGTAGCATTCCGGTTCAGCAAATCAGGTTGTTAAAATATTTCAGGATTATATTTATAGACCAAAAAGTAAATGAATAAGACTTACTTGATTTTACTTTTTATGTCACCCAAAAACTAGCCTCTAAATAAGTATACTGTGAAAAATATCAAATATAGTAACCCAAACTATGTTGGGGTAGAACCCACAAGGAATACGTGGAACAACCTTTAAAACTTAATAAAACGCATGAGCAATATAGAAAACTAAATAGAGGGATTTAAACATACATATAATTAAATAGCCAAACTTTAGTGCTTAAGTTTGTAAACAATAGAAGAAAAACATTTGGACTATGTTCCCATGGTTTATCGACTTCGTAAATTTCTTGTGTTCAATTTACCTCACCCGCTGCTCTGCATGCAAAGTTGACAAGTTATGTATTATGAATTGTCTTATGACCACATTGATAAATCTCACGCTTCACCTTGTTAGGCTCAGGGTGTTACCATAATGTACATTGTCTGTGACCTCAGTACAATTCCCACCTTTTGAGTTTCGAGTTGATTAAATGACGATTGATAGCCTTGAATTATTATTGTAAACTCCTTTTCCAATTCTTTAACTCACTTGTGAGGATGTTCTTAAAAATGGGCAATTCCTAATCTTCTGCAGTAGTTTGGGATATGATGAATCTAAAAAAGAATGCAGTACGTGCAGTTACAATATATTAGAAAAATCTCCCACTTATCGTACATCACTAATCCCTTAAGGTTCTCACAACCCTAGTCAAGGAAATTAGTTGGTCATTCTTATGCAACAATACATAAAAATCAATGATGAAGACATTGAATTAGTTTCACAATAATGAAAGAGTAAAATCCAAAATCTCCACTTGAATATGAAACCATTAAGTAAAGAAAAATTGTATCAATGATCAAAGTATGTGAAAGTATGAATAAAATTTTAAAAAGTGTGTTCCATAATAAAAGAATAACCCTAGGGTATTTATAGTATCTCAAAATAACAAAGTAAACCTTATAAAAAATATGAAAACTTTATCGGCAGTGGTTATGTTTCTGGCAATAAGACATTAAGTCTGGCTACAACTCATTGCTTACTATCGTATCTGTCTTCCAGCTTCAATGGTTATGACTTATAGAGTCTCCTTACAAGTCGTATACTCTTAGTCATAGGCACTCTAGTGAACTTTTATATTCAGGAATTTTGAGTCTGCTATCCTTACAACTCCTCACCATGAATCATAGTAAGTCTTTACGACTCGTGGTTTTCAATCCTAATCGCTAGAGCATCAACCTTTATGACTTTAACACACTTTTCTCTGTACGACATTACACTATAAGTCATAATCTATCCTTTTGAATCATAGTCTTTTCTAACTTCACTTCTAAAACCTAACTTGTCTTATTGTTATCTTGATAAGTCTGTATAAAAGTCATAAGGTGACTTAATGACTCCTAGCTTGACCAGTACGTTACCTATTCAAAACATTTGTTTCTTCTTTTTAGTCTAAAACCACTGCCAACCTAATTCACTTCCAATATAAAAATACTTATCATATTCAATGAAATAACCCAAGTCAATGCATAATTTCATCATTTAAACCATCGAACATGCCATGTTTCCATTGCATATCACCTTAATAAAATTGAATTACTAAGAGAAAGCCTGGTTATATAATAAATACATCAAGAGCTCTGAGATTTCAAAATAAGTCCATATTAAATTTAGGGGTAACTGTAACAATGCAAAAACTTATTTGATCAATAGGATACCTTTTGTAGTTCTAAAATGAAAACTACCATATGAAATGTAGTATGGCAAAAAACATAGAATAGAATACTTGAAAGTGTTTGGATGTTTCTATTTTGTATCTACTTGGAAAAAACTGGATAAGTTTGCTCCAAACGCCAAGAAGTGCATATTCATGTGCGTTGTATCTTGTTTTCAAAATGAGCAGTAGACTACAAGGGAAAAGGTCCATAGTTTTTCAAGGCTATAGTAAAACTGACACACATCTGCACAGTTTTGTCCTCTTATTTAACAAATTATGAAGGTGATGCTTGTACTATTTAGGACACCTAGTTAAATTGCATTTCAATCCTAATCATCACTCAACTATAAAAGGAAAAAGATCCTTCTCTTTCAAGTGGTTTTTGCAAATATAAAAAGATAAAAAGTGAACAAAAGGCAAGAACTAAATTTCAACATTGCTCAAGTTCTTATTTCTTATGTCCTAAAATAACAAATGTTCTTGACTCTAGTTTAAGTTTGTAATTAAATTACTCATTCTATAAGAGTAATGCACTTTATATTTTGCTTCGAGAGAGTTTTCGGTAGGATTTCCTAAGCTTGAAATAGGTTAGAGTTAAGCAGTGTTAAGGAGTCTTGGCAAAGTTGTCAAGTTGAGAATATAGTAGTGTTACTACAAGTGGAAGGGGCCTAGTATTAGGTTGAAGTTCCAGTTTGTAATCTAGAGGTTGATTATAGTGAATATTTAAAATATTCTGAGGGAAAGTAGTGTTTTTTCCTCCCTTGAGAAGGGAGGTTTCCATATTAAATTCTATTTTCTTTACATTCTGTTCGCTTTCAAGAGAAATCTCAAGAATCCCTCCAACAGTTTTTAAAAACTTAAAGAATTAAGATTTTTAGGTATGTTAGATGTTTATTTATGGATCCATACCTTCCATGGAGCACAAGAATCCCCTTTTCAAAATATAACACTTTGTATTCCATGCTTTCTATGTTTGAATTAAATTGAATTCATGTTTCATGTTATTGTTGGGTTTTTACCCATGATTTAATTTCAAGTTTTCATGGAATTAATAATTATATGTGTTAAATTTCATGATCTTCACGATAAACCCTATGATGTACAAGTTGATTGATGTAGACTTGATCACCATGTGTGTTTACTATTACGTGACCTAAGCATGCTCCCCAAGTGTTTTTATAAATACCTAAGTGAATGAAATAGTATAATTATACCATGATAGTATGTACTCACCATTCATGTACTAGTCAATCCATCCCAAGTGTTTATTTAAATATATTAATAAATGATTTATTAACATGTAGCCATAGTCATGTTTCCAAACCTTGTGCCATGATTTACTTTAAATGTTATTGAGTCATAGGGGTACTCAATATCGACCAATCTAGTGGTTTACCTAGAGCCTTAGTAATTAAAAAATAAACTCCATAGTATCACGAATATCAGAACTCAATCGGTAACTGAACTCAGTTAACTTAGTCCAGTCCAGTCCAGTCTAATCAATCAGTGTCATTTAGTTGGGATTAGAATCTAGCACCGAGCAAGTGTAGAGGTAACAATTTCTCCCGTCAAGTAGGTAGAGTCATTTGTCGTAGTCTAACACTATAAAATTACATAGCTAGCAAAGGATGCAAAGAGTCACCAATCAGATTATGTATTGGTTACCTCCCAGGGGTCACCCGTCAGATTAGGCTTGACTTCCTGTTCAGGGTCACCCATCAGATAGAATTGACAAAAGCAGTGTCTTTACCCATGGCACGATAGTGGAACCCTTCAAAATGGGTGTAAAGGTTAGACCCCACTCAGTTTACTCAAGGGCATGAGATTTAAGTGAGAATTCCTATAGTTTCAGTTTTAGTCTAAGTCTCCAAAATAGAACTCAGTTCACTTTTTTAGAATCAGGACTGTGAGACATAGTCACTCCGTCATCAGTAATTTAGGTTATGAGAAATAATGGATTATCATTATATTTAGTTATGAGTTATTAGATTCAGTCCCAGTATACACAGTTATAGAATGCACAGTATGTTCACTAGTTAAAGATCCTCCGTGTATTCTAATCCAGCTCTTGCATATCATTCAGGTAGTTATTGTTTATTCATATAAGCCTATGCATTCAACATTACCTTATTTAGCATAACAGTACATTCCCACGTACTGATCGTATACTTATTTCTTGCGCTATGATATCTTATATCATAGGTTTGAACACTCAAGTTCCTAACTACACATAGCCAGTTCCTATTATTTGCAGCAGTTATAGTAGTGAGTCTTCATACTTCGAGGATGTTAGATTACTTCATTACATTCAATAATTCATTATTCAGTAGTCGAAGTTAGTTGGGGACTTGTCCCATCAACTTCATATTTAGACAATTAGAGGCTTTTCAAACTAGAGTATTTCAGACAGTTGTTTAGTATTTCAATATTTTATTTAGTTTTGATTATAGTGTTTTGAACCTTATGTCAAATCATTCCATCATCCGCATTATTATAGCTTTTTTATTCAGTGTTCACATCAGGTACTAGTCATGAGTTAAATTTTGTTCCTTAGAGGTCATAAGCATTGTGTAGCATCTGGGGTACAGAGTCTGGGCATTACATGGGCCCATACAGGAAAATAGTCACAGTTGGATTAGAGCTAAAATTAATAGTTCCAGGTATGTTCAGTAAAGGAATTCACATTCTAAGGGTGAAAATCCTTTGGAAATTAATAAAAGGAACTATGTACCTAGATGGTCTAAACAGTATTTGATCTCACCACTGTCCTCCTACTAAAAACTCAAGCTCAAGTGGTTTCCAAAATCCAACAAGTGATAAGGGTTCCAAGTTTTTGAGAAAGGGGATTGTAATCTGGAATGGGCTATTGATAGTATCTATTCAAAGAATAATATTGGAAGATCTGACTAGGTTCTCTCACTTAAGACACTTCAAGGTGGAAGTGTCTCATTTTAAAATAGCTGATTTCAGAGGACCTAGTCCCTAACAAAACATAGTTGAAATCTCTAAGACAAGAAGAACTCAGTAAAGAAAAGATAAAAGGTTGAAAGATTCAAATAAAATTGGTGTTGACTTAGAACTCCAGTCACTAGTTGCAACTTAAGTTGAAGGAAGAACTGACCAAAGTGACCTGAACAATATGCCAATTTGTGATTCCTCAGAAAATAGGTTACGATGAGGAGGAAAGTATCCTTGATAAAATAGGTTCATATTAGTCTAACTCAGTATCATACCCTTGTAATTGTACACCCTTGAGAACAACTTTTGGAGCAAAACAGTTGAGGAAAACACAGGTTGAGAATTCACTCATGCAAGAGAGGGACCTGGTCCCATCTTTGAGGTGAGTACCGAATAAATTTGCCTTAAAAATTTATAAAATTTCTTTTTAAAAGGTCACATATCCTTTACTATATGAATAAAAGCCATCAATTCAAATCAAATATGAATAGTTGCATCTCTATAATAAGAAGTGTTTATTCAAAAAGGTTTATTTTAAATGTAAAATAGTTATTTCCTTAATTATAAAATAATATCTTTTTTTTTCACTGTCTTCTAAATTAACTCAAAACATTATTCTAAATCATTTCCTTCCTAAATATAAAATGGTTCTTTCTTTTTTATTTTACAAAAATACAAAATGTCTATAACCCAATCTTCTTTAAAACCCATAAAAGAATTATGTTGTGATCATCCTCAAGAGTCACTAAGTTCATTACCCATTAGTCCTTCTCAGGAAGTTCCTAAAACCCTAGATGAAACTGTTCTAGCCAAAATTCTAAGCTCGAACAAATGTCCTGCAGATTTAGTCTTGGAAGATGACTTTAACAAAGGCTTTGTCTCTCTAATTGACTAAAAGATTCCTCAATCTAAACTACCTGTTTTCTAAAAAAAGTAGAGTCCTCCAATGTTTCTCAAATCTATGTCCCCTTAAAAGAATTAGAAGGTACTAAAATTTCAAAAAAATTACAAGTACATAATTTCTCTATCTGTGAATCAAACACCATATTTGCTCAACTATATGATGAAGAGATCCCTGCAAATAATTCAAATCCGTTAAACATCATAAATTAGGTAACTGATAATTTACTCTTATTGGAAATTGATTCTAAGGATAGTTCAGTATGTGTAAAAGAACATATAGCAGGAAAACATATAATTTGAGAAAGGATGGGAGATTTATATTACCTCCAATTGAGGAAGATAAAGAGTATGAGAATGAGCAACCCCTGAGTTTGAAATTAAAGAGGCTGAGGACAGTAAAAGAAAATAGAAAATAATTGACTTTTATGTACAGGTTAAAAGATATTACTCTACAAGAGGGTCTAAAAAAATTACTAAAAGATTCTATTAGTAAGGAGGACAAAAATATTAAAGTTGTGGAGGTTAGAGAAGATAATGATATTGACTCTGATGTTACTGCTACAACTAAGAAGAAGAGAAAAGAAGTTTATGTTGCTGAGAGTATTAGGTACTCTAGTTCAAACTCTAGAAGCCCTATAGGAACAAAATAAAAATATATTATTGTTAAAAAGAAGAAAGTGTTTATGGAATCTAGTCCCAAAAATTGAAAAAATAATGCAAAGGAACAACCAGGTAATGATCCCAAAAGAATAAAAAAAGCAGTAAGAAAAGAAAGACATGCCTAGAGAAAAAAGGATTGGAATCCTGAAAACACAAAAAGTGTTGTTAGGAAGAGTGTTTGATCCCTAGATCTATGAGAAACGTGGGATGGTGGAATTGGTTGAGTGTGTCAGGAAACAAGGATGGCTACATCTATTTGAGGAACCAACACTAGTGGTTTTTGAAAATATTGTTAGAGAATTCTATTATTCAATAAACGTCTGAGAAGATAGTTTAAGTCAATCTACACAGGTGCAAGGAAAAGGAATAATACTATATCAAGAAACCTTGGGAGGAATTTTGGATGTACCTGTTATAGGTGTGACGACAGTTTTGAAACAACAACCAAAAATTGAGTTTATGATTGAGGCCTTTAAAGTGAGTGGGACTTCAACAGATGCAGTAAAAAAGGAAGTTTCTAAAGAGTGAGTTTTCAACTAGGGTTTTAAGTTATTAACACGGTCCTGCTACTAAGATTAGAGAAAAGGAACATTCCCTCTGGTGTTAATTTGTTTTTAGTTGAATGTCTGAATTGATAAGTTAGCCTGCTCCAATGATAGAGAACATGGAATGCCTTATGGGTACTTTTTGAACAAGGTCTTTAATCATTTTGGACCCGTTTGGACTAGAGGAAAACAAGGAATAGTCAAATAAAAGATCAGTCTAACTATACTGGTGGAAAATTATTGCATTAAAGGAAAAGTGGGAGCTTTGTCCTAGGTGTCTGAGCTACTAACAGTTCAACAAAATCTAAGAAAGGAATTGAGGTGTTGAGAATTAAATTAGCCTCTAAGGATGGTGAAATGGTTCAATTGAAACTAATAATTCAGCAACTATCTTATGAGGGACCAGGTATTTCTAAAGAACTTGCAGCTGAAAATGATCAGCTCAAGGTCAAGGTTGCAGAACTTACTGGTAAGGCTCAAGGACTAAATGAAAAATTTTAAAACTTTACCAAGCTATTATCGGATGCCCATGCTACAAATAATGAAAAAATAAAGATGTTTCTAAAATCCCTCTCCCCCAATATCCCCTCTACCTGAGTCCTATCCTCCCTAAATTATTTTGTCAATTTTATGTCAGTTTCCTATTAATATTTCCTTTGTATCCTTTGCAGACAGTCGTTTTATAATTTTTTGGTATATGTTAATGGTACTGATCCTATTTAATCATTAATGAATTTCTTTTTGTATGCTTAATCTGTTTCTTCTTTATTTTAAAAATTGTTCTTCATGATAATATTTCCTTAGTGGACATGAGTTACCTAACATGTGCTTATTTTTGCTCTTGGTTTACTATTTTCACTTTCCATGATGCCAAAAAGGGGAATACAAACTTCATGTGTTAAGTACCAGTTTATGGCATAATTGATATGGGGGAGAAATGATGGTGCATATTAATAGGGGGAAGAATGAGAAGTCACAATGACAGGGAGAAGTAAATAAGTTGAGTTTTTGTTAAAAATAACAACAAGGGACCAGGTCCCTAGGTTGCATGATTATATAAGCATGGTATTTCATGATAGGGTGAACAATCATCTTCAATTATTGTAATTAAACTAATTATACATGATGAATATGTATTGATGCTCAAAACTCTATGGTTAGTTTTTCATCATAAAAAAAGGAAAAAATTGTTGTATCTTATTTTGATGATGAGGAAAAGACTATAAGAGACTAGGACCCTGGATGTTCAAGGCTATAGTACAGCTGGCACATATCTGCACAGTTTTATCCTCTTGTGTAACAAACTGCGCATATGATTCTTGTACTATTTGGGACACCTGGTCCAATTGAGTTTCAACTCCAATCATCACTCAACTTTAAAAGGAAAAAAATTCTTCGCAATCAAGTGGTTTTTTCAAATATGAAAATCTAAAGAATGAAATAAAGGTAAAAACTTAATTTTAACATTGCTCAAGTTCTTATTTCTTGTGTGCTAAAATAAAAAATATTCTTGAGTCTAGTTTGAGCCTGTAAGTGAACTACTCATTCTATAAGAGTAATTGTCTTTTCTTTTTGCTTTGAGGGTGCTTTTGGTAGATTTGACTAATATTGAAACTGGTTGGAGTTAACTAGTGTTGAGGAGTCTTGGCAGATTTGTCAAGTTGATACTGTAGTAGAGTTACTACAAGAAGGAGGAGCCTAGTGTTAGGTTCATGTTTGAGTATATAATTAAGAGGTTGATTATAGTAAACTTTTGAGAACTTGTACGGGCAAGCCTAGTTTTTTCACACTTAAGCAAGGAGGTTTGCATGTTAAATCCTTTGTTCTTTACATTTATTGTATTTTGTTTGGTTTTGTGATGGTTTACTATTTTATTTTCTGTGACTGATTTTGAGGGACCTGGTCCCTCACTATATGGTGCAATCACAGCGTTCAAACAATGGTCTACGTAGAGACATAAAATGGGTATAAAATGATGAATTTGTAAACACACATCTTTTCTATCAGTAGAGATATTACTTTCATGGAGAAGGTATTCCCTTGCAAGGAAGTGGTAAGAAGTTTTACATGTCTCATAAAACATGTTATTCCATTATACACGAAGACATGTTTGATCCTCAAAATTTTGATACCACTATGCATAGAGAACCTAATCCCCTTATTTCTCCTTATTCTGCAGAAACCATACACCTTACTTTTACTAGGGGCGATGAGGGTCAAATATACTTGCAACTTGACTTTTTCCCTAGTACTATTACTTTTTCAATTTTAGAACCTATTATTGACATATCTGAGTAGAATCTCTCATCCCACTAAAGTAAAATCTCTAATCTCTGCTTTTATAGCTTTTGTTTCTCCTCCTCCACCTAGAAAAAAAGTTTAGAGATCTTCCATACCTCCACCATGGAAAAAACACTAGATAGTCGTAAATAAGACCAACACATCTTATCTATATGTCAGTGCTAATGTTATGTTTTATGATATCCTAAGCCTCTCCTTCCGAGACCACATTGTTGGTTTTTTTTTATGGCTAAGTATACAAGTCTTAAGAAGTTTTCTCAACATAAACAATGCACTGATGCTATTCAAGGTGAGGTGGATAGATTTGAATAAAATAAACACATGGGCATTAGTTCACTTCCCTATTCGTAAATAAGCTATTTGCTCAAACTGGGTGTATAAGACTAACCAAAAGGCCAACGGTAAAGGGGATGGATACAAATATAGGTTAGTAGCTAAGGTCTACAACCAGAATGTAGTCCTTAAGTATCATGATACTTTCTCTCTAGTCTCTAAAAGAGTTATTATAAGAACTATGATTGATGTATCAGCATCTCACAGTGGCGTCATTTCAAAATGGATGTTCAAAAAGATTTTCTTGAAGGTGACCTTATTAAAGAAGTCTTCATGAAGTTTCCTTAGGAATTTTAAATACATGGGTGGATAAGGTCTGCACACTACTCAAGTCTCTATATATATCTTAAAACAAGCCACTAGGCCATGAAATCTCAAGTCAACTGAGTCCATGACTTTAGCTCAATGTCTGTATGATCACTCATTATTCAAAAAAGGGTTCATAGTTATATTACTATAGTACTAATGTATGTAGATGATTTGCACATGACTACCAATAACAACATTCTAATCTTGAAAGAACACACTGCATAAAAATTTCAAGATAATGGATATTGGTGATTTAAAATATGTTCTTTGTATTAAGATATTGATATCCAAAAGTGGAATTATAAATATTCAAAGGAAGTACTCACTAAAACTAATTCAACGGTATATAGGAGGCTCCAAACCAGCATGTACACCTCTGAAAGCAAACAAACGTTAACCACTATAGACCATATATAGTTATAGGTAAATTAGATGATCCTCCACTCATAGATGTGACTAAATATCAGAGGTTTATTGGAAGGATATTGTACCTAAAAACTACTAGACTAGGCAAAAGGTTTTAAGTGTAAGTGATGTCCTAGTAGAATAGGACACTTATGTGGCCTATTTGACAAAGGATTGTCAAGTCCATGAGGAAGAGTAGTTTGTTCCAATAATACACCCTTTGCTCCAATAATATAGTCTGTAGGCACACTCCAATATAAACAAAATGCAATAAAATCATGCAATAAAGATCCTACAGTATCACATAAGAAGTTAAAGACAATAAAACTAAAATCAACTTAATCTACAACAAGGAAAAGAATTATCACATCATTTCACCATAATCTTACTCTTAATCTATAAAAGAAAGTAAATACCATCAACTAGCATCTACATGCATAAATACAAGCTACAAGTCATATAAGACATACTTACCAAGCCAAAATCATACCTAACACTAAAGATAATACATAATCCTTGACATAGAATCAGTACTCGCATAAATTCTCATCATCTGATATATATGTGACCTCCATTATCCATTACCCCTTTAATCAGTCAAAAAATATAGTAACACTTTATAACGAGTCAAAGAAAGTCACACCTTAACTTAATTATTGTCTGAAAAAGTAATATTATGGCTTTTTTATTCCTTAATGCCTACAAACTATTTCAGTCTTGTCAATGTATAATCTAGTTGAGTAAATAAATCTGTAGATACTCATATTATACTACTTACCTAGTCCAAATAGACAATACAAACATCAAACCTTAGACTTATAGGTTAAATTAGTAATCTTTTTCAAAAATGGGTTACCTATAACTTAGGAAATCCTCATACAAAAAATCATCTAATTTATGTCACAAATTGACCCCCAAATAAAACGTTTCATAAATTTAACTTTGATACAAAAAACTAATTATTTTCTCCTATTAAAAATATTAATTTATTGATGAAATCAACATAAGGTTAAAGTGGAACACATAATTTATGAGTAAGAATCACACCTTATGGAAAATATCCTCAGTTGAATTTTTGTTCGCGACTCATGATTATATCTTATCATTAATCCTATCTCTATAATCAAAATATTACTTTTTGAATTTCCCTTAAATACGACCAGAAACTCCTAGAATAGAGTTATAGAGACTAATTTCAAAAATGACATTTCAACTTGGTCGAAGTAATTATTTCTCATGAACAAGATATCATTTGAACAAATGCATCTGATCCCAACCTAGACTTTTGATGAATGCAACCAAAGTCTCGCAAATGCAACTCAGTTGGATCCGACCCATAGGCCTCTCTCCTTTATGAAAATTAAGGCCAAGAACCCCTACCTTATCCACGGATGTAACTAAGATTCATGAATGCAAATGGAAGCAAATATCACTGGACTATAAAACACCAAAAAACATTCAATCCAAAGACCAGAACTTTTGAATAGTACCATAGATATTCATTCACGATCCCTTGAACAACAATCAAATAATCAGTTTGACTAAAAATCACTTTCTAGCTGGTTGACATCATTAAGTAATTGAACAAAGATCATCTAGACAAAATTTTGACCAAAGCCAACTTTAATTTTGTTAAACTTCAAAAATTCAACTAATGCCATGAGTACCTCTTGTATTCTTTGGGATCTAAACCATCCACTCAGACAAGTCAAAATCACCTTTTGAACCTAATTAAACTGTCAACATCTTATTATGAATGAATTTAACTGGAATCTTGACTTTTATCAAACTTTTAACCATTAAAAAAAATTCACCTAGTACTCCTCCTATCGATTTAAGAATCGTGCCACTTGTACTCGCAAGTCACAGTTATCATAAAAAAGATAAAGATAAAGATAAACGAGAAACATTTGCAAAAAATACAAAACTGCCATAATTATCATCATGGAATAACAAATTGTTTTCCATTTACTACCTATGGTATATCCTCGTAATTGCGTATTGATCAATATTTAGAAAGTCAGATCATAGAGAGATCTTTGTTCTATAACTTCACCATAATTTAACCCTAGAACTTTTTAAAAAATCATTCAAGTCTCTAATGTTGATCCCTTATTTGTTTATATACCACGATTCTAAAATTGAGGTCATGATGGAACCTATCCCGATCAGGCCTTGCTAGGTAAGCTAAAAATCCACAACAGATATGAAGTCACGCTATAATACTTATAAATCTAAAATTATAAAAGAAGTACAACAAAAATGCAAAACCTACTATCCTTAGCAATAAGATCATCCAATACAAACACTAAAATTCAATAATAAATCAGTATCTTTGAAATAAAACTGAAGGCATAGCAGATAGAAGGAAGATGAAATAGGTCTCCAAACGAGAAGCTCAATAATACTCCAAATTAGCTATCACATCACATAGTAGCTACCATGGGTCATAGTCATACTGTGATCTGCATCAAAACAGCATAAAAGTAGGAGTGGGTATGATCCAGTTATACTTAGTAGGTATCATAGATTGATTGTGAAAACCAAAAAAACTAAAAAAGTAAAGCATGATATAAGCATGCTTCCACCTACATATAGTAAAGTTCCCAACAATTTCTCACAGAGTATCTCCTAGTAATTTTACAAGTTTAACATCTATATAAGAGTATCTACACACTTATTTATGTGACAAAGCTAAATACATGATAACTAACACATAAATAGAACTGCAAATAATGTAAAATAATACAAATTTGGTGGGACAATGATGATATAAGCCATCATATTACAACCACACATGGCACTCAGATACACCATTCGAGCATAAAATTCCAGGACAAGACCAATAAGGGGTTAACAACACATACTTTTACAATATCAATCCACCTTGCCGTAGTATCCTCAATCAAGGTTGTAAAAGTGTTTTATTTTCTTTCAAAATTAGTATTTATATGTGATATTAATTTCATGTATATAGATTAATGATATAAGGATGTAGGATAATAACCAATAAAATACTATAGATTTTAATGATGGCATGAAATGAGCTAAAATCTCCTCATTATCTTAATAAATTATGATATAAGCCATCACATGTCATCAAAGTAATGATTAGTTATGTAATATGTCAATAATATTAATTCAAGCCTCCATTCAGGCATCATATAAAGATAAATGGAAAATAACACTCAATCAAGACCAATATCAACCCTCACTGAGTATTCCCATAATAATTCTCTTAAGTTAACTATAATATTCATAAAATTCAAAACATGAGAATCAAACAATAGTAATATGAAATAATTTCCCTCGTGTACAACATAATAATAATAATAATAATAATCACATAATTCTTCATAAAAGAAACATGAATAAAATATGAATTTTAAAAAGTGAATCTCATGATCTCTTCCTAACCCATAGTATATTTTAATTTAATGGTTTAACTAAACGTCCCAATGTCAAAGAAGTAAAGCCAAAATCTATTCCAAAATGGTAAAGAATATCTTGAATTCTCCAATATAGAGACTTTCCTTTACAAGCGTCTTTGGAATAAACTAAATCTATCAAAAATATAATTTATGTATTAAAAGAAGTTTAATGATACCCATATTAGTTGCTTTATTTGAAGTTCAAAAATAGTTTGAAATCGACCCTGAGGGGAAAAAGGTAAAACTAGAATTTTTACTTAAGAATCATGTTACACATAATAAGAGGAATCTAAATCTGAAAATCCCATGAAAATGAGTTGAAATTGCACTTGAAATCAAAGAAAAACCAATTTTAAACTTTACAAGGTAAAAACTCCAAAATCCATGTTATAAATACAGGTTTTGAAATTGTTTTGAAAATAAAATCAATAGGTAATAATAAAAATAGGAGTTTAGAGTTTACTCAGAAAAGATTTTTTGAAATTTTCTCTTTAATATTAGTGTTGCGGAGGTCTCAATATCCAACAATGGTAAAAATTGAGAAATTAAGGCAGTTATACTATTCAGGTGAACAGTACCTCACAATCGCATGAGTTAACATTGACTAGGAGTAAATTGTTCATCATGATTGAAGGAGGTCAACCTTGTGACTATGATAAAGAACCCAATCTAGCCCACTAAATTACACTTTACTATGGCGGTGCACCATAATGCAATTATGATTAAAAAAATTACCATAGCTTGTGATTGTACACGTGTCCACATGATCATGATAAAGGGCCTGATTGCACTAGATGATAACTAAAGCAGCATAAGGGAAATGCAAAAATACTCTGAATATATCCTTGATATTTGTTTGGGACCTTATAGAAATAAATTAATAATGCTAATAGGCTAATTTTGATATTTTGAAATAAATGGAATTGTTAGATTTATCCAAGAGGTCATTTTCAACATGTTATCCTCCAAGACAATTAGAGGTTAAATTTAACTAGTTTCTCATATAATAAATAAAAACTAAATGTAAAATATCAAAACATCAATAAACCATGCTACAAAGATAAAATTACAACCTAAATATAATAGAACTGATAGAATCATTATCTAATGCTTGGATCACAAAATATTAAACAACGCTCGGGGATCTTGAGATTTCGCTGACGACTTTTAAACATTCCTAATTTGATGAATTATTTTTGTTTTTCTTTTTCTTTGTGATCTAATATCGGGTTAAATTTATTGACCAAGCCATTTGTTATCTTGGATATATAAATACAATTTTTTTAATAAATTATCTCATGCTCAATTTTAGCTTAAAAGTACCTACGAGGATTCTGAAAAGATCAAACTCACTCAAATTACTCTCGAATGCTTTAAAGACTGTAATGTTCTATAAATTTATAGCACTTACAAAGCATATACTTAGGGAATATGCATATACTTAAGGCTATTTTGTTGGATTTAATGAGCTAATTTTTTATGCTTAATGAAAGAGAAAGATGGTTTTGTATGCTAAACTGGGGAAAACATAAAAATTGAAGACTTTAGCTACTTAGTGATGCAACTCTGGGTAGATGTGACACTTACAGGGTATAGGTGACCTAAGTAGGTGTAGGAACTTTAAGTCCAGAGGCTTAAAAGTTTGAAAAAGAAGGCTGATTCACTTACTAAGGGTATATACAATTCATATGTAATACATATAGTCCGTTTGAGACCAAAGAAAGTGATAGCTGTCCAAGTCCAGAGAGTTGCAGGAGCTGTGTAGGAGGTTTGACCATACTTGGGACAACATATGGTCTGTATGTGGCCTGAGAAATGATCCACCAACCCCAATTTTGCTAGATAATTTTAGAATTATTTTCCATGGTTTCCATGTCTACATACAGTTTTATAATATTTTTAGTCCTTATTTTGTACATTTGTATAAGTTTTCCTTTTTTAATTATGATTTGATTTTAAGGATTTCATGTAATTTATAAATAACATTTAGACTTTGTTTAGTAAGGAATGTGGTAGAAAGGACCTTTGGTCATATGTTTACATATTTAACAAACATCTTCTAATTCAAATATTTATTTGTAATCTAGGGATCTTATTGATCTTAATTAGTTTTTGGTTTGGTTCGTCCATTTGAGACACTAGATTTACTTCTTTCATTATTATGAGATTTATTATATGAATTGATGTATGAATTCTATGATTGATCTCATAAGAATGAGCGACTAATTCCCTTATTTAGGGTTATGGGAACCCTAATGAATTAATGAATACAGAAAGTGCCATGTTATTCTAGATAAAAATTATTGAATGTATTAGGTTTTCTTCTCTCTTATAGATTTCTTAGTGGTGGTCAATGTTAAAATCTTGCCTATATTCACTATTTTCTTCACAAGAGAGGCAGAGAGTAGAAAAAGAAGATAACAATAGTAATTTTACAATTAATTGTCGATCTAGGCGAATCAGCATCATCCACGCAAGATGATTTCCTTCATTCATTAACTTGAGACTTAAAATATGATAGTTAACTAGGATAATAGATAAGGTTCAATAATGATGCTCCTTAAGACTCCAAATATATATGGTGAAATCTTCAATGAGTCTACAAGACAATTAATAGTACATAACTTATTAGATTCGACATGCAAGGTATTGAGATAGTTCGATAGCGCATGATAAGACTACGGAGTTAGAAGCCAAGGAGAACGAAAGCCTAGTATTCTTCATAGATCTCTTAAAACCAAAAGCATACAATTTCTATTACTTTTTGCTAGTTACTACAAATATCCATTTTTTACTTTTCTGCACTGCCTAGTAATTTGAACAAGTTCAAGCTAGATATATAACGTACTCCCTGTCGGATCGACACTAAATTAGTTGGGTTTCTATGTTTTGAAAATGATCACATTATTTTGTTAAGGAGGTGTCATTATTTTGTTAAGGAGGTGTACTTTTATGTGATATCAAAATTTGATGCCATTTTTGGTGAATACGGTTCTAGATTCACTAAGCTAGAATTGTTGAAGTTAATGATCTTTTATTTTTTATTCTACTTCAGGAATATGCTTGTGTATGGCTATTCTTCTTGAGATGAAAATTGTCCATAGGAAGTATGTAGTAATGAAGATTTCTTTATTCTTGATCCTTATTATTTTGATATGGTGCATTATTGTTAGAGTGTGGAAAATATAATATGTGAACACAATAATATCCTGATGGAAACATTGACACACCTTGTCCGCAATAATCATGATCTTAATCAAAAGATTATAGGTTTGTCTTGGATATTCATCATCTACAAGTAGAGTTGGATGCAAAAACTATTGTGTGTAATGCCCAACAACTTAGTTATGGGTAGTGTAAGACTAGAAATTTTTTTAGATGCCATCTTGAGTAGCTAAAATTAGAGGATTCTAAAATTTCTCATACTCTTATAGATAGTGTCATCCCTAATAAGATCATACAGGAGTTTTTTAGGGATTTAAATAACATTTTAATTCCTAAATTGGGGCGTATTGGACCTTATTCAAAGCATTTTTCCACATTGTATTTAGATAGTCAGACCTTTATAGAGCCATCAGAACCTAAAGAAGAATGTAAGGAGGAAATATATGTCGACATTCTAGAATTTGATGATCCATAATCAAAGAATCATATTCCTCATGTAAGCTCCAAGAAGTACAATAGGCTACATCTATTTCATGGGTCTTTATTGTTCATACCTTCACCCCATAAGAATAATGGGAAATTCAAAAAATAATTAGGGGTGAAATTCATAATTGCAAAGTGGATGTAGAAACTGGAGGCTAACACTTGGGCTATCTTGATAAAGTCATGGTAATAAAGGAACCCATGGGATTATTGGGGAAGTCTGAGAACCTAACTAAGCCCCGTAATGCTGCGATAATAAAATAGGCACAACTTGGGAGGCAACCAAATATAATTTGTTTTTTGTACATGTTATTGTGATTGATGTCAAATCTTTGCACCTATGGTGTCATAGGTATGTTCCTAACTCTCTTGCTTTATAGTGGACCAATATATTGGGGACAATGCATGATTTTAAGTTTAGGGTGGGGCTGCTTGCAAGTCTTGCTACACTTTTGTAGTTTTTATTGTTATGCCTCTTTTCGCTAGAGTTCTATTCTTATTTGAGCTGGCATGTTTAGGCGTATTATATTTTTGTTTCATGATGTTTTGTGTTTAAATACGAGAAAAATGAGTATCTAGGGTAGTTAACATATTTTACATATTTTTGTTAATTTTTGAGAAAATGATACTCCTTCAATACCTTGTTATTGAAATGTTGATGTGTATATATGCGACTATTGTGAATCTTGGTATGGGATAAGGATTTGGAATATGATAATCATTGCTAACTTGTGCATGAATCAGATAGGTAGTAGCTTATGATGTGAACCTGTGCCATGTGTGTGTAAGATACTACTTAGTTCCATTTCAGTGTTGAATCCAGAACATGCCCAGTTAGTTTGACTAGGTTGTAGGATAGTCACTTCGGAATGGATCGTAGGCCAATATTAATATTAGTCCACCCATAGTCTAAATGACCTTCCATGCGTGAATAAGTATCCATTGATCATGAATTTTAAGCCTTATAGCCTATTTTTCTTGTTTCACCTTTCACCTTACCATTTGTGTTATAATGAATTTGTTTTGGCCCTGGTCCTCCTTGGACATTGTGCACCTCAACTTAGTCCAATCGCATAACTTGAGGGTGGCTATCATAGTGGCACATAATCTAAAGTGGGTATGAAGAGATGTAAAACACGAGAAAAAAAGGGTAGGGATAAGTGTGGTGGCAAAAGAAAAATAAAACAAATTATAAAATAGAATAAAAAGCAAGAATAAAACAAACTACACCCAACCAAAATATGTAATAAAAGAATAAAAAGCGAGAAATAAGGGTGGAATAAAAAGAAATTGTTTAATAAGTGGACACCAAATTTGGTGTTGTGCCAAGGAGGTTTACTCACTAAATATGTTCATATGAACCATTCCAGATTCCCATGCATATATTATAGGCCGAATAAAGTCCTATAATGATACTTACTTGACTTTTTGAAATCTAAACTTAAGAAAATAAGGGCAAACCTTTGGAATTTGATGCACATTGGGGGGACTTGCCTTTTGAGTATGAGTGTCTCTTGATCATCCCAAAATTGACATGTATTATTTCATATGAGTGACTGGGAATTCCTTGTTGTGAGGGCACATAGGTTGTATCACTAGCTGCTTAGTTATTTGGGTAGTGTAGCTTGTACCTATGCATGGCTATTTGTTGCTAATTTAATGCCATATCTTGATTCCTTTGTGTTACATTGTTATGCTTCATAGCTATGCACAGTTGGTTTTAAGATACTGTACTTTTATAGGGTAATGTGTTTTGAGCCAAATTTGATTGTTGACTGACATAGGTATCTTAGGTTTCCCTTTGTTAAGCATCATCGTATATTATGTTGTGTTTTTGTTTCCTGAGGATATGCAGCGTTCTATGTTGAGGGTCTTGAAGTGATATGAATTTATAGCACTTACGATGCTTAAACGTGGGGAATATGCATCTATTTAAGGCTATTTTGTTGGACTTGATGTGTTTATGAGTGGTTTTGCAGGAAAACAGTTTCTAATGGTGAATGGATGAAAAAGATGTTTTTCAATGCTACGCTAGAGTAAAAGATAAAAATTAAAGATTTTCGCTACTTATCGAGGTAATTCTTGGTGTGTAACATATACCGAGCATAGGTGACCTTTGTAAGTGCCAAAAAATGAATTCTATAGGCTGAAAATTAGAAAAAAGGAAGACTGTATCACTTGCTAAGGGAACATATGATTTGTATGTCAAAAATACGGTCAATGTATGACGAAAGTATAGGTCAGGGGTCAAATCCTAGAGAGTTAAGGAGCTATATATAAGGTCTGGCACATACTTAGGACTACATATGGTTCATTTGTATTACATATAGTCCATATGTGGCATAAGTAAGTGGCCACCGACCTCAATTTTTTGGATCATTTTAAAATCATTTCCTAGGGTTTCCTTGTACCCTATATACAATCCTATGATGTTTTTAGTCCTTATTATGTATGTTTAGTTAAATACACCTTTTTTTTATTAAGAAGGATCTGATTTCTAGGGTTTTTTGTCATATCTAAATACCCTTTAGACTTTGATTAATAGGGCAAATGCTACAGAGGTCCAATGGGGCTAAGCTTATCATATTCACAAATATCTTTTCATTCCAAGATTGATTTGTAATCTTTGGATCTTATTATTCTTAGTTTGTTTTTGGTTTTGTTCTTAAATTTGAGTATTTGGACTTTCTTCTTTCATTATTATGATATTTATTATATGAATTTTTCTATGAATTCATTGATTGATCTCATAACAATGAGCAGCAAATTCCCTTTGCTAGGTTTGTGGGAACCCTGACGGATTAACAAAGTAGAGGAAGTGCCATGTCATTCTAGATAAAGATTCTTGCATGCATTGGGGTTTCTTCATTCTTATAGATTTCTTAGCACTGGTCAATGTTAAGATCCCGCCTATATTCTCCAATTGCTTAAAAAGAGTAGTACAGAGTAGGAAAAGAAGATCACAATAGTAATAAAGAGATTAGTTGTCGATACAGGCTAATCAATATCATCCACATAAGATGATTTTTATCACCTAATAACTTGAGACTCAAAAGGTGATAGTTAACTGGGATCTGGGCTAATGGTTAGTAAAGCGACACCCTGAGACTCAAAAGGTAAAGGGTGAAATCCATCAATGAGTCCACAAGATAGTTGATGGTACAAAACTTTCTAGATTCTGCATGCAAGGTATAAAAATAGTTCAACAATGCACATAAGTCCATGGAGTTAGTATCCAAATGGAACGTAAGCCTAGTGTTTGTCTTCCTAGTTACTAAAAGTTCTCCCTTTTTACATTTCTGCACTGCCTAATGATTTCAATAAATTCAAGAAACATATCTAATGTACTCCCTGTGGGATCGACCCCAACCTAGTTTGGTTACTATATTTTTACAACGACCACATTATACTTCTAAGAAATTGTACTTTTGGGCATTATCAGACCATGCCAATCATCCCACAACTCATAATTAGCATATAAAAACTGTTGGGAGGGACAAAATGGTCAAACACAATAAAAGCAAGAAATCAAAATGGGGTTTGTTATATTATCCACCACTAAAATATAAGTTCATCCTCAATCAAAAAATAAATATGGTTTTTGAATTGGAAAAAAGTTAGGATATCTCCTCAGTATATTGTGCTCAACCTTCTATGTTGTGTTGCACCCTACTACACATGCAATTGTACGTGGTAGAGCAAATAATAAAGTTGCCCTTTTGTTCTGAATATCGATCCCATGGACACTTAGTTTTAGCAACCAATCCAATTCTAACTCTACTAATGAGATTTAATAAGTATGAGCGTAACCAAGTGGGTTTATTATTTGTGAATTTAAATGTAATAATAAACAATAACAACAAAATAAAATAGTTAAAACAGTAATAAGGAGAATCTAGGGTCAAGTCAATTTTGACATTCCTACAAAGCTATACATTCTCGTTGGTTAAGTTAATTATATTTATTGTTGATTCACAGGGTTGATAACATGATTAGGGTCTTCTAAGCCTCTAATTTTCTATTTAAATTATCCCCACAACTACATAGTTAAGCAGGGATGTGAAAACTAATTCAAACACATTTGTATTTCATCTCGTACTTGAACCAAATAGGGAGATTTAGGTATGTTCCTATCCTAACTAACTATCATCTCGTTAATACATTTAAAAGAAAATAACACACACCATATATTCCATGATCTAATCTAGTGTTACTCCTCCAAGGCTCAAAATATAAATATTAATGTAATCTAAACGTCGCAAATAAATAAAATAGTAATAACAAAAATATATGAACAACAAAATGTGATAATAAACTTTAAACCACTTAATTAAATGTTAAGTATTCAGGGCATAATCTCAACCCCAATGAGTGTGTTTAGATATTGATGTGCTAAAGAAATATAGCACTTTCGGAGCTTAAAAAGAGGAAAATATGCAAGTTTCTAAGGTTATTTTATTAAATATGATGCATTTTGGGTGTGTTTGGCAGGAAATCATATTATGGATAATAGGTTCATGAAAAGAGTAAAAAAAGGGTGTTTTTGGCTACTTGTTGGAGAAATTATAGATGTTCGGGACACGTTTCAGTTTATTCGTGATCAAAACATGTTTGAGAGTTGAAAAAGTGCTAGAAATATGACTCTCGGCACTTACCAATTCTACTTACGAACCGTATGATGGACCTGCAGACCACAAGCAATCAAAGAAGGTTCTAGAGGTTGAAATCTTAAGAGCTAGGCTGCAGGATTTGTACCTACAGTCTGTACCTGCGCTCACCCGGATGACCACGAGTACTACATGCGCCCATGGTTAAGGCATAAGTACATACCATTTATGGCCACCGCCCAGTATTCTCCTATTTTTTAGGGCTTTTGTTTTAGAGTTTCCTCATGTACTATAAATAACCTTTATGTACTTTTTAGTAGGAGTTTCACGCTTTTGATACAGAAAAAAATATTTTGATTTTATGATCCAATTTTCTTCTTGTGATTCTCCTGTATTGACTTCAGTTGATTGCTTTAATTTTGATTTTGGGTTTTTACACTTCTTATCATTGTGATTTAATCTGAACTTTCAATAATGAATGTTATTGATTTCTTCACAAGCGTGAGTGGCTAAAACTCATAGTTAGGGTTGTGTAAACCCTGGTGGATTTATGAAGTAGGGAAATTGATATTGTTGAAATGAGCCGATACTCATGCATGTACTGATTTATATTCGTTATAATAGTTTTCTTAGTGGGTTCACACATTAGGATCCCACCTAGATATTTTTACTTACTGCAAAAGAGGAGTAATGACTTGGAAAAGATAAAGACAATAGTCATTTGGAGTTTAACTTTCGATCCACGCTTCTAGGGTTTATCTTAGTATGATGGTTAGGTTTCATCTAATAACAAAAGACTCAAAAGGTAATAGTTAACTGGGATAAAGATAAGGGTTAGTAAGGAAACCTGCTGAGACTCAAAATATAAAGGTTGAAATCCTTTTTCTGGTCCAAATGACTATAGAAGGTACATAACTCATTGATTTTACATGAAAAGTATCGAGTTGGTTCAAAAAAGCATGATAAGCCTACGAAATTGAGAATCCAAGGGGAACCCAGTCCTAGCCTTCACCTATACTGATTACAACTGAAGTTAGTTACTTGCTGGAGATTATTACACAAAACCCGTAACATACATTTCCTGTTCTAACCATTAACTACAACTGCTGAGATCCACAATTAAACTTATTCCCTTAGGATTTGACCCAAACCTTAGTTGGGTTACTATATTTGGACAGCAACCATATCATTATCTACTAGGAGGTTTTGTTTGGATGTCATCAATATTTTAGCACCATTGTTGTGGAACACGGTGTCGATTTGTGATTTGAAGTTGCTGTAGTATTTATAGTTTTCTATTTATGTTTGTTCTTGGTTGGGTATATGCCGGTGTATTTCATGTAGGACGGCAGAGCCAAAGAGAGATAATTTACCTCCCCCTCATCCTAAAGGATTTTAGGACATTATTGATCTACTAACTAGGGAGCTTTTAAAGCAAGCAGAGAACGAGAGGAGGTCATCTAAACAAGCTCATCAGGTAGCTAGGGAGGCAGCTCTAGTGATGCAAAGACAACCAGTAGACAACCAAGCAGTACTCGGTCAAAAATAGACCAAAGATAGAGGTGACCTTATTTAACTAATCCCTGTATATCAGTATGTGCATCCATATACAGAAGATGAAAAAGACTTGGGATATATTGAGCCGGCAGAGACCGGAGCCATAGTCCCTCCTATTTTACCCAGGCATGAAGTTTGACATCTTGAGCGCAATGATCCAACTCTTAAATCTAAAGGGTATGTTTATAGGTCTACCTATAGAAGATGCAAGATTGCCAATTTCATTGTGTTGTACAGTTTGTATACAAATCTAGGGGTGTATCTGGAAACATTTAGACTGAGGTTGTTCCCTTTCTCACTTACAGGAAAACATCTTTATGTTTAAGGGAACCACCAAACGGCTGTATCCCTACATGGAATGATTTACAAAAGTAATTCTTAAATAGGTTATTTCCTCCATTCAGGATGTTGCATCTCAAGGATGAGACTTACAATTTTAGGGAGTTGCAGTTAGAGTCTATGTACAAGGCATGATTTAGTTTTAAGTAGTTAAGCATGATGCCATATAATTAGTTATCAGGGATGTGCTTATTGGAGATATTTTATCGACCCTCGACCAGCAGCTCCAGAGCCATTGCATACACCACATCTGAATGAGATTTCATCAAACTACACTAGGAGGCAGCTTTGGCGATGTTAGATCGAATCTTGCTCACTAACCGGTGGTGGAAAATTTGGGAGGTTAGAAGGGATCTGACATATATACTATTGGTTCCTTCTACGAACAAATATAGTTGATGACATAATAGGACAAGAGATTTCATTGTTGTGGACTAATTGTAGGGTACTAAAAACATAGCTTATAGTGCGGACTTCTGAGAAAGTAAATGCAGTAGTAGCATAGGGGCTACCTTCCAAAGCATAAAAATCATAATTAGAGGAGGAAGCGACTTATCTAGATTGTAAGTTAGTGAGTTTTTTAGCACAAGAGCTAAGGTAAGAAGGTCAGAACTACTATGATATATATAGAGCTATAGCAGAGAGTGAGATAGTGACTGGAGAAATAAGAATGACAACAAAGAGAAGGGAGATAGGCATATTCCACCTGACAGATGAGATGCAGAATATAAAATGGAACAGATTCTGGCTAAACTGGTGAAGGACCAATAAAATCACTTGATCAACTTTAAATAGATTAAGGAGGACATTTTAGGATTTAACAAGAAGGTCAAGTTACATGCCACCATTTTTAAGTAGTTGGAAATCCAGTTTGGGCATACGTCAGCAACTCTGAACAAGAGGCATTCAGGTACTATTCCGAGTAACACGGTGCAAAATCCAACAAGTGATGGTAATGTACTTACTATTAACTTGAGGAGTGGTATCACTACTATGGATCCCCCACTACTTGTTGCCAAAGATGTTGATGATGAGTTACCTATTATTGAGTTTAAGAAGGTAATAGGTGAGAATAATAAAGTTGTTAAAGACAAAAGTGAGGGTCTAGTCACTGAGTCATAGATTAGATAAATTTTGAGACCGCCCCCACGTTTTACTCAAATATTTAGGTAAAATGAATAGGAAGGTAAGTTCAAGCAATTCATTGAGATACTAAAATCATTGATCTTGAACGTACCTCTTCTTGAGGGGTTTAAGAAGATGCCTGGATATGCCAGGTTTATGAAATAACTGGTCACAAGGAATAAAGGAGAAACATTTGAGGATGTTGATGGTGTGCAGCACTGCAGTGCTGTAAGACTAAGTCATTTGCACAAAAAAGGGTGACCCCAGAGTATTCACTATACCATTAACTATTAGGTCATCTCGATTTTACAGAACCTTATGTGACTTAGGAGCAAGTATTAATTTTATATCGCTGGCTATATTAAAGTAATTAGGGTTTAACCCTTCTGAATCGACTTCTTTACGGCTATTGATGGCAGACCACAGTGAATAAGCATGTGGGAATCTCATTAAATATGATTGTGAGGGTCAATAACTTCATATTTCTAGATAACTTTATAAGCCTAAACTGTAAGGTTGACATAAAGATGCCCATTATATTGGGAAGACCATTTATGACCATAGGTAGATCGATGGTTTACATGGAAAAGATAAGATGAAATTCAGAGTCAATGGTCAGGAGGCTATATTCAAAATTCGAAAGTTAATGAAATAGCCAACCAATATGAGGATAGTGTTGGTGATTTATTGTATTAATAACCCTAGAGGATACTCCTATGGGTATCCTGACAAATTCCGAGTAGTTAACATACCTGCATCACGTCGTGATGTAAAATCAAGCACTGCATAGGAGGCAACCCACTATTGTTAGTGTTCAAGGTTTTGTTGTTTCACTTTTTGTTGATTTTTAGCTCTTGGACTTACCTGAAATATGAGTAAAATTGCTACATTCATCGATTTCTAGGTAAGGGAGCTGTGTGATCAACCTATCACGGTAGCAAGTCCCACATAGTAAGTTGAATAATAAGTTGAAAAGTTGAAATTTTGAGGATAAAAAATGGAAGGTTGTGGAATTCGATATCTAATTTAATTTTTGGACATCAAACTTAGGTTGCGAGACCATAAGTACCTAGAAAAATATAAAAATGCCAAGTACTGATTGCATGAAAGCTGCCAAAATGTTTAGCATGGCACATGCGCCCATCACCTGAGGGTCACAAGTTGCACCAGCACCATGGCCTCAGTGGAAACCGTGGGGTGGTCTTTTGTGGGCCAAATTTTTCATTTAAATTTTTGGCCACTAACACTGATTTATGACCTAAAACAAACCTCGTCTATATTTAAACAAACTTAACCTCATTTTAACTTATTCAAATCCCCAAAATATCACTTTTCTCTTAAAACACAAACTAACCCCACACCCAAGTAAAGGCTAAATTGACACATATTTGAGATACCAAATTTCCCACCATGCTAAAAAAAGTTCCAACTGTTTTTTTACTTGATTTCTTCATCATTAAATTCTGGTTATTTATAAAATAGGTACCTTTCTCGGCTCCTAATGGTTATGCATTGATCTATATAAAAACGTTTATCTGTGTATTCCATTGAAAAATATATAGAATCTATCATGCTTGTATGTAGGAGCCAGGAAATAGCCTAAAATCATAATGCATGGAATTGTTTTGAAGTACAATCTAATGTTAGGCCCTAACCGGAAGTTGAACTTGAATGAATAAAAGTAATACCTCTAGTTGAGTTATGTTTGTTTTCTTTGACATTCTTGATTTTTGATAGGTGTGTGAACATGGGACTTGATTTTATTTTAAATAGGATAAAGGGGTATGAAAATTAAGGAAAAATACGAACTTTTTAAATTTTGAGTTTTGCTTCAACTTTTGCTCTCCCTAACTTTTGTTGGAAACTAACAATTTGTTTTTCAGGTACATATGGGGACAAATTCTATGAAAAATATGAAGGTTGGTACTTTTATAAGAGGTGAAAATTCTATTGAGTCTTATAGTACAGTGGACGATTACTCGAGGTAGCAATATAGAGACACTACCATTAACGTGACACCCACAGTTAGGAGAGCACAAATGTGCTAGGTTATTCAGGCAGTTGCAGCCCAACTAAGGATTAAGTCATCATGGATATCACCTCCACACACTCTTCTATGTGATGATGATGATGATAAGGAGGAGGAGATAGATTTTTTATTCTACTACATAGGTTTCTACTTGAGACCCCCAGTCTGAGGAGGGGTCCCAGGATTCATCCAACGAGGTAGAGTAGGAGGAGAAGTGGTACCTTAGTATGAGAGGGGTCACTTTTAGTCATGTCTAGAAGTCATATTTTGCCCAATTTGAGAAGGGAAAATAACAACCTTCCCACGATGCAACACAATGCAAGAGTCCCTGTCTAGCTCATACCTCAAATGCACCTCCCGAGGAGGGACATTAGAGGTGGTGTATGGAAGGGATGCAGAGCATATTTCATAGAAATAGTAATATATTCAATATAGGCAGGCCTTTGAGGTACATATATAAGGAGCATCGGATTGACTTATCGGGGCTTGATCGACTACCATAATTTTGGGCAATATTTGATTGATATTAGCTAGAATGGATGACTAGGCTACTCAGTTCTTACATCCTAGCTATGGTATAGGAATTTTATGTATCCTACAAAGCTACCATAGTCATTCCTATGCACAGACATCCAGGCCTGGTGAGAGTTTTGAGGCAGCTACAACTTGATAATACATTAGTTAGAGGCATCAGAGTTGACATTATGACAGAGACTATCCGCAGAGTTATTTTCCACTTAAATTACAATACTGCTGCATCTACAGATGTGTGCGACTATAGATTGAGGTTTGCATAGGATCAACATATCATACATGAGGCTGAGCACTGACGATAGGGGGTTGACATGGCTAGGTCCATAGCCAATTTTATTTCACCCTTGAGTGATGAGACCCCATCAAATGAGAGGCATGCTGTAATCAAGAAGTGCCTATTGACATTTAAGGCCAAGTGTTAATGGTTGCTGATTAGATACCGACTGATACACACTTCTTCAGATAATACATTGACATGGAAGGGTGTAACACTAGTTGCTTGTATGATGGCTGGATATTCAGTTGATTTTACTACCATCCTCAAGCATGAGTTACATGATAGGGAATTTGGGTGTTGGCTTATATGTCATTTCTTTACGTGATTCAGATTTTGTGTAATGGTCCTGCTGAGCCTGAGATACCAGGAGTAGAGAAAAGGGTACTTGTGATGGTGATTGCAAAGATAAAGACTCTAAAGGATCTGGTACATCTAGGATCTTCCACATGATTGAGAGAGCAAAAAGCAGTACCACGGGCCCAGACTAAGGGCCCAACAATTTCCACAAAGAGTAATGAGGCACATTGAGGTTATGTGTGTGTTGGTATTGACATGGAGATAAGGTAATCGAGAGAGGATCCATACTCTAGTACACATAGAGAGAGTAAACAAACTACTTCTTCTTCATCCCTAACTTCTACCTCAGAGCCGGTAGGTGTATCTTCAGAGCCTTCTCACACATCCCCTTTAGCTCCTCTTATAGGTATGAACACTATGTCTTGCAAGTTTTTCCAGTTCTTTATTGATTGCCAGAGGGCCACCGATGCTCGATTAAAGGTTGTTGAGACCGAGATGACTACCTTCTAAGAGCAGATGAGATTAGGGGTTAGGACTATATTTAAGTAGGCATACGCCCGATGGCTGGATGCACTTAGCATTGCACTGTATGAGCCACATGCTGATCTCTAGAGATGGATTGGTGATTTTAAGAGATGGGCTATAGCCTCATTTATAGAGATAGATGCGCCCGATCTAGCCCACATGAGGGAGGAGTTTGATATATTACGAGTAGAAGTATGCTCTCTCATAAAAAGTGATGTAGCATCAACTCCCTCACTTATTGACATGATTCAAACCCCGGTCCTTATTGTAATGGGCATCCCAAGTCCAAACTAGACTAGGGACAACCCCTGCTACCTAAATTGGCCATCTATATCAAGCCTTAGAATGGATAACTTTTGAGCATATACCAAGATAGAGTAAATGCTCCCATGAAGACTGTGAGATAGGTTCATAACCATGAATCACCCAATCGAGTCCAACCATACCCAATCAACCATCCAACCAAACCAACCAAACCATAGGCCATAAAACAGACCACCACCAAAGAAAAAAGCAAAACATATAATGATAATAAATGACAATATATAATACGATGAAACATAAAACAATATCATCTAATGATATCATCCCCAACACCAATACCAATGCCAAGGAAAACACTAATACCAATCCCCAGAAGTACCAAAAAGCCTCTTTCCAAAAGATTAAATAAATCTAGTTGGGACATTCCCCCAACCATGGCTAAAACCAATATAAAATATAAAGTCAAAATATCTATTAATATCCATATAATTAAATGATTCTTTTCGAAATTATGGAAGCTCACCACTTCAGTCAAAATGTTGTCACTGAGTTAATCACTATGTAAGAGAGGTGAAACAGTCAGTTCTTGCATAGCATGGTTACACAACCACCAGTAGATGGGTTAGAAATTATCGTTAGCATGAATCTTAGAATAAGTATAAAATAATGCCAGTTGTTAAACAAAATAAAACAATCCAATGCACATAACCAAACATATATGTAAGTACCAATAAAGAGGATCGGGTTTAGCATAAAATAAAATCTTTACCTAGGCTGTGTAGATTGGATATCCTAAACAACCAAGTCGTGACCACAACTTACGATCCGTACCTATGACCCGTATCACTGGCGGAATGAAATAATAGAACGATAAAACACTTTCCACTATAGGAGTCTCTCATGCAACTCATACCAAGCCCTATGACTCATACCCCTAAATCATATCCAATCACGTGAGAAAAACCATACCACCAACTAACACTAGTTAGCATACGAAAGGACCATACCACTCATACCCCAATATACAACTCCTACCCATGAGTCATATTAGGTTCAGGGAATGGGAATTCTTTGAACTTTTGAAAAGATCAAAACCCAGGATGTTACAATCCTCACTAGGAACATTCTTCCCCAAATGATAGACAAGCTAGGGGAAACCACATACAAAGTCACTTGAATTATCAAACATATTCCCAAACTTTATCAAAGTTTGAAAATAAAGATGGAAACATATTTATCTTTCCTTTAACAAACTAGAAAATACAGATTTATTCATAAACACATACCTTTTTGCATGAATCCCAACATTAGAAAACAGATGTGGATAATTGGACTTCATATCCTCTTTCACTTCCCAAGTATCTACTTCCACCTTATGGTTCTGCCATAGAACCTTAATCGAAGCCACATCCTTTGTACGCAACAGACCAACTTGACTATCAAATAGCTCAATCGGGACTTCTTCATAAGACCAGGAATTCAAAATACACCACTCTTACAAAGAAACAAGTAAAGAAGTATCACCTATGAACTTCCTAAACATGGAAACATCAAATACCAAATAAACCAAACATAAGCTAGATGGCAACTCTAACTCATAAGAAAAATTGCCAACTCTTCGCAAAATCACATAAAGGCCATTATACCAAGGACTGAGTTTCCCCTTTTTGCTAAGCCACACCACTTACTTCATGGGATATACCTTGAGGAACACTCTATCCCCAATCTCAAACTCCATGTCTCTACGCCTAACATCCGTATAAGACTTTTGGCAACTTTGGGCAGCTTTAAACCTATCCCAAATCACCTTCACATTCTTTGTCGCATGATAAACCAAATTCGGGCCAAACATGTTCGCCTCACCAAGCTCAAACCATGAAATAGGAGATCAACAACTCTTACCATACAATGCCTCAAAAGGAGTCATACTAATACTCGAATAATAGCTATTGTTCTAAGAAAACTCCACCAAAGGTTGATGATCAACCAAATTGCCACCATAGTCAATCACGTAAGCTAACCTTAGCCCCCAACCCTTTATTGAAAGATCAACAGAAGTAAGACGTAAACTGCATCACATGGTCAGATATAATAAAAATAGACACCCCATAAAGCTTCACAATCGTTTCAAGATACAGCTTCATATAATCTTTTGCTAAAAATATAGTGTGCAATGGCAACAAGTATGCAGCCTTAATAATCCTATCCATGTTGACCAAAATCAAATCATATTAATTCTTAAACCAAGAAAGACCAATATTGAAATCCATATTAATTACTTCTTATTTCCATTTAGCAAACGTAATTTCTTGATACAACCCTCCTGGCCTTATGTTCTCAACTTTAACCTATTAACACGTCATACACCTTTCTATAAAATCTTCCATATCTCTCTTTATGCCATTTAAACAATAGATTTTCTTATGATCATGATACATCTTAGTTGAGCTGGGATGAACAAATAGAGCAACTCATGTGCCTCATCCAACACCCTTTTCCGCAACCTATTGATATCAGGAACACACAACCTTCTTTGGTACCAGTAAGTACCATCACCACTAATCTCAAATACCACTACCTTTGGCCCACCAATGTCATGCTTGATTTTCTCAAGAGAGGATCCAACACTTGCTTCACCTTAATATCCGGATAAAGAGTCAATTTCCAACCTCGTGCACCATCACACTACCATCCCAAGAATCTAAGAGACGAATTATAAGATTAGCCAAATTGTGAATATCCTTCACCAATTCTTTTTTTCCCTCCTCTATATTAGGTAAAATCCACATGGATAACCTGTTAAGAGCATTGGAAACTACATTAGCATTACTTGGGTAGTAGTGAAGACTCATATCATAATTCTTAAGAAGCTTAGACCATCTTCTCTGCTTGTGATTAGGCTCTTTCTGAGTGAACATGTACTGAAATGTCTTGTGATAAAAAACATATCTATGTGAACGCTATACAAATAGTGCTTCCATATTTGTATAGAAAACACAATCGCGAACAAATCCAAATCATAGTAGGATATTTCCTATCATGCACCTTCAATTTCTTAGAATCATAGATAATCACATTCATTTGTTGCATCAACACACAACCATGACCAACTCGAGATACATCGTAATAAAACACGAAACCATTATTGCCTCCAACAAAGTCAGGATTTGAGCCGAAGTCAACTTATTCTTCAATTTCTCTAAACACCTTTCACAAACATCCAGTAAAGAAAACATAATCTTCTTCTGCCAAAGCTGCATATTTATTATGGAACGGTGATTGTAGTTCCGGTTTTAGTTCAGGCCTCTGCGGGACTGATGGCCTCAATGGATTTAATGATACTGATGGTAAATCAAATGGTCTAGATATTTTGGTTTGGTCCTATTTGCTGTTTACTGAGATCTTTCCTAGTGTTGTAGGTCTCATTGTTAAGACCAAAAGGTAAGATGTTCCACTCATAATGTCCAAATGGGATGCTAAAAGTCGTCTTGTATTTATCTTTCTCACCAATTTGAATTTGCCAGAATCCTGACTTCATATAAAATTTACTATAAAGATTAGCTTTGAAAGTTCTTTTCAATAGATCTCTTTTATTTGGAATCGGATGTCTGATCCACTTCAAAACCACATTCAAGGGCTAGTAATTTATTACAAGCCTAGGAGTTCCACGCTCCTTTTCTGCACTGTTATTGACATAAAAGGCAGAGCAACTCTATAGAGAATTAGAGGTCCTGATAATACCATTTTTAAGAAGATGGTCAATTTTCCTTTTGCAAATTTCCATCATTTCTTGGTTCATTTGGATGGGTCTGGAATTTGTATGAATGGTTTGTTCGTCAAAACCAGTAATGTAGGGAAGTTCTACCAAGTGTCTTTCCATTACCAAAAGGCATTAGAAAATTTGGAACAAATCTCATTTTCGAATTTCCTCTGGAGACTAGCAATCTTAGCAACCATCTCCAGGGTTTTTAGAGTCTGCTCAATTTTCTTTATATGAATATCATGTTTTAGAAAACAAATGTGTGAAGAAAGTCTGTTAATTTTGAAAATAGTTCTTTCTTTAATAAGGTTACCTTCTTCATGTTAAAGAGGCCTTAATAAAGGGAAGAACAAGTTTTGGTTTAAAAGAGTTGTATGAATACCATCGTAATCACTAATATAAGGCCATATTTGGTTTACAAAAGGTATTCCTAAGATGATATCTTCAGTGATATCTTCAGTGATGACGAAGTCATTAACAAGGCAAATGCCATTGTTGTAGACATGAGCTTTAGGAAGCTGATAATGGATTTTCATCTTTTCTCCTATGGTAGAGTAAAGACGAGAGGTGCTTTTTTGGAGGTACTTAGTTAGTACTAATCCTTTAATGATGCAGTTATTGTCTGCACCTGTATGAAAGAGTGTTTCTCTATTAAGAACAAAGTCTTTATTGATGACAATTTTAACGATGATATGCTCGCTATAAGCTTTTATGGCTGTAATAGCATTGCCGAATGTGGAGGGAGAATCAGAGCCGGGAAAGGAATTAGGCTCTCTGAGATGATCATTCGAGATGATCGGGGAGGCTTTGGGAGACTCTGGTGGAGAAACTTTTTCTAAGAGAGATACATTTTGTAGGACTTGATCCATAAGTATGTTGAGTTCTACTTGGTCAAGTCTTATTTTGAGATTTCGGATCTCTCCTTTTAGGGTAGAGATTTCTCCCTTGAGATCAGCAATAGATGGTTCAGCAGGTTTATCAAATCGAGATATAACCTGTTTCATGCTGAAAGGCTGAATAATGGGTTTGGGGGGCTTTTATTTGTGAGAAAGCATCAATCGTTTGAGTTCTAGAAGATATTCGTTTCTAGCCTCATCATCTTGGATGTGTTCTATAATGTCAAACAGGATTTCTTTAGGATTTCCTGAAATAACATTTACAGTTTGCTTTGTGCAGGTGCAAAAGGTGCCATTACAAGCACAGTCTTGACTAGATTGAGATTGTTCGGATTCGTAAGTAGCGTTGATGAAATCTTCGTCGCTAAAGTATTCACTAGAGGAGATATCAGAGTTAGAGGAATCTGATGGATCCTCCATTATAGAGAATAATTTTTCTCTTGCTTCTTTAGAGAGGTCTAATTGGTTTATCTTTTTCTTCTTGTTTGACTTGCAATCTTTTGCTCTATGGCCTGTCTTACTACATGTCCAACAAGTATCTTTGTTCTTAGAGGATTTTCGTCTAGTTTTTCTACTAGACTTGTAAGATTTCTTCTTGAAGGACCTTTTGCTATGGGTGGTCTTTCTGTGAGACTTGGAAGACTTCTTTCTATGTTTTTTGCTAGAGCACAGATTGGTGAAACCATAACGTTGGCAGAAGGTTCCTAGTCCATACTTAGAAGTGCTATCCTTCTTAAGTTATTTCTTAATATTAAGGTCTGTGCAGAGATCTATCCCTATAGTGGTAATGAAACTTAATAAGTCTCCATAGGTTAGGATTCCATAAGGTATTTTTCCCTCAAATCTATCTTTAATTTTGGTTCTAACCTTTTCTACGAATAGAGGAGGGAGACCTCTAATGAATCGTTCTTTCCAGAAATCATTGTTGCAATCAGGTCAGACCATGACTTTTACTCAAAAGGTATCCTTGTACCACCTAAAGTCTGCTAGATCTTTGCAGGTGAGATTATTGAGGATTTCTAGACTTCTATGTTGAAATAGTTTGGGTTCTCCTATAAAATGTCTCGCTATGTTGTATAGGAGAGTGGTAGAAGCGTCTTTTTTTGTGACTTGCTCAAGAATTTCTTGGCCATTTTCACCTTTGACAACCGTCTCCATGGCTGTGGCATCGTAGATAAGGTTTTTAATGTCATCAGTGAAATAGTTATCCCACCAGTGTGTTAACATACCAGTGAATCCTGATACGATCATGGTGGCGACTTCCTTATCAAAAGCTCTTCTGATCTTATAAGCTGTGATGGCCACACCCATTTCATGGAGTTTGTTGTAAATTTGGTGTTCAGCCAAACCGTCAACATTCCATTCAGTTATTCCTCTACCATCATGGTTGGAAGTAGAGAGGTAAGGATTTTCTTCAAACTAGACGTCTGGAGGAGAAGGTCATTTTTTGTAATTTTTCTTAGAAGAAAAACGTTCACTGTTAAGCTTGGAAAGAGAATTCTTTTGGTTACTGGATTCTCCTTTCTCTGAGATTTTAAACTTTTAAAGTTTCTCGTTGATTTGTTCTAAGATTTTTCCTGAGACTTTAAAGTCATCACTTAGATTCAAGAATTTCTCTTTTTGGAACTTAGGGATCTTAAAGATAGGGTTGGCAATAGGGTTAAGGCTTGGAGTACTCTTTTCAGAGGTAGGAGGATCAAAAAGAAGCCTTGAATTCTTAGTTTCTACTATTTGCTGGGAGATAGTGTGAAGGACTTGATTAGTATAGTTGTTTTGTTCAACTATTCTCTTAAGGTCTTTGTTAGTAGGGGTTGATAGAGGTCCATCATGCTTTTTTTTAAAGGGGGAAACATTGAGGACCTCATTAGAATGAGGAATCTTTATTCCTTCGAGAGGAGAAGTAACGGATTTAATAACTTTGTTACTCTGCGTATACCATTTGTTAATAGGTGTCACTTCGAGTGAAAGTGCATAGTTATATACATATCAGTTGCAGGATGTAGCTCACACCTAGTTTAAGCATTAAAAAGAGGATCGAGGTATTTATACAGCTTCGATAGAGTAAAAGTAGTTTCCCACAACCTTATTAGATAGGTTCTTTTCCCTAGATTTGAGGGAAGCTACGGTTCAAGAGTTCATAAATTTAAAGAAAGGTAATATGAGCGTGAAGGATTACTCACTTATGTTCACTCATTTTGCAAGTTATGCTCCTGCTATGGTGGCGGATAATAGATCTAGAATGAATAAAGTTGTATCTGCTGCATCTGTTGTATCTGATAGTTTGGTCAAAGAGTGTCGGACCGCTATGTTGATTAAGAAGATGGACATTCTAGACTCATGGTTCATGATCATTAGATCTAGGAGGAGAAGCGTTATGAAAGAGAGGGGGAGAATAAAAGGTACAAAATAGGTAGTTTAAACTTTGTTTAGTGAAGGTCAGAAAGTGCTAATAATTCTCAATTCAATCTAAAGTTTTCAACCCCAGCTCTATCTTCAGCTAGAGTGTCAGTGCCTAAGTTTAGACATGATAGTTGGGATAGGGTGTAAGGCACTAAGTCCCAGGGCAGTGTTAACAGTGGTCGTACAAATTTGTTCTGCAGGATATATAGTAAGAATTATCAAAGTGAATGCAGGGTTAGCAGTAATATGTGTTTTGGGTGTGTCAATCTAGGCCACAGGATTAAGGATTTCCCTGTAGGTATGTGGAAGGGTACAAATAATCATTAATAAAGGTAGACTACTTTTTCAACAACACCAATGGGTTGCCCTACTTAGCAGGGTGCCACTTCTAGCGCCACCAGCAATAATATCAGAATAGGATATATTCCCTTTAGATTCGGCATGATAAAAAAAAGTACCCCTGATGTGGTTATGGGTACATTGTAAGTCTTTCACCTCAATGTTTATTCAATTCTAGATCCCGAAGCTTTAGTTTCTTTTGTGACTTCTGATATAGCAATAGATTTCTATGTCAATCCCAAATTATTAGAAGAGCTTTCCTCAGTATCTACCAAACTCGATAAATCTATTAAAGCTAAATGAGTATACAAAAATTGCCCAGTCATAATATCTCAAAAAATCACTTCAATTGACCTTGTGGAGTTAGAGATGAATAATTTTCATTTCATTCATGACATGGATTGGCTCCACTCATGTTGTACTTCAGTGAATTGCAGAAATAAAGTCGTTCAATTTTAGTTTCCTAATGAATAAGTAATTGAATGAAGGGATAGTAATTTAGTTCCTAAATATTAGTTTATTTCCTACCTTAGATCAAGACAGATGATATCGAAGGGATGTATTTACCATCTTGACCAAGACAAAGGCTCAAATTCTGACACCCTATGTCTCGAGTAAGTTTTAGTAGTAAGCGAATTTCTAAACGTGTTCCCTAAAGATCTTCCTAGATTTTCTCCAAAAAGGGAAATAGACATTGGAATCGATCTCATTACGCATATCCTGCCTATCTTTATTCCACCATACAATATGGCTCTAACTTAGCTTAAAGAGGTAAAGAAACAATTAAAACATTTATTAGATAAGGGTTTCATCAGTCCAAATATTCCTCCATGGGGCTCCCCATTCTTGTTCATACGTAAGAAAGATAGTTCTCTTAGAATATGCATCAATTATTATCAGTTGAACAAAGTTACAATCAAGAATAAGTTTCCATTCCACAGAATTGATGACTTGTTTGACCAACTTCAAGGTGAAAGTTATTTGTCTAAGATAGACCTCAGATCCAGCTATCGTCACCTTAGAGTCAAAGAATCTGATATCCCAAAGATAGTACTAAAAACTCAATATGGTTACTTCAAAATTCTAGTTATGTCTATTGGACTAACCAATGCCCCTGCAGCTTTTATGGATTTGATGAATAGGGTGTTTAAGTAGTATTTTAATGTTTTCATCATAGTCTTCATTAATGACATCCTTGTCTATTCCCAGAGTGAGAATGATCATGCAGACAATCTAAGAATCGTGTTACAGACTCTTAGAGCCTATCAGTTGTTTACTAAATTCAGCAAGTGTGAATTTTAGCTAAGATAAATAGCTTTTCCTAGCGGTATTTTTTACAGTGATGACATCCGAGTTGACGCTCAAAAGACTAATGTAGCGAGAAATTGGCCTACACCCATCTATCTATCTTACATCAGAAGTTTCTTAGGTTTGGCTGGCTATTACGGATTGTTTGTTAAAGGGGTTCTTTCTATTGTATCCCCCATGTATCAAAAGACTTAGAAGAAAATCTAATATTAGTGGTCAGATTCCTGTGAGAAGAGTTTTTAGGAGTTGAAGACCCGACTCACTTCCTCCTTAGTCTTGGCTTTACCAGATAGTTAAGATAGAGCTTTTTGTTTACTATGATGCTTCTATAGTTTGTCTTGGTTGTGCTTTGATTCAAAGAGGCAAGTTCATAGCCTACGCCTTTAGACAACTTAAAAACTATGAAAAAAAATATTCTACCAATGATTTCTAGTTGGCGACTTTTGTTTTTACCTTGAAAATTTAGGCACAATATCTTTATGGTGTTCACCTTGATATGTTCATGGATCATAAGAGTTTGTAGACGTGTTCATGTAAAAATATCTAAATCTTGATCAGAGAATGTGGCTTGATTTGTAAAAGGATTATGATATGAGTGTGTTGTATCATTCAGGCATGGATAATGTAGTGGCAGATACCCTTGACAGGTTTTTTATAGGTAGTGTTACTCATGTTGAGGAGGATAAGGAAATGTTAGTTCCTGAGGTTCATCAGTTTTCTAGTTTAGGTGTTTAGTTGGTTATTCAGCTAAAGAAATTGTATGGGTTCTGAATGTTTCAAAATCTTTATTCGTTGCTAAAGTGAAAGAAAGGATATATAGGGATCCTAGTTTTGATAAGTTGAAGGAGGTAGTTAGATATCAAAAAGTGGAGGTTTTCATCTAAGGGATAGATAGTGTATTTCGTTGTCAGGGTAGGTTATGCATTTCATGTGTTGATGATCTAAGGAAAAAAATTCTTGCAGAAGTGCATGGTGCGCGATATTTCATCTACCCAGTAGACACTAAGATATACCGTGATTTGAAGGAAATCTATTAGTGGAATGGTATGAAGAGGGATAATGCAGAGTTTGTGGCTAAATGTTCAAAGTATTAGTAGGTTAAAGTATCACCAAAGGACTAGTGGTACATTGCTGGAGTTCAACATCCCTACTTCGAAGTGGGAAGCAGTGAACATGGATTTTGTGACAGGATTTACTTTTACGTGTTGCCAAAATGATTCGATTTAGGTTATTTGTTGATAGAATAACCACGTTATCCCATTTCATGCTTGTTTTATACTTCGTATTGAGATGAGAATAATGCCAGGCTTTATCTTAGGGTGTTGGTTAAGTTTTATGGTGTTCTATTTTCCATCATTTCAGAGAGAGGTATGAAATTCACCACTAACTTTTGGAAGGCTTTTCACAAGGGTCTAGGTACCCTAGTTCATTTTAGTACATCTTTTAATCCTCAGATAGTTGTTTAGGCTGAGAGGACCATTCAAAACTTAGAGGGCATGTTTAGGGTATATTTCACGGACTTCAATGGTAGTTAGGATGACCACTAGCCTTTGATTAAGTCTGCGTATAATAATAGTTATTACTCTTGTATTTAGATATCTTTGTTTGAATCTCTTTATGGGAGGATATGTAGTTCTCCTATTATTTGGTTTGAGGTAGGTGAGAATATTTTTATAGGGCTATGGTGAGTGTTTAAGGTGATAGAGAAGGTTTAGTTATTTTGGGAGAGGCTGAAACAGCCCAAATCAATTAGAAATCTTATGCAAACATGGGGAGAAGAGATCTTTAGTTTTAGGTTGGTGATTTTGTCTATTTGAAGATTTTTCCTATGATGGGGGTAAGAGATTTGGCAAGAAGGGGAAACTTAGTCCCAACTATGTTGGCCTATATACAATCGTAAACCATTTTAGGAAGGTAGTTTATAATCTTAAGTTTCCTATAGATTTGGCATCAGTGCATCCGATGTTTCATATTTCCTTGTTAAAGAACTCCATTGGTAATCTAGTTTTAGTTGTTCCTTTAGAAAGTGTGGATGTAAAGGATAACCTGTCCTATGAAGAAGTCCCAGTTGTGATCGTTGATTTTCAGATTCATAGGCTAAAGAATAAATAAGTTCCATTGGTCAAAATTCTTTGAAGAAATTAGTCTATTGAGGAAGCTACTTGGGAAGCATAAGCAGATATATGGACCAAGTACCCTCATCTTTTCTCTACAAACTCAAATTCATATTGAGGTAACGATTACCCTGAGAGTAACTCATTTTCATTATTTGTTTCGTATATATATCCATTCTCATGACACTTTAGCCATTCACGAAATCAGTTTAGATCATGTATCATATTTTAGACTCAGTTTTGTAACCATGTTTCAAGTTATGCATGTTTAGTATGTGATCTCAGTTTCCTTAATAGTCTTAGTCTAACCAGTCTTATTCGAGGACAAATGTTCCAAAAGGAGGAATATTATATTACCCCGTATTATCATAAGCTAGTTTCAGCTTCTAATTGCATGCTTAAGGGGTCTATGGATTGAATTTTTTAGTAAAAGATAAGGACTTAGTCATTTTCAAGACCCCTCAACTTTGATGATTTTTATTTTCACCTTCACAACCTTGAGATGTGATTTTTGATTTAATTTATGTTCGGTGTTTTTAAATAAATGTCTCGGGTAAGTTTTAATATTTTAAACTAAAAGTAGGGGTGTGTTTGGAAAATAAAATCGGTAGACCCACCGAGATAAGCCCACGACACCCAGTATAGTGTGTTGGGATAAAGTCTGTGGTGCTCGATCTAATGTGCCTTAATGGAGACCACGATGCAGGGCTTACTCCACCATACTGGAGCCTGCATTGCCCATTTTTTGTTTCGTCCAGCCCTTTTTCCTTTAATACAATGGGCATTATGGTCAATTCCCCAATCCTATTTTGTCCATAACACTAATTGGGGCTTCCGAAAGGGAATTACTTACCTCTTTTACTTAAATTTCTCCCAAGAAAACAACCCTCTTAATGAAGAACAATTCAATCTTTATTCTCAAAAAATTGAGGGGTTCAAGCTTCAAATCCATGAAATCATTAAGAATTCAGTTGATAAGGGATGTAGGGTATTCATCCATAGGTCCCTTTCATCTACGTAGACCAAAAACTTTTCTTTGATTTACAAATATGAATTTCCCCTATTATGAAGTTTCATATGTTTAAGATGAGTTTAATTTATGTTTTCCCTAGTATCTTTACTCAATTCATGTTCTAGTATGATCTTATCAAATTCCCATATCTTAATTAATTAAGTTTTATGTCATAATATTAAATTGTGTGTTTAACCATGTAATTATGTTGTTTGATCAAGTTTTAAGTCATTCCCATTTTCAAGTTTATGATTTTCACATATTTGATGAAATGTCTATGTTTTGGGTCTTTGAACTATGATCCCATACTATATTTTAAAGATCTATTATTCAATTTTATGGTCATTCAGTCCTGGCAGGTTATGAACACCTAATACCTAAGTGTTTAACTTGATTTTTGTTTATAATTGACGATTGAGTCAGACGATGGTTTTACCAACATATTTAGAGAATCATATTGATGCTAAGCACTTACATGTACACTACCATGTTATGTTCACAAATAAAAACACCAATGTCATTCAGTTTGGAGTAACACTTTGGATTGAGTAAATGTAGGGATGACGTCTCCCTCGTTAGTTATGCATGAGATGTTAGTAGCAGTGAAGCATCCCAGGTTTGGACCCTTAGAAAATTTCTAGGAATCTCATTTTTTAGACCCATTACGACTCATGATATGATGTGTAAGTGGGATACTAGTGGTGAAGAACTGTCGTAAGATGACAAGTGTTAGTTTTTGGGATGGTCTTGTACACTATAATGGATACAACTTGACGATATGATTCGTGAGGCATGGGTATGGGTAGTATAGGTGACTCATAAGGTGGTCAGTGTTTAATCCTCCTAGCATTACATTCTACTAGGGATTCAGATCATAGGTACGGATCATATATTGAGGTTACGACTTGGTTAGATAAGTCAAATATTGGACAGTGTCTAATCCACAATTTAGGATTGGTTAAAATTAGGTGTGTATCAACCATAAGGTAGTTATAAGAAAATCAGTTGTGACCCTCTGTTGGGGTTTTATAGGATTTAGGTGGAGGTATTCTGGGCATTTATCTACTTATCCTAATAAGGACCCACAACTTCTATTATGCTTAGGAGGTTATTTACCCTATTATTTTATCCTTAACCACTTAGAATCTCTTCCAAAACATATCATAATTCTCTCAAGAGCTTTTGGGGAAAAGAGCTATGGTTTCAACTAAGGGATTACTTTGGGTCTTGCCTTGTTGAATTCTTTCTTTCAATCTTCTTGGTTTAAGGCATTATTCTCTTCCCTAGTTCTAATTTCAATTAAAGGCATGATTATATTATTGATTTCATGGTTTTTACTTTTGTATGGTTTTAGTTTTAAATTATTGATTTGGGGGTTTTGATTTTAAAGGCTTGGTTCTGATTTCTTATGGTTTTAATTATGCTTTCTATGCATTAATAGTTCTTTGGGATAATGGAATTTCATGGTAATGGTTTAGTGTTAATGAAATTTGATTTTGGTTATATTATGCCCCCAAGGTATTTGATTAAATAGTTAAAAAGATATATTTATTGGATTTACTCTTTTAAAAGGGAACTCTTGCTTGTTTTTAGCTGATGTATGAAACTAGAAATAGTTTACATGGTTTACAAAGGTTAAAGGATAATTGGTTATTGTTGTTGAAAACATGGTAGTCTCCTAATAGGTTAATATGGTAAATAGAAAGGGCAGAGTCTCCTTAATCTAAAATGGTTTGGCTATTGATAATGCTTGCAAGTATGGTGTTATGATGATAACACTAGTATATAAAATAACCTTCATTAAAAATAGATAATTTGATTGTTTGGAATTGGTTTTAGTTGGGAATTAATGACAGAGAGCTAAGCTAAGCTGTGGAAGGTAGCGATCCTGGGTGGATCAAAATTGGAACTCATAATTGCCAATATGAGAGAATTTTGAAAGCCACGCATGAGTGTCATGTTTATATAGGAGGGATGTACAAGGCATCGTAGGGTTACTTCCTAGTCTAACGGGTACACACACCAGGACCCTTTCAATAGGGAAAGGTTAACCGATATGGCCCATGGGTGGTAGGATAGCTAAGCTACATAAGACAGGTTAAGGTTTTAAATAAGATGCTAAATTGATTCCCTTTTCCCTATACTTATATATATGTGTGGTTGTTTGCATTGGATAGTTTTCACTAGGTTTTTATAACTGGAATTACTTTATCTTTTCTCGAGATTCATGCTAGTGTTCATCCACTAACCCATCTACTGGCGGTTGTATATCCATGCTATGCAAGAACCAGACATTTGACTCCTCTTTCATAGTACTTGATTCGAGGACAACTAATTGGACTGAAGTGGTAAGCTTTTATTCTTTTAGAAAGGATCATTACATGTTAGACTTTCTTAGACTTTTTATTTTCTTCTCGAATATTAGTTTTTTCCATGGTTGGGGGCATGTCCTAATCAGATATTTGTATTTTTTTGGTTAGAGGCTTTATGGTACTTCAGGGGGTTAGAATGAGTGGGATCGATATTGGTGTTGGCTTTGGCATCGAGATGGATGTTGGGACTTACACCTTTGGAATATATTATTGGTTGTGCCATCCAATTATATTTTTGTTTTGACTTTCATATTATGTTTCGACATTCTCTTTGGTTTGGTGTGATATGGATGGCTGATTTGGTATAAATAGAGTTGGTTGGATCGGTCATAGTTGTGACCCTATACCAAAAGTCTTTATGAGAGCATTATGAAATCTTGTCATATGCTTGAAATTCAGCTCATCTAATGTTGTGCAAGGTGGTTCGGTTAGGTTAGGGGTGGTCCTCGGTTCTAGTTGGACTTAGGATGCCCATTATGATAAGTCCCCGATCAGGGCTACATGATGTTGTCATCATAGCCTAGGTTCATAGTCAATTAGGAGTGTACAAAGCTGCGTCGAGTAGAGTCTCTTTTAGGGGTGTGTAGCATAATGCACACATAAGGGATAGGCTGCAAGACATCTAGGAATATTTCATTTTCTTTGTATCTTTCTTCAATCTTGACTTCTCAGTCCTGGAATCTCCTTTAATCCTTGTTTTTTTATCTTTTAGATCATGCCTCCTAGATTTGGAACAGAAGGAAATTCTTTCATCCCATCTAGGGATAATGCTGAAGGAATACCTACTATATTTGGAGTAAATCTTCGATCTCATGGTCTTGTTCTCGATTTTATCAGAGTTCCTCCTATTCCTACTACTGTTTCTCAGGTTCCTTTAGGCAATGTGATGAATGTGGGGTTTCATCAGTTTATGCATGTTATTCCCTAACTGGTTTTTGATTAGGCCGAGTGGGGTACGACCAGTGTTGTATTAGTTGACGCTTCTAGGTTTAGCTAGTTTATGAAGATGGGTCCTTTGAATTTTATAGGCGTAAAGGTGTAGGATGACCCATGGGACTTTCTTGATGAGATAGACAAGATCTTAAATGTAATAAGGGATAATAATGAGGAAGGAGTAAACTTTGCAGCTTATCAGCTCAAAGAGGTTGCCTATCTGTGGTATAAGTAGTAGGACAGAAATAAAGGTGATATAGAAGAGGATGGTTTGTAGGAGGCCTTTTTTGATACCTTCAAGATTGTTTCTTTCCTCAAGAGTTGAGGAAAGCTAAGATGGAGGATTTTATGAACCTCAAAAAAGAAAGAATATCTGTGAAGGAGTATGGTTTGAAGTTCCATCAGTTCTCAAGTTATGCTCCTGATTTGGTGGATGATATGACATCAAGAATGAGGAAGTTTGCTTCTAGAATGAACAAAGATCTAATTCGGGAGAGAAAGACTGCTTTGCTCATGAAGGATATGGATATGTAGATTCTGATTGTTCATATGCAGCACGTTGAGAAAGAAAGAGATTGCAGGAAGAATATGGAGTCAAGCAGGGTATAAGGGTAGGTTTTCTGATCTGGAGTTACAAGTCTCAAGGTGGTAAAGATGGTGCAAAATGGCAGAAAAATAAGTAGGGTAGTTTTGGTTCCTTCTCTACTGCCAGTGCTCATTACCCATAGTAGTTGGGTGACAGGCGCCATCATGGTGGTCACAATTCTGAAGCGCAGGGAGAATAAATAAATTTCTAGTTGTAAAGTATTATTCTCGTCAGACTAAAAATCAGACTAAAACCAAGGTTTCATAAAATATTCTTCCCTGTAAGTGAAGTAAATTAACCCAAGGTTAAGTAAGACAAAACTGAGTTTGATCTGGATTTCCCCCATTATTGTATCAGAGACCAAGGATCTATTTTTAGACAAGAACAAAACAAATAAATTAAGAAAAATAAGAAATTTTATTATGATACATGTCTTTCTTATGTAAGATATGAATAAGTAGTTCGCCAACCTCTCGAACTAACAAACGATACAATTTCACTTTACGGCATGGCCAAAAAAATCAAGAGCTTAGCTTGGTTGGCCTTTCTATGCTGATGAATGCCTCTTTTCTCTTACCTAAAGTCTACAACAAACAAGTGGGAGAGGGAAGATTCAATATTACTTAGAAAAACATTGATTCTAAGGTAAGCGAAGGTTAGTCTATTTCTTCATGTCCTTCTTACTGATTTTGTGGTCGTCCTCATTGGGTATTCTGTGAGGAAGGTAGGGATAGGTGATTTATGTATGTCCAAGTAGTCCATAGGCTCAGGGATTGTCTATCTAACAGTAAGAGCATGATTAAGATTCTGGTGGCTTCATATTCTATTCTAACACTCGATGGTATGGCATCTGCTTCTGTTACTACTCATAGTTCCACTGTTTACCAGAACAGGTTCTATGCATTATCATTCCATCAAGAATTTAAGGCATTGTCTGATGTTGTTACCGGTACATTATAGCTTTTCTTTTATGATGTGTATTGTTTGCTTAATCCAAAAATTATTTCAAATATATTTTTTATTTCTACCTGGGCATAAGATTTAGTTATTGTTGAATGATTCTATAAGGGGTGTATGGTATCTGTGTGTGGTAGGCGGCTTGGGAGGATCTGTTTGAGTTGGGTATGGTTGATTTTGATTTCATCTTGGGAAAGGATTGGTTGCATTTTTGTTATGCAAATTTGGATTGTGAACCTATAGGGTCATCTTTAGGTTCCTTGGTGAGACAAAAATAGAATTGAAAGGTTGTTCCTTAGAGCCTAGGAGGATGTTTATTTCTTATCTTAGAGATCGAAGTTTAATTTTTAAAGGTTGTCTTTATCACTTGGTCTGGGTTAAAGATTCTAGTTCAGAAGGTCCTCCTTTGTCTTCGGTCCTTATTGTTAATAATTTTCCAAAGGTCTTTTCATATGATCTTCCAAATGTTCTTCCAGATTGTGAAATAGAGTTTAGTATTGTTTTGCTTTCAGACACTCATCCAATTTTTATTCCTATGCATTGAATGTCTCCGAATGAGTTAATATAACTCAAGGATCAAATTAAGAATCTTTTAGACAAAGGGTTTATTCATCCTAGTATTTCTCTATTGAAAAAAGGATGGTTCTCTTCATATCTGCATTGCTACAGGCAATTTAATAAGGTAGCAGTGAAAAAAAATATGCTCTACCTTGGATAGTTGATCTATTTGACCAGTTACGAGGTGTAAAGTTCTTCTCTAACAAAGATCTTTAGTCTGGGTACTATCAGCCGAAGGCTACGGAGGTGGATATCCCTAAGACTATTTTTTAGAATAGGTATGGGCATTATGAGTACTTAGTGATGCCATTTGGATTGAAAAATGCCCAGACAACATTTATGGATCTTAAGAACTGGGTATTTTGACAGTAGTTGGATCTCTTTGTCATTTTGTTTATTCATGATATTCTAGTGTATTCGAAGAGTGAAGTGGATCATGCTAATCACCTCTATATGGTGTTGCAGACCTTACGGCAACAAAAGTTGATTTCTAAGTTCTCTAAGTTTGAGTTTTGTTTGAATGTTGTGACTTTCATAGGTTATGTCATTTCTAGTGAAGGGAACATAGTGGATCCGCAAAAGGTGGATATGGTGATGAAGTGGCCTATACCTATGACTCCATCTGATATTCAGAGCTTCTTAGGTTTAGCCAGGCGTCATAGGCAGTTTTTAGAAAACTTCTCATCGATAGATGCTCCTTTTATTAAGTTGACTCAGAAGAAGGCAAAGTTTTCTTGGTAGGAAGTATGTGAAGGGAGGTTTGTGACGTTGAGGGATAAATTGACTTTAGATCCAGTTCTGACTTTGCTGGAAGACAATGATGGGCTCGTTGTTTGTTGTTATGCATCTTGGGATAGTCTTGGTTGCGTGTTGATGCACCATAGGAAGGTGATAGAGTATGATTCAAGGAAGTTAAAGGTGTATGAGAGGAAATATCCTACTCATGACTTATAGGTATTGGACATTGTATTTTGTTTGAAGATATAGCGTTATGATAACACTCAAACTACACTATTGAATGGGTGTAAGTGATCGTTGTCACTATAAAACCCAACTAGGTTGGGGTCGAATCCCACAATGAATATGGTGTGAACTCAAGTCATTTGTGATTTAATTCAAACCATATTCCTTGTGGGATTCGACCCCAATATAGTTGGGTTTCATATTGACAATGATCGCTTACACCCATTCAAGAGTGTAATGTTAGCGTTATCAAAAATGGTGTCGTTACCAGGGAATACAGTTATGAACTGAAAGTTGTGTACACTAATTGACTATTAGTTAGGATTCCTAGATTTACATTTATTTGATGTTTTTGTTTATTGCAGTTGTTTATGCAAAAGACAAGAAGTTACGGAGAACTGTTACTACCAATTAATTGGGAACCTCAGCTGATCGAGAGAATGGTAGAACAGTAAGAGGCTGACAGACTGGCATCCTTTGCGTTGGATAGGGTTTAGGTGAGCGTATAGAACCAGAGTCAACAAGTACGTCACCTAAACCATGATGATAAAGACTTGGGTGATGAGGAATTGCTGAATCCTCAAAACCCAAGGCGAGCTGATCAAATTATTCCACCAGTGCATCAAAATTTTGATAGAAACCGTCTAGTCAGAGGAAGGTATGGCCAACAGCGTGTACATTACAAGTTTATTGATGATGATGAAGGAATGGATGGAGTAGGTAAAATAGGTTCTATCATTCCTCCACAGTTGGCACCTGGTGCAAATTTAGTATAACAAGTACTATGATTCAACTCCTGAATATGAAGGGGTTGTTTGGAGGCTTGCCTGGTGATGATCCGAACATACACTTGGTGAACTTTATCACTATTTGCAAATCTTTTGATAATCCGGGAGTGAGCTAGAATGCGATCCGATTGAGATTGTTTCCATTTTCTCTGGCTGGGGAGGCAATAATGTGGTTAAATGGGTTGGAGCCCGATTCTTTAACCAACTGGAGATAGTTGAAAGAGGCGTTCCTAGAATGGTTCTTTTCACCCTCCAGGAGGGCACAGTTAAGGGATGAAATCAGTAACTTCAGGCAGCTCCCGATTGAAGCATTACATGAAACTTGGGTTAATGCTGCAGGTGGTTCGTTCACTGACCTTTCTTTTCATGATGCTTAAATCATGCTTAATAGAATGACCAAACAGAGTAGGGCTTAGCATACAAGGATTCTGTGATAGCTATACTAGCTATTTCTGGTGGTAAGACAGCAGAGCAGCACAGAAGGGATGATAAGCGAGACCAAAACATGGCCCACTTAAAGACTCAAATGGACTTGCTGACCAAGAACTTGCTGTCAGGAATGACTAAAAAGGTTAGGTCTATGGAATCCAGTGCACTATTTCTATACATATGAGGAGGCAAATTAGGTTAATAATCAGGGAGGTTTGGGAAGCAATAGCCAAGGGAATCAAGGACAGAACTTTTATGACAAGCCAGATTTTAAAGATACGGAGCAAGGAAACTAGAGAAGAAATAATGATAGGAGTGGTTTGTATGTTTCTCCTGGAAGTTGGGATGTTGCACCAAATAAATCTGGGAATATGTCCATGGAGGACATGATAGAAAATTGTTGAAAGGATTTGAGGCTACTATCTTGGTGGTAACCACTATAAAGAGTGAATTCTCAACCCTGAGTCAGTTGGTTATTTCACACTCCACTTCTATCAAGCAGTTGGAGCAGCAGATGATCCAACTTTCTGCAACACTGAACCACAAAAAAAGTTGTACTTTACCTAGTAATATGGTTCAGAATCCGCAGAATGATGTCTCATGTATGGCGATTACCACAAAGATTGGTAAGATCTTACATGTCCCTTCTGTGGGCAAATCTGTACATGGTGACGATGTTTTTGATGAATCCAAAGAAAGTAAACTAGTGGCGTCTGAGAATATGGATGCTCTATTTATGCTTTGGAAAAAGAAAAAGAGAAGGAAGAGGAAGTGGTGTTGAAATCTATCCCAAGATCCCCCCTTTCCTCACCATTTGAAGAAAAAGGCTGATGATGTAAAATTCATCTAATTCATGACCATGCTCAAGTAATTCACAATTAATATTCCTTTGGTTGAGGAACCTGAGCAAATGCCATGCTATACAAAGTTCATGAAAGACATTGTAACCAATAAATGGAAGGTAAGCTATGAACCAAAGGACAATCTTCTCCATTGTGGTGCTATCTCCATAAGGTCTGTAGTGCAGAAAAGGGCAGATCTGGGAGAGTTTATTATCCCGTGTACTATTGGCCTCCTGATGTTCATAAAAGCACTATGTGATTTGGGAGCCAGTATAAATTTAATACCACTAGCTGTGTATAAGAAATTGGGTTTGGGGGATCTTACCCCCACAAATATGCGGTTGATAATGGCAGATAGATCTGTTAAGTGTCCTATGGGCATACTACATGATGTTTTGGTAAAGGTAGCCGATTTTATTCTGCCTGCTGATTTTATGGTCCTAGATTGCAAAGTGGATTTTGAAGTTCCCATCATCTTGGGTAGGCCATTACTTATAACTGGGAGAGTGCTAGTAGACATAGAGTTGAACGACCTAAAGTTTAGGTTCAATGATAAAGAAGCACACTTGAAAGTGCAAAGAAGTTGGAAAGAAGGTAAAATCACACCTAGGGTCTAATGAGCAGGCCCAGTGTTTAAAAAGACAGCTCACACTCAGAATTCAAGTTGATTTTGGAAAATAATAGGGACCAAAAATTGAGTGAAAATAAAAAATGGGTTCTGATAAGAGCTAACTACATTCATGACAGGCCATCACATTTGTGACGACTTATCAAGAATGTCGTCAAAGGCTGACAACAATGAAGTGGTGTTAATTTAGAGTTAGTGATATTCGTGATAGGCTATCACAACTATGACGGCTTATCAGGAATGTCGTCAAAGTTGTTAAAATTTTGAAGGTATTGTCTAAGGTTGACAACCATTGTGATAAGATATCACATTCGTGACGGCTTATTAAGAATTGTCGTCACACCTAGAACCTGAAGCATGAATAAGCCAAAATGATTAATGTTTTTGTGTTTATTCTCTTATGGACTAACCAATGGTTTTTCTACTGCTACAGGAATCTAAAATTGCATTAAAATGAAAGGCCTCCAAAGCACCAAAGAAATCGACCAAATAAAGTGTATGTTATAAGATTATCGATGAGTAATCTGATTACGATAAGGAGGAACCCCTTCTCAGGAATCCAATGGACAAGAAAAGTCTGAAGAAACCTTCACCACCTCCACCCATTGAAGTAGAGGGTAGTGATGATGCTGATACTATAACAATAAAAAAAAGTCCAGCTTCTACACAGACTTCCTTTGAGAAAAAGGGTTCTGAACAGCATGAGTCTGACCATGTTGAATCTGAAGAAGAGGAACAAGAAGGGCATAAGGAGTCTGAGCCAAAGGTAATAGCATCTGTATCGCCGTCTACTTAACAATAAGATGATGAAGAATCTCCAACTCAATGAACACTTACCAAATGTGAGACCCAAAAGTTTGAGATAAGGCTAGGTGGAAAATTCCCAGGGCAAAGAGCAACTTCACTCACGGGCTTTGCTGAACTGATAGAAGAATGCTAAGAGTCTAATTCAGGAAGAAATATGATTATCACCAGAGGGTTGAGCAGGTATACTAAAGTAGAATAGAAGTTCTAAGATTATGGCTTGGGATGGACCACAAAATAAAGAGGTTCATTTTCCTCTGCATCGGTTTGGGAGTTCTATGCGAACTACCAGGCTCAGTTAGAAAACATGTGTAGGCCAGGTGAAAGATTAATAGACCGACCCTTATTGGATAGAGTGCAGGTAAGGGGTGTAAGGGTTGATGTCTGAATCAGAACCATCAATGGGTTCTTGAATGGTCCTAACTTCATTCATTAGGTAACTGCACCATTAGTCTATGGTCGGATTAGGAACCAGGAGAAACAATGCCTGTGGTTAGCTAACGTCATTGTTGAAGGAAAACCAGCATGGGTAACAAAATAAAATAAAAGAATCTGTAAGTCCTCTTTGACTCAAGAGGCAAAATTTTGGTGGGGTATAGTGTGTTTTTGGATAATGCCCACTAATAGAGACAATATTCTAGGTGATGACCGGGCTATTATAGTGGTGAGCATAGTGCAGAACCTTTCCCTAAATTTCAAGGAAATCATTGCTGATGAGATGAAGATTAGAATATGGAGAACCGACACTGCTTACCCTTTCCCTCGTCTTATCATAGAGTTTTGCAGAGCTGTTAATGTGCCAAAGATTGCAGGGGTTGATGATGACATTCCTTCTTGAAAAACTCACAACCCCATATGGTATGATGAAAATAAGCAAGGATTGAGACTTTATAGAGGTGCAGAGGTAGCAGTAAACCCTCTAATTATAGATGTCGGTGCAACACCTTATGCGGAAGTGCAAGATTTTGAGGCTATGTAGCCAACTTCTTCAGCACAGGTAGGATCAATGCCTGAGACTGAAGCCATCCCTTCAGTTCCTACAGCAGCAACAGGTTTTGCATTTCATCTGGTCGATACCAAATAGAGGCTAAACAAGACAAGTAATGTGAGTCACAACTACATTCTTTTGCCGAACAGCTTATAGCCGCAGTGGACAAGAGAATCAAGGATGCTATTGAGCCTTTTATGACTTTGCCTAAGTGGGTTATAGATTTGTAGAATTGATTTGATGCACAGGCAAAAGAAATGTTAGAGGATGATCTTTTTAGATTCAGAGAGGCATTGGACAAGGTAAAGGTAGATGTAGAGGTAATGCAGCAACACTAATTTATGATGCCAACATGTTAGGCCATGCATAAATTTGAGGAATAAATTCCAATTCTTGACCTTACTAGAGACTCACCAAAGAAAAAAAAAGAAAAGTGATAAGAAAGGTAAGACAAAAAAAGAGTCTCGATGGTGATGAAGAGCAAAAAGTAGAGAAGTGAGAAGGAAAGAAGAAGGAGAAGGAGAAGCTGAAAAGGGCAAAAATTAAGTCCTTCGTTGATAATGAGAAATGAGAGGCAGTCATCCGAGCTAGGGTTGTAGGTGCCTTATTTAGTAGGGCTCCAGCTACTACAAATCAAGATGCTCCATATGGAGAGAAGACTGAATATGATGCAGTAGCAGGGTCGGAGACCTAGGATCCATATGCTTGAATGCCTTTAGGTATCCCCTAACCCTTAGTCCAGTTTATTTTTTATTTTAAGTTGAGGGTGTAGGGTAGGTTATTATTGTAGCATATTTTGTAGATAATTAGGAGAAACATAAGTACTTGAGGTAGTTAGCTTGTTTTGTGATTTTTGGGTACCTCTCCATTGGTTTGATATATTGTCTACTGTGTGAATTGCATCCATTTGTGACCACTGTGTATCTTTTTGTGGCATTAGTCTGGTCGCTGTATCTTTTTTCTTGGAGGTATAATTTTGGCAAAAATAAATTTTGGCATTATTATCGAATAATACTGTTTTAGATTGATTGATAGAGTTTGGTAAAGTTGTTGGATTGTAATTTTGAATTGTTTTTGGGATGTCTGCCAGTGTATGCCTAGTACTAAGAGTTAAGGCAATCCCTTAACTTTGCTGACTGATAATGCAAATATGCATATCATAAACTTTTTTGGCATATGAATTTTGCCTAATTTACCTTGGGCGAGTCAGGAAGGTTTGAGACTCAGGTTGTTCCCATTCTCTCTAACCAGTGAAGTGACATTATGGTTAGGGGAACATAGGTCCATCACTAATTAGAACAAGTTGCGAAAACAGTTCTTTGACCAATTGTTCTTGCCTTCTAGAATACTGTAGTTAATGATGAGATTTATAATTTTTGGAAATTGCATTCTTAAGCACTATAAGAGGCATTGTTGAGGTTCAAGAAAACATTGATTATTGTTTCCAATCATAGTATTTCTGGGAGGAATTTTTTGGAGATTCTATCGAGTCCTAAATACAAATCCATAACTATTGTGGATACTATTAATGATGTAGTTTTCATAATCCTCCATTGAGAGTTAGCTTAAAAAATTTTAGATTGAATCTATATTACAAACTGGGGATGGAATACTTGAAAAATAGAAAAAAAGAGTTGTTACTTATTCTATTGGTGCCTTCAACAAGTAGAGAATTATATATTACATAGTGGCTTAAGAGATTACACAACTGAGGATGGATATTGGATTATTTACCATAAAATTTGTAGTTATGTGTTTAGAAAAGGTGAATGTTGTGGGGGCATTAGGTAAAGCTCATAGGATATATGATTAAAATTTTGAGAAGGAGGCAAAGTACCTGGATAGAGAGATGGCAAATTATTTAGCCAAAGTCCAAAGGTCTAATCGGGATACTGGAAACTCGAGGTAAGTTAATCAAGGTTGGAACTATTATGGGGATAGATATAGCGATAGAAGAAGAAATAAAGATGGTGATTGGAGATGAAAGATTAACTATAAGTTATAGAGTATTGCATGTGTTCCACCAGGGAACCATGCTACAAATTTGGATCTGCTTAATTGTTTAGAGAATCAAGTGTTTTTTCTTAAGGACATTAATATAGATATTTTAGGATTGATCCAGAAACTAGAGTCATATGTTACCCCCAATTAAGCATCTTTAGAAATAATTTGGTCAGATTTCGGTGACTTTGAATCAACATCACCCAAGCACTCTTATGAGCAATACTATAAAGAATCCAAAGAGCAGAAATTACTATTTAGCCCTTACTACTAAGAGTAAGAAGGAGACTATTGATCCCTCTATGCCTATAGTTTATAAGGTTCGGGGTGATTCTATTGATATTAATATGGCACCTAAAGTAGAATTTGAAAAATTATTGACTAGTGGTGAGTCATCATAAAAATTGACAGGTGTTGATAAATGATTAGAGAAGAATAACGACAAAGGAATAAATTCAAGCCTATATTAAAAATAATTTCATGACCTCCCCTATATTTTCATCAGGGATTGAAGAAGAAGCAAGAGAAAGAGAAGTATCAGAAGTTCATGTCAATGTTGAAAGAGTTGTCTATTAATATTCCTTTTGTCAAAGAATTGGAGCAGATGCTTGCCTATTCAAAGTTCATGAAATATTTTGTTACTAAGAAGCAGAGGGTGAGTTTAGAGATTACTAATAATATGCACCATTACAGGACTGCTTCCCAATTTCTCGTGTAAAAGGAGGATCCCGGAGCTTTTACTATTACATGTACTATTGGGTACCTCAACTTCAGTGGAGCATTATGTGATTTGGGAGCTAGTATAAGTCTGATACTATTATATGTGCGCACGTAATTATGATTAAGGACACCTAAGTTAACATCTATGATATTATCAATGGTTGACTATACTGTGAACAATTATATTGGTATTTTATGCTATTTATTGGAGAAGGTGGATTCGTTCATATTTCCAGTTTATTTTGTGATCCCTAACTGTGAGGTGGATTTTAAAGTTTCTATTAACCAAGGAAGGCCTCTCCTAGCTATGGATAAGTCATTGGTCGACATTGAGGTAGGGAAGATAAAATTCAAGCTCACAAAGAACATATCTTTTTTAATGTGTTTCATTTGATATGGCAATTGAAGGATATACGAATTGTGTCTATGATAGACACTATTGATGATGATGCATTAAATATAGCTATTTTGGAGAGACTTGGGGTGGAGGCACTACCAAAAATTATCATAATCTATGATAGTGATGGTATAAAGGAGTATTACGAGATGGTGAGTGCACTTTATGGTAGAGGTTCTTATTCTTATGCATTGAAGAAGTTAGAACTTTATTTGAAAAGAGAGTTACTCCGCTAACTCAACCATTTATTGAAGATCCATTCGTCTTGGAACTGCAGGTCCTTCCTTCTCACTTGTGATATGCATTTTCTGGGGCCAACCATACCTTACCTGTCATTATTGCAATTGATTTATTAGATACACGAGTTGAGGCTTTGATTTCAATATTACAGAGATTTAAAAGAACTATCAAATGGACTATTGCGAATATTGTAGGTATTATACCCAGGATTTGTACTCATAAAATTTAGCTTGAACCACATTGTTTTCCCAACAATGAGCACTAGTGTTCTTTTAACCTACCTATGAAAGTGGTGGTGAAGAAATAGATTATAAAGTGGTTGGATACAGCTGTGATTAATCCCATTGCTAACATCAAGTGGGTGATCGTAGTTTAATATGTACCTATAAAGGGTGGGACCGGTTACTAGATGGAGACTTTTCATGAACTATTGTAAGTTGAACACTTGGATGCAAAGGAACCATTTTCTTATGTCGTTCATTGATCAGGTGCTAGAGAGACTTGATGGAAAAGTTTGTTACTGTTTTCTTGATGGACTTTTTGGATACAATCAAATTTTCATTGATCTCAAATACCAAGATAAGACTAATTTTACATGTCAATATGGTAACTTTGCATTCAAGAGGTTTCCTTTTCCACTTTACAACGCCACCTTTCAGTGGTGTATAATGTAAAAAATTTTTTATATGGTGTAGGAAAGTATAAAGGTATTTTTGGATGACTTTTCAGTCGATAAAGACTTATTTGATAATTGTCTGGCCTATTTGGCCAATGCACTCTAGAGATGTGAGGAGCGCAATCTGGTTTTTGACTGGAAATGTCATATTATGCTGAAGTAAGAGATCATTATTAAACATAACATTTTGAAGAGGGTTATTGAGGTTAACAAGGTAAAGATAGAGGTAACTAAAAAATTACCTCCACCAAATTAAGTTAAACATATCAGATGTTTAGACCACCTATGTGGGAACCCATGACCCATAGGTACTACCTATGTGGTGCAGGTGCTAGAACACGTGAGAAAGAGCTGATAAATAGAGATACAAAAGTTAAATAATTTAACCCTGCTACCTAAGATGGGCACCTATGATCCTTAGGTAGCACCTATGACTCGTAGGTACCAAATGATAAAGTTCAGAGAAAATCCTATAAAAGTTTGAAGCCTAGCACCTATGACCAGACACCTTTGGATCATAGGACGTATCTACAACCCATTAGTGGCTCCGTAGGTGGCCATTGACTCCATTTTTCCTCTTTTATTTTGGAAAGGTTTCCTAGAGTTTTCATATATTCTATAAAAAAAACCTTTGATGTTTTTAGTTAGTTTACACACTTTTATGATTCACAAACATAGATTTTGATTTCGAGGTTTGATTTCAATCTTGGCATTGTGCTCTTTGATTCTGAATTATTATTCAATTTTAGACATTGACATTGTATATTATTTTGAAATTACTTTAATGCTTTCAGTTATGATTTCTTTTTATTGGTTCACTACAATGAGTGGCTAATTACCTTAGCTAGGGTTATCGAAACCCTAGCGGATTAATGAAGAAGGGAAAGTGTGCAATCCATCTTACTTATTTTTGTTGCATGTATTATGATTTTGTTTGGTCTTATTGATTTGTTAATGGTTGCAAATGTAAGGATCCCAGCTATATTAATTATGAATATTAGAGAAAGGTAGAGATCAGGAAAAGATGACAACAATAGTAATTTGAAGTTAATTGTCAATGAAATATAATAATTTTCATATAATTAAGGTATTATCTTCATGTAATCAGCTTGGGAGCAAGAGAAGATAGTTGGACTGGGGTCCAAGCCAAGGGTTAGCAGTGCGACATTCTAAGACTGAAAGCAGATTAAGGAAATTCACCAAAGGGTATCTAGAGGTAAATAGTGATACATAACTTGTAAGATTTTACATGCACATCAGTGAGATAGTTGGAGAGGACAAGATAAACCTACGAAGTTAGAAATCAAGGGGAACAAAATACTAGTATTCATTTCAAATTGTATATAACCAAAAATATTCGAGTTTTGTTACTATTTACTGTTCAAAGAAAACTCCCCCATTTACTTTCTGCACGACTCAATGATTTTTGCAAACTTGAGAGATAGTTCTATTTATTACTTGTGGGTTTGACGCCAAACTAGTTGGTTACTATATTTTGACAATGACTACTTTTTCAATATAAGAGGTGTAGTTTGTGCGTTGATCAAAATTTTGGCATCGTTGTGGAGGAATATGATTGTGAGTTATTGGTTGACGTTAATCTAGTTTTTGGGTTTTTGTTTTCTATTATTCATTGGATGTATGCTGGTGTATGCCTAACACAAGAAGTAAAGGCAATATATTACTCTCACTTGGTCTTAAACTAGAGAGAATCCTACACATAACTCATAGGATGACAAAACATACAAGAAAACGTGATCTTGAAGGAGGTTGGGATAACCCGCATAGCTTACCTCCTCCTCCTTCTGGTACAGTTCAGAAAATGATTTATCATACCACCAATTAATTACTAGTAGAAGAAGATGCTATTAATGTAAGAAGGAAAAAAGAGGTCCTTGGTATAACTCAAGAGGCATGGCTGGGGAGGCCAAGATAAGGAGTAGATTGTCTAGCAAACCTCGATGGAAAATGATATAGAGCTAAAAGGGGTAAAGCTAGGTAATCGTAGCCTATCAATAAATACCACAAAATGATGACCCAGAGGAAGACTTGGGATATGTCGAACCTACCTAGATAGAAGATGTCATACCTCCTACATTACTACTGGGTATGATGTTCGATATTACTAGTGCTCCAATCAAGTTATTAAATCTAAAAGGTATGTTTGCGAGTTTGCCGAATGATGATGCAAACATGTACTTTATGAACTTCATTGGGACTTCCACTTTATACACTATAGCAAGGGTAGATCAGGAAGCTAGAAGACTCAGGTTGTCCCCTTTATCTTTGACCGATGAAGATAAATTACAGTTAGGATAACTTTTTCATAACCCAAACCAGGGCCTGGTCGTGATCTGTATCTCAAGTACACTGAGGACCGTAGATGTCCCCCTTTCTCCTAGTAAGGCAGAACACAATATAATATAATAGCAAAATTCCATACATAAAATAAGATGGATAACTACAACTTAAAAGAAGTCTAAGAATTCAACAATCAATCCCAAGTCCACTGTAATCCACAAAGAATCTATATAGAACAAAAATCAATCTAAGTCAGGACGTGCACTGGACTTTAGCCAAAACAATACCAAAGAAAAGTGTATCACATAAATAAACCAAATCATGAAATAAAGCCTTCCGAAATATGGAAGCTCACTGCTTTATCCTAACTCACAAACTTATCCAATGATCACTAGCCACTGTGTAAGAAAAGTAAAAGTACATCCTAGTCCTGCATCATATAAGGATACAACATCTGATGATTAGTAGTTGCAGTGCGGGCTTGTAACTCAGTGATAAAGGATAAAATAATTCTATGATCCATATCTAAAGATGGAGTTTTGTGATGACTTGTAACTCAGGGATAAAGGATAAAATAATTCTATGATCCATAATACAAAAACCATTAAAACCAGTGCATAATGGCATATTCAATACAAATATATATATACACACACATATATCACATGTCGGTAAAGGTAACATGGATTTGGATGAATGTTTTCAACCATTACATGGATTGTGTAGCATAAACTTCCTAATCAAGGCACCCACCGGCTGTATGGACCCAACTCTCCCCTAGAAGAAAGGGACCAAGAGCATGTAGACATGTGAACTAGAGGATAATCATATGTCATATGCCTGATAGAGAACTCGAATGTCCCAATATAAATCAAAGGAGACTTAAACGCCAATTTATATAAGATGGGAGACTCCAACCTCCCAATCATACAATGATTATAATAAGGGGAATCGAACATCTCGGTTATTTAGACCCTCGCGCATGTTAACATAGTTTCTGGTGTTGGTCCCTCGAGACCTCCACTTTTATATCCTGGTCATACAACCGTCTTTAAGCCTAATTAAAACATTCAACACATATTCCCAATTAATTAAACTAGTTATTCATTTAGGCATCCCATCGGTATCTCATAGTAAACCCAATTTCAACTTTGTTAACATGCCATAATCCATTAATCATTACACGGGGGAAATTCATTCTTCTTAGGTTCAATTAATATTCACACGGGGAATCAACATACCTTAAACTTTAATAAAATAATGCCATGCTTCATTAACCTTTTATGACAATGCATTAGGATAAGTGAGTAAGTCAAACCATATGACAAAGACAAATTCACCATCAATTTCACAATTTGGGTTGAGGGAACAAAATTTCCAAAACCATATCTCAAGGAAAAATCACCAAATTGGGGATAACTATAACCCCATAGTTTGTTTACCATTCCCATGCTCCCCAATGAGTGTATATCAATAATTAATGTAAAGCATAAAAGTTCAATAGTAATCATAAGAAAACAGCTAAACAATTTATATCAAAAACACTTCAACCCATAGTTCAAAATCCAATAACAAAACCATGAATGATAAGCAAATTCCCATGCCATTAAGAAAATACAAGTATGGGGAAAAAGGTGCATTCCTTAGACACACAAGTATTTGAGAGATATTGGAAACTTGGAACCCAAAAGATGAATATTTGATGAAACCCTTATGCTTTCTTGGGGGTTTTTAGTTTGAGAGTGAAATAATAGCCTTCGTGTAGTGAAATTTTGAGGATATAGGTTCATATAGTGTTTAAAGGTCATTCCTAGTTGAAAAGACCTTATTAACCCTCATCCAAGGAAAATAACACAAAAACTATCTAAATTAAAGCATCAGCATGACACAAAGCTTATCACAAAGATTATTCTTCGTGACACTAAAATAGTAGACCTTCACTGGTTCCTCACAAAAATGCTCATAACTTTTTGCTCAGGTATCGGATTAAGGCAAATTCGTGTAGGTTGAAAAGAGAACTCATTATCTATAATTTTATAGATCTTGATACCCAAAATTCAATGTATTCCAGATAATAATGATGTTCAAAGTTGACCCTTGTAGAATCAACTCCAAAATTTGGTTGACTCAAAAGTTCATAACTCCACTTAACTCAAGTGTTTTCTATGAACATTTTTCACCTCGATATAACTTTTCACACTAGGATAATGATCATAACACTTATATTTACATAGAAATCATTGGTTTTGAGTTTTTATACATAGAAACAACAACTCAAATTCTAGACTTAAAATGCAGGGTGTCACATTATCTCCCCCTTGGAATCATTCATCCTTGAATGATTAGGGATGACAGTTTGGCAGTGCGGGTGTGATGCGGTGTGGGTTTTAGGCTATGAAGGGAAGTGCGAGTTTTAAAATATATGGGTATGGGGAAGGTTTAAGTAAATGTTTATAAATTGTAAGGTGTGGGTCGGGTTTCAAGTATATGCAGGTTTAAACTAAAAAAGTTAAAAATTAGTATTATTCTCATAAATCTACCTAAAATGATATGTATTCTTCACTTCAATTTTTTTATGATACTTAAAACAACATGTATAACTCTAAAAATAAATAATTTTATAAATCCTTTAATTCTTTTATTCATCTTAATGAAAATTTGATATTTGCTCAATACTTATACATGCAATACTTTTTTGATAATTTCTTAGTGAAAAATGAAATAATAGAAATTGATTGTTACTATTTCCTAGTATTAAAAATATTATGATTTTTAGTGGAGCTACAAATTTTTTAAAAAAGAAAAAAGAAAAAATATGGGGCGGTGCTGTGTGGGTATGCTCAGGTATGAGTGTGGGTGGATTTAAAGGTCATACGATACTGGGCGGGGAAACTTTAAAATTCGTGGGTTTAGAAAAAACCCACACCACACCACATCCATCCCTAAGAAAGATGGATAGGAACTTATTAAAGCTTTGGATAAAATTTTATACCTCAATGGAGCACACTACCTATTGTGGAGGGTAAGTTTCCTGCCACACCACTTATTGTGGAGAATAACCTTCATAAAATGGTGTTATGACATAGGCTAATTCCATTGAAAACCAAATTTAGCTCCGAACACTTCCAAAATTTTTGAAACTTCTCTGAGGAACCCTTTAATACCCCTAATGGACATGAGCTATATGAAAATGGATCATAAAAATTTAAGGCATAAATTTTTTTCCAGGAACGCGACATATGAATAGAAGTATTCTCCACCCCAATGATATCTCTAGTAGCCTTCAAATGTGGAAATACCCCCTAACTATAAATTCAGCTACGAATACCACAATTCACCATTTCAATCTTACAATTTCCCTAAAGAACACATCACCACATGAGCTTGAATCTAACTATACATTGTTTCCATATTAAAAGCCTAATCCAGAGGCAAAAGGAATGAACATAAGCTGCAGGGATCTATACCTTACATCCATCTAAGAATACTACTCCATCCCATTACTATAGTCAAACAACATCAAGAGTACTAGCAGCATAACACAATGGTTTGTGTATCTATCGATCACAACATTCAAGCTTATCTTTACTATACCTACTTTATGAATCTCCCCACCAAAAATGCAACTACCTTCATCACCCTTAAAAAGATTTTTCACCACATATTCCCCTCTTATATATTTCACATAACAAAAGTTTCATCTCACTCCTCACGCTTCATTTATAGCCTTAGTTAGAGTAGCCAAATCAAATTTTTACAGTAACAGACCATCCATACTTTTCTCTAAAATATTAATATACTTCCATAATCACTACGGACTAGATTACAAGTTTTGGATATTATAGTGACAGTATTCAATTATAACATGTATTTGTCGCATTACTCAAGGTTGGGTCTGTGTTGTAAGATATGATCCAACAAGCATGAAGGTCTTCACACATGAAATCACTTAGATCTAATAAGAGGGTCGAGGCATAGACATAGTTTGTATAGCGAACTAAAAACTTAGGCATAGACACAATTTGAATATTTTGGATGTTAGTAGAATGTCTGCTTCTATAGAAAATGGAGGAATTTTCTAGAGCAAGAATAGATTTATCATGACTTATCCCTGAAACTCACAACCATGAAAAAATTCAAGATTTGTATTATCTCCCCCTTCGCTCAAGGGTCACTATCCCAATCTTTAAAGTATATCCCCTTGTTATATCTATCTGCACAACACTCCATAAGGACACACCAAACTCCCATTGACAACTTTAATATAAAAACATTATATTCTTTCTAGGAAACCTCCTTCAGGGATACTAATCTTAACTTCCTCAAACCTCCAAAGTTATCGCCTTATGACTAATATTTTTATGGGCATAGGAATCTATGCTTCTAAACAATAAACACTCCATTTTCAATTCTTTAGGATACTACCATTACACCTCTAATATCAGAACCTCATAACATAAAAAAAATTTTAAAACTATACCAAGAGTTTACATGGTCCATCTACTTCTCCCTTATTTAAACTCTACATACACTATATAATGACTCCTTAGACATCTCCATGTTAAGAAATTTTAGGACATAAGTTAGGTATACGTGAAACTTATAACTCAAGACCGAGCACACTTTATTCTTATATCTTGGAGCTTTTATCCATCTAATTATTTAGCCACCATTTCTATTTCAACACTAAACCTCATGCATATATCACAATTTCCAAATCTTATGTTTGATAAGTCATCAACCTAAACTCTTTCAAACATTATAAAAAGCCTACTAATTCACTCCCATAAATCTTGCATCACTGTTGTTGAGTTGTCATGCTTATCAGCACAATTAACTTATAAAGTTCAAACTTAGTGTCTAGCAACAATCATGTATCATGAATGAAATATCCCGCATAATATACTAGTTTATCAAATAGAGAAATAAACATAAACTACTTATTTTACTCAACTACGGGCAACAAGAATATTCTTCTTCACAATGTTACTACTACACCTTAAAATTTACTACACCTCTTCTCACCAACAAAACAAAACTTACAACTACTAGATAAAATTTAAGGGACCTTTAGTGCTAAAACTGCCTAATAAAGATAGTCAACCTTAATCTTATTAACTAACCCATTATGGTCTATAGAGAATTCACCTCGCTCACATCGCATCCACTAACCCAAGAATACATAGCACCTTCAAAATTCTAAAAACATCTTTAAGTCCTCATTTTTAATGCCTCCTCCATATGAATGCCAAGTTTATAAATTATTAGGCAACCCATCCTTCCATTCACAACTTATGATTTACTTGACTACTAACATATCTAGTCCTCAGGAGCTCTTATTTTATTTTAATTAAATATGCAAATATTGAATCTAACCACTCCCTTTTATGAACTACAATAAGTGCATACCAACCCCAATACTCACTGCAAGATAATGTAATTACAACTATCTCTTTTTAACTAAGGATCTTCCTTCACTTCGACTTCTAATTATAAGACTTCATATCGCTAACCTCAGGATCACCGTACTAATCCATGGTTATAACACAACAATGTATACTACCTTTGGGTAGAAATACTATCACATCATTTGGACAAATCTTTCCCCTTAAGAGAGACGTTTGTAATACAGTTCTTAAAAAGAAAAAATTACATATCTTACCATATGTTGTAAAGCATGATTCATGATTTTAGAGGTACTCACTTGAATCAATACACCTTGAAACACTAATGGACTAATTTCAAGTCCTTGCGCTTTTTATAAATTTTGATAACTCATTAAGAAAGGACCACACTGTTAGGAAGTAAAGCATTTGTACTTGTATTGCCTCAATAAAAAGACATCTTCAACAATATTAGATCAAGGAAGAAATTCATATAACTTTTATTTGGAAAACACTATTGCATAATCTAGAGTATGAAAGAAAGAGAAACATATCTTAAATGACTCCTAGCCTCTTTCGTATAAGTATGACGCACGACATACCCATAAAAGAGACTCTACTTCAGATGACTTTGTGGACACCCAATTTCCCATGAACCTAGGCTTTGATACCAACTTTTTTACAACCCAAACTAAGGCATGGTCGTGATAGATATCTCAATTCCACAAAGGACCAGAGTCCACCCTTTTTCCCTAGTTAGCCAGAACATAATATAATACAACAGTAGAATGACAAATGTAAAATAAGATAGATAAGTATGACTCAAAAAAAGTCAAAGAATTCAACAACAAATCTCAAGTTCACAGTAATCTACAAAGCCTATATGCAAAACCAAAATCAATCTATGTTGGGAAATTCCCACAACAATGGCCAAAACAAGACTAAAGAAAAGTGTATGACATAACAAAACCAAATCATGAAATAAAGTATTCAAAAATATGGAAGCTCACCACTTCAAGATAACTCACAAACTTATCAAATGATCACCAGTCACCATGCAAGAAATGTAGAAGTATGGCAAATTTTTGCATTGCATAGGGATACAACATTGAAAGACGGTTAGCAGTTGTTGTTCTAGCATGTAACTAAGGGATAAAGAAAATAATAATGCCATGATCCATAGTTAAAAAACCACTAAAACCACTGAGAAATGTTATATGAAATACCTATATATATACATATCATATGTTGGGAAAGGAAACAGAGCTTAGCATGAATGTTTAAAATCTTAACCTGGATTGTGTTGGATAACCATCATAATCAAGTCACCCATAATCTACATAGCCCCAGCTCCCCTAGCTCTTCCAGCTGGAAAGGCCATAGAATATGTAGCTACACAAACTAGAGGATTATTATATGCCTGATGCCTGATGGGGGAATAAAACCTCCCAACATAAATCAAAGGTTACTTAAGCACAAATAGTTATAACATGGGCGATTCAAACCTCCCAATATATAATGATAATACTAAAAGGGACTTAAACCTCCTGGTCATTTAATTTGTTTGTGGTTTTTTTAGACAAAAGGCAAAGGAATTGAGGTCAGAACTACTATAGGGATAGGTACAAAGATAGGAGAAAATATTGGGATAGTGACTAGAGCGTAAGGATTATTACAAGGAGTAGAGTGGTGTGTATGTTCTACCTAATAAGTATAGAAAGTCTAGAAAATTACCTTAAGAAGATTAGGGAAGACATCTCAGGGTTGACATAGAAAGTAGAGTCATATGCTACTTCAATAAAGTAATTAGATGAGTAGTTTAAACAAATTTATGCAACTTTTAATTAGAGGTAGCTAGTTACCTATCGAGTAATACAACATAGAATCCTAAGAATGATGGTTATTGTCTATATATCACCTCTCAGAGTGGTAAGGAAACTATTAATCTCTCTATCTCTAATATTAATAAGTCAAGAAATAATAGCATTGAGGTTAATAGAAAACCTGAAGCTGCATTAGATAAGTCAAAAGGTGTTGATGATAATGTTGAAAAGGTGATAAATAAGGGAAAGGTCAATGATCTAGTAGTGTAGATAATTTCACGATCTCTGCTACCTTTTTCTCAAAGGTTGAAAAAAAATTAAAAAAAAGGGAAATATTAAAAGTTCTTGTTGATATTATAGGAATTATTTGTCAATATTCTTCTTATGGAATAGATGCCTAGCTACATGAAGTTTATGTAGGACATGGATACTAAAAAGCAAACGGTGAGCTTTGAGCCCATAAATAATATGCATCATTGTAGTGTTGTGGCTTTCAGATCATTGGTGTGAAAAAAAAGAGCTCGACGCATTCACTATTCTATGAACTATTGGGTCTTTCATCTTTTATCAAGATTTATGTAATTGTCATCTAGTATTAATCTTATGTAATTGGTAGTTTACAAGTAAATGGGGTTAAGGGAATCTAGACCAATATCCGTGAGGCTATTGTAGCTTATCAGACTATCAAGAAATTTGTTAGTATTTTGTGTGATGTATTAGTGAAGGTTGCATTCTTTATATTTCTAGCTGACTTTATGATCTTGTACTAAGAGGTGGTCTTTGAAGTCCTTATTATCTTAGATAGTCTTTTCATAGCTACGAGTAGGGAGAAAGTCATTTTTAATGTGTGCTAGTCTACGAGGAAACTGAAAAATATAAGAGTGGTGTCCATAATAGAGATTATTGATAATGATGTATAGATTGTTCCAATTAAAGAAAGGCTTGGGGTTGAGGTACTAGAAATGGTTATTATGAATTTTGACATCGATGGCATCGATGAATCTGAATAGATGGTTAATGTAATGCATCGTAGAGTTCTTAAAATTGTGCTTCAGAAAAAGTTGATGTTGATTTAATTAATAGAGTGACTCCTCTTGGCCAACCATCTATTGAGGAGCCGCTGGTCTTGGAATTAAAGGCCCCTCCTATCTCACTTATGGTATACATTCTTAGGAGACGACAATACCTTATCAGTTATTATTGATACAAATTTGGTAGATACATGGTGTGAAGCATTAATATTAGTGTTGCAGATGTTTAAGAGGGTCATTTGATAGACTATGGCACCCATTGTGGGGATTCCACTATAAATTTTCACCTAAAAGATACATATTAAACTAGATTATATTCCTAATATTGAGCATTACAATTGATTAAATCCTTCTATGTAAGAGTTTATGAAGATGGAAATAATTAATGGTTTGATACTGGACTGGTTTACCCCATTTTGGATAGTAAATAGGTTAGCTTGGTTTAATGTGTGACAAAGAAGGGTGGGATCATAGTCATTCCTAATGAAAAAATGAACCTTTTCCCATGAGACAAGATAGTGGTTGGAGAGTTTGCATGTATTATAGAAAGTTGAACACCTAAACCTAAAAATACCATTTCCCTATGACGTTCATAGATCAGATGGTCGATTGACTTACAGGCAGGGGTTAGTAATGTTTTCTTGATGGGTACTTGGGATACAATTAGATTACCATTGCTCTAGAAAACTAGGGAAAAAATACTTTTATTTTCCCCTTTGGGAATTTTGTATTCAAGAGGATATCGTTTGGACTATGCAAATATCCCTCCCCTATTCAGCGATGCATGATGTCTATGTTTTCTAACATGGTGGAGTACTTTATTAAGATATTCATGGATGATTGTTTTTTATCGTGGGGGGATCTTTAGATAAATTATTCCCCCTATCTGACCAACACACTACATAGAAGTGAGGTGTGTAATATTGTGTTGAATTTGGATAAGTGCCACTTTATGGAAGGAGAAGGTATTTTTTTCGGGCATAAAATCTCAAAATTATGTATTTAGGTGGATAGATCAAAGATAAATGTGATTGAAAAATTGTCTCGTCAGGTCTGAATTAAAGGTATCCAAAGCTTTTTGGGTTAAGTTGGTTTTTATAGTCAGTTCATCAAGAACTTCTCTAAGATTATATATTTTTTATGCAACCTTTTAAAAAAAGAGGTAATTTTTTTTCATGATGTAGATCTCAAGACCTTTGAGTAATTTAAGAATCAGTTGGTCTTGGCTGACATAAGTGTGTCCCTTACTTGGTCCTTTATATGCGATTCTAGTGGAGTGGCCTTGGATGCTGTCCTAGCCCAACAATATGAGAAAATCCTTCATCAAATTTATTATGCCAGCACGACACTAAACCCCACATAAAAGATCTATACAGTCACTGAGAAAGAGTTACTTATGGTGGTTTTTGTCTATGAGAAGTTTAGATTCTACTTTATAGAGAACAAAGACATAGTTCATATAGTTCATGTATATTTGAGGTGTCTAATAACAAATAAATATTGCAGATTTAGGTTTATATATCAGGTCCTCTTATTGCAATAATTTCCCTTTGAGGTAAAAGACCAAAAGTGCACAGAGAATCATGATATTGATCACTTATCTCACCTTGATAAGGAGGAAATGTGGATGTTAAGGGATGAGATTAATATAGATGATATTTTTCTAGATGAGCGGGTCTTCATGTTTATTTTGAGATGGGCAAGCAAAGATATGCGACCAAGATGAGTACTGAGGGAGAGGGTGCCCCAACCACTTCTACTTCAGCCTCGGCTTCAAATTATAAGCCGGTTGGGTCATATTTTATGTCCCCTCATACCTCAACTACATATCTAGCCCCACATTTTATAGCAGTGTCATGTGAGTTTTCATAGTTCTTAATAAAGTGCCAGGATGTGATTGATACCCGTTTTCAGAATATGAAGATAAATCTTGCATTGCTATATGGGAAGATCTAGTTTTAGGTGCAAATGACATTAGATAATGTTGAGACTAGGATAAAAGGTGCTCTCAGAGAAGAATGTTGGAGTTCACTGCTAAGTTACATGCCCATATTGATGTATTTGAGAGTTGTGTATCGACTTGATTCAATGTTATAGAATCTCCTAAATTAGGTGATATTTAGGAATATATGGCCAAACTGTGAGCAGAGGTATGCTCTCAGCCTGTGCCTCCATGCGGCCCTAAATAGTTTGATTTATTCACCGAACTGGAAGAGATGTTCTGAGTTTTGGGGATCAAAAGAGCTAGGATAGAGGATCTATAAGGACTCTCTATTCAATTTTACCAGGCCGTGAAGTTGGATAAAAATACTTCTAGAGCATCCACAGTAGATGATGCAGTGCGACAATTTGAGATTGCAGCGAGTTCGTCTTCTAGTCGTGCTCCTCTTTCAGTACCATCACTATTCATCGAGATAACTCCTAATGGGGATGAGCATGACACAAATGCCTATGTGTCCTAGGTATTTGCTCATGCCGTTTCTTTATATTATTTTCATGCATTGGGTCAATTCCTAGTCTTTTTATTAGTGGTAGGGTATATGATAATCATTGCAGGTTTTTGTTGCCATGCTTCTTTCCCTATCAGCCGCGGTGTGATTGTATTATTGGAATATTCAGGAAATATCGTGTCGTAGTATGTTTTGTTTTGTATTATGTTGTGTTTTTGTGTAACTAAGAGAAAAATCAGCATCTAAGGAAGTTGATGTACTATGTTTTGAATTTTTGAGAAAAATGATACCCCTCTGGAAATTTTATTTTCGAACTGTGTTATGTAAATTTGTGCGAATATTATGAATCTCATTATGGCATTATGATTAGGGACATAATAATGATATCTAACATTTGCATGGACAGAAGAGGTAGTGGTTTGTGATATAACCTTGTGCCATGTGTGTGTGAGATATTACTTAGTTCCCTTTGTGTATGGAATCTCAAACTTTCCTGGTTATTCTTGCATAGGTTGTTAGATAGTCGGTTAGGAAAAAATAATCTGTCGTGCTTGAGATAATTGCACTACTAGCCTAAAAAACCTTCAAAATATGAATAAGTATGCCTTGATCCCTATTCATAGCCTATACAAACTTTTTTTTTTTTATTCACCTTTCACCTTTCTATTTTAATTACAATGAACATGTTTTTGCCCTAGTCCTCCATAAATATTGTGAACCTCAACTCAAGAAAATTGCCTGGGTTGAAGGTGGAAATCATAGGAGTACGTGATTGAAAGTGGGTACGAAAAAGGGCGTTAATAAGAGAAAAATAAAGTTGGACTGGGTGTGGTAGAAAAAGCAAAAAAAAAAAAAAAAAGAGAAAGAAAAAAAAGAACAAATGAAATAACACTAACCAAAATGATTTGTAAAAGAAAAAAAAGGTGGACATAAGGGTCGAATTAAAAAAATTGGTTAATAAGTGGACCCTAAAAGTAAGTGTAGTGCCAAGGATGGCGTAGTTACTAAATTCCCAGATGTACCATACCAGCACCTAAGGCTACATTACAACCTGAGTACAGTCCTATTGCGATCATAACCTCGACTACCAGAAAACTAAGGTAAATAAAATAAGTACAACCCTATGGTATTTTATGAACATTGTTGGAATTTAATTGTGAGTTGGAGTGTTTCTTGATGTCCTATCATTAACATGCCTAATTCTATTAAATGAGAGAGTTTTCTTTATTGTGAGGGTACATGGGTTGTATTGCTCGCTGCTTATTTGTTTGGGTAGTGTAACTTTTATATATGCATGATTTTTTGTTGCTAATGTAATGTCATATCTTGATTCCCTTGAGTCACATTATTGTGCTGCATTAATACACACTTGGTTTCGAAATGTTAAAATTGGAAGGGGAGAGGGGGTAATTTTATTGGGCTTAAATTTGATGATTGACTACCATATATGTTTTAGGTTTTTCCAAATTAAGTTTTATTGTTCAATTTAGTTGTCGTTTTTTTCTCGAGATCATGCAAACGTTCTAAGGTGTAGGTGTTTATGTGCTATGGGTTCATAGAAATTTCAACGTTTAAAACTATGAAAATATGTAGTAACTTAGGTCGTTTTATTAGATATGATGTGTTTTGTGTTGTGTATTGCAAGAAACCTAGTTTTGGGAGCTAAACAGGAGAAAACAACTGAATTGTTCATTATTGTAACACTTATGTAGTCCCCCACGACCCGTAGGTACAACCTATGTCACATAGATGCTAGAAAAAATGTTAGAGAGTTGATAAATAAAGATTTAGAAGCTAGAAACTTTGACCCTATTACCTACAATGGGTACCTACGGCCCGTAGGCACCACCTACAACCTATAGGTGCAAGATGAAGTTCATAAAAGATCTTGCAGAAGTTTAGAGCCTGGGCACCTATGTATCGTTGGAGGCACCTATGACCCATAAGTGGCTCTGTAGGTGGCCACTTACTCTAGTTTTCCACTTTTATTTTGGAACGGTTTCCTAAGGTTTCTATAAGTACCATTTTGACGTATTTTTAGTTAGTTTATGCACTCTTATTATTAACAAACATATATTTTGATTCTAAGAATTACTTTTAATCTCGGGATTTTGTTCTTTGATATATGTTTATTATTCAATTTGAGACTTTGAGATTTCATCATAAATTATTATAAAACTCATTTAATGCTTTCAATAATAAATTCCATAGATTATTTCACAATGATGGGTTGTTAATTCTTGTAACTAAGGTCGTGTGAACCCATGAAGTAGGAGAAGTGTGAAATCCTTCTAACTCATTGTTGTTGCATGTGTGGTAGTTTTTTTTAGTATTATTGATTTCTTAACATTTGCAAATGTTAGGATCCCACCTATATTCATTACAAACTCAAAAGAAAGGAAGAGATTGGGAAAATAAAACCACAACAGTAATTTAAAGCTAATTATCGATACAAACTAATCATCTTCATTGAATTAAGATAATTACCTTTATCTAATAAATTTAAGACTGAGAGGAGATAGTTTAACAGGGGTCCAAGGCAAGGGTTAGTAATGCAATACTTCTAAGGGTTTGTAATGTGACATTCTAAGACTAAATGGAGATAGTAAAATTCACCAAAGGGTGTTGAGAGTGTATTGGTGATACATAAGTTGTAAGATTTTGGATGCACATCAGTAAGGTAGTTAGGGAGGAAATGATAAACCTACGTAGTTAGAAGCTAGGGAAAACTCAATCCTAGTGTTTCTTCAGATTATCTACATCAAAATCATTCAAGTTTTGTTACTATTTACTGTTTAAGGAAAACTCTCCCATTTACTTTCTATACTACCCGGTAATTTCAATAAGTTTGAGAGATAGTTCTACATATTTATTTGTGTTCGACCCTACCTAGTTAGGTTACTATATATTGATAGCAATTATTTTAGCCTGCTGAGGAGTTATAGTTTAGGCGATTATCAATAGTTATGGCACAGGAGGAGTCACCATGGGTTGTAGTCCCTTCAATGTAGATTACAAAGGGTACCTTAAGAATTACAGCTAAAGCATGGTGGACGTTGGTTCGACATCAATCAAGTCTAACTATGGAGGGTAATGTATTGAGTGTTCGCGGTGCTGACTTGGTTACCGGCATCATTAAGGGCTATGATGTTGAGATAGCCGAGTTGATTGGAAGGGAAAGTAGTGAATTCACTATGATTACAAAGATGTATAGAGAAGGGGGTATCAGAGATTCCAAGAGTTGATCAGTTCTTGATTGTCCACCAGACCATATAATTAGGCCTGATTTGATATCATGCCAACCTGATTTCTAAGGACAAAGTTGGTGTTTCACTTTTCTAGGCCGCTTTCTAAGACAGCAAGTAGATGGATATTAATTCGCCGAGTTTTTTCTATTATGGTGATTACCCCAAAAAGAACACCCGACCTGAGCCTCAAGCCTCTACCGATGCAATAGGGTTCTTTTAGGGCTCCAACTCTACCTTAGACTGTAAGACCATCTACATTGTAACAACCTTCAACTGGCTATAATTTAGTGTAATGAGATTTCCTGACCATTATGCTAGAATACTATGCACCCTTTGGCGACGAATGACAAATATTGATGAAGGAATGCAACCTTGGGTGAAGAAGAAAATTTACATTGAGATAAGGGGTAAGAAAACATTATTCGATAGTGTTGAGTAGAGGATTAGACAAAAGTTGGTGAGAATTTAATCCCCATATCTTGCAAGCATGCATGAAGAGTTTGCCACACTTTGGGATGCTATTGAGGACATGGTGTCAAGGCTATTACCTATATTCTTTATTATTTAGTATACTTTTTTAGATAAGGTGCCTGAAATTTAGAAAAAAAAGGGTTAGGAGATGGCTATTGAGGAGGAAGGTAAAGAAAGAGCGAGGAAAAAAATAAAAAGGAGAAAGGATAAGGAAAATGTACGAGCAGTGCAGGTAGCTAGTCTATAGACTTTACAGGACCATATAACTAGGGTCTGTGTAACAAGAGAACGATTGAGATGATAGCTATAGATCCAGTAGATACGAGTGAGGGCATTATTTTACCTCCCAAGATATAGATATATTTGAGCTCACCTACCACCATTGGTGCCACTACTAATAAGTGTGTCCGGGCTACCACTTGGACCACAGTTGATGAGAATGAGTCCTATTCTTGGGCTTTGCCTTTTGAGACATAATGATTTGGTTCGTAGTGCCCCCAGGTTTGTCTTCACCCCTTGTTTTTACTTTATATTAATGCATTGTGGACTGTGCACAATCTGTAGTTAGCGGTGGGGTATACCACAATTGAGGATTTTCCTTTCCATGTTTGTTTTTCCATTGGCTGTGCCATCATAGTATAACTTCCATATTTAGTTCCTATTATGTGTTTCTTATGTTTAGTACAAAGAAAAATAAGTAATCTAAGGGAAAATGATGTATTTGGCTTGTGTTTAAATGTTTTGAGAAAAAATAGTGCCCCTCATAAAAGTTTTATGAACAACGTGATGTGAATATCTGTATGACTATTGTGAATTTTACTATGGCATTATGATTAGGGAATAATAATCATAACATAGAATTCCATGAACTGAATAGGTAGTATTTTATAATATAACCCAGTACTATGTGTGTGTGAGGTACTTACCTAGTTCCCTTTGTGTATTTAATCCATTAACTGGTCCAAATAGTCTTTCCTAGGATTTAGGATAGTTGGATAGGACATAATCATAGGTCATTCTTGATTTAGTCCACTCTTAGCCTAAATAATTGCCTATATCTATTTTCTAATTTTCATTTCATCTTTCCAAGTAGATTACAATGAAAATGTTTTTTGCCTTAGTCCATCCTTGGACATTCTACACCTGAACTCAGGCAAATTGCCTAAGTTGAAGGTGGCTATCATAGGGGTGTAGAGTTAAAAATCAGGTATCAATAAGGGTTTGGAAAAAGAAAAAAATAAGTAGGGTTGAGCGTGGTAAAACAAAAAAAAATTGGGAAAAAAGAATAAAAGTGACAAAGAAAATAAAAAAGATAGAAAGGGAGTATAAAGGAACCGCACCCAAATCTAAACAAGCATTAAAACAAAATGGGAAAAATATGGGAGAAATAAAAGAAAAATGTTGAGAAGTAGACCCTAAGTGTAAATTCAGTGTCAAGGAGGGTTAGTCACTAGTTTCCAAAGGTACTATACCAGCCCCTAAGCATACATTACAAGCCGAACTAAAGTCCTATAGTGATCCTAGTTCGTTTGTCTGAAAATCTAAGTTATAAAAAATAAGGGAAATCCTATGGTACTTTATGCACATTGATAGGAACTTCTTTTTTGAGTGTGAGTATCTTGACATGTCCGTGTATTTGCATACCTGATATGATATAGTGAGAGATGGGACTTCTTTGTTGTGAAGGCCCATGGGTTGTGTTCCTAGCTGCTTATCTATTTGACTAGTAAAAATTTCACATTTTCTTTATTATTTCATCCTAGTGTTATTCCATAGCTTTATTCCGTTGGGGTCGCATTGTTGTACTACATAGATCTACATAGTTTTTTTTCTTGAAAAGTTGAAAATAAGAGGGTATATAAATTTAGAGCTGAAAATTGGGTTGACTGTCTAGGTGCCTTAGGTTTCTTTTGGTTAAGCACCATGTTGTTTTGTTATTTCTTAGTTTTTCGAGGACATGAAAATGTTATAAGTAAAGGGTTTTGATGTACCATGGTGTCATGGAACTTTTGATGCTTAAAACTGGAAAATATGCAAGTAATTAGGTTCTTTTTAGTAGATATGATTTACTTTTGTGTGTGTGTATGTTGCTGAAAAATATGGTTCGAACTGAGTAAACTATATAGGAAGAAAAATATCTAGAAAAGTGAAGTATCTACTTAGACAAAAAGTTTTTGGGTGACAATACGACTCGTCGTCATAATTTTTCGAGTGACCAGTGATGGATTATGAGAAGAGAAACAAAGTGGGTGTTGGCTAGGACTCGCAGGATCTGAATGCCAGTTGTATGGAGGATTTCTATGAAAAAAAAAATTCCAAGGTCTTGAAAGTATACAAGTTGGAGCCTTGTGAAGACGTGGCTGGTAAGGAGTCGTAGGATCTTACAATGACTCATTAAGACAATCATCCTAAGCATTTGTCGAGAAAATACTAAAAGCTAAAAATTCATTGGAGATACAATGACTCCTTCCAATGACTAATTGAGGGACGTGATGATTTATCACCACTGAAGATAGAATATAGGAAACAAAGTTGCAATAAGTCTCTGTCAGTCTATACGACTTGTTACTAGTAGCGTAGCCACTCCCGACTTATTTTTCTATTTTGTTTTAATTAGGATTCTTAGGTTATTTTAAGAGATTGTAAATACTCTTGTATGTTTTTTCTATTAGTTTAGGCACTCTTTATATTCACAACACTACATTGATTCTAAGAAATGGCTTTTGATCTTGGAATCCTTTGTTCTTGCTTTTTATGGTTGATTTTTTTTTTGAGATTTTGAGTTTTCTTCTTAAATTATTGTAAGATTATTCATATTCTTTCTTTGATAAATTTAAATTATGTTCTAGAAAACACTAGTGGCTAAACTACCTAATTAGGGTTGTGGGAACCCTGGCTGAATAATGATGTAGAGGAAGAGCAAAGTCATTCTTGATCAGTGTTTATGTATGTATTCTGGTCTTCTTTGATTTTATTGCTTTCTTAATGATTGCAAAGTAAGAACCTTCCTATATTTGATACTCTCTTCATAAGAGAGGTTGAGATTAGGAAAAAAAGATCACATCAGAAATTAAAGGTTACCAACCCTCATTTTAAATAACTTGATACTCAAAAGGTAATAGTTAATCTGGTATCCAGGACAAAGATTAATTAGGAGACACTCTAATACTCACAAGTTAATGAGTGAAATGTTTCAAAGGCATTCACAAAATGGTTGGTGATATCTTGTCAGATTCTTCATTTAAGAAGTTGAGATAGTTTGACAGAGCATGATATGTCTACAAAGTTAGGAAGTCTGGGGGGACACAATCCTAGTATTCATCTCACATTGGTTTCAATCCATAGCGATCAATACTTGCGACTACTATTGCTATTTCATACAATCCCTCATTGACATTCAAGACTTTGTGAATACTTCAACAAGTTCGTGAGAGAGATTTGACCTATTCTTTGTGGGTTCGAACCCAACATTTGTTGGGTTATATATTTTATGTCGACCATGTTGTACCTTATTGGAGGTATAATTTGGGAAACATCACCTAACTGCCTTTGCTTTTGGGTACTTAGACTTTCCCAAATTTTTCGTTTCCTTGGTTGACATTTCTTTCTCATATGTTTGTAGTGGGACCAACTTTGCTTGTACCTTATGATCTTTTGTTTGATATCTATCAATAAGGTCTCTACCACTCCTCAAGGTGATTTTTATCACATATTTTAGATTTTTTGTATCACTAGGCAAACCCCTATGAGGTTTGGTGTTCTACACCTCAGCCAACCGACTTAACTGAGTCTCAAAATTCTTCTAAGCTAGTTGTTGTTTTGGATAACCACAGTCATTTGTTCTTTGTTGGTAAGGATTTTTGTAATGTCTCTTCTATATTTATAGCCTAATTATTATTCTAAATGATATGTTTTTGTTGAAATTGTTGAATTTGAGTCTAATTATTTCCCTATGAGTAATTGGGTTGAATCTACCAGTCGGACAAAAAAATTGGATAAGGAACTTCTTCACCAAGTCATCCCAATTTGTTATCAAGTTTGAAGGTTCTTTCTTCAACCATTTCTTTGATTCCCCCAATAGTGAGAAGGGGAAGTGAGTGAGCCTCACATAATATGTAGAGACTTTAGTAAAAATAGAGGTGTCACTAATCTCTAAGAAATTTTTTAGGTGAAACTGTGGATCCTATGTGACAATCCAGTGAACTAGTCAATGCTGTGAAACAATTGGACTAGGTTCTGTTTTAGCTCAGATCTATCCCCTAGTTTTGATTTGTGGATGGAGGAGTTAACATTATTTACGAGTGGGATTGCCACTTTGCTCATAGTTATGTAGCCTAGTTATTCATCAACCATGACTATAGGAATGGATTATCCCTATTTAACTTATGGGATAGGATAGAGAAGTGTTACTTCTCTCCATAATAGAAGGAAGCATCGCTCAAGTTTAGGATATGGTTTAACCAAATCCCATCCCTTGCCAAATTACAAGAGATTCAAAATTGTACTTGCAAATTTAGTAGCTAAGACCAAGTTATTAGCAGTAACCAAACAACGTAGAAAAAATAAATATTAAAAGGTTGCTAATTTTATAGTCCTTGACAAAGGAACCAAAATCTTGTGGATTCCTACCACACACATAAGTGTATGTGGTTGTGCAAGTAATTAAGTGGCCCTTTAGAGTCGAATATCAACCTTACTTGGACTTGGTATTAGCAACTAGTCCAATTCTAGATAAACAAATTAGATAAAATAAGTGTGAATTTATCCAAGTGAGTTTAGGATTTGAGAATTTAAAAGTAACAATAACCAATAACAAGAATAGAGACACGGGGTTGATAACCTTTGAACAATCATACAAAGCTATCTAATTTTGTCGTTTAAGTTAATTATTTTAGTTGTTGATTCACGGGGTTGATAACATAATTATGCTCTTTCAAGACTTTAATTATCTATTTAAATTATCCCCACAACTGCATCGTTGATCGGGGATGTAAGAACTAATTCAAACACATTTATATTTCATCCTGTAATTGAACCAAATGGGGAGAATTAGGTATATTCCTATTCTAACCACAAAGCCTATCTTTAATTCATTTAAAATAAAAGAACCAAATTCATATATTCCATGATCTAATCTAGTGTTCCTCCTCTCAAGTTCACAATATAAATATGAATTTATTTCAAATGTCGCGAACAAATAGAATAGCAATAACCAAAACATATGAGCAACGAAATATGATAATCAATTATAAACAAACTTAATTAGATGCTAAGTGTTCTTGTTCATAGACAAAATCCTAGAACGGGATTTTTTTAGCCACTCATATTCTTACAAAGAATCACAATAATGGAATCCATATGTAAAACTATAAAAAACAAAACTAAATTAAGGAAGAAAGAACACAAGTGTGGAGCCCTTGGATGCTTTCTCAACTCCCCAATCTTGTGTTATTTAAAGAGTATGGTTTATTTGTGACTAACTAATCCTTTTATATTGGTTTATGTCATCCACGGGCATCCCAACATGAAATATATGCATTTAAAACATTGTCTCTCACTAAAAAGACATAATAATAATTTTTTAGACGTCCCGGGAGAAAGCTCTTACTGCAATGCCAAAGACAGGCCTGGGGAAGTGTTGCGCCCACCAAAGGGAATGGTGTTAAAGTGTGGATTCGTCCTAGTGAGTGTGGAAGACACTCCATCCCTTGATGTATGTGGTGCCACGTAATGCATTTCTACACAGGTGCAACTTCACTTCCATTTTTCTCCTATTTTGTCGAATGTTTCCTCCTTATTTCCCGACTTTTGATAACTTGTTTGTCAGATTTAATTATCTTTTGAAAAACCTTCAAGATCTTATACAATGTAATATAATAATAATTAGTTCATACAACACAATAGAGCTCGTCAAAGTGCATTAGAACAAAGCATCTAGCACAACTAGGGTTCTCGTCTAAACTATATTTTATCATTTTCACTCTTAACTTGTTTCAAGTACACCTTAAACACACTAAAAATTTGAATTAACACTTAAATACACAATTACACCCTTAATACCTCAATAATCACATCATAAATTCATCAAAACTAAGCTAAAATGTGTAGATAATGGTAATTAGGTGTATAAATATATGTAAGATCATGTTGCTTCCTAGATAAGGAGATATATCTACTAGAATTTCATAGAATAAATATTCTTAGACCTCAACTTTCTAGTTTACCTATCTAGGATAGCAATGGGTTCATCTTCGTAGGATAAGTCATGATCTAATGTGACTGAGTCCTACCAAATCTCATGTGAATCATCTTGATGGAACTTATTCGATATGTAAACATGGAATATCCGATGACCAACTGATAGATGTTGAGGTAAATTTAGCCTATATGTCATATGTCCAAACTTCGCTAGAATATCAAAAGCCCTAATAGACATAAAACTAAGTTTCCTTTCTTCATAAATGTCACCACACCCTTCATGAGTGATACCTTCAACAAAACTCACTAAAGATGAAAGCTATGTCCTAAAATTAATGTCCAACAAAACTATTTTGCTTAATTTTGGAAGCCACAAGCTCTGCTGAATCAATCTAACTCGATCCATCGAGTCTTTCTACAAATGGGTGCCCCAAGGTGTAATCTAAAATGAGCCTAACCATCTCATAAGGGATCTATGCCTCTTCTTATACAAAGCCTCAAAGAAGATATATGAATTCTGGAATGATAATTACTATTGTATTCTAATTCATCTGATGGGAAATACTGGTCCCAATGACAATCAAATTCCATAACACACGCTCGAAGCATGTCCTCTAAAACTTGAATAGTCTGCTCTAATTAACCATTTATCTGAGGCTAAAAAGTTATAGTCATATCAAGCTGAGTACCTAATTGACTATGCCTAGAACTCCAAAAATTTGAAGTATGCTATGTACCTCTATTAAAAATAATAGAGATAGGTATACCATGCAATCTAATGATCTCTCAAATATAGATCATGGATACTTGTCCGTATTATAGCTAACCCTTAAATTTATAAAATATGTCAAATAAATTAAGCTATCCACAATCCCAAATTGAATAAAACTTCCTTAAGGTTGGGGATATATCAATAATAAAATCCATAATGATCTGCTCCCATGTTCACTAAAAAACATGCATCCTCTATACATTACTACCCAGTTGGTGATGCTCATATTTCCATTGTTGATGATTCAAACACTGTCACAACCTAATTGCATATGCTATAATGGTACCTAATTTAACCCACAATAGCTAAGAAAAATCGTAGACCAAATTTGTAAGAAATGCATTAGTTCATGGAAAATAGCATAAATGTTGGAATTATGCAAGTAAATGATTTACAAGCTATAAACAACCGACTAATAATATCATAACAGAGATAAATAAAACATAAGTGACAGTATCCCATGACTAGTATAGTTGATAAAAGAGCCTCTAATCTAAAAGGATAAAAGTACTATCAAGTCAGTAAACAATAATCTCGAAAATACAAAGACTAGAAAAGATAGGAGAGAGAGAAAAGGTCAATTCCAATGACATAATCAATGATGACAACTAGTACTCAAATCTCAACCAAAAAGGTATAAAAGTGTATTATGAGTACCAAGGCGATGGGTACTTAGTAGGAATCATAATCCAATGGAGTAAAACATTAAATAAATATAATAATTAAACAAGATACATAAACTAGTTCAAAGGAAAAGGAAAAACGTGAAATGATGCTCCAATACTATTAATAAAATATTTGAATGATAATAAAAAAGTATATGCATAGATAACTCAACATAACTGGCCCCTGTTATGACCCGACACTACACCCTAGTCGCAACACGGTGCCTAGAGTCATAAGTAACCCCAAACTAACCCATGATCTGGCACAAGCTATAAATATGAAATAAGGCAACAAAAATACCTTGGGAAAGTCATTTAAAAGAATCTAAAAATCAAAACAAAATCAATGAAGTCTAAAATACATCAACTGCAAAACATGTTTGACTGACTGATTGTCTAAAACATGATGAGTTTTTGGGATAGTTCCCCAACTATCTCTAACAAACTGAAATAGCATAAAATATAATACTGGGATGAGTTACTAATAATATAACTAGTCAACGATAGATGAGAACTCACCAATTTTATAGTTGAGGGGTACAGAAATAGTCTAGGAGTGATCTGGGAACTAAGTATCCGAACATATGCTATAAGACAACATAGGGCTAAAGCGAACGTGTGATCAGTATTTTAAATGTACTACTATGTGATATACGAACTAGATGAAATGCATATAAGCACTGATCATAAATGCATGAACATGTAAAACAAATGCAAGACCAAGAACAAAACATGTAATGAAATGATCTAAAAAATTGAATAACTATTACATGGACACTTGCTCATGCAAACCTAAACTGATATAGTCTAAGTACTAATCTAAAACCATGGGAGCTAACATTTTACTGTTGTGACCCAATTTAATCTATCTTTCTCCAACCTATAACTCTAATGGGAATGGTGTCAATACCTTGTTAAGGGTACTACCACTGGCTATGTTGATCCACTAAATTGATGTCCCGAAGGACTAGGGTGTCAAATTTATACTGGACAGTTACCCCTACGAGAATGTTATTTCTTAACTAGTGGGTGATCTAACATAACCTACACTAGAAATGTAGTTCTGAAAGTTAGGGAGTACTACTAAATGTCTCAACCCTCAACAAACAGGTGAGCCATCATACATAGGTTCACTCGGTGTTAGATCCTACTCCCAACTAAACTGATACTGGCACTGATAATGGTTTGACATGATTCAATTCTGGTAGATGCTCAATATGATAATAATCTGAATATAATGATTCCATCATGATATATTTGAATTATAACCTGACGTCTGAAATATACGTGAATATCTAGGTATCAGGTGTTCATAACCCGCACGCTCTAAAATATACATTACATATAATAATGTCAAAATAAAGACATAATAAGGAAAATTCCATGACTCAACTCAAGAATTTTACAATTTTGTCAAACATAAGTAAAAATCATGATTTAGGGTACTATATGATGCATACAATTATGAATAAACATCTATTCTTAATTGAATTCAAGAATTAAATTGAAGAATTGAGAAACTTAGGCTTTTTATGGGACCTTAAGAAATAGGAGAATTAAACTTAAGAATATGGAAAACTTTGGGACCCAATGGATGAAAGGAGTCCATTGATTAATGTCCCACATACCTAAATGTAGAAGCTTGGATGAATTTCTTAGAATTGGACTTGATTTGAAAAACCATAATTACTTCTAGCTAGAAGCGAAAAATTGCCTCTTATAACTGCTCTAGGTGGAGAATATAATTAAATCATGAATTAGGGATTTTAGTTCTTTTAGACCACCCTTTGGGAAGCCTAAATGATGTGGTTTTGGGTTTTAAAAGAGTGAGAAAAGGAAAACAAGTCCCTGAGAAAACGTCCAGGAAAACCCCATTCTAGTCATTACGACTTACCACATAACTAATAACGACTAGTCATAAGTCGTGATATGAGTCATAACCTAGAACCCAATAGTTTTGGGTCCTTTATGGTATGACTATAACTCCCCCCCCCCCCCCCCATAATGGCTCATTATAACTGACTATGAATTATTAGGTGGCGTCGTAGTCTAAGGATGGGCTTTTTCTTAAACATATTTATTCCTAAAACTACCCTCCTAATGACTCATTATGTCTAACTATGAGTCATTAAGTAGAGTCATAATCCGAGGCCAAATTCTTGGGTCAGTCACTGGTTAGGCTAAGAGTTCACATAACAACTCATAAGTTCTAAATACGAGTTCTATACTGGAATTGTAACCATTGGGAAAAATTCTTGGTTACATACTTTTGTGACTATGAGTCCCTCATAATGACTCATAGCCACTGATTATGGCTAGCTGGGTGGAATCATAGTATGTGGCAGCTGAATAAAACTTGGGAAAAACTTGCATAACTTTTTACCATGATGTTTGATTAAGATAAGACTTGTTGTATTGGTAAGCTAACTTAGTGGACTATCTTTTGAGTGGTATAGGGGTTGAAAATTTGAGGCATTATAATATCTCTTCCTTAGGATCATTCATCCTTGAATGAAATTGTCTGAGATGGGGTACTAGGGAACCTGAGATCATGCACTTAACACTTATGAGTTGAATCATGACTAAATATCAGAATCTGAAATATGATACATAGACAAAACTGAACTCATGAATGTATGTTATGACTTCTCCCTAATGACTTTTATAATTGACTATAGTTCGTGAGGGTTCGCTTTTGGTCATATACTATTATGCCTACGACTTCGCTGCTTGAGAATCATAATGTCTGACTATGAGTTATTAGGTAGAGGCATAATCTGAGGCTAAATTGTTAGGTGTCTGATAGGTTAGGCTACGATTTTATATAATGTCCTGTATAGTCAGAATAAAAGTTGTATGATGGACTTGTAGCCACTAGAATGCATTCTTGCGAACATATTATTATGACTATGAGTCCCTTATAACAACTCGCATCCATTGATTACGGGTAGTTAGGTGGACTGTAACTTGGGTAAAAACTTGAATAACTCTTTTGACACGATATCGAACTAAGACAAGACTTGATGCGTTTGAAATCTAACCTTGTGGCCAATCTTTTCAGGGCTCTAGGGCTTGAAAATTTAGGGTATTACAGTATCTCTGCTTGGGATCATTCATCCTTGAATGAAATTGTCTAAGTTGGGGTACTTGCAAAACTAAGATCATGCACTGAAAACTTATGAGATAAATAATGATTAAATATCTAGATCTAAAACATGATGCACGGAGTAAACTAAACTCATGAATGCATGCTATGACAAAAGAATGCCCGGATAGCTGAGATAGAAAATGATAAAATTAATTAATTAAGGAAACCATTACCTTAAGATGAATTTGGATTCAAACAGAACATTTAGGGGTACTTGGCTCGTATATCAACTTATACTTCCAAAGTGGCTCCCTCAACTGACTGATTTGCCCATAGAACATATACTGAAGCAACTTATTTATTCCTCAGCATATGAATCAAACAGTCAAAGATCTCAACGCGGAATTTTTCATAAGAAAGGCTATCTTCCATGCCTACACTCTTTAAAGGAACGAATGAAACTGGATCACCGATGTATTTATTAAGAAAAGAAACATGCAAAACTGGATGCACTAATACTAACACATCTAAAAACTATAACTAATAGGCTACCTTCCAAAAATAGCTCAATATCCTATAAGTTAAAACATAGAGAGGACTGAGCTTCCCTTTCTTACCAAATCTCTTCACCCCTATCATGGGAAAAAGTTTGAAATACACTAAGTCACTAATATCAAACTCAAGTTCCCTCCTCCTTACATCTTCATAAGATTTCTGTAGACTATGGGCTGTCTTCAGCCTTTCTCAAATAATCTGAATTTTCTCCATTACTTTATACACTACGTCTGCCCATATCATAGAAGCTTCACTAATCTAAAACCAACCAATAGGAGACCTATATATCCCATCATAAAGATCCTCAACAGAGCCATCTGAATACTAGAGTTATAGTTGTTATTGTAGGAAAACTCATTCAGAGGCTAGTGCACAAGACCTCAATATTTTCTATAACATCCGAATAGGACTCTCTACCTGACCATTTGTCTAGGCGTAAAAAGTCATACCGAGGTGAACTTTGGTACCAAGACCTTTCTGAAAAGCCTTCCAAAAATGAGAGGTAAACTAAGTACCTTATATGAAATAATGGCCAATGGGACTCCATGAAACTTTACTTGAACTGTGAGATAGAGTCTAATATAATTCTCAGTTGAATATAAATTATGGAATGGGAAAAAAATAGGCTGACATGGTTATTCTGTCCATAATGACCCAAATTGAATCAAGCTAATGATGATTATGAGGTAACCCTGTAAAAAAGTCAATATTTACCACTTTCCACTTCTAAGTGGGGATGCTAAATTCTTAAAGTGTACCATAGGCCTCTGGTGCTCAACCTTAACTTGATGAAAATTTGAACACTTAGCTACGAATTTTGCAATATCATTCTTTAAACTATTCAAATAATAGGCCTCCTGGAAATCATGGTACATCTTAGTGGCTCCTGGGTTAATAGAATATAGTGAACCATGTGCCTCTGCTAACATCCACTGCCTCAAATCATCCATATTTAGAACACATAACTTGCATTGACAACAAAGTATACCATCTCCTCCTTGGAAGAAAAATTCAACCTATTGATCCTGAGTTTCCTCTTTCAAGTTTACCAAATTAGGATCTCTATATTGATTCACTTATACCTCTATAAGCAAGGAAAATTTTGAACCATTCTTAACCCATACATTGCCTTCGGATTAATAAACCAATCGAACTCCTTATCTAGTAAGCTAATGAACCTCATAAACTAACTCTTTCTACTATTCTCCATGTGAGCAACACTCCCCATAGATAATATACTAGGGGCATCATCCACAACACTGGCCTTACACTGGTGGTACAACATACTCACATCATAGTTTTTAAACTATTCAAGCCACCTTATTTGATGAAAATTTAGATCTTTATAAGAGAACACATACTATAAACTCTTGTGATCGGTAAACATATTGACATAGACCCCATAAATATTGTGCCTCAAAATCTTTAAGGGAAAGACCTCTACTACCAATTCAAGATAATGAGTCAGGTAATTCTTCTCATGGGGTTTGAGCTACCTTGAAGCATACATACCCTTTCCCCATTCCATCAACACACAACTAAGACCAACTCTAGAAGTCCCAATTATACTATAAAACAATCTGAGCCCTCTAGTTATGTCAAAATTGTAGCACTATTGAGTCGAATCTTCAACTCTTGAAAACTCTTCCTACAAGAATAAAACCACTAAAATTTGACTTTCTTCTAAGTCAGTTTGGACATGGGAGAAGCAATAGAAGAAAATTCCTCAACAAATCATCTGTAGTAATTGGCTAAACATAAGAAACTTCTAATATTTAATTGAGAGATCGGTCAAGGCCAATTTGCTACTGTTTCAGTCTTTTGAGGATCAACTCTAATGCCAACATCAGAAATGATGTGGCCAAGGAAAGTTACTAATTTAAACCAAAATTTACACTTACTAAACTTAGCTAATAACTAGCGATTCTTAAGAGTCTAGAAAACAATCCTCAAATGGTTTGCATGTTCACCTTCCCCATGAGAATTGACGATGATATCATCTATGATGAACATATCCAAATACTACTTAAATACTTAATTTATCAAGTCCATAAAAGTTTTAGGAGCATTCATTAGTCCAAAATTCATAACTACAAATTCAAAGTGACCTTATCAATTTATGAAGGTTGTCTTAGAAATGTCATATTATCTGGCTCTAAGATGATAAGAGAAGCAATGTGCACACTAAAACTCGTCAAAAAAGTCATCAATCATAGGGAGAGGGTATTTATTTATGATTGTGACTTTGATTAGTTGACGGTAATCGATGTACATTCTGAGGGAGCCATTTCTCTTACATAGAAATAGAACTAGGGCACCCCACGGGGAATATCTAGACCTAATAATGCCCTAATATAAGAGATATTTCAACAGCTCTTTCAATTCCTTAACCTCAGCTGGAGCCATTCTATAAGGTAGAATTAAAATAGGCTGGGTATCTGGGAGAAGATATTTTCCATAGTCAATTTCCCACTTAGGAGGTACTTCGAGCTGATTTCAGGAAATATTTCTGGAAACTCATTAACCACTTGGAATCTCAAATTTTGAGTTCTTTACTCAGACAAGATGATGGATAGAACCCTTGGATATCATCTTCCTTGCCTTAAGGTAGGAGATTAATTGACCTATAGGTACTAAGGTACTACCCCTCTATTTTATGATTGACTCATTAGGAAATTGGAACTAGACTATTCTTTTTCTGCAGTTGACTAAGGCATAATAGGCGTGAAGACAATTCATACCATGAAAGATATGAAAATCAGTCATCTCTAATTCTATAAAATCGACTGAGGTGATTTTTGGAGATAGTGATATTGGTAAATCTCCGTACACCTATCTGGATATAATGGAACTACCAACGAGAGTAGACACTAAGATGGGTAATACTAAGATTTCGTGATTGACACCAAAATTCACTTCTATATAGGTAGTAACAAAAGAAAGTGTGACTCTGGGGTTTAAGAATGCATACACATGAAGGTGAAAGGCTTGTAACATACTAGTAACCATATCAGGGGAACCTTTAAAATCCTATCAAGTTTAAAGGACACATAGTTGATTCTATCACTGTCTACTAGTGACACTAGAGGTCGTGCCTTACTGAATTGGGAGACCTATAGGAACAAAAGCAAAATTAGTCTGTCCCAGTAGATGAATATCTTTACCCTTATAGCCAATCACTGGGCAATCTATGATTTTGTGACCAATCTTGCCACACCCAAAACATGTATCACTGTCGGCCATGTACTAACCCCTGTGGTTCTTTCACACTTTTTGCAAACACGGTTAGTGAAGTCACTATTCATGCTAACATAGGAATTAGATCTTAGTGATCTATTGTTATTGTCTGATCTGGACCTAAGCACTAGACCACTGGAAAAAGATGGGGTTGCAGCTGAACATTTCTGGCAGAACTGAGAATGATTCCTACCATCTAACCTCTCCTAAGAGAAGTTAAACCTAACAGTTTTGGCCCTCTTTATCTCCCTTTTTCTTTCTTTGAGATTCTCCTTCATAATTTAATAAGCATGAACCATCAATTTAGAAAGTTCCATCTTCTTAATCAACATAGTTATCCTGCACTCCTTGACAATATCTTCTAAAACAACAGTTATGAACTTACTCAACATGGCCCTAGTATCAGCTATCTTAGTTAGAGCTTATCTTACTAAGTAGGTGAAATTGAATTAATACCCCTTCGCACTTATGTTACCCTAATTTAGATTAATGAACTCTTACCTATTGTCCTTCATTAATTTGAGTTGGAAAAACATATCTAAGAAAGAAGTAGAAAAATATCCCACTCTACAGGCCTCGCATCGGCACCTCTGTCCTCCTTTTACTACTTAATAAAGGTTTGATCCTCCCATTTAAATCGTTAAGTATCTAAATCAACACTCTCACTTAGGGTTATACCTATAATATCTATCATATTCTGGACACAATCCAAAAACTCCTGTGGATCCTTCTACGAAATGGATCTAAAGAACACTATGGGATTCTATAATGACCTGGGAGTACACCCTGGACACCACACAGTGCTTATGGTCCCATGATAACACAAACTAACCCATAAGCAGGTACCTGGTGTGAGTATTAATAAAACTGATAAACAACATACGCAGAATGTTAACTAAAAAGCCATAGTGTTTTAATAACTGAAATTAATACTAAATCATGGTTTAAAACATATATAAACATACTGATAAGACAACTGATAATCATGTATAAAACTAAACAATTATCTGTAGTAGTCTAAAAGCCTCTAAATTGTTTGATAGTAAAGTTAATGGGACAAGTCCCCAACTAACTACGACTGACTAAATAGCTAAACTACTGACATAGCTGAACATAAGATAACTCGTCCTCAAAAGAATAGGACTTAGAACTACTGTTGCTACTGATGCACTGGAAAGCCTAAGTATGATCGAGAATCTGAGTATTTGAACCTATGATGTAAGACATCATAGCGCAAGAAAAGAGTATACGATTAGTACTTCTTGATATAGTAGTATGCTCAATGAGGTTAGACTGATATACACTGGTTCATGATCATGAGTAATAACTGAACGAATGAATAACATGGGGGGCTGAGTAATAATGCATGAAAACTATAATGACTGAGAATATATAACCACACAAAAATCAAGTACTGAGGTAGTATGTAAACTGAGGTACTGAAATCTGATAGCTATATAATTGGTAAACTATATGCTATGGTTTAGCAAGACTAAACTAAATTCTAAACTGAGAATTGCAATTGAAACTATGGGAGCTTTCTTCTAACTAACATGCCCCAATATAAACTGATTAGGGTCCAACCTGTAATTCCCATTTGAAGTGTGTTAGTACTATTCTATGGATTACTAACAATTATTTGGTCAACCCTAATCTGGCAGAAAGACTCATAATATATAAATATGCATGTAAACTCTAGACTAGCAGGAAGACTCATGAGATATAAGTATGTATGTCAACCCTAGACTGGCAGGAAGATATATTAACCTACGATCACTATGTAGTTCTATTACTTAGGGATTTCTACTAAGGATCACACCTTAAGCTTGAAAGAATGATACCATCCCTAGGTTTGATCGATGCTTAATCCTACTCCCAACTGAACCCATACTGCTCACTAAACTGGGCTAGTCTTTATTGAATTCACACTGACCATGTTAAGTAACTGAGTACTACTCTTCATGATACGACTGGAATCTTTCTATGACTACTGTAAACTAGGTAAGAATCTAAATTTTGGGTATCATAAACTCTATGACTCGATATCATTGACAATAGGACCATACCATAAATTATAAAGCATAACAAACAACCACAATTCAACTTTCACTCATCTATTCATTATATCAAACACTTGTAAGGCATAATTTCATACATGGGAATGATCAACGCGCTAAAATATCATGACTTCATTATTTAATTCAAAATTTAGGGGATTCAACATGATACCTATATTAACCAACGTACACATTAGTTTATTTCGCATAGAATTAATATATTCATAACTAGACACTCAAATTAAAACACATACATTGACATAATATAATTTAAATCTAGAAAACTCATCACACAAGCTTTGAAAAAGGTTCTTGGACTACAAGGGTTGGAAGGTACCCAAGGATAAACACTTAACATAACTTAGTAGATGAATTCATGTGGGTTGTTGGCGATTTCTTGAAGCTTGAACTTGGACTTGAAGAAACTAGGGATTTGTTAGTATATGTGAAAAGAAGAGTGATTTAACCTCTTTTAATCCTTAATTTTGTGTTATGGACCACTTGAGTGACGGAGAAAAACCCAAATACCCTTAGTTACTGGATTTAAAATTCTGAATAGGGCCTCCCTTCACACCGCGACCCCTGGTTGGGTCTAGCAGTCATCGCGGTGTGACCTTGTCTTGGGTAAAGTAGCTATCGCGGTTCGACCACAGCCTGGGTAAACTAACCCTCGCGGCACAGACCTATAGTGAAATCCTACTATTTCAAACATCAGAACTCACAATTATGCTGGTCTAAAAAAATTAAAACTCACCCGAGATGACCTTTAAGTAACCTCAATGATGAATCAACTTTGAAATCACTATTTTAAGGACGAGAAGGTCGAATTAAAATTCTTAAAAATTTAGAGGCCAAAAGTGAGACTAATTCTTCAATACTTCGTTTAATTTTGGAGTCTTAAGCATCCTATGTGCACTTTATTAGCTGAATATGACTTAGAAACATATGGGGTACTACAATATCTCCTCCTTAGGAAACTTTGTCCTTGAATGAGACTAGTTAAGCTGAGAATACTTAGAAACTGAGATAATATACTGACATGCACAACTGAAACATGACTGAATCATGAAACATAACACATGGTCAAACCGATTTTGTGAATACATGAATGACATGAGAATGATATGCAATTGGAACTGAGTAAAAAGTATAAAGTATCTAAGGAAGACTATTACGTAAGGCTAAGTCTCAGTTTATGAAGAATAAATGAGGGTACATAGTTTGCATGTCTGTTTCTGCTTCCTAAGTAGCTCCATCAATAGACTGGTTTCACCAAAGAAGATTGACGAAGGAAATTTCTTTGTTCCTTAGTCAGCGAATCTGATGATCAAGGATTTTCAACTGGAACTTCTTCATAAAAGAAACTGTTCTGAACATCTACACTTTCAAAGGGGACTACAATCGCTGGGTGATAACGCTTAAAATTCACCTCTCTAATTAGAATATAAGCGATCATTGTCAATATATAACCCAACTAGGTAGGGGTCGAATCCCACAAGGAATATAGTGTGAACTTAAGTCATTTGTAATTTAATCAACTGATAGTTGGATGTATCCTGAGATGGGGGGGGTTGAGTTTAACAAATAATTATTGGTCACTTTAGCTTTGGTGTTTGTAATCAAGACTTTATGGAAAAAACTGGAATTATGTTCACTAGGGGTTATGGTACTTGACAGATGAGAAAAGTAATTCAAGATTCTCAGAGTTGGTCAAACAACAGATTATCTTTATCAAAGTTATTCTTAAATGTCTCTCGACATACTTAAGTATTTAATTACCTAATCCTCTCGGACTTATGGAATTTATATTCACTGACCATACTGTACCTCAGGTTAATCAACCTTGTTACAACGTCAATTATTAAATGGAAGTTTTTTGTGCTTTTAAGTCCCTGTTATAGTTCACTTCCTACTTCAATTGATTTCTTATCTGAAGAAAATCAAAGCAGGTGTTATCTATTGTTTGCAACCAATACATGATAATTAATACCTTACAATTATCAAGGATTCATATTACCTTTCGAATCTTGAACACTTAGCATCTTATCAACACTTACCATTAGATCCCATAATCCAGGTTAAAAGGATTTATCCATTCATAATGCAAAAATCGAAACAACTAGTTGTATTTATGATTTGAAAGATAAACTTACCATAAGATGAATAATAACTAATAATTTTCCAATTCGATTACAATGAAAATCCCAAAATATTGATGAAAATCTCTTCAAAGTTAATTGTTTTTCAAACCAAGAAACTAAAGACAAAAGTAACAAAATAAGTGTCTCCAACATAGGTTTAGAACCCCTTAAAAACCCTAAACAAGACTTTAAATAGTTTAGCCTAAATAAGGAAACAAAATCACATAGTTTAATAATTCGTAGAATTAGGTGACGATATTCGTGACAACTTATCAGGAGCTGATGACTTATCACAAATGTCGTCATCTCCTTCTTCAGTTTTAGCACTTCCTACTTAAGGTTGATGACAAAATGTGATGACCTATCAGATCTTTGATGAATTATCACGGATCTCTTCACTTCTCTACCTCAGTTTTCTTATTCTGCCTTAGGTTGATAGTAATTTTGATGTCTTATCATCTCTTTGACTGCATATTGGTAAATGTCGTCACAACATTTAGCTGAGGTCTATTCTCTGTCTAAGGATGAGGATGAAGATGATAGCTTATCATAGGGCTGATAATTAATTAGGAATGTCGTCAGCCACACTTCTCTTTTATTTGTTTTTGATTTCTACTCTTTTACTTCAATCCTTGTTGGTTCCCATGCATCTTGGTTTCTACTGCAAAATAAAAGATAAAATATTACTATATTTGATTTCTCTCTCAAGAAAATCAAAGCAGGTGTGTCTACTGTTTGCAACCAATGGACGTTAATTAAAACTTTAGAATTATTAAGAAATTCTAACACCTATTGAATCTTGAGTATTTAGCATATAATTGAATTCATAAATAGGAATATTAACTTATAGAGATGAGTAATAATTAGTGAATCATAGATTAGATCACAAAGGAAAATCCCCAAAATAGTTGTGTTGTTTGAATCCAAAAGATAGAGAAAGAAATATCGGAAAATATTCTCCAAGATTCAAAGTATCAAACTCTCTTTACAATATTTATGATGATGAATGAATTGCCTAGAAAACCCTAAAATAAAGCTGTAAATCGTTCAACCTAAATAATGAAATAAAATTAAAGTTGCATCTTTTTCTCGGAATAGACGACGACATCTGTGACAACTTATCAGGAGTATGACGGCTTATTACGGATGTCATCAGCTCCTCTGCACTTTTGGCTTCTTTTGTCTAAAGATGACGATGAAGATGATGATGTATCAAGAGTTTGGGGGCTTGTCACCAATGTCTTCAAAACTTTATCTCAGCTTCCTAGTTCTGCCTATGTCTGACGGTGCTCCTGATGCCTTATCACCATCTTGACACCTTATCACAAAATGTCATCATAACTTCTCTTCAACTCCTATTCTCTAGTTAAGGATGACAACATTCATGATGGTGTATGACACTTTTGACATCATATAAGAAGATGTCGTCACAGGCTTCAACTTATGCTTAAGTTTTTTGACAACTATGATAGCCTATCATAGGGTTGATGACTTATCACAGCTGTCATCAACCACACTTCTCTTCAGATTCCTCCATATTTCAACTTCCGTGCTTCCATTCTTGTTGGTTCTCCATCCCATCATCTTAAACTATAAAATCATACATAAACAAATCAAAAATGATAAAAGTTGTTTAATACTTCACAATTATTCTTGGTTAAAGGTCTTAAATGTTTTAGCAATTGCTCACACATCAACATCTTTAATTAAAAACAATTGTTTGTCATCAAGAAACTCATCCCAACTAAGAGAATACAGCAGCCAATTTCACTTTTTAGCTTAAAACATAGTTATCACCTCCAATGTCAATCCAACTAAAACCATATGTGTATGTTATTGAAGAACAATAATGTAAAACAAAGGACTCAAGCGGTGTCATCAATCTTAGCCACAAAAACCATTCATATACCAATACTACACTATCTAAACAAGCAAGTAGCTAAAAATAATACCCTTGTGCCCTCACAATAAAGAAATCTCCCTCCTCGCATATGATAAACAAAAAATGTAAACGTGGGGATCATCAAGAGACTCTCACTCTCAGAACGAAGTTCCAATCAGTGTATGCCAAGTACCATAGGCTTTCCCTTATTTTCATTACCAAGACCTTCAGATAGACTGCTAGGATCACTATAGGACTTCTTTTAGGCTTAAAATGTAGGCTTGGGCTGGTATGATTTTCAAGGACATTTAGAGTGACTATGCCTCCTTGACACTACACTACTTTCTTGGGGCTTACTTATTTACCCCCTTTTCATTTTCTTTTCTATTGATCCTACATATTCAAGGTAGGTGCATCTTCTTTTTTTTTGAATAGCACCCAACTTTTATTGTTTTTCCTTTATTCTACCTTTCCTCATACTCCTCTTAAATCATGTACCCTTATGATAGCAACCATCAACTTAGGCTGTTTGCCTAGGTCAAGGTGCATAGTGTCCAATAGGACCAGGGCCAAACAAGGTTCATTATAGTCTAAATGGGAAGGTGAAAGGTTTCATACGAAAGAAATAGGCTAATTAGGCTCAACACAAGGATCAAGGGATATGATGCACATAGGGAAGGCTATTTTTGTTAAAAGTGGGTGAATGAAAAAAATGTCCTATGAACCTTTCGTAACCCCAATCCTTTAACCATGGTAAAACTAACCAGGCAAGTTCTGTATTTAGCATATAGAGGGAATGAAGTAGTTTCTTACATACACATGGTATGCAAGTATATCGCAGACCACCACTTATCTAGTTTATGCAATTGTTCAGCAATGATCAACAAGCAGCTAGAACTAATGCCACAACAAGATTCACAATGGTCACAAGTAAATCTAATTCACACAGTCTTTGCACACAAAACATTGAAAAGGTGTTTAAAAATCAATCAAAAATACGTCAATTGCTTTCTGTATTTATATCTCTCCTAGTTACCATAAATTATGTTACAACAATAGACCACCCTACACCCTCAACATAAAAGCAAAACAAACTAAACTAAGGGTTAGAGTATACCTAGAATGGATCAATCTCGGGGGTCATGGGTTGCCTCCCATAAAGTGATTAATTTAACATCGCGGTATGACTTTGGTATCTTGATTACTTCAGACTTCATCGAGATAGATAATGGTGATACTTTTCATTGATTCTTTCGACCAAATGTAAAGATTGACACATTGCCCATTTACCTTGAAGTTACTGCCGTCTTTATTTTTGAGTTCCACTATTCCATATGAGTGGACTTGACTAACTTTAAAAGGGCCTGACCACGTAGATTTCAGCTTACCTTCGAACAATTTGAGTCTAGAATTGAACAGAAGCACCAAGTCACCCTTTTGGAATTCTGGTTTTTCTATTCTCCAATCATGGTACTTTTTCATCTTTTCTTTATAAAGATCTACTCGTTCATAAGACCTAAGAAGGAATTCATCTATCTCATTCAGTTGCCCCAGTCTAAGCTCTACTGCTTCCTTCCAATTCAGATTCAACCTTTTGAGTGACCATAATCCCTTGTGCTCCATCTCTATTCGTAGGTGGAAAGCTTTTCCATAGACTAGCAGAAATAGTGACATGCCAATGGGTGTCTTGAAAGCAGTCCGACAAGCCCACAAGCCATCATTGAGCTTTCGAGGCCAATCTTTCTGGCTAGCATTCACCATTTTGGCTGTGATGGCTTTAATCTCATGATTTTGTACCTCCATTTGCCCACTAGTTTGTGGGTGGTATGGAGTAGCTACTTTGTACTGTTTTACCCCATATTTTCCCAAAGCTGCTCAAAATATTTTGTTGTAAAAATTAGATCCTCTCTTGCTTATGATAGTATATGGTACTCCAAATTGAGAGAAGATGTTCTTCTTGAGAAAAGCAACAACCCTCTTCCCTTCATTATCAGGCAAAGCCATAGCTTTGACCAATTTTGAGATGTAGTCCACAACAATTAAACTATAATTCATCCCATACGAGCTCACAAAAGGACCTATGAAATAAATGTGCAAGACATCAAATAATTCCACTTTAAGCATCTTAGTCAAGGCCATATCATGTCTTTTAGAGATTGACCCCTCCCTCTAGCATTGGTTATATTTCAGCACAAACTCATAGGCATCGTTGCATAATGTCGGCCAATAATAGAGACTCTGCAATACTTTCCTAGCCGTTTGGTCACCTGCATGGTGACCCCCGAGTGGAGAAGCATGACATGCTTCCAATATGCACAACACATCTACTTCCGACACGCATCTCCTTATTATATTGTCTACAAATCACCAAAAAAGATACGGCTCATCCCAGAAGTAATGCATCACATTATCTAAGAACTTCTTTCTTTGATGAAAAGAATGGTTTCCTGGGATGACCTCACCCACAACATAATTTTCATAATCCACATACTAAGAAAGTTTTTCCATAGCGGCAACCAGGATCTCCTCATCAGAGAATGCATGATTTGTATTTATTTCATCACTACTTTCCTGTTCACCTTTTATTCTAGACAAATGATCTACAATCTACTTTTCACAACCTTTATTATCTTTAAAATCAAAGTCAAATTCTTACAGCAGCAATACACATCTAATCAGCCATGGTTTAACATCCTTCTTCGCCATCAAATACCTCAAGGTAGCATGGTCGGTGAGGACCATTACTTTGGTCTCAAGAATATAAGCTTTGAACTTCTCGAAAGCATACACTACAGCTAGAAGTTCATGTTCAGTGATGGCATAATTATTTTGCGCTCCATTCAGTGCTTTGTTGGCATAATATATCGGATAAAATAATTTTTCCCTCTTTTTACCCAATACAGCTCTAAGGGCAACACCATTTGCATCATACATGATTTCAAATGGTTTTTCCCAGCCAGGTGCAATAATAATAAAGGCCTCAATCAGCTTCATTTTAAGGCATTCAAATGCCTTCAAGCACTATCATCAAAGGAAAATTTCACCTACTTCTCTAAAAGTTTGGAAAGTGGATTTGCAATATTTGAGAAGTCTTTTATAAATCTCCGATAAAAGACAGCATGTCTAAGCAAAGTATGCACTCCTTTCACTGAAATAGTAGGTGGTAGTTTTTCAATAACTTTCACCTCTGCTCGATCAAATACTATCCCCTTTTTTTGAAATTTTTTGGTTGAGAGCGATGCCCTCCTTGACTATGAAATGGCATTTTTCCCAGTTAAGCACCAAATTAAATTCAACACATCTTTGCAAGGCTACATTCAGATTTGCTAAGAACATCTCAAATGAATCACCTACCATAGAGAAATCATCCATGAATACCTCTATGGTGTCCTCCACCATGTCAGGGAATATTGACATCATACACCATTGAAAAGTGGCGGGTGCATTATATAGACCAAATGGCATCCTTTTAAATTCAAAGGTGCCATATGGACATGTGAACGTCATCTTCTCCTAATCTTCAGGAGTAATACATATTTAGTTGTATCTAGAATAAGCATCTAATAAGTAATACCATCCCCTACCAGGTAATTGATCAAGCATTTGGTCTATAATGGGCATCGAAAAGTGATCTTTCAGAGTCCAAGAATTTAGCTTACGGTATTCGATGTAAACCCTCCACCCACTTACAGCCCTGAGTGGAATCAATTCATTCTTTTAATTAGCAACCACCTTTATACCTTCTTTTTTAGGTACACATTAAATTGGGCTAAGCCACTTGCTACCAGAAATAGGGTAAACAACTCCTGCATCCAACCACTTAATAATTTCCTTCTTAACCTTCTCTTTCATTGGTGGATTAATATGACACTGATGCTCTATGGTTGGAATTCAATCCTCCCCTAGCTGAATTTTATTCATGCATATCCCCGAGGGAATGCTAATCATATCTTTGATGGACCACCCTATATCTCTCTTGTGCATCTAAAGTACTAAAATAAGTGCATTTACCTATTGTTCTCCGAAATCAGCTGCAATAATAACAGATAGCGTGTTCCCATTGCCCAGAAACACATATCGTAAGTGCCCAGTCAATTTCTTCAATTTCAATATTAAAGGCTCCTCAATAGATGGCTTGGCTGGTGGCGTGGGTCGATTAGCCAGGTCAAGGTCTATCTTTTTAGGAGCATAAGGATAAGATCCCAAGCCTTTCAAGGCACAAATGGTCTCTTCATACTCCCCAATGCGTTCATTACCATAATTGAACACGACCATGGCTAAAGGTTCGATAAAAAGTTGCTAAACTATGGGAACCTCTTGTTCTTCTTCATAATACTTATCAACTACTATGAACACACTAATTTATTTATGTTGCTTCATTGATTTGCCCACATCAAACTGTACAACTTTATCGTTCTTCCTATCATTCACTCTCAAATAAATCAGCACACTTCCTGTTATAAGGAAAGGTCGACCCAAGATTATGGGCACCTCAAAGTCCACCTCCCAATCCAGAATGATAAAGTCTATAGGGAATATAAAGTTGGACACCTTCACCAACACATCATACAAAATTCCAATAGGTCGCTTTACTGACCTATCCGCCATCACAAGTCTTATGTTGGTGGGTGTGGGATTTCCCAAACCGACCATTCTTTAAATAGTCAGTGGAATAAAATTAATGCTTTCCCCCAGATCACATAGTGCTTTGGTGAATTCCATAGTCCTAATTGTGCAAGGAATAGTGATTGCACCTAGGTCTGGCTTCTTCTATACTAAGGTTCTTGTAGAAATAGCGCTACAAAGGTGGAGATCATCCTCCAATTCATTGCTCACAGCTCACAACTCATTTCTTAGTGACAAGGTCCTTTATGAATTTCGCATATCTATGCATTTTCTTAAGTGCTTAAACTAGAGGCACATTTACTATCAATTGCTTGAGCATTGCCATGAATTTGTTGAATTTGGAATTATCAACCTTCTTCTTCAATCGTTGAGGTAAAAAGGTAGTGGTCAAGGAATAGATTTCAACACTACTTCCTCTTTCTTCTCTTTTTCCTTTTCCGAAGCATCAATAGAACTATCCAACTTCTCAGACTCCACTAGTTTTCTTTATTCAGATTCATCAACAGCCATCTCACCATCTATATATTTTCCCACAGAAGGGATAGGTAAGATCTTACCACTCCTAGTGGTAATCACTATACATAAGCCATGATTTTGTGGATTCTGAACTGTATCACTAGGTAAAGTACCACTTTTACTTTGGTTCAGTGTTGTGGAAACTTGGCTCATCTACTTCTCCAACTACTTGATAGAAGTGAAGTGTGAAATAACCAACTGACTCAGGGTAAAGAATTCACTCTTCCTAGGGGTTACCCTCAAGTTGGTATCCTCAACTCCCTTCAAAAGTTTTTCCATTATGTCCTCCTGGGACATATTACCAGATCTAGTTGGTGCAATATCCCGACATCCAGGAGAAACATACATACCACTCCCATCATTATTGCTTCTCTAGTTTCCTTGATCCCTATCCTTATAATCAAGCTTGTCATTAAAGTTCATTCCTTGATTCCCTTGGCTATTGCCTCTGAAAACTCGCTAATTATTAACATGATTTTTCTCTTCATCTGTATCAATAGAAAAAGTTCACTGAGATTCCTCAGCCTTAACCTTTTAAGTCTTGCCTGACCTTAAGTTCTTGGTCAGCAAGTCTATCTAAGTCTTTAAGTGGGCCTTGTATTGGTCTCTCTCCTCATACACCGCAGTCATACCACCAGAAATAGTCCGGTTAGATACCACAGAATCCCTGGTATGCCAAGCCCGACTTTTTTTGGTCATTCTATTCAGCATATCTGATGCATCTTGTAAAGAAAAGTCAATGAATGAACGACTTGCAGCATTATGTACAATTGGATTTGTCACAGAGTTAAAAGCTTTGTTAAAAGTCTCCATCAATTCCAAGTCCATCATATTGTTGTTCAAACATTGTGCCATCTTTTTCTTGAATCTCACCCATGTTTCATGTAATGCTTCAGCCGGGAGCTACCTAAAATTACTGATTTTATCCCTTAACTGTACCCTCTTGGAGGGTGGAAAGAACCATTCTAGGAATGCCTCTTTCAACTGTCTTTAGTTGGTTATAGAATTAGGCTCCAGATTATTTAATCATATTATTGCCTCCCCTGATAGAGACAATGGAAACAATCTCAACTAAATCATATGCTGGCTCACTCCTGGATTATCAAAATATTTGTAAATGGTGATAAAGTTCACTAAGTGAAATTTGAATCATTTCCAGGCAATCCTCCAAACAAACCCTTCAGATTTAGGAGTTGAATCGTTATGAAACATTTTTCACCAGGTACCAATGGTGGAGGAATGATAGGTTGTTGACCATACCTTCCTCTGACTGGATGGTTTCTATCGAAATTTTGCTGCATTAGTTCAGCAATTTGCTCAACTCACCTTTGGTTTTGACGATTCATCAATTCCTTATCGCCCAAGTATTCATCATTATGGTTTGGGTGACGTACTTGTGGACCCTGGTTCTTTATGTTCACCTGAGCCCTGGCCAAGGCTACTAGTCTATCAGTCTCTTGCTGTTCTGACATTCTTCCAATCAGCTGAGGTTCAAGATTAATTAGTAATAATAGTTCACCAAAATTTCTTGTTTTTAGCATAAACGAGAAGGAACCTGCAATAAACAAAAAAAACAAATAAACGTAAATCTAGGAAACCTAACTAACAGTCAATTAGCACACAAAACATTCAATTTACAACTATATTCCCTGGCATTGGCACAATTTTTGATAACGCTCAAACTACACTCTTGAATAGGTGTAAGCGATCATTGTCAATATAAAACTTAACTAGGTTGGTGGCGAATCCCACAGGGAATATGGTGTGAATCAATTCATTTGTGATTTAATTCACTGATAATTTAACATTTTCTAAAATAGGTGTTTAACTTTTACAAATGATTGTTTGTCACTTTAATTTTGATGTTTGTAACCAAGATTTTATGAAATAACTGGTAACGCTCAAACTACACTCTTTAATAGGTGTAAGCGATCGTTTTTAATATAAAACCTAACAAGGTTGGGGTCAAATCCCACAGGGAATAGGGTGTGAACTCAAGTTGTTTATGAAATAATTCACTGGTAGTTTACTGTTTCCTGAAATTGGGGTTTCAATTTCTCAGACAATTGTTAGTCACTTTGAGATTAATGTTAGTAATCAATATTTGTTAAAATAATCAGGATTATGTTTACTAGGGTTTATGGTATATGACAGATGCTACAAATAACTCAAGGTTCTCACGGTGGTTAGGATGGCAAGATATCTCTACCAATAGTATGCTCGAATGTCTCTAGACTTATTCAAGCGTATAATTTCCTAATCCTCCCAGACTTAGGGAATCATAACTCATAGCCCAGATTTAACCTCAGGTTAATCAACCTTGTTACAGAGCTGATTATTAATGAAGCCTTTTTGAGTCTTTGTCAATAATTCACTTTCTACTGTTAATGATTTCTTTCTCAAGCAAACCAAAGTAGGTACATCTATTTTTTTCAACTAACAGACATAATTTAGAATATTATAATTACCAATAAGTCCTAACACCTATTAAACCTTGAGTAATTAATCAACACCTTATCATGACCTAACCCAGGATTCTAAAACCCAGGTTAAGAGTATTTAGCTACTCATGATGTAGGAAATAAGCACACAAGTTGAATTCATAATTGAAAGGATTAACTTAGAATAATGAAGGAAATCAAAAGTGTTCTTTCGATTGAATCACAAGGAAAACCACCAAAATATTTGTTTGAGAGAGAGAAAGAAGAAAAAAGAGTCGTATGTTGTAGGATATTTCAATTAATTGATGGATAATAGAAAAACCCTAAAACAAGGATTTAAATAGTTAACCCTAAATAAGGAAATAAAATTAAAGTTTCAGATGTTCATTGGAATAGATGACAGCGGTTGTGACGGCCTATCATGATTTTGATGGACTATCACGGACGTCGTCAACTTCTCCGCAAATTCAGCTTCTACTGCCTAAGGTTGACGAAGATAGTGATATCCTTTAAGGATCTTGATGGAATTTCATAAAGGTCATCACAAAACTTCCTGCAATCCCCTGCTTCTGTTTAAGTTTGACGGCATCCTTGACAGCCTATCACCAGGCTGACAATGTATCATAGATGTCGTCAGCCACACTTATCTCTTCATTTGCTTCCGATATTATTATTTTTGCCTCTTATATTTGTGGTTCTCCTTGGTCTCTACTTTTACTGTAAAACCAAAGTAAACTAATCAAAAATGACTAAAGTTGCTCTTAAGACTTTGTAATTATTTCGAGTTAAAAGCTTCAAATGTGTTAGCATGGGCTAACACATCAATAACAAGAATTATGTTCACTAGGCCTTATGGTACATGACAAATGCTAGAGGTGACTCAAGATTCTAACAGTGGTTAGGATAACAAGATATCTTTATTAATTATAAGCTCAAATTTCTCTCGACCTATTTAAGTGTCGAATTTCCTAATCCTCTCGAACTTTGGGAATTTCTGTTCACTGTCTAGATTTTACGTCAGCCAACCTTGTTATGGTGTTGATTATTAAACGAAGTATTTCTGAGTCCCTATTGATAATTTACTTCCTACTATATTTGATTTCTTTCTCAAGAAAATCAAAGCAGGTGTGTCTACTATTTGGAACAAACAGACGTTAATTAAAACTTTAGAATTATCAAGAAATCCAAACACCTGTTGAATCTTGAGTATTTCGTACCTCATCACGAGCTAACCCTAGATCCCATAATTAAGGTTAACGGGGTTTATCCACTCATAATGAAATGAACAAAACACATAATTAAATTCCTAATTGAGAATAATAACTTACAGAGATGAATAATAATTAGTGAATCGTAGATTAGATCCCAAATGAAAATCCCCAAAATAGTTGTGTTGTTCGAATCCAATAGAGAGAGAAATAAATATCCAAAAATATTCTCCAAGACACAAAGTATCTAACTCTCTTTAAAATAATGATGATGATAAATCAATTTCCTAGAAAACCCTATAACGAATCTTTAAATAGTTCAACCTAAATAACGAAATAAAATTAAAGTTGTAGCTTTTTCTCAGAATAGATGACGACATTTGTGATAGCTTATCAAGAGTTTGACGGCTTATCATGGATCTCGTCAGCTCCTCTACACTTTTGGATTCTGCTATTTAAGGCTGATAACGATGATGTCGACGTATCAAGAGTTTAATGGCTTGTCACCAATGTCGTGAAAACTTCATCTCAGCTTTCAAGTTCTGCCTAAGTTTGACAGTGCTCCTAATGCCATATCACCATTTTGATGCCTTATCTTAAAATATCATCACAAATTCTCTGGAAATCCCATTCTTTATTAAGGATAACAATATTCACAATGACGTATCATAATTTTGATGACATATCACCAAATATCATCACAGGCTTCAAATCATGCTTAAGTCTGACAGCAACTATGATAGACTATCACAGGGCTGATGACTTATCAAAGATGTTGTCATCCACACTTTTCTTTGGATTCCTCAAATTTCAATTTCTTTGCTTCCATTCTTGTTGGTTCTCTATCCCATCAGCTCAAACAATAAAATAAGACATAAACAAATCAAAAACGATAAAAGTTGCTTAAGACTTCATAATTATTCTTGGTTAAAGATCTTAAATGCGTTAGAAATTACTCAAACATATTGTCTAAGGAGGACCAGAGACAAACAGGTTCATTATGATATACCTGGAAGGTGACAGGTGTCATAAAAAAATATAGGCTAACCAGGCTCAAAGTAGGGATCAAGGGATATTCTACATATAGGGAACGTTATTTTGGCTAACAGCGGGCTAATATAAAAATGACCTATGATCCTTTCCTAACCCCTATCCTTTAACCTAGGTAAGACTAACTGGGCAAGTTTTGGATTCAACATATAATGAAAAATAAGTAAGATCTCACATGCACATGGCACACAAGTGTATCACAAGTTACACTCATTCAGTTCATGTAGCTGTTTAGCACTGATTATTTCATCACTAGATCTAATGTCATACAAAGATCACAGTGTTCAACCTTAGATGCAATTCACACAAGTAACTACTTAGTTCATCAAAGAGGTGCTCAAGAATTACAAATAGAAGTTAACTACCTGAATTACTAGTATTTCTCCTAGTCGGCTACAAAATTTTACATCAACAATTTACCCTACACCCTTAACTTAAAATCAAAGAAAATCTGAACTATCGGTTAGGGTTACCTGGAGTAGATCATGCATGAGGATCATGGGTTGCCTCCCATGTAGTGTCTAATTTAACGTTGTTGCAGGACATATCTTGATTACTTCTTACTTAATCAAGACAGATAGCAGAACAACTTTTCATCAAGTCTTTTGGACCAATGTAAAGTTTGATTCATTTCCCATTTACCTTAAAAGTATTGTTGTCTTTATTTTCAAATTTTACTATTCGAGATGAGTAGACTTGAGTTACTCTAAATGAGCCGGACCACTTATATGGAATTTACCTGGGAACAGTTTGAGTCTGGAATTGAACAGAAGCACTAAGTCACCTTTTTAAAAGTCTCATTTCTCTATCCTCCAATAATGATACCTTTTTATCTTTTCTTTATATAGGTCTGCTCGTTCATATGCCCTGAGATAGAATTCATTCATCTCATTCAGTTGTCCTAGTCTCAGTTATGCTACCTTCTTTCAACTTAAACTCAACTTTTTCAATACCTATAAGGCCTTGTGCTCTAGCTCTATTGGTATGTGGCATGCTTTTCCATAGACCAGCTGAAATGGTGACATACCAATGGGTGTTTTGAAAGTAGTCTGGTACGCCCACAAGGCATCATCGAGTTTTCTAGACCAGTCTTTCCGACTAGAATTTACTATTTTTGCTATGATGGCTTTAATCTCTCAATTTCACACCTCTACTTTCCCACTAGTCTGTGGGTGATATAGAGTGTCTACTCTATGCTATTTCACCCCATATTTTTCTAAAGCTACTGGAAACACCTTGTTACAAAAATAAGATCCTACACTGCTTATAATAGTATGTGGTACTCCAAAGCAAGAGAAGATGTTCTTCTTAAGAAAAGGAACAACTCTCTTTCCTTCATTATCAGACAAGGCAACAACTTTAACCCATTTTGAGCAATAGTCAACAACAATTGCTCCAAGGGCAATCTCTAAAAAGTGCTTTGCTGGCATAATATATTGGATGAAATAGTTTGTCTCTCTTTTGTCACAATACAGCTCCAAGGGAAACACCACTTGCATCACACATGATCTCAAGTGGTTTTGACCAGTCCGGTGCAACCATGATAGGAGCCTCAACCAGCTTCTTTTTAAGACATTCAAATGCCTTCAAGCACTGATCATCGAAGGAAAACTTCACTTCTTTCTCCAAAAGTTTGCAAAGTGGATTTGCAACTTTTGAGATATCTTTTATAAACCTCTGGTAAAAGCCAGCATACTCAAGGAAACTATGCACTCCCTTCACTAATATGGGAGGTGTTAGTTTTTGAATAACATCAACCTTGGCTTGATCAAATTATATTCCTTTTGCTGAAATTTTGCGCTCGAGAATAATGCCCTCTTTTACCATAAAGTGGCATTTCTCCCAATTAAGCACCAAATTAAATTCAACACATCGTTGCAAGGCCATACTCAGGTTTTCAAAACATAACTCAAACAAGTCTCTCACCATAGAGAAATCATCTATGAATACCTCTATGGTGTCCTCCATCATATCCGAGAAGCTAGACATCATGCATTGATAAAAAGTGGCTGGTACATTGCACAGCCCAAACGGCATCCTCTTAAATATAAAGGTGACATATGGATATGTGAATGTTATCTTCTCTTGATCTTCGGGAGAAATACATATCTGATTATATCTAGAATAGCCACTAAGAAGCAATACCATCCCCTTCCAGCCAATTGATCAAGCATTTGGTCCATAAAGGGCATCGAGAAGTGGTCTTTCAAAGTCATTGAATTTAATATTTTGTAATCTATGTAAACTCTCCACCCAGTCATAATCTTAGGTGGAATCAGCTCATTTCTTTCATTTGTAACCACAGTCATGCCCCTGTTTTTGGGCACGCATTGAAGTAGGCTCACCCATTTGCTGTCTGAAATAGGGTAAACCACTCCTGCATCCAACCACTTAATAATTTCCTTATTAACCACCTCTTGTATTAGTGTGTTGAGATGGCACTGGTGCTCAATGGTTGGAATACAATCTTCCTCCAGTTGTATTTTATGTATGCACATGCTAGGGGGAATGCCAATAATATCTGTGATAGTCCATCCGATTGCTCTATCGTACCTCTGAAATATGGAAATAAGTTCTGTTACTTACTGGTCACCCAAATCTACCACAATAATAATGGGTAGCATATTTCTGTGGCCAAAAACCACGTACCTTAAATGCCTAAGCAGCTCTTTCAATTCCACCACCGGTGGCTCTTTAATTGATGGCTTATCTAGTGGTGTTGGTTGATTCGCAAGATCAAGTATTAGCTTCTTAGGAGCATAAGGGTATGAAACCATTCCTGACAAAGCACAAACATTCTCTTCTTATTCCTCAATGCCTTCATGATCAAAATTTATCCGAACTACGGCTAAAGGATCGACAACAAGCTGGTCCTCTATTGATATCTCCTATTCTTCCTCATAATACACATCAACTACTGAGAACACACTTATTTATTTATGATGCTTCATTGATTTGCACATGTTAAATCGTACTACCTTATCATTTATACTGAATAAGAGCTCATTTGCTCTTTAATCAATCAATACACTTCTGATTGTGTGGAAAGTTCGACCCAAGATTATGTGCAACTCAAAGTCCACCTCACAATCTAGAATCATAAAATCTGCAAGGAATACAAAACTAGCTACCTTCACCAACATATCATACAAAATACCAACAAGTTATTTCACTAACCTATCCGCCATCACAAGTCACATATTGGTAGGTATGGATTTCCTAGGTTCATCTTTCTATTTACAGCCAGAGGCATCAAATTTCCTGGAGGGATATAGATCCCACTCTTATCATTATTGTTGCTCTAATTTTCCTGCTCCCTATATTTATAACCAGTTTTGTCATAATAATTCCGACCTTGATTGGCTTGGCTATTGCCTCAGAAAAACGTCATGATTATTAACATAGTTTGCCTCTTCCTCTGCATCAGCGTCAACTCTATCTTAAGACCCCACAACTTTCACCTTTTTAGTCTTGCCTTATAGAAGGTACTTTATTAGCAGATCCATTTGCATTATTAGGTGAGCCATATCTTGGTTATGCTCCCCATATCTTTTGCATTATCCCATATTAATACCCACAGTAACAGTGGGGCTGGCTACTATAAAGTCTCTATTATGCCATGCCCGACTTTATTTGATCATTCTGTCTAGCATTTCTGAACCCTCTGGGAATGTAAGATCAATAAATGAACCATCAATAGCATTATCTACAATTGGTTTCGTAACAAAGCTAAGAGCCTTGAACAAAGTCTCTATCAAGTGTATGTCCATCATATTATTGTTCGGACACTGTGTTAGCTTTTTCTTGAATCTCTCCTAGGTTTCATGCAACGCTTCAGTCGGGAGCAGCCTAAAATTGCTGATCTCATCCCTCAACTATACCCTCCTATAAGGCAGAAAGAACCTTTCTAGAAAAGTTCCTTTCAACTACCTCCAGTTTGTTATATAATCGAGTGTCATCTTATTAAGCCATAATGTTGCCTCCCCAGACAGAGACAACGAAAACAACCTCAATTGGATAACATTCTGACCCGCTCTTGGGTTATTAAAATATTTACAGATGCTGATAAAGTTTACCTGATGTAAGTTCGGGTCATCCCGAGGTAGGCCACCAAACAACCCCTTCAGATAGAGGAGTTGAATCATAGTACTATTAATATTGAATTTTTCCCCATATGCCAATAGTGGAGGAATAATTGCACCCGTTGCACCTTCTCCATCCATTCCATCGTTATCATTACTGAGGTCATACTAAACCGGCTAGTAATCTTTCCTTTCTTGGAATGGATGGTTTCTCTTAGCATTACGTTGTACTGGTGCAGCTACTTGCTCTACACGCCTTAGGTTACCAGGATTTAACAACGCCTCATCTCCCAAATCTTCATCCTCAGGATTTGGATGTCAAGCTTGATGACCGACATTCTACACATTCACCTGAGGTCTAGCTAAGGCTACTAATCTGTTAGTCTCTTGTTTGTCAGTCATTCTTCCAATTCATAGCGGTTACAGATCAACTGGTAATAATGATTCTCCAAAAATTTTAGTTCTTGGAATACACTACAAATATCCTGCAATAAACAAAAATAACAAATAAACGTAAAACTAGGAAACTTGACTAACAGCCAATTAGCGTACACAAACTTCAATTTACACCCACATTCCCCGACAACGGCACCATTTTTGATAACACTCAAACTTCACCTCTCTAATAAGAATGTAATAGATCATTGTTAATATATAACCCAACTAGGTTGTAATCCCAGAGGGAATAGGGTGTGAACTTAAGTCGTTTCCAATTTCATCAACTGATAAATGGATGTTTCCTGAGACTGGGGGTTTTTGAGTTTAACAAATAATTGTTGGTCACTTTAGCTTCGGTGTTTGTAATCAAGAGTTTATGGAAAAAATTAGTATTATGTTCACTAGAGGTTATGGGACTTGACAGATATTAATAGTGATTCAAGATTTTCATAGTAGGTAGGACAACAGATTATCTTTATCGAAGTTATGCCTAAATGTCTCTCGACCTACTTAAGCATTTAATTACCTAATCCTCTTAGACTTAGGGAATTTCTATTCACTGGCCAGACTTTACCTCAAGTTAATCAACTTTTTTACAGTGTCAATTATTAAATGGAAGTTTTTAGTGCTTCCAAGTCCCTGTTGATAGTTCACTTCCTACTATAATTGATTTCTTATCTCAAGCAAATCAAAGTAGGTGTTATTTATTATTTGCAACCAATAGATGATAATTAAAATGATAGAATTATTAAGCAGTCCTATTACCTTTAGAATCTTGAACACTTAGCATTTTATCAACACTTACCCCTAGATCCCATAATTCGGGTTAGAGGGATTTAGCCACTCATAATGCAAAAATAAAAACAACTAGTTGTATTCGTGATTTGAAAGATAAACTTACCACAAGATGAATAATAACTAATGATTCTCCAATTCGATCAGAATGAAAATCCCAAAATATCGTTGAAAATCTCTTCAAAGTTAATTGTTTTTCAATCCAAGAAACTAGAGAGAAAAGTAACAAAATACGTGTCTCCAACATAGGTTCGGAACCCCTTAGAAAACCCTAAAGAAGACTTTAAATAGTTTAGCCTAAATAATGAAACAAAATCACAGAGTTTAATAATTCCTCGAATTAGGCAACGATATTTGTGAAAACTTATAAGGAGCCTAATGACTTATCACAAATGTCGTCAGCTCCTTCTTCAGTTTCCGAACTTCCTGCTTAAGTCTGATGGCAAAATGTGGCAACTTATTAGATCATTGATAACTTATGACGGATGTCGTCACTTCTCTACCTCAGCTCGCCTGTTCTACCTTAGGCTAATGACAACTTTGATGTCCTATCAAATCTTTGATGGCTTATCAGGAAATGTCGTTACAACATTCTGGCTAAGGTCCATTCTCTATCTAAGGCTGATGATAAAGCTGATAACTTATGACAGGGCTGATAACTTATCAGGAATGTCATCAGCCACACTTCTCTTCTATTTGCTTCCAATTTAAAATTTTTTCTTCCATCCATGTTGGTTCTCATGCATCTTGGCTTCTACTGTAAAATCAAAGATAAAACCATCAAAAATGATAAACGTTGCTCAATATTTTACAATTATTCTTAGTTAAAAGCCTCAAATGTGTTAGCATCTGCTCACACATCACTGGTCACCAATATGCTTCTTTAGTAAAGAGACGTCGTAAACTAGGTGCACTGATCCTAAGTCTGCAGGAAACTCAAGTTTATAGTCTTCTTTTTCAAAATAGCTCAAAATTCTATAAGGGAAAACATATTGGGAGCTAAGCTTCCCCTTCTTACCAAACCTCTTCATCCCCTTCATGGGAGACATTTTAAAGTAAACTAGGTCTCCACCTCAAACTAAAGGTCTCTCCTCCTCACATCAGCATAGGATTTCTGTCTGCATTTTGTTGCCTTAAGCATTTCCCTGATCAACTAAACCTTTTGATAAGGCATCGAACACTAAATAGGGCCCTATCAACTCGGTCTCCCCTACATCGAACCAACCAATAGGAGATATAATTCTCCTCCCATTAAGAACTTTAAATGGAGCGATATGAATACTAGAACGATAGCTGTTATTATATGCGATCTCAATCAAAGGTAAGTGATCATCCCAGCTACATTTAAAATTAAGAACACACACTCTCAATATGTATTCTAAGCCCTAAATGGTTCTCTCTACTTGAACATCCTGCTGAGGGTGAAAGGATGTACTGAGGGGAACTTGAGTACCAAGACCCTTCTGGAAGGCTTTCCAAAAGTGGGAGGTAAATTGAGTACCTCTGTCAGAAATAATGGTCAATGGAATACTATGCAACCTAACCAACACTCTAAGGTAGAGCTTGGCATAATCCCAATGTGGACCATGTGCTTCTACAAGAATTCGCTGCCTCAGGTCATCTACACATGGTACACATAGTCTACCCTAGCAATGCAACACCATCTCCCCAATGGGAGAAAACCTCTACTTTCTGATCTCTGACAAACTCCTCCAACCTAACAAAACTAGAATCCATATCCTATTTTTCTTTCACTTTTACAACCAAAGAGGATTCAAAACTATTTTTCACCCACACACTACCCTCGGCTGAATCAACCAAATGGAAGCCTAGTCTGGAAAGCTGATGAACTTCCTAAACTAGCTTCTTCTTATTATTTTCAACGTGAGCAATGCTACCTATGGAAAACCTACTAAGGGCATCTACCATTATATTGGCCTTGTTTTATAATACAGAAAAATCATGTCATTGTCTTTTAACAACTCTAACCACCTCCTCTAATGCAAGTTCAAATCTTTTTTCGAGAATACATACTGTAAGCTTTTGTGGTCTGGGAACACATCAACATGTAGCCTATAAATAATGCCTCCAAACTCTTAAGGCACACAATAGCTGCTAGTTTGAGATCATGAGTTGGGTAATTCTTTTTATGAGGTTTAAGCTGTCTGGAGGCATAGGCTATGAACTTACCCTTGTGCATCAAAACACACCCCAAACCAACTCTAGAAGCATCACAATAAACAACGAACACATTTAAACCATCTATCAAGGTCAAAGCTGGAGTTGAGGTGAGTCGAGTCTTTAACTCCAAAAAACTCTTCTCACAAGAATCTGACCACTGGAGTCAATCTGGACATGGATGATGCAATAGACAAAACCCTTCAATAAACCATCAGTAATAGTCGGCAAATCCAAAGAAACTCCTAATATATGATGAAGAAATAGGTCTGTTCAAGTTCCTCGGTGCTCCGGTATTTTTAATTTCTTGAAACTTGAAAGGTAACATAAGCATGCCGAACCGATTACATCACTTGGGGAATTCACAACCCTCTTGGCTCAATTTAAAAATCATTATGCTTTATTATTTTTTCACCTTTGTAAATAGTTCAAGAGTAGTTCAATACGCATATTTTTCATATTTAAAAACCAATTTTAAAATATGCTGCTAAGAACTACTTCAAAAGTCACAAGATTGGGGAAATCACAATCCCTTGGTTTATTTACCATACCCATACACTAAATTGATTTTTAAGACCACCATTTAAGCATAACCCATGTAGGGACAAACATGAAATATTCAAAGATATTAGTTATTCAAATCCCTCAATCCATGTTTCAAAAAAAACATCAATACCATATGAACAATACTTTAAAAACAATGTTTTTAAAAAATAACCAATTAGGGAAGAATAACATGCCTGAAATATCCAAGTTTATGGAGATAACTCCACCTTTGAGCCTTTGGATAACCTACTTCTTAGAAACCCTTAGTATGGCTATTTGAGAGATTTGAGAGAGTTTTGGAAGTGTTTTATTAGGTGATGAATAAGAAATAACCCCTATCAAATATTTTATGAAAGTGGGGTTTTAATTGGCTAAGAAGGGAATTGTCCAAACTGCTCTTATTTTAAAAGCTTGAATTTAGTCGTCAGTGACCATGGGTCACTATACAACTCGTAACTACACCTTAAATTTAGTCACTATACATTTTTGGCCATACGATTCAACTGGTATAACTCATAATGGGACCCTACGACTCGTAGGGTCCAACCGTAGTCAACACAGAACCCATTTGGGATAAACACTAGACATCTTATGATTAGCACCTAATTACTCATATCAAGTCCTTATATCTCTTAGTGAGCCACTCATACGAAGGGCAAAACTTAGTCACACACTTACTAATTTGGTTATTATTGTGTCCCTAGGACCTATCAATATTCCCTACGACTTGTTCAGGGAGTCATAGTCAGGATTATAAGGATTAAATTTTTGAAATATTCAAGGTCCAAAAATTCGGGGTGTTACATACTCCCCAATTAGGATTATTCATCCTCGAATGATAGGATAACTCATTTATTAACACGATTTGACTCTAATCTACACACACTTACACAAAGACAAAAATGGAAGATGCAAAGGAAATTACAATTTCCTTGAATAAAGTCAGAAATGAATATGTTAAAGAATGCATGGAACTCAAGAACAATTAACCAAAATAGGGAACAAGAATGATTACATAGAATTCATGTCCTTTTCTGTTTCCTAAGTAGCTTACTCAACCTTTTATTCCTCCAAAGAACCTATACCGATGTGGCATCTTTCATCTGCAATCGATAGACTTTCCTATCCAAAATATTAATTGGGACTTCCTTATAGGATAAGGAATTTGAAATGCCCACCTTTTATATGGGAACAACTATCAATGGATCAGCTATGCACTTTCCCAAAATTAAATTATGGTACGACATAGCTCAGACGGGGAATAATTGCCAACCTCTTCAAAACCAATTACAAACCAACATAACGGGGAATAATTTTCCCTTTTTACCAAGTCATATCACTTCCTTCATGAGAGATACCTTGAAGAACACCCAATCACCAACACTGAACTATAACTCTCTTTGCCTCACATCTTTGTAGGACTTTTTGCAAATTTAAGTGGCCTTAAGTCTATCCTGAATCACCTTTAACTCCTCTATGGATTGGTGAATGAAATCAGGGCCAAATAATATATTTTAATTAACCTCAAACCACCTACTAGGATACCTATACCTCCTACCATATAAGGCCTCAAACGGAACCATACCAATCCTAGAATGATAACTATTATTACATACAAACTCTATGAGAGGTAAATGATCAACCCAACTCCACCAAAATCAAATACACAAGCCTGAAGCATATTTTCCAAGGACTAAATTATCTTTTCCTCCTGTCCATCTATTTTTGGGTGGAAAGCGATACTAAGGGTTACTTTAGTACCCAAACCTCAATGAAACTACCTCCAAAGTGAGATGAGAATTAGTTACCTCTATCAGATATGGTAAAAACTGGAGCACTATACAAATTCATAATCTCCTCAATGAAAAACTTTGCATAATCCTAAAAAGAAAAATTACTCCTCACTGGCAAGAAGTGAGCACACTTAGTCATCCTAACCACGATGACCCAAATAGAATCTAATTACTGGAGGGACCACAGAATACCAGTAATAAAATACATATTAAGTACAACATGGTGCAGCTTCACATCAGTAGTGGACATTTTATAAGTCTTTCACACGAGGATCCATAAGTCCAATTACAGACTTTTATTGAGCTTGCTGGCATATTAATTCTACTAGAGTAAGTACAGCTTATATGAGGCTAAAACATTTTCCCCATTCACTATTGGGGGAAGCTAAAGGGTGGTAGAATGTGGATCTAGCCAATTCAATTACATCATGGTACGACATAGCTCAGACGTTACTCATCAGATTCTTTCCATTAGGCAAGACTGCAATACTTTGTAGTGAGATGGTAAGCTTTAAATAGAACCCTAATGAAAATCTATATCACACTTGGGAACTATTTAAGTCCCTCCTTCAGTATTTTCTACATCACCAATAATCCAATGAGGTACTTGCTCATACTTTTGTAAAAGCACATGATCACAATTCAAAACATTTTGCTAGACTCAACTATAAGTGGTTAAATATTATAGCAGACTTATGATGAGCTATATATATTGTTGAACCGCATAGCATAAGGGAATCCCGAATGGCATTTAGATTCTAGAAGTGCGATGAAAAGAATTATGGGGGTATTATAGGTAAGCCAGTTCACTGCCTTATTAGGTCAGGTTTCAGCATTGCAGAATATGATGAACACTCAGTTCAGCAGCCTAAAATAAGGGACTCCAAAATCTAGTCAATGCCATTCAACAAGCTACAGGTTGGTATGAAATATATGCGAATACCGGCCATATAGTTACCATGTATGCTTCAAATCTAGAATCAGTGATGTATGTAGGTAATGCTCAAAGGACAAATTATTTTAATGCCTACAACATGAAGTGGTAGACTCAGTCATGGAACATCTACAAAAACAAATTTTACAACAAGCATAAGAGAACCAGTCAGACACAATTGGATGCAGATATGAAAAATTCACAAACTTCTCAGAGAATATTACAGATTCAAGTAGGGCAAATATAGCAAGCATTAAATACTAGGACACACGGTGGTTTTCTAGTAGATATAGAAAATCCAAATCAGTTTATGGTAATCATATTGAGAAGTAGCAAAGAGCCTCAAGGAGAGCCCCTGAATGCAACTAAGGAGATAGATGCTAATATTGTAACTTCATAGGTTTCTGATAATGTTGATGAAGAATCAACAAAGTTTGAGTACTTGAAAACTAAAGTTGTTGAACCAGAAGAGATCACCACCACTACCCTTCCCTCAGAGGCAAATTAAAGCCAATGAGGATATAATGTTTAAGAAGTTCTTTGACACGTTAAGAGAGCTTCACATTAAGTTACCTTTGTTAAATATTGGTTGGGTATGACAAAATATGCAAAGTAATTAATGATGTGGTTTCAAAGAAAACTAAATATTAGGAGGTAGAGATTGTGGCACTCACTGAAGAGTGTAATGCAGTAATGACACAAAAATCCCCAAGAAATTGAGAGATCTAGGAATTTTAATCTCTCTATTCAAATTGTGATTAAAGTGGTCCATAAACTGAGAGATTTAGGGGCAAGCATAAATTTTATGCCCCTATAATTTTCACTACATTGGGCTTTAGAAAGCATTAACCGGCCACTATGTTTTTGCAGTTGGCAAATAGAGGCATGACCCAGCCACAGGGATCGTAGAGGACATCCACATTAAGGTTGGTAAGTTCATTATTCCTACTGATTTTATTATTCTTGATTTTAAGGAAGCTGAAAAGGTACTAATCATCTTAGGTTATCCATTTATAGCAATGGGTGGACCATTGATTGATTTTAGAGAAGCCACGCTCACCATGAAGTTGGAGGATGAAGAGACAATATTTAAAGTTTACCAATCACTAAAACATCATCCTAGTATAAAGATTAATGTATAATCACTATTATTGAAGGGGACATGTGTAGGTTGGTTAGTCTACCAAAGACCTCTTTGGACAACCTTATTAAGCTACTAAAGTCTCCAATACCGCAAACTGATAGGATAGAAATTGATGAGCCAAAAAAGCTAAAGTTGAAAAATTGGTTACCCTTGAAAAGTCACACCTAAGAGGGGCGAAGAGAAGAAGAAGATGGAGGCTAAGTGTGGGAAAGATAAGGAAGGAATATGGTTGGGTTTAGTTGGGTCGTGTCACGATACTAAATTAGGTATTTCCTGAGAGGCAACCTAAGTTAAGTAGGTAAGCCTTATTTTTTAGGTTTTTGTTTTTATTTCACATAGTTTTTTATTTTTGATTGAGTCACGAGTTATTGGGAACTCTGAGTACCGAAAATCTAAGCTAATGAGCATGGCAAAGATTGAGTGTGGGGTCCCATAGATCCCATACATTCAAAAGATGCTACTAGCTAGGACTAGATACCTCAGGGAGTATTTCTATTTTTTAATTTAAAGTTCACTTTGGGGACAAAGTATTTTTTTTAAGTGTGGGGTGGGGAAATTCCCAATTTTAGGCTCAATTTAAATTTTTTTAGGTTAGGAATAAGTGAGATAGTTTGTTGATGTTGTTTTTGATTTTATAGTGAAAGTGTTTTAGTGGTAAAAGCATGTTTAATGAGTGAATTGTTACTTTTAAAACTCTTAGGATCATTTTTGTGACTCTTGTACTTGTGGCTTTAAATTTTAATACATTTTATTGTTTGGTGGGGAGTCTATGATGATCTTATTGAGTTGAATCTATGTCATGCATCATATGATGTATTTTATATATTTCTTATTGCATATGATGTTTAGAACTTGCCTGGTGTGTATGTAAAGTGAACTATAGAGTGTGGGTTTAGGAGATGACATAGATATTTCATTCACAGCCTTGTTTTTACCTTCTGTTTGACCTATCCTTTTGCATTATCCAAGTCATCCCCATTGATCCTTTAGATTATTTTCTTTGGTAGCCTCATATGTAACCTAATCCCCTTCTTTGATAGACCATAATTTGATCTAAAAAGCCCCTATGTGCTTTAATGAAAAATTGGTTATGTATGGAGTTTGAGAAATTGAAGAAGAAAATGGTAAAATTGATTCCCCAAGGTAATAGTTATTGGTGTAGATAATTGATGTATGTTGGATGGGTGTGATATAATTTAAGCTAGAAATATATCCATGGTTGTGAAAAAGAAGAAAAATTGATTCATGTGGTACTGAATAATAGATCTACCATGTGTTTGTGAAAATACTTAAAAGAAATAGGGAAAAATAAAAGAAAGAGGTACACAAAAATGATATAAAGTAGTTATTGGAGATTGGTTTTAAATGTATAATATAGTGTATTAAAGCACTTAAAGAGGTTAGTCACTGTTCCCAAATAGTTTGTACCCGTCCCTTAGACTACATTATAACGCGAAAAAGACCTATTTGATCCTAAGTTCATCATTCTGATATTAGTGGAGCGTTACACTAAGGTAAAGCCTATGGTTCATTATGTGTAACTTGAAAATTCTTTTGTGAGAGTGACTGTAACCTGAATCTTGTAACCATTATGTTATAAATCTCATTATTGTGAGTGATTATGGATAACTCTTTTGATCTGAGGGCACATTTTTTATGAATGTGGGTGATTTTTGTGATTTCCTTGATTGAGAAATATGCATGAGTTTTCCAATTGGTGAGTCAAGTTTTTAGGCTAGGAAGTCTTAAAGTAGTGTTCTTCAGCTTTCAATTGTGTATGACATGCTTAGTGTAGAAACTTGCATTCTTCATAGTTATTATAGTACTAACTTAAATGTTTTCCATTTAGTATAATTGTAGAGTCTCCTCAATGTATGGTACTTAGATGAAAGATTTGTTTGAGGACAAACAAGTTTTAAGTGTGGGGTGGTGATATTGGGTGTATTTATGCACTCTAGTGTTACTATTCTAGCTTATTTTGCCATGTTTTAAGGATAACTTGAGTGGTTAAGGTATTGATATTGATATAAATAATAATCAAAGTTATAATGTGTTCTATTATAATGTGCAAAGTGTATTCAAAACAATTTTGGGTTTAATTGGATCACTTAGAGTTCAATCGATGAAACTAGTGTTACTAGCTTGGGCTAGTTACATGTCTAGTCTCTTTTGTTGGATTCTATGGTGTTCAATGATTGAAAAATGGTTTTAATGGTGTCATTTTATGTGGAACAACTTTTTTGTAGAGTACAAAGTTCAAATGAGTCATGTATAGAGTCTAAACATGAAGTGGAAGATCATGGAGATCAACCTAGTCTAAACTTGTTTTTGATTCGTTGAGATGAATGTTGAGTTGTCTAAACTTCTAATATGTGTGGTGTTTTCTTGTAGGATATTTTTTTAGATTTTTACTATGATATATAAATGAATTAGATGCTGTAATACCATGGCAAATACACCACAAAATATGGAATGAAGGGAGGAACATCCAACACTTAACCAATTTTCGAGAAGCAAATTCAAGAGAGGTATCGCGATAGGGAAATATCAAGACCCCAATTTTACTCAATACAGCCTCATTGAATAACCCCTATTTAACTCAAGAATTCGTGTCATCATGACCCCACCTCAAACACAGCCAAAGAGTGCACTTTGAATCCTATACGAGTCGGGCTTTGTTTTCCACTATAAATACACCTTTGTACATATTTTTATTCATATTTGGACGTCTTGGAACATCAAGGAGGCTGATAAAACTTCATAAATTAGATTTTTATCATTTTAATTTAGTTTATTCATGTACTTAGTCATTAATTACTATCTAGTGATTACTATTATGACTATGCGTGGCTAAACACCCTCTTTCCAGGGTTGAAGATGAAAATTTGAGTAGTCTTCTTTAGATTTTAGTTCATTGAATTTATTATCATTGTTGGTTATGTGTTCAATATTGTTTTAACTATTTTGAGGCTTTATCACCCTTATAATAAACCCATTGTCAACCTTTTGAACTTGAGAGAGGGTATAGGGATATAGAACGTAGAATTGAACAAAGTATGGTTCATAGTGTTTTATGAAATAAGGAATACGAATTATTTTCTAGGACATGGATGTATTTCGATGCCTTACTTGATTCCAACTTAGTATGATAGCTTAAATAACTTAATTGGACTATTAAATCCCTGATCAATGATGTAGTTGTAATGTCCATATTAGGTAATTGGTCAGAGGTCGGGAGACCATGATCATGCGATGAACACTTCGAATCGACAACCAAGATAAGTGAATTGATGAATGAAAGTTAATAACATTGTATGATTGTTCAAAGTGATTCAACCCTAGGTTTTAATCCTATTAATTATCCAAGATCTTTATCTTACACACTATTTACTTTACTTGTAATTTACAAAGTCCAATCTCTCTTTTGGTTACTTTTGCACCAGTTGAATCTAAATTATGAACTTAAATTGAACCATTGTTTAACCAAGTCCCTGTGGGATAGATAATTGGCTTTTATTAGGCCACTTTACTACTTGATAAGACCACGTACACTTGCATGTGTACTTGGGCGTTGTCTTTTATTCACCATACCCATGTACCAAATTGATTTTTAAAACCACAAATTAAACATAACCTATGCAGGGATAAACATGAAATATCACATTGACAATAGTTATTGAAATCCCTAAACCCATATTCCAAAACAAACATCAATACTATATAAAAAACACTTTAAAACATATGCTTTAAAAAATTAGAAATTAGGGAAGAGTAACATCCCTGAAATATCCAAGTTTATCGAAAGAATTCCACCGTTGATCCCTTGGGTGACCTACTTCTTGAAAACCCTAAGTATGGTTGATTGAAAGACTAGAGAGAGTTTTGGAAGTGTTTGATTATGTTATGAATAAGAAATAATCTCTGTCAAGTGCTTTATGAATATGGGGTTTTCATTGGGCAAGAAGGGAATAGTCCAAAGTGCCCACAATTTAAAAGCAGGAATTTAGTCATCGGTAATTATGGGTCACTATATGATTAATAACCAAGACAGCATTTGGGAACCCACACATTGTTAACCCTACAACTCTACTAGAACAACTCATAATAGGACCATATGACTCATAGGGTCCAGACTTAGTCAACATAGAACATATTTGGGGTAACGACTGGATATATATAGTTTGCACCCAAAAACTAGTATCAAGTGTTTACAACTCATAGTGAACCACTCGTACTTAGAGCAGAACTTAGTCATACACATATTGATTTTTTTACGATTGGATCCCTAAGACTCGTTAAGACTACATATGACTCATCAGAGAAGCCGTAGTCATAATAATGAGGATAAAATTTTACAAATCTTCAAGACCAAAGACATGGGTATTTCAAAGACCAATCATAAGCATGTACTAAAATGATCTTAATAACTAAATAACTGATATATGGACAATTGTTCATTTAAACCTAAATGCATGTAGTAAGAATACTGAACTAAAACTGTGGGAGCTAAGATTTAGCTGGCATGCCCCAATTTGAGCTAATAGGGGTCCAACCAGTAATCCTAGTTGGAATAGTGTTAGTACCTTACAAAGGGTGCTAGCATTGGTTGTTTGGATAGACTAAACTGATGTCCCAAAGGACTAGGGTGTCAACCCTCTATTGGTAGGTGAGTGATAAGAGAGTGTAAGTCCTCAACTGGCTGGTGACCTCTCATAACCTACATTGATAATGTAGTTTTAGAACATAGGAATTGCTACTAAAGGTCTCGACCCTCAATGGAAGGCGAGCCTTAGTCCCTAGGTTTGCTTGATGCTAAGTTCTAATTCCAATTGAACTGACATTGATACTAATAAAGGCTTTACAAGATTTAATTCTGATAGATACTCAATATTATAGTAATCTAAATATAATGATAACATTGTGATATATTTGACTTGTAACCTGACATCTGAAATATGCATGAATATCTTTGTATTGGGTTTTCCTAACCAAACAACACTGAAATCTACATTAAATATGATAATATTAAAATGAAAACATGATAGTGAAAATTCCTTGACTCAACTCAAGAATTTTACAATTTTATCAAATGTAAGGAAATATCATGATTTAGATTACTAGAAGGTACATAAAAATACTAGAAAACATGTATTCTTAATTGAATTTATGAATTAAACTAAAGAATTAAGAAACTTATGATTTTCATGGAAGCCTAAGCAATAGGAAAATTAAACTTGAGAATTTGGAATACTTTGGGACATAATGGCTGAAAAGGAGCCCATTTATGAATATCCCATACAGCTAAATTTCATGGAATTAGTCTTGAATTGTACAACCCTAATTTCTTCTTGGGAAAAAAGAATAATTACCTCTTATAAAAACTCTGGTGGAGTATATGATTAATGCATGAATTAGGGACTTTGGGTCTTTTATACAACCCTTTGGGAAGCCTAAACGACGTGGGTTTAGCTTTTAAAAGAGTGGTAAAAGGCAAAAAAGTCCCCAAGTAATCATGAAGGAATACCCTATTCTAGTCATTACAACTTACCTCACAACTGGTCACGAGTCGTGATCTTAGTTGAAACCTAGAACCCTGAGGTTTTTTGGTCTTTTTTAGTCTTACTATGATTCACCTCTCCTAATGACTCATTATAACTGACTATGAATCATTAAATGAAGCCGTAGTCTAAGGCTTGGCTTTTTGTCAAAAAATTTTATGCCTACGACTAGCCTCTTAATAACTCATTAAGTCTGACTATGAGTCATTAGGTAGATTCATAAGCTGAGAATAAATTCTTGGATCACACAATGGTCAGGATATGAGTTCACATAACAACTCATAAGGTCTGAATATGATTTGTATACTTGACTCGTAAATACTGGGAAAAATTCTTGTTTACTCACTATTGTGACTATGATTCCTTCCTAGTTATTCATAGCCATTTATTATGGGTTTCTGGGTGGAGTCGTAGTCACTAGTAGGTAATTGGAACTTGGGGGAAAACTTCCATAATTTCTTGCCACAATGACAGATTAAGACGAGACTTGATGCATTGAAAGGATAACTTAGTTGCCTATCTTTTGAGGGGTCTTACATCTTGAAAATCTGGGGTAGCATACTTCCATAAGGCAAAAGACACAATAAAGTAAACAACCCAATGTGCTCCTCCATAAGTACGAAAGGTGCAATCTAGAAAAAGTGAATATGTAATTATGCTATTTAATAGTATTTCAAAATAATAACCATGGATCCTTCCATATCGTAAAAACCAGACACAAACCAATTTCATAACTATCATAAATAACCTCTTAAATCTAGACTTGAATTGAAACTAGTATCTCATATGCTAGACTTGAACTGAAACTATTATCATGAATGCTGGACTTTAACCAAAACCCATTAAGTCAATAATGTCAGAATTGAGTCAGTCTTAATATAAAAAAATCATCAAAATCAAACTACAACAATCAATCTCATAAATACCAATCCAATGTATACCAACATATGCAAAACATTCTCGGGCACAAGAATGTAAATAGGATAACATAACATATTTATTGAGTCTACAAGGAGCTAATAGTAGTCTTCACCTAAGGTAGGGAGAAGGACCCACTTCTAGTACCCATAATCCATTTGAAGAAAAGTTCTACCCAGTTCTATAATAATACATCAAGTTTCACCACCAAAATCTAAACAAACCTAACGAGTCATAAGATAGCAATTCTACCTAAAGAATGACTAGTTAAGTCAATAATGCTAATTACAGCCTCAAAATAAGCTAAATCATCCAATTCAAACTAAATACAACTACAAGTCCTAATTCTCAGCCCCACATCTAGCACAATATCATAAATATAATATAATTTAAGGCAATCTTGGAAAAGGTAAACCTAGCCTATCTTGACACCAAAAAAGCCTAGTGAAGTCCCGCTAAATGATCAATTTCCCCTTTTTGGGAAGCTTTCACATGATGTAATGCTATCAAAATAATAATATAATCATCCATACAAAAACAACGATAACCGTAATGGAATTTTATGCCACAAGTCCAAAATTAAGCCAAAATACCATGTCGGGCCAACTTGTAGGATACTTTCATAACTATCGACACGTTCCTTGACTCCTAAGAAACATTTTAGATTAAAAATGTCTAAATTATAATCTAAAATGGTAATAAAATTAACCCAACAAAATTTTAGGAGTTTTGGGAATAAATTTTTATCGCACCCCGAATTTTTCGACTAAAAATAAATAAATTGGACCACTCTTCATGTGTAATTAGACCTGAATCATGAAAATTTATTGTATCTAAGTATAAAGATCATGTCAAAAGTGTCGCAGGGAAATTGTATATGAATTAATGGCATGAGAAATTTCTAAAATAAATTTAATTTGAAAGATCCTCTAATGATTAAGTTTTCATACATGTCATACAAGGATCAAATTTAAACAATAATATCTCCTAGAATTAATAGATTTACATGAGTCATTACCTATCAAATTAAATCTTTTTGAGTCTTCTTTCCAATTCCACTAATGGCTCATCAATCTGAGTACCTAGTAAAAAGTTTTGTGTGGTTTACTAACAATAGTCAAAACATCTATATACCAAAAAAAATCTATTTTTCTTACAATTTCACTTTATTGGAGGTTGATTTCATCCTTTCCTTTTCCGATGACCCCCAATAACTTTTAATCTCTTTTTTTACCATCTGTTTTCTACGTTAAAAGTCCCCTATGTTTTTCTTAAGTTTACATATTAAAAACCTCACTTTTTCCATCAGATTTGTTATATTTTCCCCATCAGATTTTCATACAATATTCATCAAAAAATATTCTAATTTCTCCTTAGGACCTTATACTCCTATGAAACTCAAGAAAAATTACTTAAGAAATTAAGTTTTGTTCCCTCTTTACGATTTAAATTTCTTCAACGACTTGTGGTATGCATGACTACCATTTTTAAGTATACTTCAGATTTTATGTTCACTTATGCAATTTGTACAACATAAACAAGTATCGAAGACACTCTCATACTCCTATCCCTCAATTAAACGCACAAATATATTTTTCTAACATACTTTGTGTAAGAAAAGAATAATAACATCTTTCTTTTTCCATCATCTTCCATCATTTTAATTGTTTTTTCTGGTATGAACAAATTATTCCTCTATAAATGTTGGTATAAATATTGTACTGGTTGTATAACTGATGCACTAGTCGTATAACTACTACACTAGTTGTATGACTTCTTCACCGATTATTTTTATGATTTTATTATTATTTTCACAAAATATTGACCTACTCTTCTGTTAAATAACTCTTTGAAAATTGAACTCTCTATACTGACATCATCATATTCTTAGATTAAGAGTTTGATTTCTTTTTTTACTATTAATAACTACTTTATCTTCTACTTTGATTTCATGTTAAACTATTTTGTAAAATCTTAGGCAGTAGATAATTTGTAATACGGTATATTAGCCTAATCCTCCCTATCAAAATCTCATCCATACCATCATGTGAATGTTTTTACTAAAGTTATAAGATATAATTTTATTAAACTCTTAAAGCATAAGTCCGGTTTCGTAATCTATAAGAAGGTCACCTTCCTACAAAATTTGTAAAAATCTTTGCACTGTGAACTGTACATTTTGAATTTGGAAGTCTTAGTACAATAGTACCAACTTCTCAAGAATTCCTCATTGACCTAATAGATACTTAATAGTATTAATATGAATATTTTTGAAAAAATGCACCCAGTCATGCTCATAAATTATATCATATCAAATAATGAAATTACCTATCATGCCTCTCCAATAGGGATATTAACTAAGGATTTATGAATCTATTATGGTTAACTCTCAATTGATCCCTTAAGTGGAATTCCATAACTATGGGCCTAAAAAGGTTAAACTATGAATATGATGCTAACAAACCTAAACTATAAATATGAGAAAAACATGGCAAACATTTTGATCAAGAACTAAGATGATAAAAACATAACATTAGGAGCTTAAGAGAGTTAGTTTGTTGGCCGTAAAGGCATAGGTTTAAATAAAAAAGTGTCCTAAAAAAAGGCTAACCATGGATACTAGCTAGCAAATTATTTCATGTCATGACCTATGCCCGGAAAGGTATAAGATGCTTAGATGACCAAGCCCAGATCAGAGACCATCTGCTCATATGGTGGCTCACATGGTTTTTTATGATGGTTCACTACTTTCTCCTAAAAATAATCAAAGAAATTAAACCTACCTTACTTGGTCAGTTATAAATTTAGTTTATATTCTTGTTCACTTCTAGTTGTCTTCACTTAGATTTGACCTTTATTGTCATTTCTAACATCTTGATGTACTACTCTCATAAAGTGATTTTGCATACCAATAAATTCAATTAATGGATTCACAAGTTGGTGTAGTTGTCAATCAAACATTATAATTTTTAGTCTTTATCAGGACTAGTAGTATTATTTAATATTTAGCAGTGTTATAAACCTTGATGAAAATATATATCTTCTATAAGAAATTATACTTCAATCTCAGATTATTTCAATTATATTTTCTTATGTTGGTTGTAATCTCATGTGTTATGACAGAATGTTTGCTTGTACTAGTAATAGTATCGATTGCATGCAAAATCTAAGGCCGCAGTCCGAGGAGTGACAAATTTGGTATTAGAGCACAAAGTTCAAGTATCCTAGGATGTCTATAAAGTCATGTCTAGTAGCTTCGTAATTATGGGTGTGAAGTATACCACACTTATAAATTGGAGGCTATAGGACATTTAGAAAATATTCTTATACTTTCATATCTGAGATAGTGCAATAGAACTACCCTAAGAAACTTATTTGAATTCATACATTGTTGCAATTTCTCTTATTATGCCTCACCTTTGAGTTGGTAAAAGCATTTAGTGCCAATATTCCTTTTAGTGCAATTTTCTCAATTAAAGCCAATAAAAAAATTAAGAGACTACAAGAGGTATGAATAAGAGACCATTAGTGCCATGGACTCGTATGGTGGACAGTATTCGATCCTTTTGTGACTCTATTCTGGCAAAGGTATGGGTAAAGGCTACTAATTGTATAATTGTGTACGACTTGGTTTTGGGAAAGTTCTATGTTGTATAGTGTTGGGTCCAAAGAGGAGGCCTAGGGTACGAATGGTGGGTACCACTTGTATCAGAGGGTACGACCAGTACAGGTCATTCCTACCCTTTGACAAGACTTTTATGAAGTTTAAGTGAGGGCAATTGGATATTTCTCCACTTAATCTATTAAGGCCCCATTAATTCTACACCACTTGGGAGGCTATTTACCCTATTATTCTATCATTTAACACTTAGAAACTTCTCTTAAACACTCCATTGATCTCACTAAGGCTTTTGGGTAAAGAAAGAGTAGTGTTTCATCTAGAGGATAAAATTGAGGCTTGTGTTGGTGATTTCTCTTCATCATCTCCTTTGTGTAAGCATGTTATCTTCCCTCATTGTTAGTTCTAACTAAATGGTTAGTTTTATACAATTTTTTCATGGCAAGATTATTTTCTGGTTTGGCTTACAAATATTGTTATGCCCAAATTACACCACTCTTACGAGAGAGTAAGAGGTCCTTGTCAAATATATAAGCCAACTAGGTTGGGGTCCAATCCCACGGGGAATATGGTGTTAATTTAAGTTATTCATGAGTCAATCAACTAATAGTTAATAGCCCCTTATAAATGGGGGGTTTCAAAGATTAAACAGATGTTATTGTCCACTTCAATTCAACAACTTGCAACTATTATTTCAATGTTTCAAATTAATGTTATGGGAAAACTAAAGTTGTGTTAACTGTGAGTATTGGTACTGTATATACACAAGTTATGGATCAAGATTCTTATAACATGTAGGAACATCAGACTATCAATATCAAAGAACTATGTAAATGTCTCTCGACCTATTTATACATTCAATTTCCTAATTCTTTCTAACATAGGAAATATGTATACTTAACCAAATTTTATCCCAAATTAATTAACTTTGTTACAAGATTAATCATTAAATGAAAGTTTAACACTTCCAAATCCCTGTTTCTAATTAACTTCATATTAGATTTATTTCTTACTTCAAGCAAATCAATAATTAGGTCTAGTCTATTATTTGCAACCAATAGACAACATGCACAATAGAGGAATTATCAAGAAGTTCCTAGTTCCTTTAGAATCTTTATCAACTAATAAGTTTAGCAAACTAAATTCATAGATCCAACAACTCAGGATAAGAGTATTAGCTACTCATGATATAAAAATCAATAACATATATTGAATTCATAATTCGATAGTTTTTATATTGAATTCATAATTTAATAGTTGTTAACTTACAAACGATGAAGATATAGTATTGATCCTCCTACTAAATCATAAGGAAATTCTCAAAACCATAATATTAATCCCAAAAACATAATTTGAAAAATATAGAGAAATCTATAGAAAAGTTGTTGTTTTATGTAAGTTTCAAGATGCCGATGAAAACCTAAAACTTTTACTTAAATACTCAAGCTAATTTTGGTGTCAAATTTTAAATCCCAAATTTTTCGTGCATAGCTGATGACATCATCTAACGGCTTATCAGAGAGTTGACGACTTATCAGACCAAGTCATCAACTCTTATTTCAAAGATGAATTTAAAAGAGGAGTTGACGACTTGGTCTAATAAGTCATCAACTCTCTGATAAGCTATTAGATGATGTCATCATCTATGAGCAAAAAATCTAGGATTTGAAATTTAACACCAAAATTACCCTCGAGTATTTAAGGGAAAGTTTAAGGTTTTCATCAACATCTTGAAACTTACTTAAAATAGCAACTTTTCTATAGTTTTTGCTATATTTTTTTAATTAAGTTTTTGGGATTATTATTATGGTTTTGAGATTTTGCTTGTGATTTAGAAGGAGGAACAATCATATATCTTCATCGTTTGTGAGTTAATAACTATCGAATTATGAATTCAATATATGTTGTTGATTCTTATATCTTGAGTAGCTAATTCTCTTAACCCGAGTTATGGGATCTATAAGATTGGTCTAGTAAATTCATTAGTTGATCAAGATTCTCAAGGCACTGGGAACTTCTTGATAATTTCTCTATTGTACATTATATCTATTGGTTGCAAATAATTGACTAAACCTAATTATTGATTTTCTTGAAGTATGAAATCAATCTAATAGGAAGTGAATTATCACCGGGGATTTGGAAGTTTTAAACTTTAATATAATGATTAATGCTGTAACAAGGTTAATTAACTTGAGAAAAAATTTAGTTAAGTATATGGATTTCCTATAGTCGAAAGAATTACATAATTGAATGTATAAATAGGTTAGAGACATTTAGATAGTTCTTTGATACTGATAGTCTGGTGTTCATACATGTTATAAAAATCTTGATCCATAACTAGTGTATATCAAGTACCAATACTCATAGTGAACAAAACTCTGTTTTCCCATAACTTTAATTTGAAACATTGAAATAAGAGTTGCAAGTTGTTGAATTAAAGTGGACAATAACTTTTGTTTCATCTCTGAAACCCCCATTTATAGGAATCTATTAACTATTAGTCGATTTACTCATGAATAACTTAAATTAACACCATATTCCCTGTGGTATTCGACCCCAACCTAGTTGGGTTATATATTTGACAACGACCACTTACTTTTTCATTAGAGAGGTGTAATTTCGGTGTATCAAATTTTGGCACCGTTGCGGGGGGATACAGTATTTAATTAAGTGTATTTGTGATAATTTAATCATAGTTTAAGTTTTCTAAATTTTACCTTTATTTGTTGTTTTTGGTTCTTATAGATTCTTTGTTGTATATACCATGAACCAGAAGGTTAGGGGAACTACTATTACCTTTTAATCCAGAACCACAGTTTATTGGCAGAATGGCAGATCAACAAGAAGTTGATAGATTAGCTGTACTGGCTAGGGGTCAGCTAAACCAACAAAATGATGGTCAACTAGTGCATCATCCTAATCCAAATGATGAGGACTTGGGAGATAATGATTTATTGGATCCTTCTAATTAAAGGCTTCAAAGAATGTAGCCGTACCTATAAACCATAATGTGAACAAAAATCATCTATTCAGAGAAAAAACAAGATTGGCAGCTTATGAAATTTGATCTTAAGAAGGATGAAGATGAAATAGATAGAGCAGGTGAAACTGGAGCTATTATTTCTCCACCTTTGGCACCCAGAGCTAAGTTCAACATCACAAGCACCATGATTCAACTGCTTCATCTGAAAGGGCTATTTGGTGGACTTTCGGGGAGTGATCAGAATATGCATTTAGTGAACTTTATCACTATTTCCAAATCTTTTGATAACCCAGGAATGGTGAAGAATGCCATCCGGGTGTGCCTATTTCTGTTGTCTCAGTCTGGTGAGGCAACACTATAGCTTAATGGGTTGACTCCTGATTCTATAACAAACTGTAGAAAGTTGAAAGGAGTTTTTCTAGAAAGGTTCTTTACACAGTCTAGGATGTTACAGTTGAGGGATGAGATCAGTAATTTTAGGAAGTTTCTGATTGAAGATATCCATGAGACTAGGGAGAGGTTAAAGAATAAGTTTATGTTGTGTCCTAATCATAAAATTACTGAAATGAATTTGATAAAGACTTTGAATATGGCTTTGAATTCTATTATGAAACTGGTTGTCGATAATGCTGCAAGATAAGCATTTATGGATCTCACCTATCTAGAAGTGACTAAAATGCTTGATAAGATGACCAAACATAGTAGATCTTAGCATACTAAGGATTCTGAGGTAGCAAGCTCTATCATGGATAGTGGAATGATTACAGAGTAACTCAAGAGAGAGGAAGGATGTGACCAAGACATATCCTACATGAAAACTCAGATTGATGTACTCACCAAAAATTTGTTATCTAGAAATATTGAGAAGGTAAAATTTATGGGGTCACAGAGCAGAGCTAATTCAGATTCAGAGAAGGAAGCCAACTATCTAAATAATCAGAGGGTTTCTAAGGAAATAGCCAAAGGAATCAATGTCAGGATTATTATGACAACGCTAGTTACAAAGATGTAAGAACAACAAGAATGGCAGGAGAAAACTGTATGTACCTCTTAGAAATTGGGATAATATTGCTAACAATGCTGGAAAAATATCCATGGAGGACATGATGGAGAATCTATTAAAGGGAATTGAGGAAATAATACTGGGGTGGCAACGATGAAGAGTGAATTATCTGCCATGAGTCAGCTAGTAAATTTTCATTCAACTACTATCAAACAGTTAGAGCAGCAGATAAGCCAACTCTCAACATCACTAAATCAGAGGAAGAACAGTACATTACCAAGTTATATAGTAAAAATCCTCTAAATAATTGCTCTTGCGTGGCAATTACATCTCGGAGTGGTAATGTATTAGCTAGCCTCTGTGTGAGTAAAGCTATGATTAATAATATCATTTCAGATGGTACAGAAGATGATAAAACTCATCCAGTGGTGTTTGAGAAACTGGATAGTAATGCGGGCACATCTATTCATCAGTAGGTTGATGAGTTATAAAAAGTGAAGGGAACCAAAAAGGAGGTAGTGGTGACTAGTCTCCAAAAAAAACCACCACCCTTTTTCTATCAATTGAAAAAGAAGGCGGATGATATAATATTCAGTAAATTTATGGCAATGTTGAAGCAGCTGACAGTATTGGAGTAGATGCTTGGATATGCTAAATTTATAGAAGACCTTATGACATAAAAGTGGATAGTGAGTTATGAAACGGTGGATAATACTCACCATTGCAGTACCTTTTCAATGATGTCCTTGGTGCAAAAGAAGGTAGACGCATGAGCATTCACTATCCCTTGCACTAGCGAGTCTCATTATTTTTCTAAGGCGTTATGCAATTTGAGAGAAAGTATTAAATTAATGCCCCTTGATATGTACAAGAAGTTGGGTTTAGGAGATCCTACACCCATAAATATGTTATTAGTAATGTAAGATAGGTCGGTGAATGGACAGTGGGGATATTGTATGATGTGGTTGTAAATATGGCCATGTTTATATTTCCTATGGATTTCATCATTCTAGATTACGAGGAGGATTTTTAGGTACCCATAATCTTAGGTAGACCTTTCGTCGCAACCGAAAGTGTGCTTATTTATTTGTGGCATAATGAGCTATTGTTCAGGCTTAATGCTAAGGTAGTTTGTTTTAATGTTTTCCATTATATAAAGCAACCTAAAGAGATGAGTGTATTCTCTATTATTGATGTTTATTATGAGACTAAGCAAGAAGTGTCGATAGAGAAGAAATTTGTTGTTGAACCTTTAACTACAGTCTTAATAAAATCTGATAGCAAAGGTATTGAAGAAAATAAAGAAACATTATGTGCTATGACGGGAATGGGATCATACTCATACGCTCATAAGAAGCTGGATTCAGACCTGAAAAATTGGCCAATATCACCGGCTAAGCCATCTATCGAAGAGCCACCAGTGTTAGAATTGAAAGAGTTTTCAGGATATTTACGGTATGTGTTTCTAGGAAGTGAAAACACTTTAGCTGCAATTTATTCTATGTATTTTGGGGAGCGCAAGGTTGAGGCACTTATCTCTATGCTTAGAAGATATAAAAGGGCTATTGGTTGGACTATTATCGATAACATTGGTATTCCTCCTGGTATTTTCACTTACAAGATTCATCTTGAGGGGGATTGCACCCTAAACATTGAGCACCAACATTTCCTTAATCCACCAATTCAAGAAGTCGTTAAGAAGATGATCATTAAATAGCTCGATGCGAGAGTTGTACATCATATCTCAGATATTAAATGGGTGAGCCCCATCCAATGTGTGCCCAAGAATGGGGAATAACTATAGTGGCAAATGATAAGAATGAGTTGATTCCACTCAGGCCAGTTATAGGGTGGAGTGTTTACATGGACTTACATAAGCTCAACTCATGGACTCCGAAGGACCACTTCCCGATGCCCTTTATGGATCAAATACTTGATCGGTTGGTGGAAATAGGTTGGTATTGTTTCTTGTATGGTTATTTATGCTACAACCAAATTTCTATTACTCTAGAGGATCAGAAGAAGATGACTTTCGCTTGCCTACATGGTATAATACACCTGCCACTTTTCAACGCTGCATGATGTCTATCTTTTTCAATTGGTGGAGGACACCTTGGGGATGTTCATGGATAACTTATTTGTGGTAGGTGATTTTTTTGAGTTGTGTCTAGTTAATCTAAGTAGAGAATTACAAAGATATGAAGAGTTCAATTTGGTATTAAACTGTGAGAAATGCCACTTCATTTTTAAGGAGGTCATTATACTTGATCACTAAATTTTAGCTAAGGGAATTAAAGTTGACCAAGCTAAAAATTAAAGTTATTGAGAAACTACCACCCCCTGTCTTGGTAAAAGGAGTGCGGTGTTTCCTTGGTCATGCATCTTATATCGGTGATTTGTAAAAGAATTCTCCAAGTTCCAAACCCAATATGCAAGATTTTGAAGAAGGAGACCAAGTTTATATTTTATGATGAGTGAAAGAAGGCATTTTATTACCTTAAGGAGAAGCTAGTTGCTACACCAATCATTGTTGCACCAGATAGGTAAGTTTCCCAAAAGAAAGATAAGTTGTTTTATCCCATTTATTATAAATGTAAAGAATTGAATGAGGCCTAGAGGAATTACATAGTGACTGAGCAAGAATGTTTTACGGTGGTTTATGCATTTGAGAATTCTCGGGCTTACTTATTAGGGACTAAAGTGGTAGTGCATACAGACCATGCTACTTTAAGGTATTTGATGGAAACGAAGGATGCAAAGCCAATGCTAATCAGGTTGGTGCTTCTGCTTCAAGAGTTTGACTTTAAAGTCAAAGATCAAAAAAGATGCGAAAATCAAGTTGTAGATCACATATCTAGACTTGAGAGAGATCAAGTAGTCAAGGATGTGCTCAAAATTGATGATACATTTTTGGATGAGAAAATCTTGGTTGTTGAGCCTGAACGAGTACCTTAGTACGCGGACTTTACAAATTATGTGGTGAGTGAGATTATCTCAAAAAATCTCTTATTTTAACAAAGATAGAATTTTCTTCACGATGTCACACAATAATTCTGGGATGAGAGATATTGATTTTGGAGGTGTGCAGATAATATTATTAAGCGGTGTATCTCGAAGGTGAACATGCTGGTTTTTCTGGAAGCTTGTCATGCTTCTTCGGTCGGAGGTCACCATGCAGGTGACCGTACTGCAAGAAAGGTATTGCAGAGTGGTTACTATTGGATGACCCCTTACAAAGATACATATGAGTTCATGATGAAATGTGACCAATGCAAGAGACAAGGGTAATTATTGAAGCACCATGAGATGCCTATGTTGAAGATGTTGGAAGTTGAACTATTTGATGTCTGGGATATTGATTTCATGGGGCCGTTTGTGAGATCCTATGGACTAAAATATATCTCTCTAGCTGTGTACTATGTGTCTAAATGGGATGAAGCAGTTGCTTTGGCATATAACGAAGGAATGAGAGTGGTGGCTTTTCTAAAAAGAAATATCTTCTCTCATTTTAGAGTGCAAAAAACTATTATTAGCGATACGGGTCCCACTTCTGCAACAAAACATTTCGGGCTACTTTGGAGAATAATGGTATGAATCAGCATAAGGTTCCTACTAATTATCACCCACAAACCAATGGGCAAGTAGAAGTTTCAAACTTGGAGATAAAAGCAATTTTCACTAAAACGGTGAATGCGAGCAGAAATGATTGGTATTGAAGGCTCGAGGATGCCTTGTGGACAAATAGAACTTCTTTCAAGACACCTATTTGGATGTCACCATACCAGCAGGTCTACTATAAAGTGTGTCACCTTCCAGTCTAATTGGAGAACAAGGCCTTGTAGGATCTTAAATGACTAAACATGAATTGGAAAGAAGCAGTCGAGTTAAGATTGGGGAAACTAAATGAAATGGACAAATTATGTCTTGGAGCCTACGAAAGAGAAGATTTATACAAAGAAAGGATGAAGAATTACCTTTATCAAAGAATAGAGAAGAGATATTTTAAAGATGGATATTGAGTGTTGTTTTTCAACTCTTGGCTTAAACTCTTTCAGGGAAAATTTAAGACAAAATAGTCTGGGTCGTTCAAAGTAAGTGATGTTTTTTCCATCAGGTGTGCTGGAAATTGAAGGTAAAGATGAAATTCTATTCAAAGTCAATAGTCAAAGAGTCAAGATCTATGTTGGTGCAACGGATGATGTACAACCAGTATCCACTATGTATCTTGATGAAGTCTGAGTAGTCGAGATAACTAAGTCATGCCACGATAGCAAACCAGTATTCGGAGGCAACCTAAATTTTTAAGTTGTAATTTTGTTCCTTTTTTTTTTCTTAAAATGGTAATTGTAATGATTTGTTTAGATGTCCAAGAGTTAAGGTGAAATTGATGCAGACAGTAAAGGTGAACTGATGACCAAACCTGATGGCTTATCAGCCAGTTGATGACACATCACTTAATGTCGTCAACTTTAGAAAAAAATGGAATCATTCTTAATCAAAGTGATGAAAAGAGTTGATAATTTGTCATCCTCGTGATAAGGTGTCAGTTGAGATCGTCAGTTGAGCAAATGTTGAGGTATAATCTAGATAGAGTTGATGACTAAGGATGATAAGCTATCACACTTATGATAAGCCATCACACCTGGTCGTCAGATGACCCAAAATGGGGCAACATTCTTCCTTAAAGCAATGATCAAATAAGATGGACTATCAACTTTTTGATAATCCATCACGTAATTTTGGGCCCAGAAAATACATCCCAACCCGACCCATATCCTTCAACCTTAATGTCTTCACCTTCCAAGCCCTATTTTCTTTAGTTTATTTTCTTTCCATTATTAGTTATTTTTTAATTTACTTTTATTTATTACTTATTAGATAATTATAGAAATAAATAAAATAAGATTTGTAATTTCATTCAATTCACCATGCCCATTGGTTTCCTTTTCAAAAGCCAAATTGTACTTTCTCTTCTTCTCAAAGCCAACTATGAAAAAGGGTGCAAAAATTCTTCTTCTTCTTCTTCTCTGAGAAACTAGTCAAGCTCACTTGTTCTAGTCTAAGAAATTTGAAAACCCTCACAAGGAAAGCCTCTAGTCTGAGTCGACTAAGAGGTATATTTCAAGATTGACTCTTTTTCTTTGGTAACTAATAATAATTCCAATAATGTAAATGTTGTGGGTTTTGAAGTTTTCATGATCAACTTAAGAAATAAATAGTGAATTAATAACTCAAGATCAATTAAATATTGCATCACTAAATTGTGTTCATGAATAAATTATTGGTAAAAGTTGAATAATGTACCATTGTTGGGTAAAAATCTTCTTAACATTAGTTCTTCAAGATTATTGAGTCAAATTCGGGCATATGTTCTTGTTGAAACTAAAAACTAGGGCTATTAGTTCTGAATTAAGCAATAAAATTTGAAATTTCAGCACAAGAATCGAATTTTACATGTTGGAATACATGATGTTGAATGATGACTATGTTGAAAAGTTTTCAAAGAAAGAAAAATGGGCTGAAGATTCTATTTTGGGCTGATGACTTGGCTGACGAGCTATCACATAAGTGAAAGCTTACAAACCAAGTTGTCACACCCTTTCTCAACCTGATTACATTCTACAAGAGCCACACCCTCAACTTAAAATAATTTCTTCTCCTAAAGAAACTAACATGGTACAATTCTACGATACTTAACCAAGAGAATGTAAGATACCTATGACAGTCAATCATCAATTTTAGCTCAAATACCATAACCTCTAGAAGTTCAATCACTTTAAACTCAACTGTATTTGTTAATATAGAAAAACATGTCACATAAGAGAATCAAGATATGGAATCTCATTTACCATAAGCAACAACACATATATACAAGTTACACTTCCCCAAATAAGTAAACCACTAGTAATATAACCTATATGCCCTTAGAACGAAGAAGTCCCTCCTTACTTATATATGAAATAAAGTCTGTCAATATGGGGATGACAATGAAACACTCTCTCTCAGAAAGAATTTCCACTAAATATATGCCATATACCATAAGCTTTCCTTTATTTTCATTATTGTGGCTTTCAGTCAGTTAACTTATGTTCACTCTAGAACTTTTTTTCGGCTTTGTAGCATAGTCTTGGGGATAGTAAGATACGTAAAGATATTTAAAGTGACTAAGTCTCCTTGACACTACACTGTTTTTGAGGTTTCACTTATTAACCCTTACCTTATTTCTCTCTTTATTTATTAAGCATACTCAGGTTGGGTGCGGTCTTTTAGTCTTTCATTTTCTTTTTTTCACAACTTTTCTTTTCTGATTCTTTTTCAACCACATCCAGTCTTTCATTCTTTTCTCTTATTTTACCCTTCTTCATACTCACTTTACATCACGCACCCCTATGATAGCCAACGTCAACTTACATTATTTGCCCAAGTCGAAATGCACAATGTCCGAAGAGGACCAAGGTAAAAATATGTTTATTGTGATACAAATGGGAAAGTTATTGGTTTAACAAGAAAAATAGGCATGCGGTCTCAAAATCAAGATCAAGGGGTATTATTCAAACATAGAAGGTTATTTAAGTTAAAAGTGGACTAATATAAAAAATGTCCTATGATCTTTTCCTAACCACTATCCTACAACCCTTGTAAGATCAACCGGGCAAGTTCTGGAATTAACACACTACGGTAACTTGGTAATATCTCACACACACTTGGTACAAAGGTATATCACAAGTTACTACCTGTTTGATTCATGTTGTTGTTAGAAATGATTATGACATCCCTAATATTAATGCCATAAAAATATTCACAATGGTCACATATAGATACATATCACAAAGTTTCAAAGTACATACTTGGAGAGGTATTTCTCATTTATCTCAACTATGATAAACACTTGTTTCTCTCCGATTTAATCACAAACATAATCAAAAAAACAATAAGATAGATTACACAACCCAAACAACAAACCTAAAAATGTCGGTTCACTAGGTAACACTCAAGGATATAGAACACAAACAATATATAATTGAGGTTTCAAGTACCCCTACCCCCATAGAAAAGAACATGCATTTTCCTCAATGTATATCTACCATCCTAAAATACTAAGGGATAGGACATACCTATAGCTCTTTAAGCACATGAATCATGAGTTGTTGACTCTGCTGCTACATCATTAGCTTGAACGATCACATCAGGATATGCAGACAAATCTACCATAATGGTTGGCAGAGTGAAAAACACCCCAACATTCTCACCAATATTCAATGGAGACCCACTTATTGAGTCTCCCACAACACTCATTCTTAATGATTCCTCCATAGAATTACCCTCCGCTTTCGATATTTGCTTCACTTTTTTATCTTCTCTTTGTCTACCTTCTTCTTTTCTTTCTTCTCTGCTTTCTTTTCTTCATTTCTTTTAGTCCTCTTTCTCTTACCTTTATCTTTCTTGTTGCCCTTCTATTTTCTTTTCTTCACTTGTTTTCCTATGATGTCAAATACTAGGCCTTCATTATTATATTCTTTGACAGTAGGGTCTAAAGGTAACACAATTTGGTGACATTGTAGTGCCACAATATCAACTTTTACCTTGCCCAAATCTATTTTGAAATCTACAAGATTCGGGGAAAAAATCTCACTCAATCTTGCATTAAGATGGTTTTCCAACTCATCAACACGTCTATAAGAAGTTTGGAAGGGTTCAATTGCCACGTTAATTATTTTGTCCACAACAGATTCAAATTAGCTAGCAAACAATTTCAATTATACCTTGAACCTCTTCCCTTACTTTACCATTTATTCTGAAATTAAGAAGAGTAAAGGCATGCTTCAACATCGGTGCTACAACTATAAGGTTCTCTTCGCTCCCATGCCCTAAAGATTTCCTTGGAGATAATGTTTCCTGTATAGCTTCGGGCATTGATACCTCTACATTTGGCATTGAACTAGTATCAGTTTTATCTATTTGTACTTTATTAGTCTTTACTAAAATATTCTCACACCCTACTTATTTGACTAATCAGTCTAGGTTGATTTTCATCATACTTGATGGGGTTGTGAGTTTTTCGAGCAGGAATCTCTAAATCTACTCCTGCAATCTCAGGTACATTATCTGCCTCATACAGTTTTGTGACTAAACAAGGAAAAAGATATGCAGTTTTGGATCTTGTTGCTTGAATCTTAATTTCATCCGTAATAATGTCCCCAAAGTTCAAGAGAATCTTAGACATTAAACTCTCCATAAAAACTACCCTATCTTCACCAATAGTGTTTTCTTCATTGTTGGCATTAATCGAGAGTGTACTACGCCCCACCAAAATCTTACCTCCTAAGTCAGTGAGGCCTTAAAGATACTTTCATTTTCATTTATCAACCATTTTGGCTCTCTCTCAACTATAATGTTTGCTAACCAAGGACGTTATATTGACTTTTTTGTCATCGTACAGTAGAATTTTGGAGAAGTGGGAGAAGGGGTAAAGTTCAGGCCATGGAGAAATGTATTGATAGCGTTGTGTGAGAGATCCATCTTCACTCTCCTCATTAGGATCTTAGCCATATTGGGCATGTTCGTAGCTTTCTATCTTTTTTTGCATATATTCTCCAGCGTAGCCTAGTAATTTACATAAAATTCCCACACTAATATGGTGTAGAATGATTCACCCCCCTTTGTGGTCCATCCCAAATCATAGTCTTTGAATGCTCTCTCCATCTGGGGTATTTAGCTAAACCCAGTAGTGATGATCCTCATTTGTTTGCATATTGGTCGCTTAATACTTCTTCTTTTTATTATTGTAATTCTTCTAAGCTAGATTATATCTACCTTAAGAACCTTCCATCTGACACTTTCTTGAATACTTAGATTCTTGCATTTAATAACTTCTCCCATTATCTATGATTCTTCACCACTTGGGTGTTCATAGGAAGGATATCCTGCTGAAGGTTCCTCATAGTTGGGATACTCTAAAGATGTATGGTCAGATGGAGAGGTCTTGTCTTTCTCAATCATAAATTCTTCAACCACCTCTTCTTCAGGTTTTGGAAGAAGTTCAATTATCTTCAAACTCTGCCTTCTGTTGTGTCTCTACAATTGTGGTACCTCTTCTTCACTTTTAGATTCGTTGAGGAGTGTTTGAGTTAAACTCTCCTTGGTCACCTTCTTAGGAAATTTCTTTACTTTTCCTTTTAGAGGAATGATCAATTCTGTAGTAAGGCAAAAACAAATAATTACTTAATACACAAGAGCAAATAACTAAGAAAAATCCAATCAATTTTAATGCTACCCTTGAAAGGGTTTTATCACTATTATTGACAAGGGTGTGATGAATTGTTCTGATAAGCCGTCACTTATGTGATAGCTCATCAGCTAAGTCATCAGCTTAAGGTAGAATGTGACCAATTTAAACAACAACTGATGACTTTTCAAATAAAATATCACTTATATGATAACCTGTTAGCTAAGTTGTGTTGATGACTCTTCTGATGGTTTCTCACAAAGTTGATGACTCATTAGACAAGTCATCAACTGTAATATTTATATCTACTTTCTCAAAGTTCATCCTTTTTGACGTAGTTAGTGTAGGTTTTCATATATATTGACTTTCCTGCAATATCACAGAGAATATAATCAAAAAAGACAAAAGTTACTTAAGAATTTACAATTATTCTGAGTTAAAAGCTTTAAATATGCTAGCGTAAAGCCCGCACATCAAATATCTATTTGGGGTTTGGGTTATAAATTCTTGGTTATGGCTTTCCCACGTTTTAATTATGTATTTACAATGTTTTAATGGTGGTTTTGATACTTGGTTGCATGCGAATGGATAATTGGTAATTGGAATTGGTTTTGGAAACACTACGCCCCTAATATGTTTGATAAAATGCCCATGAGAATCCTTTTACTATATTGTTAGACTTTTAATGAAAACTATTGCATAGTATAGTTTGGTAATGGAACCCTAAACGGTTTAAATAGTTTGAAATGGTTAAATAGAATGGTTTGGCTAAATAAACACACTTATAGGGTACCATGGAATTCCTCAAGAAATCATAATAATGGAACACTATTAGGGTACATGGGACTCCCCTAAGTTAACTTGTTAATGTGATCAATGGGTACATGATACTCCCTTGATCTCTTAAGGATGGCAATGGACAATACTTGAAAGTTATGGTCAGTATGAAGATTTCACTAATCATAGCCTTGGTTAATATTGAATTTGTTGGATGGAAAATAGCTTTAATTGGGCAAGTATGGAGTATGTGATAGAAAATCGTGAAGTTAGGAGTCCAACGGACGAGTACAAAAAATTCATATTTGTCGATATAAGGTGTTGGTCATTGTGACCATATATGATACTCATGAGGTACACAAGAATATTTTAAGTACTCTGTACATATGTATCATACAGAGCAAAGGGTACTTGGGAATCCCTTACTCTTATGGTATCTCTAGTTACTATGGTTATACGTATTGAGGCCCAATTAGGGAGTTACACTAGACACATATAGCATATGGGTGGTTAAGGACGTTTAAGGTTTATATACCCAGGTTAATGGTTTTAATGCATGCTAAACTTCGTTCCCTTTCCCAACATGGTTATATATATGTATGATTTGTATTCATATGATTGGTTTACTTGGTTTTACTGGATGACATTATTTTATCCTTATCCTATGTACATTCTAACATTAACCTGCTAAACCATCTTTGGGCAATTTTATCCCCATTCAATGCAAGAACCAACCATTCTACTGCTCCTACTTAGAAATCAGACATTTGGGATCAACTATTGGATTGATATGGTGAGCTTCCATTTTTCTGAAGCTCCATTTCATAGTTATTTTCATACACTTTGGTTTATTTATGGATATTGGATTTGGATATGTTTGAGGGAATGTCCCAAAAAATATTGGTTTTCTTTTGGTTAGAGGTTTTTATGGAACTACTATTGGTTGGTATAGGCAGAATTCGTATTAGTTTCAACCTTGGTATTGGCATTGGTATTGGGGATGATACTTTTAGATTTAATTTCTCATAGTTCCATCCTTTTATGTTATGTTATGGAACTTAGGTTGGATATTATTTGGTTGTTGTTATATAGTTTGGTTTTGTTATCGAATGGTTAGACTTGGATGGATCTATCTTGGTTGTAGACTTATCCTAGTTTCACTATTTTTTTCAACTATTAGGAATTTATCCAGCTCAGGGAAGGAGGTTAGAGGTTGGGTTGGGTAACGTGGGTGGTCTTCAGTCCCGGTTGGACTAGGGATGCCCATTACAAAAAGGCTTCGGATTTGGTCATGTCAGCCTAAGTCTATAATCCAAATTTTATATGTAAACTCATTCCCATTCTCTAACCCTTTAATATGTAGGAATAGCTTCACACCAAAATCCTAATCTTATTCTAACGTTCTAGGAGTAAATGTTCTATGTTATTATATTTTTGAGCCTTGAACCCATACTTTACGTTAGGTTCATTCCTAAGAAAGCATACTTTATGATATGTTTATAGCTTTTTAAATGTCATGCCTAAGCCTAGAATGACTCCTTACTCAGTCTTTATGTATTTAATACATAAAATATTCGTGACTATTATTCTTTATCCCAAGGCCATATCTTTATTAGCAAGGACACAATAAGTATTAGTAGTGATTGAGTAATATCCTTTCTGTTCATGATGCTCATATTCTTGTCCTTTAGTGGTATTCTTTATGACTTAACAATGTTGTGATATCAGTTGAGTAATGGTTTGATAAAAGTGAAAAGATGTTCCATGTTGTGACAATTGTAGTGTACCAGTTCATCTAAGATTATTAGCATGGATAAAGTCCGAGATTAGAAATAGTTATATGTAATAGTTAGATTAATTCAGATGGTGTACACCCTGGTAGGAGTATATGAAATTACCGGTAATTCATATGGTTTGTCCCTTGGTAGGAATACATGAAATTGTGGGTTATAGAGGTTCTAAGGTAGGCAGAGAAAGTTTTTCTTTTTGTGACATCTTGATTAGAGTTAGAGGGTGGTTGTTTCATGTTGAGGAAAAGTAGCGTCCTTGGCTATAATTATAAATACTAGAGAGACACTGTTTAGTTTTACAATTAAACTAAGACCTAGTCAATAATAAAAATGAAGATGCCTAAAGGATAATAGATTTTGGGATCCTAAAATTCAGAATAGCCAGATTATTTTAGGTGTGGCACCTTGTACATCTGAGAAGGCTTTGACATAATAAGAATATTCCATTAGAATTAAACTTTAGTACTTGTATGTGCCTATGTGAGAGTTGTAATTTAAAAATAGTTAGGTGTAATATTCAAGGGGGAAAGGTAGCTTTGAAAGGTGTTATTAAGATCCAATTCTACGAGTAGTAGAATTGAATATAAATGTATTCATATGTAAAATTCACCCCTATTTCAGGAATGTAACTTCAGATAGAATGAGACTTATCTCAAAGTTTTCATCATGTCATTCATTCTTTATAAACTCTACACAAAAAATAAGAAACCCCTACATCCCTTATCCAAATTCATGTCTTAAGTTGTTATGTTCATTTGCCATGAAACCCATGTCCTATGACATGTCAATATTAAGGCTTTTGCATTCAATGACTCGTGCCTCGATATTTATTCCCTTTCTTGTTACGATCATCCATATGTTAGGAAAGTTCATGTCATTGAGAAATACTTCAATAGAGACTAGACTATGTTATTTTTCCCATGTAAGGTACTCCTTCTATCCCTGACCATCATTCGAGGACGAATGATCCCAAAGGGGGTTATTGTAACACCATCAACTTTGGGACAAAAAAAAATAGACCGTAATACATATGTACTTCGAACTTAATATTGAAAATTTATTGTATTTGAGTGTACTGGTCATGTCTAAAGTGTCGTAGACGTATTGGATATGTATTAAGGGCCCCACCACAAGGGTGTATTGTACGTAGCCTTACCTTGCATTTCTCTAAGAGGTTGTTTCCAAAATAATTCTATCAAATTAAAAAAGAATATCTCCTAGAATTAATAGATGTACGTGATCCATTACTTATCAAATTAAAGATTTTTTGAGTCTTCTTTCTAATGCCACCAATAGCTCATAAAACTGAGTCCCGAGAAAAATGTTGCGTTTTTTTTACTATGAATTTGCAGAAAAACTATATAGGAGACAATTATTTTTTACTTTTATTAACATTTCACATTATTGGAGGGTGATTTTGTCATTTTATTTTTTCATAACCTCCAATATGTTTTAATCGTTCTTTCCTCCTTCAATTTTATGACGACTAGAACCAAGTCCTAGATATAATGGGCGTCCCAATTCCAACTGAGACAGGGGACCTACCCCAGTTACCTAACCCAACCACCTTATTCATCCTTTGATGGGCTGAATTTTGAGCATATAACAAGATACTGTAAATGCTCTCATGAAAACTATGGGATAAGGTCACAACTGTGACCGAACCAACCAAGTCCAACCATACCAAACTAACCATCCAACCATACCAAGTGATACGCCCAAATTACACCTCTCATACGAGAGAGTCAGCGGTCATTGTAAAATATAGAACCCAACAAGGTTGGGATCGAATCCCACTGGGAAAATAGTGCTATTTAGTTGTATACAGATTAGTTGACTTTTAATCATTCGTTTCTATTAAACAAAAAAGGGTATTCTATTCATTTTACAAATTTATAGTTTCAGAGTAACAAGATGAGGTATGTCTAATATTTGAATCAAAAGAAATAGGAAGCTAGGGTTATGTCCACTTTGTAGTTTTTAATACTCTCTAACTATGGGATTTATGAGTTCATACATGCATCATTCTTATAGAGAAACATAGTACTTTTCATAACATAACCCTAGTGTTTCTCAACGATCAAGGACTAATTCACTTCAGTTTTCTCTAATCAAACGTTTTTACAAAAACAATACGAAATCTCCAACTAGTTAATCCTGTTAAGGCATTAACATATGAAATAGGGGTTGGAAATCCTATTTTCTTGTCACTACTCTCTTTTCCGTACATCAACCTTTCTATCGAACAAGTTTTATTTTAAGGCATATCCTCTATGTTTGTACCCACGAGAATTCAATATAAACGAAGAGAGTATGACATAAACAAAGCAATGCATGATGAATTCGATACCCAAAGTAATAGATTGTATATTACAAAGCTTCCATAACCCTAACTAATAAACTTAGGTAATCGTGAATAAAATGGTAATCACAATAGAAATATTCATCATACCAAAAAGTAAACACAATCTTGGCAGAGAAGATGAAGTAGCGTTTCTCCCTTCTTGCTATGCCACCACCCCTAGAGCAAAATTAATACAAAATAATGAATAATAAATAAAAATTCAGCATCAAGTCTTTTAATAATCGCTTCTCTCATAACTGCCTTCTAAGTCCCTAAACTAATTGTATATGACAAATTAGTCTTGGACATAGTTTCTAGGCGCCACATTTGGTCCAAAAAACTACTTTTCTCTTGTGTGATTTTTCATCTGCAATACGTAGTCCCATCATGTCTTTATCTACCTCATTAACACCTGAAATCATGTTAATCACATAGGTTAACTCAATTACATCAAAGTAGAGTAAAAACATAAGAAACTAAGCACTATGTTCTCAAAACTTAGCTAAAATATGGGTAAGTTAAGGTGCTTAGGTGTATAAATACACCCAAGATCACCACCCCACACTTAAAGCTTTGATCTTCCTCGAACAACTTATCCATTTACGCATACACAAGATTTAAAACCCACAAAGGAAACACAAGATACTCAAAGAGGCTCACGCAATGAATATAAAACTAAAAGTAGACTCATGAACAATTACTGAAAACAACCTACCCTTAAGAATAGACTTATCGGGCTGGCAAATTCATTCATACCGTTTAAGCAAAGAAATTATAAAAATTACCCAATATTCATCAACCATGTTCCCTCACAACAAGAAACTTACCCATAATCACTCATAATCATGCAATTTCTAACGAAATGGGTACAAGAATCAAGTTGGACTCACTCTCACCAAGAATTCTCAAATTACAACTACTGACCATATGCTTTCCCTTAGTGTAATACAACACTAATATCAGAATGCTAAGATTAGGATCAAATAGGTTTTTTATGGGTTGTAATGCAGTCTAAAGGATGGGTAGGAACTATTTTGGCCAGAAATAGTGACTATCTTCCCTAAGCGCTTTAATACACTACATTATGCAACTAATACAAATTTCTAACAACTAATTTACACCACTTTCATCTATACATATCTTTTGTTTTCACCTCATCCCATTAAACTCAATTAATAACACTGTGGTGGGATTATCCAACCCTTTCAAATATATTTTTTTGCACCCATTTTACGTTACGCACCCCTATGATAGCCACCCTCAACTTATGAGATTTGCCTTAGTTGAGGTAGACAATATCCAAGAAGGACCACCAAAACAGGTTCATTGTAATATGTCCGTGATAAAATTTATAACTTTTTTTAACATTTTTTCCTACTCCTAACCACATCAATTGTACATGACAATAACTAGACTTGAGGGCATCAATTCACCTTTTTCCTCTTATTATCAAACTCCTAACTCAAATTGATTTTAAATTAAAGTGGTTAGGAGATTTTAGATCAAATCACGATCTATTAAAGAACAGTTTAGGATACATATGAGGCTAACAAAAGAATAAGCTAAAGGTTCAACAGGTCTAGCTAAGATAATATGCGAAGGTAGGTCAAAAGAAGTCATGAACAATGGTTCTCAAAGAAATGCCTAAATCATCTCGTAAACTCACAATCTTTATTTCACTTTGCACACACACCAGGCAAGTTCTAGCATCAGTTGAAATAAGAAATATACAACAGTGTTATACACTCATGGCACATGGTCAACTCAATTTTGAGCATTATAGATTCTCGACCCAATAATTTCAAACAAAACCAAAAATCACAACAAGAGTCACAACTAGAGCCTAGGTGTTTCAAACATAATGATTCGTCACATACTTTTATTATAATGCCATGTGTTCCACAAGAATAGTTTTATGCAAGTAAATGACTAACTTTCTCTTAAGACGGTCGTCATCCATCCATCATCGAGAAAAATACCTAACTACAACTAAATTGAACAAACATCCAACAAGAAACAAAATAACAAAATAACTAATCCTATCACAGAATTATTCTATGGAGAAGGTACTATTTTCTTACAAAACAAGTAGCAAAGAAACCAGCCACTCCAAATTTAAGCTAAGAACTGTCCCCAATGCAAATAACAAGCTAAAGAACCTAGCTAGTAGTACTCTCCATCCATATTAGGAGTCATGCTACCTGTATTGAGATCATCATTGGATCCATTTTTCTCTATGACATGGTGCACCAACGTTAGTTGCAATACAATTACCTCACTTCAATTCCCCTAACTCTATTTCAATGAAGCACTTTTTGAAGAAAATCATGCCCTACAACTTCAACCATATTAAGATATATAGAACACCATCACTTTTACATGATTTTCCTAACATCACGTTCAACAAAATAAGATGGAAATTAATGGTTACGCAACTACCATATTGGTTGTCAACAATTTTCTCACATGTCCAAGATCAAAGTACTACAACAATGGTGCTTATCTTCCCAAGATGTTCAAAACCTTCTTTGACATAGACATGGCAAGAATTTAATTCATAATCCTCAAGAAATAAATCAACTATAACAAAAGGTCATAATAACTTAGGGTTAATAAAGGAAAACTTACCTTGAAGATAGATGATTGAGGAAGGAAGGGAGAAATTCTTGAGATTGTTAAGTAAAGAGTAACATTGAAGGAAAAATAGAATGGTGAGAGAGTAATCTTGTGCAACTTAGGGGTAAAATAAGGATAACTTTAGCCATTCATGATATGGATTCTATTAAAGAGTTAAATCCAGATCGGATTTGCCCAATTAAAAGTCGGGTACTAACTGAATTAAGAAGGGTATGCGATGCACAAGGGAAGGAAAATGTCTAAGTGTGCATCGTATAGGTCATCGCACAAGTAAAACAGTGAGCATGTCCATTACATTTTGCGTTACATATGTTATAGCACAAGGGTAAGTGTGCGTCACACATAGTATCATACAAATTAGGTTAGGCGTTGCATAGGTAGTCGCTCAAGTGAAACAGTGAAGGTATGAGGTTGGGTGTGTGATGCACAAGCCATCGCCAAATTTAAGGTGTGCTCTGCATAAGGTATACCCTATGTGAGGGTGATCTTAGGCTATGTCTTAGGCGATGCCTTTGCCATGGCCTATGTAAAATTGATCACCACACACCCTGTAGTACAATTAAACTTTGATGCCATGAACCCAAAAATTCATATAAGACATTGAGAAAGTTCCATAATGCAGAACTTTTGGGGTCGTATTAAAATAATTCTGGTCACAACTCTAACACAAATCATGTCTCAAGCCTTACACATTTTACCACTACAACTTACATGTAATGTTCCCATTACTCATAAACCTACCACCTTTGATATGGCTTACTTTCAAAATGAAACTGGTACAAATCACTTACTTAGTACTTCATGCACCTACACTTAATCAAAAACAACTAAAAATGATTAGAAGGATGGGTTGCCTCACACCAAGCGCCATAGTTTCGGTCGTGGCTCGACTCTTATTTTTGCATTTTTTTTAATATGATAAAATAAAAATAAAATCATGGGTTGCCTCCCATACAGCGTCTGATTTAAGTTGATTCTCGACTTGATAATCTTGACTATTCTGACTTTATCAAGATACATCAATGATATCATCTTCATAGAATGCATCAACGATAGAGAAAACACGCATCTCTTTTTTTTGTTTCATGGATTTAAATACTTCAAAACTAACCTCCTTCCCATTGAGACTAAATTTTAGTTCATTTGACTCTAGGTCAACTAACACTCTTCCAGTTGCTAAGAATGGCCTACCTAATATTATGGGTACTTCAAAGTCCAGTTTGCAATCAAGAATTACAAAGTCGGTAGAAAATATAAACTCGGCCACCTTTACAAGTACATTATGTAGAATCCCAGTCGACCTTTTCACCGATTTATCCACCATTACATGTTTGTGGGTATGGGGACTCCCTAACCTAACTTCTTATAAAAAACTAGCGGCATTAAATTGATGCTAGCTCCCAGATCACATAAGTCTTTAGCAAAATCCAGAGACCTAACTATATAAGGGATGGTGAATGCTCCTATGTCTGCCTTCTTCTGCACTAGTGACCTTGTAGAAATAGCAATACAAAGATGGATATTATCCATTAGTTAGTAGTTTACCACTATTTTCTTCATCATAAGATCTTTCATAAATTTAGCATATCCTAGCATCTGCTCAAGTGCTTCAAATAAAGTCGTATTCACTGTCAATTGCTTCAATATAGCCATGAATTTGTTAAACTTGCCTTCATCTTCTTTCTTCTTTAATAATTGTAAAAATAGGGGTAGTGGCCTTCGAATTTCTATTGGAGTAACTTTTACCTACTTTCTTATGCCTTGCTCTACATCACTAACATTTTTCGGCTTAGGTAGTTGTTCCACTTCCACACTCTTCTTTTTCGAACCTCCTAACTCCATAGGCACCATTGAAGATTCATCAACCATCTCCCAATCCATTTTGACCGCATCAATATAAGAGGATGCTCCTAATATTGGACTAGATAACATCTTACCGTTCCTAGTAGTAATAGCCATACACGATCCATCAGTCCTCGGATTCTGAATTATATTACTTGGTAGAGTCCCATTCTATCTTTGGTTGAATATTGCGGATAATTGGATCATCTGTTGCTCCAGTTATTTAGTAGCAGTTTAATGTGACTTTACTAGTTGAATCATGGAAGATATGTATCTCTTCACCATAGTCACCCAAGAATTGGTGATCTCAACTCCCTTTAATAGTTTCTCCATTATGTCCTCCATAGACATTTTGCCTGAACTGGTCGTAGCATTATCATGGCTTCCAGGAGATATGTACGTTCCATTCCTGTCACTTTTATTCTTCCAATCTCCTTAATAATTTTAACCTTTCTTTCCTTGACCACTTATCTATTCATGCAAGTACTTAGCCTCTTCCTCGGTGTTTGATTCAGCTCCCTTACCGTAGGACCCACAACTTTTACCTTTTCCACATTCCCTGATAGTAAATGTTTCATGAGCAGATCTATCTGGATTTTTATATGAGCCATATCTTGATCACGCTCTTCTTCTCTCCTACGCTGCTCTGCTGTTATTACACTAGACCAAGTATTGCTTCCTACCATAGAATTCTAGTGTGCCAAGCTCTACTTGTCTTAGTATTTCTTTCTAACATATCTGTAGCCTCAGTAAAGATGAGCTTCATTAAATCTCCTCTAGCAACATTATCCACTATTGGCATTGTAAGTGAGTTCAAATCTCTGTAGAATGTTTGCATTAAGTGTTTATCAGTCATCTTATGGTTTGGGCATTGAGTCAACTTCTTTTTAAACCTCTTCCAAGTCTCATGCAAAGCTTCATTAGCCAATTTTCTAAAGTTTCTGATCACATCCCTCAACTATAACATTCTGGAGGGATGAAAGAACCTTTCTAGGAAAGGTCCTTTCAATTGCCTCCAGTTTGTTATAGAATCAGGAGTCAGCTCATTAAATAACATAGTTGCCTCTTGAAACAGAGATAGTGGGAACAATCTCAAATGAATAGAATTTTGTCCCACTCTAAGACAATCAAATGACTTACAAATACTGATGAAATTTACTAGATTTAGATTTGGATTATCACCAGGCAATCCTCCAGAGAGTCCTTTCAAATTCAGTAGCTGGATCATAGTACTGGTGATGTTGAATTTTACCCTAGGAGCTAGTGCTGGTAGAATGATTTCCCCTATAGATCCACTTCTATCTAAATCATCCTTATCGTTGTCAAAATCAAATTGCACAGATAGGCGGTCTAGTCTTTCTCTGAATGGACGATTTCAATTTATAGGTGCAACTAGTCCCGCTACACGTCTCGTATTTGCTGGGTTAATTAAATCATCTTCTCCTAGGTCCTCTACATCTAGATTAGGTACCCGACCTAGGTTATCTGTATTCTTTTGATTTGATTGAGCAATATCCAAAACGGCTAATTTTTTAGCATCTTGTTAGTTAGGCAATCTTTCAATGAGATGAGGTTCAGGATTGTAGGATGACAATGGTTCTCCTGAACTTCTAGTTCGTGGCATAAACAAAAATGAGCCTATAATGAACAAAAACAACAAATAAACGTAAAATAAGGAAACTTGACTAACAGTCATTAAACACACATAAACTCAATCGACAACCTTATTCCCCGACAACAACGCCAAGATTTGATACACTCAAATTACACCACTCTTATGAGAGAGTAAGCGATCGTTGCCAAATATAGAACCCAACTAGGTTGGGGTTGAATCCCACAGGGAATATGGTGCTAATTAAGTTGCATGCAAATTAGTTGAGTTTTAATCATTTGTTTCCATAAAACAAAAAGTGGAATTTGATTCATTTCACCAATTTAAATTTTCAGAATAATAATATGAGATATGTGTTGTATTTAAATCCATAGATATAGCAAGATAGGGTTATGTCCACCTTGTAGTTTTTAATACTTTCTAACAATGGGCTCTACGAGTTCATACATACATCATACTTACAGAGAAACGTATTACTTTTAATAATATAATCCTAGTGTTTCAGAACCATCAAGGACTAATTCACTTTAGTTCTCTAGAATCAAAAGTGTTTACAAAAACAATATGAAAGCTCCAAGTAGCTAATCCTGTGAAGGCATTAACATATGAAATAGGGGTTGGAAATCCTATTTTCTTGTCACTACTCTCTTTTCCGTATATGAACCTTTATGTTGAAAAAGTTGTGTTTTAAGGTATATCCTTTATGTTTGCAACCACGAGAATTCAAGATAAACAAAGAGAGTATGTTCTAAAAAATTCAATGCATGATGAATTCAAAACCCAAAGTAATAGATTTTATGTTACAAGGCTTCCATAACCCTATCTAATAAACTTAGCTACTCATGAATAAAACGGTAATCACAATAGAAATATTCATCATACCAAAAAGTAAACACAATCTTGGCGGAGAAGATAAAGCAGTGTTTCTCCCTTCGTGCTAAGCCGCCACTCCCAGTGCAAAATTAATACAGGATAATGAATAATGAATAAAAATTCAGCATCAAGTCTTTTAATAATCTCATCTCTTATAATTGCCTTCTAAGTCCCCAAACTAATTATAAATGAAAAATTACTCTTGGCCATAGTTTCTAGGCGCCACATTTGGTCCAGCAAGATACTTTTCTCTTGTGTGATTTGTCATCCGCAATCCGTAGTCCCATCATGTCTCTATCCACCTCATTAGTACCTGAAATCATGCTAATCACATAGGTTAGCTCAATTTCATCAAAGTAGAGTAAGAAACATAAGAAACTAGGCACTTTGTTCTCAAAACTTAGCTAAAATATGGGTAAGTTATTGTGCTTAGGTGTATAAATACACCCAAGATCACCAAGCCAAACCAAAGGCTAAAAACGAGGCCATAACCAAAGAGACTATAAAGAAATAATATCATAATGAATCCCAAAATATAATTCGATGGAATAACCATCAATATCATCCAAGGGTTTAAGCCCCTACACCAATACAAATGCTAAGGTAATCACCAATAACGATCCCACCCATACCAACCCCTAGAAGTACCATAAAGCCTCTATTCAAAATAGTAAAAATATTTGGTTGATACATTCCCCCAACCATGGCCATAACCATTATCCAAAATAAAATAAAAATGACCAAAGATATCCAAAAATGAAATGGAGCCTTCCAAAAAGATGGAAGCTTACCACTTTAGTCCAATGCTGATACCAAAATCTTAATGCAAGAATAGAGGAGTAGAATGGTTGGTTCCTATATAAAGTGGGTATACAACCGGTAGTAGACAGGTTACCAAGGGATCTCTAGCATGAACTCAAGATAAGAATACAATAATGACAGTGATAAAACCAACTGAAACCATCCATAATGCATACGACCATACATACATATATAAGAGTCAGGAAAGGGAATCGGGTTTAGTATGTATTTAAATCCTTTACCTGGGGTGTGTATCTTTGCCATCCTAAACCACCCAGGGGTAATATGGGTTTAGAACCCCTAATGAAAGTTCCCAGTGCGTGTAGCCGCACAACTAGGGAACTATCCCATAGGATAACTAGTACATCCCTCAATAGGAGGTGTGACATTATGCACAAGGTCCACCAAGACTAACTTCATACCAGTAAATATGAGTTTCTAGTTTTGGTTCCCCTGGGACCTTTACCTTCCACAGCGTAGATCCACCTCTCATTTTAATGCCCAATGAAAACCGTTTCCAAGCAATCCATTTACCATTTATTAACCAAGGACATTTAGAGGTGGTATCATCATACCAGCCATACTTGCAAGTACTATCCATAGCTAACCATATGTAAGTTTAAGGGGACTTTCAAGTGCCATTCAATTTACCATATTAAACCTCTTTGGGAAATCCGTTCCCCACAAGCATATCTATTTAGCCATTTTCCTTTCCAAACCATAAACCATGCATAAATAATTTACCGAGTTTAATACAAGTAAGAGTTCTATTTGAAAATAAATAATGCAATGAACATATCTTTATAAGCATTTTGTCGAACACCTTAGGGGAATAGTATATATCCAAAACCTATTCGAATTTCCAATAACCATTCCTTATGATCCAATTATCCAAATCCAACATTAACGCATATAAAATAACAATTAAAACCATGATAAACCATAACCAACCATTTATAAGCAAATCCCCCAATTTATATTTGAAAACCAAAAGCATAAAATAATGAAAATGCAAATCAAAAATGAAAATAATGCCTTTAGTTTGTACTAGCAATGAGGGAAGAGTAAATGCCTTATATTAAAGAATTAATGGAAAGAAATCACCTATGCAAGCCCCAAATTAGTCCTTAAGATGAAAACCTGGCTCTCTTGCCCTATAATCTATTAAGAGACTTATAAAGTGTTTGGTAATAGTTTCTAAGTGTTAAAAGTGTAAAATAATAGGGTAAATACTCTCCTAAGTAGGTTATAAGTCGTGGGATTTTATTAGGGTAAGTAGGGAAATGTCTGAAATACCCCCGCTTAAGTTGCACAAAAATCCAGTCATAGGGATACGAATGACCTATATGAGTGGTACCCTTTCGATATGAGTGGTACCCATCACTCGTATCCTACCCCAACCCTTGGACCCAAAATTATCAAGTATACAACTCATCCAACCAAGTCGTATCATCAATATATGATCCTTACCTCCCATCCGTAGCCTTGATAGAATAGAATACAAAGAGGATTGAACATTGTCCTCTATACAAGTACAAGATATGACTCGTATCCCACTATATGATTTATATCTGCTAAGTCTTATCCATTCTAATAAATCATCCAATCCCATTGACCAATACTGGTTAGTATACAATAGGACCATACCACTCATACCCCAATATACAACCCATACCCATGAGTTGTATTGGATCCGGAGAACAAAATTAGAGGAAAAATTCTAAGGGACAAAACCCAGGATGTAACATTCTCCCTCACTAGGAACATATGTCCCCGGATGACAGATAAGGTAGTGGTAACCACACATAGAGTCATTTTAATTATGAAACATATTCCCAATCTTTATCAAAGTTTGGAACAAAAAGAAAAAGATATTAATCTTTCCTTTAACAAACTCAAAAAATTAAGATGTGTTCAAGAACACATACCCTTTGCATGAATATCGAGAGAAAAAAATAAAAATAGATACTTGAACTTCATGACCTCCTCCGCTTCCCACGTAGCCTCATCCGATCAAGAAAACTCAACCTTATTCTGTGTTAACTTAGTCAATAGAGCCATTATTGATGAGAAGTTTTCCACAAACCGCCAATAATACCTGGCTAAACCTAAGAAGCTCTGAATGTCATATGGAGTCGTGGGTCTAGGCCACCCTTTCACCAGAACAAGCATTTGATTATAACCGTTATCTCCTTACTAGGAATAATATCACCCAAAAAAGTCATAGCATTCAACAAAAACTCACACTTAGAGAACTTGGCATACAAACATTGTTCCTTTAAGGTCTGCAACACCACATGGAGGTGATTAGCATGATCCAATTCACTCTACAAATAAACCAGGATGTCATCAATAAATACAATGACAAAGAAATCTATGTACTACCTAAAAACTCTTTCACCAGATTCATACATCTCATTGGGATATAAGTCAATCCATATGACATCACCAATAACTCAAAATTCCCACACCGAGTATGAAAAGCTATTATAGGGAGATCCGCCTCCATAATCTAAAGTTGATGATACCCAGACCGAATATCTATCTTGGAAAAAACTTGTCATCTTGTAACTAATCAAACAGATTATCTATCATCGGGAGAGGATACTTGTTCTTGATTGTTACCTTATTCAACTATCTGTAGTTAATGCACATTTAAAGGGAACCATACTTCTTGTATACAAACAACACTAGTGCACCCCATAGAGAAATACTAGGACGAATAAACCCCTTATCCAAAAGATCTTTGTTGCTCCTTGAGTTTTATCAACTCATTCGGTGCCATTCTATAAGGAGGAATAGATATTGGACAAGTGTCCATAAGAAATTCAGTACCAAACTCTATTTCTCTATCTGGAGGAACACTAGGAAGATCATCTGAAAGACCTCTAGAAACTCATTAACCACAGGAACCAACTGTAAAAAAAGGACCTTTTGAGTTAGAATATTTAACTTGTACCAAGTGATAAAGACACTCCTTGGAGATTAACCTCTGAGATCGAATATAGGAAATAAACCTTCCCCAATAATCTAAAGAAACACCCTCCTATAATATAACCGGTTCACCAAAAAACCTAAAGATAACCTTCCAGGTCTGACAGTCTAAGGACACATAAAAGAAGTGTAACTAACACATACCTAAGATTGCATCAAAATCCACTATCCCCAACACAAAAAGATCCACCAAGGTCTTCTTATCACTAACAAATACCATACACCCCTATAGATTGTTTTTGTTACAATCGACTCTCCTACCGGGGTAGAAATAGAAAAGGGATCTGAAATCACTTTGGCATTAAAACTGAAAGACACATCCACATAGGGTGTCACATAAGAAAGAGTGGACCTCAAATCAAGAAAATAATACAAATCGCGAGAAAAAAGTTGTGATGTACAAATAATGACATCAGGTGATTTCTTGGATTCCTGCTGGGATACCAAAGCATACAACCTATTTCGATCAACACTAGTACTAGTAATTGTAACAGAAGTCAATGCAACACCACCAGGTGTAGGAGAAGAAGGTGACACTCCAGGAACCTTATTCGCCCCCGTAGTGACCTTATTAACTAGAAAATTCCTAAGATGATGACTTGGCTGGCCACGCCTGAAGAACTTGTTCCTCCCTTCATCATAATAACCCTAATAGGGTTGACCATAAAATAAAAAAAGAGGGTATGAAAAATTGAATGACCTTCACTCACCTAAGAACAGGCAAGTTATACCCAAATATTATCACCACCTTGATGGCATATGCCTCCCGACTACTTTGGGTAATAGATACTAGAAGAAGAGAAGTAACCTATCACCACTTAGCTTGAGACCCTGGTCGCGATGGGTATCCTGAACCACACAGGCCCGAGATACCCCTGTCTCTACCCAATTCACTAGTGATATTATCAGGTCTGGGCCCAAGCCCGCACGGCTTTAAAATATGTCACTGGGGTGTAAGGCTTTCTCACTTATATAACTAGTATCCCTCCTGTGTTTTGCCCATATGGGACTCCTTCCTAAGTTGGGGTGTTACATACATTTCCTCATATGGACTCAGCGGCCTCGCTAAGGTTTGCCCCACCAAATGGGATTTACCTATGTTCAAGACTAAGGTTTTCCCTGCCTTATCAGGATTAGCCTACACTCAGTTTGAACTCTAGCCCACATCGATAGGGATGACACATGAGAAGCTCTGATACCATTCTATCACAACCTGGCTTGAGGGCCTGGCTACAACGGGATCCCAAACTACATAGGCTCGAGATACCCCTATCTCCGCCCAATCCACTAGTGATATTGTCTGCTCTGGGCCCATGCCCATACAGCTTTAAAACACGTCACTAGGGTGCAAGGATTTCTGACTTATATACCTAGTATCCCCCTTGTGTTTTACCAATATGGGACTCCTTCCTAAGTTGGGGTGTTATAGAGCCTGAGATCTCTTACTCCTTTTTATTCCACTTTCCACCATCCCGACCACCTTGGGATTGCGCACCTCCTTGATTAGAAAACCTACTCCTCTTTCCTTGCCTATCCCCAAACTCCTCCTATCTAATTTTCTTATCCTATACTTACTGCATATGGATTATCAATAGAGAAATATTCATATCTTTGATGAGCAAAGTAGTTTTACTCTCCAAGATCAAATTTCTATTCAACACAGAAGTGAACTTTCTAAGTCTTATTCTTATGTCATCCTCCAAGTGAGGAGCATACCTTCATATCAAATGGAAATTCAAGGCATATTCCTTGATAGCTATTCTCCTCTGCTTATGATTATGAAACTATTCTATCTTATCTTCCCTCATCTCTTTAGGAAAGAAATTATCAAATAAATCATTAGAGAAGGCCTCCTATGATTTTTATTCTTCCATATCACCCATATCTCTGTCCCACAGATCATATCACTAATAAGCAATATGTTTGAGTTGATAAGCTACAAAGTATACCCTCTCCATATTGGTATCGTACATCACCCAAAGTATCTTTTCCATTTCATCTAAGAAGCCCTATGGATCCTCCTCCACCTTTACTATAGTAAAAGTAAGAGGACCCATCTTCATGAATTGGCTAACCCATGTGGCTTCAGCGAACAATCCACCAAATACATCTCGCTCAGCCTGAGCAACAACCAACTAAGCAATAACATAGATAGATTAACGAAATTCCAAATTCATCAAATTATCCTGAGGGACCTAAGAAGGACTAGTAAGATTAGGTGGAACTTCAGTACCATCTAAAATAGGACCCTAAGATCAAAGATGTACCCCTATCATATGATGTACCCCTTCAACATTATCCCCAGATAGTACACAATAACTTTCTTGATTTCAAGATCTACGAAGCATGATCTAAAAGATGAACAAATAACGATTAGAGAAGATTTCCAGACTTTAGACTCCAAGCTTGAAAATAGAATACCAATAAAGTGAAACATTGCATAATGTCTTATAGTCTCTCCCTTGTGGGTGTATTGCATTACACACATATAAAATAGACTCTACTCAACAAGACTTTGTAGACTTCCTAGTTCACTATGAACCTAAAGCTTTGATACCAACTTAGCATGACCTTAACCAAGGCCTAGATGTACTGGGCATCCCAAGTCCAATCGGGACCAGGGACCGCCCCCTATTACCCAACCTAACAATCTTATTCATCCTTTGATAGGCTGAATTTAAATCATGTAACAAGAAAGTGTAAATGCTCTCATAAAGACTATGTGATAGTATCACAATCGTAACTGACACGATCGAGTCCAACCGTACCAAACTATCCATCCAACCATACCAAGCCAAAGATAAGTCCATAAACCAGGATATAACCAAAGAGAATACCAAGATATATTATGATAATTAATCCAAAAACGTAATATGATGAACAAACCAACAATATCATCCAAGGGTGTAAGCCCTAACACCAATACAAATGCTAAGGAAAACACAAATACTTATCCCGCCAATACCAATACCCAGAAGTGCCACAAAGCCTATATCCAAAATAGGAAAAATATTTGGATGAGATATGACCCCAACCATGGCAAAAAACAATACCTAAAATAAAATTAAAATGTCTAAAGATGTCCATAACATGAAATGGAACCTTTTGAAAGGATGGAAGCTCACCATTTCAGTCTAATGCTGATACCAAATTGTGAATGCTAGATAGAAGGAGTAGAATGGCCAGTTCCTGCATAGCATGGGTATACAAATGTCAATATCTGGGTTAGAAAGTGATCACTAGTATGAACTCAAGATAAGGATAAAATAATACTAGTAATAAAACCAAGTAAACCATCCATAACACATACAACCATACATGTATACATATATAAGTGTTGGGAAAGGGAATAGGGTTTAGCGTGTATTTAAATCCTTTACATGGGCTTATATCCTTGCCGTCCTAAACTACCCACGGATAATATGGGTTCAGCTTTCTCTGCTGAAAAAGCCCCAGTGTGTGTATCAGCACAACCAGGGAAGTATCCCATGGGATGACTAGTGTATCCCCTAATTGAGCTATCACATCATGCATACATGGTCCATTAAGACCATCCTCTACCAGTAAATAAGATTTTCTAATTTTGGTCTCCCTAGGACCTCCACCTTTTATGGCTTAGTTACACGTACCCCTTTAGTTCCCAATTAAAATAGTTTCCAAGCAATCCATTTACCATTTATTAACTTATGCCATTTAATGGTGGTATCATCATACCAGTCATACCTACAAGTACTATCTATAGCCAACCTTATGTATGTTTAAGGGGACTTTTAAGTGCCCTTCCATTTACCATATTAAACTCTTAGGGGGATATGCACCCCATAATCATAACCATTTAGCCATTTTCCTTTCCAAACCATTTAAACCATGCATAAATCCTTTACAAAGATTAAAAAAAGCAAGAGTTTAATTTAAAAATAATCAATGCAATGAAAATATCTTTATAATCATTTTATCAAACACGATGAGGACATAGTATATATCCAAAACCAATTATAATTTCCAATAACCATTCCATATAATTAAATTATCCAAAACCACCATTAACGTATATAAAAGCATAATTAAAACTATGGAAAACCACAACCAACAATTTATAAACAAAACCCCAAATTAATTTTTGAAAACCAATAGCATACGATAATGAAATCATTAAAACCAATAATGAAAATCATGCCCTTAGTTTGAACTAATAATAAAGAAAGTGAATATGCCTTATACCAAAGAACTGATGGAAAGAAATCACCAAAGTAAGCCCTGATTTACTCCTCAAGATGAAACCCTAATTGTCTTGCCCCAAAAGCTCTTGAGATAATTATGAAGTGTTTAGGAATATTTTCTAAGTGTTAAATAGTAAAATAATACTCTCCAAAGTAGGTTAGAAGTTGTGGGGTCCTATTAGGGTAAGTTGGGAAATGTCCAAAATACCCCCACTTAAGTTTCACAAAAATCCGATCACAAGGATGCGAGTGACCTATACAAGTGGTACCCAATACTCATATCCTACCCCAACCCCTGGACCCAACATTATCCAATAAATGACTCATCCAACCAAGTCTTATCCACAAAATATGATCCGTACCTCTCATCTGTATCACTGGAATAATAGAATACCATTAGGATCAAACAATATCCTCTAGATGAATATAAGATACAACTTGTATCCAACCATATGACTCATATCCCCTTAGTTGTATCCATTCCAGTAACTTATCCAATCCTATCGACCGACACTGGTCAGTTATGATAGGACCATACCACTTATACCCAAACATACAGCTCATACCCATGAGTCATATTGGGTTTGAATAACAAAATTCCAGGAAAAGTTCTAATGGACAAAATACAGGATGTACTAAGCTTTCTATGTTAAAACTCCCCTTATTTTCCTCAATTTTACACATTAGAAACGTCACATTGACCATAAGATTGTATTGCATTTTCCCCATTGGTTTTTCATATAACAGTCATCAACAAATATCCTAATTCCTCCTCTAGATTTCTACTCCTAAGAAGCTTAAGAAAATTGGATCAAGAAATATAGTATAGTTCCCTCTTTGTGATCTAAACTCTTTCAACGTCTTGTGGTTGTAATACTATCACTTTTATGTATTCTTAAAACTTTTTGTTCACCTATTAAATTTGTATAACATACACTAAGATTGAATAAACTTCCATAATCCTATCCCTCAATTAAATGCATAAATATGATTTTCCAAGATACTTTGGGTGGGAAAAGAAAAATAACATCTTTATTTTTCCATTATCTTCCTTTCCTATTATTATTTTCCAAGTCTCAACAAATTGTTTCTCTAAAAAAAATGTTTGTGTTATTGTTGTACTATTTGTATGACTATTGCACCGGTCGTATAACGGTTTCACTTATCGTATGGCTTCTTTATTTTTTTGTTTTGTATGATTTTCTAGTTGTTTTCGCAAAATATTAACCTGATTACCTGTTAAATAGCTCTTTGAAAATATAACTCTACATATTGACATCATCAGATTCTTAGATTGGGAGTCTGAGTTCTATTTTTACAATTAATAAATGCTTCATCTTCTATTGGGATGTCATGTTAATCTGATTTGCAGAATCTCAAGCAGTAGATAATTTGTAATACAACATTTTAGTCTAATCCTCCATGTCAAAATCTCAGCCATGCTATTATGTGAATGTTTCAATAAAAGTAATAAGATATAATTTTATGAAACTCTTAAAGTATAATTCCTGTTCCATAATAAATAAGAAGGTCACCTTACTACAACATTCGTAAAACTCTTTGCACTATGAAATATACATTATGAAATTTGTCAGTCTTAGTATAATAGTAACAACTTCTCAGGAATTCCCCATTGACCTAATACATACTTAATAATATTAATATGAATATTTTTACAAGAATGCTTCATGTCATGCTCATGAATAATATCATATAAAACCATGAAATTACCTATCACGCCTCTCTAATAGGGATGTTAACTCATGATTTATGAACCTATTATGGTTAATTCTCAATTAACCCCTTAAGTGGGATTCTCTGAACATGATCCTAAAAAGGCTAAACAATGAATATGAGTCTAACAAGGAAAATATTTTTATCAACAACTAAGAAGATAAACACCTTAAGTTATAAGCTTAAGGGAGTTAGCTAGCTAATCGTGAAGGTGTACTTTTTAAATGACAAATACTTGAAACTATGTTTGCCAACATAGGATTGATATTATTCTGCAAGTTGGATGACTAATATCTAATGTTTCCCAAAAAAGGGGATAACCATGGATACTTTCTAGAAAATTGTGTAATGTCATGTCCTATGTCCAGAAAAGTATAGGATGGATTACCTGATTGGGACAAAATCAAACTCCATCGGTTCACATGGTGGTTTATGATGGTACTCTTCTTTCTCCCACAAATAATCAAAGGAATTAAATATACCTTACTTAGACAATTATAAATTTAGTTTATATTCTTGTTCCTTTCCAGTTGCCTTCACTTGCATTTGAATTTTGTTATCATTTGTAATCTCCTTATGAACTACCCTCCTGAAGTGGTTTTGCATACAAATACATTCCACATGTTGACCATCTTTAGAACTACATCACCTTATGTTGTAGGTTCTGGCTCTCATGTCCGCAGTCAGGCGCCTCATTAGGATCACCATCTTCTGCCACTGGTGAACCTCTTTCAGGCCTGGAGGAAGGACGAGATATGATGACTTCTTTATACTTTCTTTCCTTTTAGTATTGGTACTTATTATTGGCTTAACAAGTTGGAATAGTTGTCAAAGAAATTTTATATTTTCTAGTCTCTATCATGACTATTAGTATTGCTTAATATTGGTGTTAATAAACCTTGACTATATATATATCTCCTTTAAGAAATTGTATTTAAATCTCATATTGTTTGAAATTTATTCATTCATGTTGGTTGCATTTTCATGTTTTATAATAGAACATTCATTCGTACTAGCAATAGAATTGGGTCCGTTTCACGTCTAAGGCCTCAGCTCCAAATGTGACAATTTAAGAATCAACCAAGATTAAACGTAAACTTACATACAATTTGCAGAGAAAATGAGTAATTTGAGCTCACAAACACCTCAAAATCTCATAATAAATTCTATCCAATTTTTTACACTCTCTAGGACTCCATGCTTTTACCACGACCTGACCCCGAGCCTTGTTGTAATGGGCATCCAAAGTCCAAAAAAAACAAGGACCACCCCCTATTACCCAAATTGACCACCTATCCAGCCTTAGATGGGCTGAATTTTTAGCACATAACAAGATAGTGTAAATTCTCTCATACAGACTCTATGATAGGGTCACAACCGTGATCGACCCAACCGAGTCCAACCATACCAAATCAACTATACAACCATACCAACCAAACCATAGGCCGTAAAAAAGGCCACAACTAAAAAGAAACCAAATCATAAAATGATAGTCAATGCCAAAATGGAATACAATGGAACAGTTAGAAATCATACCCAAAGATGCCAGCCTCTCATCCTATTCTAATACCAAAGCCGACACCAATACCGATCCCACCCATTACAACACCCAAAAAACTACAAAAACTCTATCCAAAAGAGTAAATAAATTTGGTTGAGATATACCCCCAACAATGGACAAAACCAATGTCCAAAATAATGTCAAAATGTTTAACAATTACCATAACATGATATGGTGACTTTTGAAAGGATGGAAGCTTACCACTAAAGTCCAAATGTTGTCCCCGAGTCAATCACTATGTAAGAGGAGTTGAATGGTCAGTTCTTGTATAACATAGGTATATAGCCGCCAGTAGATGGGTTAGCAAATGAACAATATCATGAAACTCAGGATAAGGATAAAATTATTCTAGTTATAAAACCAAGTAAAATCATCCATAATACATATATAAAAGTTTTGGATTGTGTTTAAAACCTTTACGTGGGTTAGGTAGCTTGGCCATCCTAACAACCCACAGGCGATATAGGTTCTACTCCCCCTACTAAATAGGCCCCAATGTGTGTAGCCACAAAACCAGAGAAGTATGCCATGGGATTACTAGTACATACCCCCAATATAAAATATGACACATGCACATGGTCATCAAGACCCCTCATATCGGCAAATATAGGTTTCTAGTTTTTGTTCCCTCAGTTCTGCCACCTTCTTTGGCCTTGCTACACACCTTGCCATAATGCCCAATTAAAACTAATTCAAAATAGTCAAACCATTTACCATCTCATTTAACCAAGGCTAATAGTAGTGGTATAATCATACCACCCTATTACTTGCAAGCAATATCCATAGACAAACCATTAGCTTAAGTGGACTTTAAGTGCCTTTCTATAAACCATATTAAACCATTAAGAGACTTCCATATTCCAAACAAGCATATAAATTTTGCCTTTAGCCTTTTAAAACCACTTAAACCATTTAAATCTTTATTACATAAGTTGAAAACAAGCAACAGTTTTGTTGAAAGAAGTCAATGCAATGAATATACCTTAATAAGCATTTTATCAAACACCTAGGGTCATAAATAAACAAAACCAATTCTAAAGACCATTAAACAATTACCATACAATTCAATTGTCCAAAATCACCATTAATGAATATAAAAGAATAATTAAAAACATAGGAAACCATAACTAAGTATTTCATATAAAAAAACCCAAATAATAGTTGAAAACAATAATTATGAAGTAGTAAAACAATGAAATTAATCATATAAATGATACCTTTAGTTGAAATTATAATGAAAAAAGAGAATCATGCCTTGTACTGAAGAATTCAAGGAAGGAAATCACCAACACAAGCCCCAAAGAAATCCTTTAGTTGAAACCCTAACTCTCTTTCCTCAAAAGCTCTTAAGAGAATTATAGAGTATTTTGGATTAGTTTGGTTAATGAATAGAATAATAGGGCAAATAATCTTCTAAGTGTATTAGAAGTCATGTGTACTAATTAGGGTAAGTAGGGAAATATCCAGAATACCCCAATTTAAGGTGCATAAAATCCCACCTCAGGGATATAACTGACCAATACGAGTCGTATCCTCCTATAAAATTTTTCTCCAACACATGCATCAAAGCCTCACCCCCTTTGGAGTAGACACTATCAAGTATAAAACTCATGCAACTATGTCAAGACCATAGCATACGATCCATACCCATGACTCGTATCTCCAGAAGAATGAAATAATAGGAGGATAAAACACTACCAACCATACGAGTCCATCATACGATTTGTACCAAGCCCTACGACTTATGCCCCTAAGTCGTAACTATTCTAGTGATCAAAACCATCCACATCATTTAAAAATAGTACGAATATGATGTTCTGGCTTTTGATGGAACATTTTGCATCTTTTCTAGGTAAAATTAGATGTTTTCAAGCAACCAAGGTTGCATTTGATATTGGTTTTTAGTGTTTCAGGGCATGGAGTTAGCTGAAGAAAGAAACTCAAGAAAGTGCCAAAAAAGTACTTCTAACGGTAGAAATGGTGGACCGTCACACTTTTGATGGTCCACCAACCTTGCCGTGAAATCTTAGTCGGAACCCAAGGTTTCAAAACACTCAGTGATAAACCAGATAATGGACCATCAATTCTGTGATGGACCACTAGCTTGGCCATTAGTCTTATCCCAAACATTGGCTCCTGAAAGACTGAGTGATGTACCAAATGGTGGACTATCAGTTTGCGATGGACCACCAGATTGGCCATCAGTATTGTCCAAAACATTGTCTCCTGAAAGACTCAACGATGGACCAAATAGTGGATCATTAGTCTTTCAAAGGATCACCAAATTAGCTGTCAACCTTATCCAGAATGTCCTTATCCAGGATCAGCAGCGATGGAACAAATGGTTGACCGTCAATCCCTCAACGGACCACTAATTTGGCCGCCAGCTTGGACGTAGTTTTCTAAATTCAAATTTTTGATTCTTTTTACCTGAGAACATATAAATACCAGTTTTAGGTTTTATTATGGGACATGTATCTTTTTTTCATCATTTGTCATAGTCTTCATATCTAGAAACTCTTGGTAACCTAGTATTTGGTGGAGAATTAAGCAAATCTTGTGAATTTAATCATTTCATCTGTATTGAAAATTCAAGAACAAATTCTTGTAACCTTTGTAAGTAAATCTTGAATTCATTCATGAATAACACAATAATTTATTCTCTTTCTATTATGGAGATGTGTGGCTAAGATCCCATAACTAGGGTTATGGGAGCCTTGATGTGAAAAGCTGAATTGAGTTTTGAATCTAGTAGATTCCTATGATTAATCGATGTTGCATAACCCTTCTTCACTTTAATGACTCTTCTTGGTTGCAAACTTGAGAAGTGATCCCAAGATTAGCACTTATTCAAACGAAAAAGTGTTTGTTGGGAAAAAAAAGGATTTACACTAATCTAAAGGATTTAACCTTTGGATAGATGGTAGATGCCTTAACCGGATCAACCCATGTGAGAATATAGTTGAACAAATATTATGTTCCTTATTTTTAAAAGAATTAAGGGATAAAATTACTCATTTAGGTTGGAAAACTAATGAGTAAACCATATAATTCAATTACTCTTGCAATTAAAATTATTCATAGAGAATTCAAAATAGTTCATAACCCTAGCTGCTTAACTATCTTGGTAACCATAACTCTAGGTTGACTACCTTTACTAAATTACTATTTTTAATACATTCAACAAGTTTTACTTTCTGTGATAAGCATTTTTATTCAATTGATAAATTTAAAACCCCCTTTTTGCTAAAGAACCTTTGATCAACAGTCTAATAACAACCATAATACTTAGTGAAAACAGTATTCGCTATGGCATTCGACACCTAACCTAGTTGGGTTCTATATTACACAACAACTGCTTACACTTCATAAGAAATTTGTAATTTGGTTGTATCAAATTTTGGCACCGTTGCTGGGGAATACAACTTTCAATTAAGTTTGTGATTGTTAATCGACCCTTTGGTCAAAGTGTCCTAAAGCTTTACTTTTATTTGTTGTTTTTGTTTGTACGAGTTAATAATTGTGATTTCACAATACACAAAGATCAGGTGTACCATTATTACTAGTTCATCCGGAGCCTTAGTTGATTGGTAGAATAGGTGATCCACACGAGGCTGAAAGATTAGCTGTTTTGGCTAATGCTCAAATAAATCAGCAAAATGCTGATAACCCAGGTCGGGTGCCAAATCATGATGATGAGGACCTGGGAGATGATAACTTATTGGATTCTGTAAACCCAAGGCATGCTGGGAATGTAGCTACACCTATGAATCGCAATGTACATTAGAATTGCCCTTTCAGAGGAAGACAGGACCACCAACCTATTCAGTATAATCTCAATGATGATAACGGTGCAATGGATGGAGTAGGAGTGACTGGAGCTATTATTCCTCCACCTCTATTACCTAGAGAAAAATTTAATATCACCAGTATGATGATCCAACTCCTGCATCTGAAAGGATTATTCGGTTGTATGCCTGGTGATGACCCTAATATGCATTTGGTGAATTTTTCACCATTTAAAAAACTTTTGATAATCTTGGAGTAGGTCAGAATGCTCTTCACTTGAGGTTGTTTCCATTATCTCTACCTAGGGAGGCAACATTATGACTTAACGAACTGATGCCCAATTCTATAACCAATTGGAGGTAATTGAAGAAGGATTTCCTAAAAAGGATCTTTCCTCCCTCCAAAAGGGGTAGTTAAGGGATGAGATCAGTAATTTTAAACAGCTCCCAACTGAAGCTCTTAATAAAACTTGGGAGAGGTTTAACAAAAGTTGATCCAATGCCCAAAACATAATATAGTGGATATTCATCTTATGGAGACCCTTTATCGGGTTTTGAACTCTATTAGAAAACTAGTTGTTGATAATACTGCAGGGGGACTATTTATGGATCTCACTTTTTAAGAGGCCTCAGAGATGATTGATCATATGACCAAACGAAGCAAAGCTTGGAATGCCAGAGATTCTATGGTAGCAAGCCCTATCAGTTCTGTTGGTATGACTACAAAACAATGTAAGAAAGAGGAAGAACGCGATCAAGATGTGGCACATTTGAAGATGTAAATAGATTTGTTAACCAAGAACTTAATATTTTCACAGACTAAAAAATTAAAGGTTGTTGCGTCCCATGGTAGATATGATTTTGATTCAGAAGAAGAGGCAAACTATTTGAATAACCAGGGTGTTTCGGAGGCAATAGCCAAGGAAATTAAGGTTGAACTTATTATGACAAGGCTGTGTATAAGGAGCGAGATCAAGGAAACTGTAAGAGCAAGAATGATAGAAGTGGGTTGTATGTACCTCCAAGAAGTAGAGATAATGTTGCAACTAGCTCTGACAAGATGTCCATGGAGGACATGATGGAGAAATTATTGAAGGGAGTTAAGGAAACCAACTCTGGGGTGACTACCACAAAGATTGATTTGTCCCCTATGAGTCAATTGGTAAACTCGCACTCCACTTCAATCAAATAGTTGGAACTACAAATGAGCCAACTCTATGCAACATTAAATCAGAGAATGAGTGGAACACTATCAAGTGATACAATTTAGAACCCTCAGAATGACGGTTTATGCATGGCTATTACCATATGAAGTAGTAAGGTTTTATCAGTCCTTTCTTTGAGCAAAGCTGTAAGTGATGAGGTAATCGAGGAAGATGTTGAGCTTGAAGAAGGTAATCCAGTAAAGTCTAAGAAGTTGGATGATATTGATATCCTTTTTAATCATCAACAAAGTGGTGGTTAATTCTCTCCCAAAACCACCATCTCCCTTTTCATAGAGATTAAAAAAGAATGTCGATGATAAAAAGTTTAGTAAATTCATGGAAATACTGATGCAGTTGACTGTGAATGTTTCTTTGGTTGAGTCACTTAAACAAATATCGAGATATGTTAAATTTATGAAGGATCTTATGATAAAGAAAAGAGCGGTGATTTACGAACCGATGGATAAACTCCATCATTGCAGTGCTATTTCTACAAGGTCCTTGGTATAGATGAAAGCAGACCCATGGTCATTCACAATTCCTTGTACGATTGGGTCTCTGGAAATTGCTAAGGCCTTATGTGTTCTAGGAGCAAGCACCAATCTGATGCCACTGGTTGTTTATAAGAAGTAGGGTTTGGAAGATCCCACACCTACCAATATGCTACTTGTGATGGTGGATAGATTAGTAAAATCACCTGTTCGTATTTTCTATGATGTGTTGGTCAAGGTGGCTAGCTTCATATTTCCTGTAGACTTAATAATTCTAGATTGTGAGGTGGAATTTGAGGTACCCATAATCTTGGGTAGACCTTTTCTCACAACTAAAAGTATGTTGATTGATCTGCGGGCTAATAAGCTCTTATTTAGGCTGAATGATGAAGTGGTGCAATTTGATGTATGTCGATTACTTAAGTAGTATAATGAAATATGTGTGTTATGAATTGTTGATTTATATTGTGAGGATGAGCAAGAGGTTCCAATAGAGGACAAGTTTATTGTAGAGCCTCTAGCTGCAGTGTTGATGAATTTTGATTGTGAAGGCATTGAGGAGTATGAAAAGATTGTTTGCACTTTTATAGGAATGGGTTCATACTCTTATGCTCCAAAAATGTTAGGTATTGATCTTGGTAATCAACCAACACCACCGACTAATCCATCTGTTGAAGAGCCACAAGTGTTGGAATTGAAAGGACTACCAGGGCATCTGAGGTACGTGTTTCTGGGTAATAAAAATATGCTACTCATTATTATTACAACTAATTTGGGCAATCAGTAGGTGAAAGCACTTATTTTGGTACTTTAGAGGTATAAAAGAGCAATAGGGTAGACTATTGCAGATATTATTGGCATTCCCCCTGGCATCTGCACTCATAACATATAACTTGAAGAAGATTGTACTCCAACCATCGAGCACCAATGTCGTATTAACCAACCAATAGAAGAGGTGTTTAAGAAGGAAATTATTAAGTGGTTGTACGCAAAGGTGGTTTATCCTATTTTCGACAGTAAATGGTGAACCTAGTTCAATGTGTGCCCAAGAAAGTGGGCAGGACTGTTGTCGTAAATGAATTAAATGTGTTGATTCCACTCAGGCAAACTAAATTCATGGACTTTGAAAGACCACTTCCTAATGCCCTTCATAGATCAAATGCTCGATCGATTGGCAGGAAGGGGGTGGATGGTTATTTTGGATATAATCAGACATGAATTGCTCTTGAAGATTAGGAGAAAACAATGTTTACGTACCCGTATGGCACTTTCGTATTTAAGAGGATTCCATTTGGGTTATGTAATGGACCTACTACCTTATAATGGTGTGTGATGTTTATGTTCTCAGATATGGTTGAAGCCACCCTAAAGGTGTTCATAGACGTCTTCTTTATGGTAGGAGATTAGTTTGAGTTATGTTTAGTAAACCTGAGTACAGTCTTGCAGCGATGTGTAGAATTCAACCATGTGCTTAATTTGGAAAAATGTCACTTCATGGTGAAGTAGGGCATTTTTCTCGTGCGTAAAATTTCAGTAAAAGGGATTGAAGTTGATCGAGCCAAGGTTGATATTGTTAAGAAGCTACCACCCCCCATTTCAGTGAAGGGACTGTGTAGTTTCCTTGGACATTCCGGCTTTTATCAGAGGTTTATAAAAGACTTCTCTAAGATTAAAAATCCGCTTTGCAAACTCTTAGAGAAGGACACTAAGTTTGTCTTTGATAATAGTTGCATAAAGGCATTCAAATGCCTTCAAGAGAAGCTGATTGAGGCCCATTTTATGGTCAAACCAGATTGGTCAAAACCATTTGAGATCATGTGTGATGCAAGCGGTGTTACCCTTGAAGCAGTGTTAGGACATAAGAAGGACAAATTATTTCATTCGATTTATTATGCCAGAAAACACTGAATGGAGGTCAAAAGAACTACACTTAAATCGAACAGGAACTCCTTATTGTAGTCTATGCTTTTGAGAAATTTTGAGCTTATCTTCTAGGGATGAAGGTGGTGGTCCACACGGACCACTCAGCCTTGAGGTATTTGATGTCTAAGAAGGATGCAAAACCAAGGTTAATTAGATGGGTGTTAGTGCTATAAGAATTCAACTTTGAAGTCAAAGATAGGAAGGGCTGTGAAAACCATGTTGTAGATTATTTGTCTAGGATGGAAGGTGAGCAAGTAGATGGTGAGGAAGTTAAGATAAATGATGCATTTCCTGATGAGGAGATCTTAGTTCTACTATGGATAAAGTTCCTTAGTATGATGATTTTGCAAACTATGTGGTGAGCGAGGTCATTCCAAAAAAAATCTTTCATTCCATCAAAGAAAGAAATTCCTTTATGATGTAACACGCTACTTTTGGGATGAGCCATATCTGTTTCGACAATTTACTGACAATATTATTAGGAGATGTATTCTAGAAGTGGATATATTGTGCATATTAGAAGCATGTCATGCTTCCCTAGTTGGAGGTCACCCCACAGGTGACTGAACGGCTAGAAAGGTATTATAGATTGGCTATTATTGGCCAACGTTATTCAAGGATGCCTATGACTTTTTCATAAAGAGTGACCAATTTTAGAGACAGGGGTCGACCTACAATAGGGATGAGATGCCTTTGACTAAGATACTTGAAGTAGAATTGTTTGATGTCTGGGGCATCGATTTTATGGGCCCTTTTGTAAGCTCGCATGGAATAAAAAACATTTTAGTTATTGTGGATTATGTTTTGAAATAGGTAAAAGTCTTTTCCTTGTATAATAATGAAGGGAAGAGAGTCATGGCATTTCTTAAGAAGAACATCTTCTCTCGCTTTGGAGTACCATGTACTATTATAAGCGATGGAGGATCTCACTTCTGCAACAAAGTGTTCTGGGCTGCTTTGGAGAAATATGGGGTGAAAAGGCATAAAGTAGCAAATACATACCACCCGCAGACTAGAGGGAAAGTAGAGATGTTGAATATGGAGAATAAAGCCATCCTAGCCAAAACAGTAAATGCTAGTAGGCAAGATTGGTCTCGAAAGCTAGATAATGCTTTGTAGGTGTATCGGACTGCTTTTAAGAAACCAATTGGTATGTCACCGTATCAATTAGTATACATAAAAGCATGTCATTTGCCAAAAGAACTGGAAAACAAGGCTTTGTAGTCTCTCAAAATGTTAAAACTAAATCAGAATGAGGCAGCAGAGCTAAAATTAGAGCAACTGAATGAGATTGATGAATTCTATATCAGGGCTTATAAAAGGGCAGATATTTACAAAGAGAAGATGAAGAAGTAACATGATTGAAGGATTAAAAATAGGGATTTTTGGAAAAGCAATTTGGTGCTTCTATTCAACTCCAGACTCAAATTGTTTCCTGGTTAGCTCAAGTCCAAATGGTCAGGACCGTTTAAAGTCAGTCAAGTCTACTCATCTGGGGTTGTGGAACTTGAAAATGAGGACAAAAGCATCTTCAAAGTTAACGGGCAATGAATTGACATTTATATCGGTCTAAAATACTCTATAAAAGGTATTAATACCTTCTATCTCGATGAAGTCTGAGTAATCGATATATCTGAGTCATGTCACTACAATAAATCATGTGCTAGTGGGAGGCAACCCACAAATTGTTGTTCTAACCATAGTTAGAGTTCATGTTATGTGTTTGTGCATTTTTGATGTGTTTATGGAGTATGCAGGACTAAAAATGCAGTAAAAAGAGGAAAGAGGGAGATAGTTGAAGATAGGACACAAATCTGAGCTACTGGAATAAAATTGACAATTGATTTGGCAGACCACCAGTCATCTAATACACCACCATTTCAACCATTGAAAAAAGCCAAAAAAATTTATTCACTAGATTGAGTTGACGGTAAAAGTGGTGCGACATTACAATCTTGGTGGTCTATCAAAATAACCGTCAAACTCATGATGGGTGACCTAAGTTGTTGTAAGGTTTGATGATCAGACTTGTGGACTATCAAAATCTTGGTAGTCCATCCTACTGACCGCAACAATGAAGTAGAACTACCAAAATGTTATGTAAGTAGCGACGGGCAGGGTGGTGGCCCGTCGTATATATGACAGACCGTTAGGATCACTGTTGTTTTAACCCTAATTTCAAATTAGGTTGGGTTAAATCTGTGCTTTTCTTAAGTGCTCCGTATTTGACCCAATCGAGTGTTAAGGATAAAATTGAGCGGTCATATTCATTTTAACCGTTTTGCACACTTTAACTGTTCCACTACCTTAGGATTCAGAGAAACCGAAGGGAGTTCATTTTTCTAAGATTTCCCATCTCCTTTAGCTTCCCTTATATAATCAAGCTCAATCTCTCCCTCTCTTCATCACAAACAAAGAGTGAAGGAAGTGCTAAAGTTCTAAGTTAATATTTTCCCCTAAAGTTCCAAGCAAGTATATTACTGCAAAACCAAGTTATGCATATAACCTTCTCTTTTTGTTCTCTATAAGAAGTGTAAGAGCATGATTTGTTCTCTTGAAGTTCTTCTTTTGGGTTGAGTATGGATGTTTTTAGTTTAAACATTAATGTATCCTATTGGGGAAGTTTGAACTAATTAAATTCTTAAAATGAGAAGAGAAGTGATTTAAATGTGAATTACATGGCGTTGCTATAGTTAAAAATTGATCTCGCATATAAGTTGCTCGACATAAGGTCAAATCAAAATTTGTAGCTCAAGACGGATGTGCGACGGCCAAAGTGGTGAACCGTCAACTTTGTGATGAACCACCAAATTGAATGTGACAGGACTTATTGAAATGGCACTTACTAATAAGCTGTGATGGAAAAGTTGGTGGACCATCAAATTTGTGATGGACCACCAAATTGACCGTCGCAGGGCTCTAAAATTTTTTGCGCACTGGTTACGGTATGACGGCCAAACTGGTGAAACGTCTCATTACTAGTGAACCACCACTTTGACCATCAAGACACAAAATGAAATGATTTGACTGTTTTTGAGCTTTAAATTAATTTCTTACTTCTTTTTCAAGTGTTATGGCTCCCAAACTACCAGTAAACGGAGGGGGAAGATCTCAAAGGGGTGGCTACGGACCTGCATCAGGATAGAATACAACATAAAGTGGAAGGAAAAATATCCCACTCTCCCAGTCTGAAGATGAGAGTGAGGATAGTACTAGCAGTACCAGTTCGAGCACAGACAAGGACGCAATTGATGTCCCTCCACCTGAACCTGCTGATGTTGAAATAGAGGATGCCAATGTAGAAGGTCAAGCTAAATCAGAGAACGTAGAAACTGAACCTGAAAATGCTAACATTGTTATACAAAAGAATCGTCATGTTTGGGAGCCGATTAGATGGCAGATAGAAGGAGAACATGAGAAGTTCTATGATGGCTTATCACCCTTTATGAGAGGGATCAAAAGGTTATTTGCAAAAGTGAATCAGATTTTGAAAAAGGACTTACATGAATATTCTAAGTTGGAATGTCGTTTTAACCAGTATGAATGAGCATGGATGAGCCAGCCACCGAGAGCCTATCAACCGAATTGAGTAAGAGAATTCTTTGCTAATTATCTTGCACTGGTAGAATAGGATTGCCCAAAGGGGACATCAATTACAAATTTGCCGAACAGAGAGTCTGTACCTATCTGAGCTGTCACTATTGATATTTTAGCTCGATTGATCAATAGGATGTTATTTGTAGCAGAGTAACAGGCCCCAATTATTGTACCAGATATTGAATACAGATTGAGAAATATTTCCGCTCAAAGAAAGTGGGTGGCTTTATTTTTAACTGAGGATGGTAACCCCTCTTGGTTGACCAACACACGGGAGCGTATTGTAAAATACCCCCTTAATTGTAAGCCTAAATTCTGGTGGGTTATTGTTCATTTGAGTTTAATGCCAACAAAAGGGGATGGGAACTTGGATAAACATAGAGTTGTGTTGACTTTGGCCAGATAATTATAGATGAGATATTTGCGAGGGCCCATAAAGTTTCTGGTGCATTTCCATTTCTGTGCTTAATGACATCTTTATGCAGACAAGCTGGTCTGCCCTTGATTGATAGAGTAGACAATGAAATACAGGCTACACATAAATAAGACATTGAGAAGTCACAAAGCCTCCAGCCTACCAGACTTAATCTGCACCAGCTCCTGATGCTATAGAGATCCCCACAGATATTCCTTTACCTATATACCACCTGAGTTCGTACCCCAAGGCAAATCTACAGGATTAGGTTTCGAACAATCTATGGGTGGAGTAGATTTTTTTGAGTACAGGTTCACACCAGAAAACTTTACTAGGTCTATCATGACGCAAAAGAGGTTTCAGAGAAATCTAGATAAGTGGGTTGCAGACTTCAAGCTTTTTGTTAATGAAATTATGAATAATGCAATTCATCCATACCAAAGCATTTAGGCTAGGATGGACACTATGGAACTTCGTGTCAATAACAGGCTCGATTCCCTGTCCCTCCCTAGTTTTTCCAAGCTGATGACTGAATTTGAATAGGCAAAGGTGGACATTGCAGAGCTGAAGAATAAGTACCCACAGCATCCTGTTTTCAACCCAACCTTGGAGGAAAGTGATGTTGATGAAGTTCTAGTATACTTGATGGGCAGGCCAGTGAAGGACAAACAGAAGGAGCAAATGGTTAAAAAAGTTATAAGGAAAGAAGCAAAGAGGAGAGAGAGAGCAGAAATGACACTAGAATAACAAGAACGACATGATATTAAGAGGGTTCAGAATAAGCCACTTAAGGTTGAAGAAAATAGTAGAAAGAAATAAAAAGACAATACAATAGGGGTATCCACTAGCACTGCCTCAGCAAGGGGTCATAGTGCAGGATCTGTTCGAGGGATGATTCCTCCAATCTTGGAGGGTGAGGTTTTGAGCTCCCCTACCACAATAGGGGCCAAGATTACATCAGGTGATGATTTAGGATCCTCACCAAACTTCATAGATGCCTCAGATGAATAAGAAGCAAAACAAGTAAAACTATTTCCTTGTACTTTAAATCAATGCTTAAGGATAATGCATCTATTTTTGTGAGGGGGGTGGTGTACTTGTACTTGTACTTGTACCATGGTGTGTGGTGTTATCGATCTTTTTTCCCTCCATGTGCTATATAGTAGAATTGGCATGTCTAGGGTGTTTTTATTTTTGAATCTTTCATTTACTGTCTAGGGTATTTTTATTTCTGTGTTTAATGTTATTTAAAAAAAAATTCCCTATTTCAGTGTCCCATTATAGATATGAATAATGAATGATGTTGGAATAAGACTATAAGAATGAATGTGTAATTATTTACTCTAATCATGTAGCATTTGTGCATAAACTTCAGTGAGTTTGCATTTGGCATTAACATGAAAGAGGTGCATGAATTATGTGATGGAAATCCTAAGAGCAGCAGAAGAAGTTTAACTACGCTTCCATTGTGTATATGAGGATTTATCTTCAGTTCTTGCATAGTCTAAGGCCTATAACTTTCCTGAATCATTGATACTATCTTCTAGCTAATTCACTAGGATAGGATGGCAAGCCTCCTCATACCTTCAGGCCGCTTATACAAAATAATTAACCCCGCCAAAAAGATTGCTCCCTCACTTGAACCGGTTTATAGCTTTTAGTAGTTTTCTTCTTGAACAATAATTTTAATTAATTATTTAATTCACTCTCTATAAGACTTTAGAACTCAAGTTTAACTATGTCCCTAACAGATTATTGGGTATTGTGCACCTTAATTTACGCAAAACACCTAAATTAAGGATGCCTATTGTCAAGAGGAAAGTGCCCGGTGTAAAGCTGGTTTGAAACTTAGTTAAAGGCATTTGGCCCTGAGCTGTAAAAGTTATTGTGCACCTTCGTTGGGTACATCAGTATTGACTCTTTATGAGCCAGTTTACCCAAAAGTGCATCCTCACCTAGCCTACAGCCTCATTGTAAGACTAGAAAAGTCCTATTTGATCTTAGCGAATCAACTTTGAGGGTGAGTCGAATGGCAAGGGCAAGCCTATGGGAACTTGGACTATTCTTGTAACTTCTTTATGAGCGTGAGAGCTTAGATTGTGTCCACATTATATAATGACTGGTGGATTTCTTGGTTGTGAGGGAAACTGGAGTTTTACTTCGGTTTGCTTTTCTCTGTTGGACATAACATCCATGTGTATGTGCTGAATTATAATCAATGTTGGGTATAGAACCTGATGTGTCAAATTCATGTGAGTGAAATGATGAGCGAACGATAGCAATAAAATGATTCATTAGTTGGTTGCTTGTCATGATATTATTCATGTTCACAATTGGTGCTGAGTTTCTTGAGGACAAACAATGATCTTATGTTGAGGGTGTTGATATTTCGGCTTTTGATGGAACATTTTGCATCTTTTATTTGGAAAATTGGATGTTTTCAAGAAACCAAGGTTGCTTTTGATGTTGGTTTTTAGTGTTTCAGCACAAGGAGTTAGCTGAATGAAAAAACTCTAGAAAGTGGAAGAAAAGTTCTTCTGACATTTGAAATGGTGGACCCTCACACCTTCGATGGACCACCAATCTCACCATCAAGTCCTAGGCAGAACCCAAGCTTTCAGAACTCTCAACGACAGACCAAATGGTGGACCGTCAGTTCTGCAACAGACCACCAGCTTGGCCATCAGTTTTATCCAGAACATTTCCTCCTAAAAGACTCAGCAACGGACCTAATAGTGGACCATCAGGTCTGCAACGGACCACCAAATTGGCCGTCAGTCTTATCCAGAACATTGCCTCCTGAAAGACTCAGCGACAAACCAAATAGTGGACCATCAGTCTTTCGAAGGACCACCAGATTAGCCGTCAGCCTTATCCAGAATATACCTATCCAAGATCAGCAGCGACGGAGAAAATTGTAGACTGTTAATCCCTCGACGGACCACCAATTTGGCCGTTACTTTGGATGCGGTTTTTTTAATTCAAGTTTTAGATTTAGTTTACCTGGGAACATATAAATACCAGGTTTAGGTTTAATTATGGGACATCTATCATTATTTTTCATCTTTTACCATAGTCTCCATATCTAGAAACTCTAGGTAACCTAATGTTTGGGGGAGAATTAAGAAAATCTTGTGGATCTAATCACTTCATCTCTATTGAAGATTCAAGAACAAATTCTTGCAACCTTTGTAAGTAAATGTTGAATTAATTCATGAATAACACAATGATTTCTTGTTTTTCTACTATAGAGATGTGTGGCTAAGCTCCCATAACTAGGGTTATGGGAGCCTTAATGTGAAAAGCTGAATTGTGTTGTGAATCTAGTAGATTTCCATGATTAATCGATGTTGCATAAACTCTTCTTCACTTTAATGACTCTTCTTGGTTGTAAACTTGAAAAGTGAGCCCAAGAATATCTCTTGTTCGAATGGAAAATTGTTTGTTAGGAAAAGAAAGGGTTTACACAAATCTAAAGGATTTAACCTTTGGATAATGGGTAGATTCCTTAACCGGATCAACCCGTGAGAGAATATAGTTGAACAAATAATATGTTCCTTATGTTTGAAAGAATTATGGGATAAAATTACTCATTTAGTTTGAGAAGCTAATGAGTAAACCATATAATTCAATTACTCTTGCAATTCAAAATAGTTCAAAACCCTAGCTGCTTAACTATCTTTGTAGCCATAACTCCAGTTTGACTAATTTTACTGAATTACTATTTTTAATACACTCAACAAGTGGATTACTTTCTGTGACAAGCATTTTTATACAATTGATAAATCGAAAACCCCCTTTTTGCTCAGGAACCTTCGATCAACTGTCTAATAACAACCACAATACTTAGAGACCATAGTATTCCTTATGGGATTCGACACCCAACCCAGTTGGGTTCTATATTTGACAGCAACTGCATGCACTTTCATAAGAAGGTTGTAATTTGGGCGTATCAGTATACCACAGGACCATACCACTAATACACCAGCACATTGCTCATACCCATGAGTCATATTACGTCCGGATAATAGGAATTCCAAGAAATGTTCTAAGGGTAGAAACCCAGGATGTTTCAGTCAAATGACGAACAAGGTAGGGGTAGCCACACACGAAATCATTTGAGTTATCTAACATATTCCCAATCTTTATCAAAGTTCGAAAACAAAGAGGAAACATATTAATCTTTCCTTTAAGAAACTGAAAAAATAATGATGTGTTTAAGAACATATACCTTCCACATGAATCCCAGGAGTAGAAAATAAATGTGGATACTTGGACTTCATGTTCTCATCTGCTTCATAAGTAGATTCTTCCACCTTATGTTTCCGCCATAGAACCTTAAATGAAGCTTCATCCTTGGTCCAATACCTATGAATTTTCCTATCCAATATCTCAACCAGGACTTCTTTATAAGACAAAGAATCTGAAATACCCATCTCTTTCAAAGGAACAACCGAAGATAGATCACCAATGCACTTTCTCAACATGGAAACATGAAAGACCGAATGAACAAAACTTAAGCTAGATTGCAACTCCAACTCGTAAGAAACATTTCCAACTCTTTGCAAAATCACATAAGGACCAATAAATCAGGGACTAAGCTTTCTTTGCTTCCCAAACCGCACCACTCCATTCATTAGGAACACCTTGAGGAACATCCTATACTAGACTTCAAACTCCTAGCTCTATGCCTAACATCAGTATAGGACTTTTGGAGACTTTGGATAAAATTTAAGCCTATCCCAACTCACCATCACCTTCTCTATTGCTTGGTAAACCAAATCCACGCCAAACATGTCCGCGTCACCAACTTAAACCAACCAATATGAGATCTATACCTCCTACCATATAATGCCTTAAAAAGAGCCATACTAATAAATGAATGATAGTTATTGTTGTAAGCAAAGTTCACTAAAGGTAGATGCTCAACCCAATGGCCACCATTGTCAATCATGCAAGCCCGAAGCATATCCTTTAATTTATGAATAGTTCTCTCAACTTTTTCGTCCGACTGCAGATAAAAAAATGTACTCAGACTAACTTTAGTCCACAACCCTTTATAGAAAGACTGCCAAAAGTGAGACATAAACTCATACCACGATAAAAAATAATTGAAATAGGCACCCTATACACCTTTACAGTATCCTGAATATACAGCTTTGCATAATCTTCTACCGAAAAAGTAGTCTGCACTAGCAAGAAGTGTGCAGACTTAGTCATCCTATCCATGATTACCTAAATTGAATCATACTGATTATGAAACTAAGAAAGAATGGTAATAAAATCCATATTAATTACGTCATACTTCCATTCAGTTAAATCAAATTCTTGATATAACCTTCTTGTCCTTATGTTCTTAATCTTAACCTATTGATACACCATGCACTTGGCCACAAAATCTGCCATATCTCACCTTATTCCATTCCACCAATAGATATCCTTGAGATAATGATAAATCATAGTTGAGCTGAGATGAATAAGATAGCGCAACTTATGCAACTCAGCCAAAACCCTTTGCCAAAACCTGTCATTATCAAGAACACACAACCTCCCTTGGTACCATAAAGTACCATCACCACCGATCTCCAACACCACAACCTTTTGCCCACCAATATCACACTTGATTTTCATCAAGAGAGGATCCAAAACTTGTTTCTCCTTAATATCTATACCAAGAGATAATTGAACTACCTCTTGCACCATCACACTACCATCCAAAGAGTCCAAGAGATAAACTCTAAGTTAGCCAAGCAGTGCATATCCTTGACCAATTCTTGATTTCCTCCTCTACATAAGCTAAACTTCCCATGGATAACCTGCTAAGAGCATCAGCAACCACATAAAGACTCATATCATAATCCTTGAGAAGCTCAGGCCATCTCTTCTACTAGAGATTAAGCTCTTTCTAAGTGAACACCTACTGAAGACGCTTGTGATCAAAAAATTCATCCACATGAACACCATACAAATAATGTTGCCATATTTTCAAAGAAAACACAACCGCCAACAACTCTAAATCATGAGTAGAATAATTCCTGTTATACACCTTCAACTCCCTGGAAGCGTTGGCCGTCACCTACCTATGTTGCATTAATACACAACCAAGACATAGTCGAGATACATCACAATAAACCACAAGCACATTATTTCCCTCCGACAAAGTCAAGATTGGAGACAAAGTAAACTTATCCTTCAACCTCTCAAAATTCCCTTCACAAACATTAGACCAAGAAAGCTTAACCTTCTTCTGAGTCAACTTAGTCATTACAGCAGCTATTGAAGAAAAGCTTTCCATAAACCACCTATAATACCCAACTAAACCGAAAAATCTCCAAATATTGGATTTAGCCGTAGGCCTAAGCCATCTCTTCACCATAAAAACCTTTTCCGAATCCACCATGATCCCTTCACTTGAAATATATGACCCAAAAAAGTCACAGCGTTCAACTAGAACTCACACTTAGAGAACTCAAAATACGACCATGTTTTCTTTAAGATCAGTACTACCACATGGAGGCGATTAGCATGATCCACCTCTCTCTTTGAATGAACCAGAATGTCATCAATAAACACAATGATGAAGAGATCCAAAAACTACCTAAATAGTTTGTTCATCAAGTCCATAAATACTGTCGGGGCAATTTTTAACCCAAATGACATCGCTAAGAACTCAAAATATCTGTACCGAGTATGAAAAGCTATCTTAGGGATATCAACCTCCCTAATCTTAAGCTGATGGTACCATGAGTAAAGATCTATCTTAGAAAAGAACTTGGAACCTTTAAATGATCAAACAAATCATTTATCCTTGGAGAGAATACTTGTTCTTGACCGTTACCTTATTCAACTATCTATAGTCAACGTACATATGAAAGGAACCATACTTCTTACGCATAAACAACACTGATGCACCCTACGAAAAAATACTAGAATGAATAAACCCCTTCTCCAGAAGATCCTTAAGTTTCTCCTTCAGTTCCCTCAACTCAGCTGGAGCCATACTATATCGAAGAATAGTTATTGGACAAGTGTCCAGAAGAAAATCAATACCAAACTCTATTTCTCTCTCCAGAGAAACACCAGGAAGATCATCTAGAAAGACATCTTGAAACTCATTAACCATAGAGATCGAACACAAAGAAGGACCTTCCGAGTTAAAAGCTTTAACCCAGACCAAGTGATAAATACACTCTTTGGAAATTAACCTCCGATCTCTAAAATAAGAAATAAACCTCCCCCTAGGAGCTAAGGAACAATGTTCCCATTCTATAACTGGTTCACTAGGGAAGCTAATGATAACCTTATAGGTCTGACAATCCAAAGACGTGTAATAAGAATTGAACCAATCCATTCCCAAACTTACATCAAATCTACCATATCCAACTCAAATAGATCCATCAAAGTCTGCTTGCCACCAACAAATACCAAACACCCCCTATGGACTCTCTTGGCAATAATCGAGTCACCTATCGGGGTAGAAATAGAAAAAGGATCCAAAATAAATTTTGAATCAAAACCAAAAGACACAGCCATATATAGAGTCACACAAGAAAGAGTGGACCCCAGATCAAGCAAATAATATATGTTATGAGAGAAAAGTTGTAATATACTTGTAACGACATCAAGTGATGCCTCGGATTCCTATTAGAACACCAAAGCATACAACCAGTTCTAACCAATACTAGAACCAGGAGAAGGAATATAAGTAGATGACACATCACTAGGAGCAGGAGTTGAAGATGAAGCCATAGGAATCTTAATCACCCCTGTAGCAAACTTATTGATTGGATAATCCTTGAGCTGGTGGCCTACCTAGCAACACTTAAGGAATTTTTACCTTCTATCCATACAATAAACTTGATGAGGACGACAATAAAATTGATAAGGAGAAAATAAAGAAATTGACTGACGTATACTCGCCTAAGATTGGGAAACCTATGCCCAAGAATTATTGCCACCTTAATGACACCTGTCTCTGGACTGCTTAGGATCACTAGCAAAAAAGGATGTAGAACTCGCTCTGTTGTCTTTCTACCACTTGCCACCATCTCTACCAGCCCAAACTCTACCTGCCTTTTCTTCTCATTCCTTGCCTATCCCTAAACTCTGCCTGTCTTTTCCTCTAATCATCTACTTGCTACCAATGAACAATCAACCTCAAGATGTCCATATCTTGAATCATCAATGCAGTATTTCTCTTTATAATTAAATCTCTATTCAACCCGAAAGTAAACCTCCTCATTCTTGACCTCAAATCAGCCACTAAGTTAGGAGCATACCTTAATAGCTGATGGAACTTCAAATCATATTCCTTTTATGATATCCTCCCCCGTTTGAGGTTCACAAACTCCTCCCTCCTAGATTCCCTCAACTTTTAAGGATATATCTAATCTCAAAAGGGGTAGAAAAGGCCTTCTAGAACCCCTTCTCTTTCATATCATAACTATCTCTATCCTAATCCTCATGTTATTAATAAGAAACATCCTTAAGCTAATAAGTTTTAAGGTTAAACCCATCTAGATTAGTAGCCTGCATCACCCAAAAGTTTTTTCCATCTCATCCAAGAAGACCTTTGGATTCTCCTCCACCTTTACTTCAATAAAAGTTGGAGGACCCATCTTCATAAATTGACCAACCCTTGTGGACTCAATAGAAAAAGCACCAGTTGCACCTTGCTCAACCTAAGCAATAACTAGTTGGGGAATAACATGATAGATTAACAAAATTCTACATTTCTCATAATAATTCAAGTGACCTGGGAAGAACTATCCAAAATAGGAGAAACTCCAGCACCATCAGGAATAGGACCATGAGATTGAATATGCACTCCAGACATATTCGAGATTATCCCCAGATGTGATGGAAAAATTATGTTGTGTGCCAAAACTAGGAGCCATGATATGAAAGATAAAGAAACAAGGATTACAAAAGATTTTCGAGATTGATAACTCAACCTTGAAGATAGAATACCAAGAAAGTAAAACATTCCTATATGTCTTGCAGCATCTCCCTTATGAGTGTGGAGCACTTCATACCCCTATAAGAGACTCTACTCGACGCGGCATTGTAGACTTCCCAATTGACCATGAACCTAGGATGTGATACCAATATGACATGACTTGACCTTAGGCCTTGTCAAAATGGGCAACCCTATCCAATTAGGATCGAGGACCGCTCTTTGTTACCCAAACTACTACCTATATCCAACCTTTGATAGGCTTAATTTCGAGCATAGAAAAGATACTGCAAATATTCTCATGAATGCTCTCGATAAATTCGTAATTGTGATCGACCTAACCATGTCCAACCATACCAAATCAACTATTCAACTAAACCAACCAAACCATGGGCCTTAAACCATGCCACAACCAAGGATAAGACTAAATAATAATATGATAATTAATCCCAAATATAATATGAAAAAATAGTAAGTCATCATGTTCGATGATGCCATCCTCCCACCTAATACTAATGCCAACGCTGACACCAATACCAATCTCTTCCATACAAACCCCTGCAAGTATCATAAAGCCTCTATCGAAAAGAAAAAATAAATTTGATTAGGACATGGACCCAACCATGGCCAAATCCAACATCCAAAATAAAATAAAAACATCTAACAATATCAATAACATGAAATGATGCCTTCTGAAAGGATGAAAGCTCACCACTTCAGTCCAAATATTATCCCTGAGTCAATCATAATGCAGGAGCTGAACAGTCCATTCCTACATATCATGGCTATACATCTATTAGCAGACTGGTTAGCAAATGATCGCTTGCATGAAACTCAGGATAAGGATAAAATAATGCCAATTATAAAGCCAAGTAAAACCATCCATAATACAAACAACCATACATATATATAAGTGTCAAGAAAGGGGAATCGAGTTTAGCATACCTTTAAAACCATTACCTGGACTGTGTAGCTTGGCCGTACTAACCACCTACGGATGATATAGGTTTATCTCCCCCTTTTGAAAGGACCCAGTGCATATAGCCGCATAACAAGGGAAGTAACCCATGGGGTGACTAGTACATCCCCCAATATAAAATATTGCATATGTCTATGTTCATCAAAACCCCTCATATGGGCAAATATGAGTTTCCAGTTTTGGTCTTCCTGGCACCGCCACCTTCTACGACCTTGCTACACACCCCATCATTAGTGCCCAATTAAAACCATTTCCAAATAGTTAAACTATTTACCATTTTATTTAACCAAGGCTGATAGTAGTGGTATCATCAGGCCACCCTATTGCTTGCAAAAAATATCCATAGCCAAACTATTAGGTCAAGGGGACTTTTAAGTGCCCTTCCATATACCATATTAAACAACTTGGGAGACTTTTGTGCTCTCAAAAAGCATAACCATTTAGCCTTTAGCCTTTTCAAACCATTCAAAGCTTTATTACATAAGTTGAAAACAAGTAAGAGTTCTGTTGAAAGAAGTCAATCCAATAAATTTACCTTTATAAGCATTTTACCAAACATCTTAGGGGTATAATATAACCAAAACCAAAACCAATTCCAACGATCATAAAACCATTATCATAAAATCCAATATTTCAAAACAACCATTAATGCATATAATAGCATAATTAAAACCATAGGAAATCATAACCAAGCATTTAATATCAAAACCTCCCAAATAGTAGTTAAAAACCATAATTATAAAATAGTAAAATCATGAAATTAATCATATAAACTATGCGTTTAATTGAAATTACAATGAGGAAAGAGAATTATGACTTATACTAAAGAATTTATGGAAAGAAATCACAAACACAAGCCCCAAAACAATCCTTTAGTTGAAATCCTAACTCTCTTGCCCAAAAAGCTCTTGAGAGAATTATGGAGTGTTTTGGATTAGTTTCTAAGGTTTAATGAATAGAATAATAGGGTAAATAACATCACAGTATAGTAGAAGTTGTAGGGCCTAATTAGGGTAAGTATGGAAATGTCCATAATAACCCCAATTAAGTTGCACAAAATCCCACCACAGTGATATGACTGACTGATATGAGTCGTATCCTTCTATATGATTGGTCTCCACCACTCGTATCCAAGCCTCACCCTCTTTTGATCAGAAATTGTCTAGTATATGACTCATCCAACCAAGTTGTGACCATAACATATGATCCGTACCCATGACCCGTATCCCTACAAGAATGAAATATCAGGAGAATTAAATACTACCTACTATACGAGTCTATCATACAACTTGTACCAAGACCTATGAATTATGCCCCTAAGTCGTAACCATTCCAGTGACAAAAACAATTCCACAAACTAACATAGGTCAACATACGATAGGACACACCACTCGTACCCCAGCATACGGCTCAAACCCATCAGTCATATTGGGATTGAGGAATAGGAATCCTAAGAAATTTTTTTAGGGTCAAAACCCTAGATGTTTTGGTTCTAGAACTTGAGGTAAAATAGGGAGAAAATCAAGCAAATAGGTATTTAATAACCTCCCAGGTATCGGTTAAGCAAAATCGCTAAACTAGTACCCTTTAGGGTATGGCCTACCGCTAAAGTGAATAGGTTATCGCTAAAGAGATATTCACTTTATTAGTAAGACTTACCACTAAAGCGGATAGCTGAAGAAGCTAAAGCTTCTTAGGTAATCGCGTGATACTAAAGGGGCCAAATGTTTGCTTTAGCAAATGCACTAACCAAAACTTGGAAAATTTCCAAGATTCCACCAAATTCTCGAGATTCATCTGAAATTCCTAAAATAAAAATATACTATGCAACCCTATAAAATTTGACTTTTCGGATTCAATGGCACACTCAAAATCCATCTAAGGTTATTTTTCCTAAATGTAGGCTCTAAATCCATAGGCCATCTCTATTAAATTTTGACCAATAGCATGAAATAAGTCTTGAAGTATTGAGACCCAAACCAAAGGTCCCTTAATCTAAAATCAATGTTATGAAGATGATGAAACTGTCAAAAGAATTAGCATACGAGGCTGTTAAACAGGATTTTTGCTTATTAGCCAACTTTTCCAATAAAGATTCAAGATAGAGAATTGTCTCCAAAAAATAAATAAACTGCCCGGTAACTGAACTGTCTAGCTTCAACAAGTCAAAACTGGCATGGGGTACCTATAGAAAAGCTCTAAACAGTAAAAGTATGTGGAAATATAGAAAATTACTTGTAGGGTCGTTAAAAACACATATCCATAAACTCATTAATGTTTTTTATCATACCATAACACCAATAGGTTTGTTTCATACCATGATACATTTTGGCTAGCTTTGGATGGATGAAGTACCTTGAATAATGAGCGTTTTCCAAAATTAGTCTAATTTATCCACCAACTATTTGAACACACACACACGACCACCATTCTTCAAAAAACCATTGAGATCAAGAAATTCAGTCTTTGCCTCACCACTTACTATTACATCACGAATCACCCTCAACTACTCATCATTAAACCAATGAGCTCAAATAGATCCATCAATAATGACCTAGATTTAACATAGGCCAAAAAATACCTGGGTGTCAAAATATCAAACCTAACTAACAAGTACAATATCATAAATATACTATTATTTAACCTAATCTAGGAGAAAGGTAAACCTAGCCTACATAGAGGTCAAAAAAAGCCTAGTAAAGTCTGATA